>OX031317.1:9382173-10031946 GCA_943737955.2 Myopa tessellatipennis
TTGTCGTACAGAATTGTAGATTTTATCCACGTAATGTACTTGCTAACCCTTGTATATATTCCGGGCAGACCGGGTCTGCCACAGCCAACTCCGGTTGAAACTATTCCAATGAGAACGTATTCCCTTGAAATAAGCGGGCCACCAGAGTCAGTCTAATCAAGAAGGTGATTTTATATTTACAAACAATTGGTCTAATTTGTTTTACTACCCAACATGAATCAACGCCGCCAGTATTAATTCCAGCACAGATTTGAGTATCTGTAACAATCATTTTAGGATTTCCATTCAACTGATACGATTTCTCACACTGCTTATTACTCCAGACCTTCACGTTTGCCTTTCGTAGTATGTCTGATCGTTGTCCAGTTTCTTGATTCTCATCTGTCCAACCCCAGCCAAATACTGTAGCTACAGCATCTTCATCAATCTGTTTACTGGAGTCCAGAGGTAGGCAACTTGGCTGAATATTAATTGAAAGTCTAACGGAACGCTCTAGTTCCAACAAAGCTTTTATTAAATAAGAAGCAATAAAAAAAGAAAACCATTATTGATAATCATAAATCGTAATAAAAAATACTTGCACAACTAAAATCACATGCACTTAACGGTATGTGGATATACATACATACGTATAATTAAAAATGCATTAAACCCAAAATAAAAGTTCTAAGAAAAACATACAGACATAGAAACTAAGAAAGATGTTTCGGCCTGGTCGTAGCCGAAATACTCTACACCTACAAGCTTCCGGTAGCGATTTGAGTAATTGGGCGGTGGATAAAAATAATAAAAGAAATAATTAGTACCGCTACTTGAAGTAAGAAATACAATATCAAGTTATATAAAACACATTCCTATGGTAATAAATTTGATTTTAAGAACTATACTTTGTAAATACTGCACAAGTTCGCGGACCACGCCCATTTTTGAGGCAACAACAATTTATTGGATCATAAAATTCGATGTACTGTTTCATTCACAGTGTTTGTATGGTTATCAATATAACCACTTGGTATATAACCAGTGGGTAATGCCACTTTATATCCAGGAATGCAACTTCATTGCCATAACTCAAAAACTGACTAAATCATGTCCTCGATAACAGGATCATAATAATAATTTTGGTTTTTTTGCTTCGCGGCAGAGACACTTGAATGCTTGAAAATTAAGTTTTGTTTGTGTTTTGTATGAATACGTTTTTGTTGGATTTGGTAAATGATGATTAAAAATGAATTTTCAATGGTTTTGGGAGTGAGGTAAATACGCATGTAAAAAATTATTTTCCCAGCGATTTGAATGTACATATATTTCTATTAAAAAACTTACAAAATATTTTAATACTTAATTTAGATATATATAATTTCTATAATGAGTAAAAAAAATGTTATCACATAGGTAATACTATCACATAGGAAAATATACCAGCACACATTCGAAAGAGCAAATATGACTTTATAGATCAGCTTCTGCAGTAAGGAACCAAAAAGGTCATTTTCGAAAAGGAAATAGAATGAATTACATAATTACTGCAAATAATTAACCTTTTGTGCGAACTCGTTACATGGAATAAATTTTAGAGGTAGGCATTTGAAGCATATGAATGGGACACAAATTTGAATATCGACTTTGAAAATAACTACTTTTGGAATGAAAAAGATAATCCTTTTTCCCGAGGGTCAGCAGGTAACAAATTTAAGGAAGAGTAAAATAAAGTAAAAAATCTACGATCGCTATTCGTCAACAAACGCAGTTTTTTCAACTTGAGGGATCGAAATATTTGAAGATAAGAATTTTTTCATCCCAATAGTTTTGTTGGAAAGATCGAAATTATTTTGAACGTGTATTTTTTTGTACTTGGATGAAAAAATAAATATCACTCATGAGTCAAAATAGATTTTCATCTTTTGGGATCGTTTTTTTGCGAAGGATATATACAATAAATAAAGTTGTTGGTTTGAGAGGGAATACATATATTCCGAACCCTGATTTCAACTACTATTTCATATTGCAGGTTAAAGATCTAATTTATATTATTTCTAATGAAATGAACAGTACTACTTAATAATAATTCTAGTGCTTACAAAGAAATTAATGTAAGTTGCTTCTTATTGTGATCATATTATGTAAAACGTATAAAATATTCAATAAATGCCTCTACTGTTGTGACATTATTATATTGGCATTTTTTACCTATATCATTGTGCACCATTTCACACTTATATTTGGGATGTGGTACTACGTTTTTAAAATTAATCTGTACTGCACTGGGTTTCTCCTGGCTACTAAGCACTATGTTTGTATGATTTGACATTCTATGAAGACCAATTACTCCTTGTATTTGAGTTGCTTTCATGAATTTGTTTAATCCGTTGCAAGTGCAATGACCAGCAGTTAAGATCCATCGTTCATGTATTATTGTAGCGCCACAGAAATGTCCGCCGCGTATCTTCAAGCTTACGATGAAAGGAAATTCGTGCTTTTCAGTTTCGATGCCTCCAACAATTCTCGGATTTCTGTTTATACACGGTATGGATGAAACTGAAAGAGGAATAACGGCAATAATAACGGTCACAAAAACTCAGATTCATAGATTTATATTTTCGAAAAAATTTGAAATATTATTTTGAAAAATGCACTACACCACGGTAGAACTTCAGTTAAATGCGAGGTTCTCATTGTCCGATCTCGCTGTAATTTCGCACATATCGTTTTCTAACTGCCTATATTTTAAGAGGGAAATAAATTTTTGATCCCTATAGCTAAGGACCACCCTAGTATACATACATTTTAAATAGTAAACGTATAATAAATGAATTACTCTGCGTATTTCAGGATCATCAGATCTTCACCCCGATCTTCAGATTCATGACTTAGCTTGAAAAATTATAAAATATTTCGTAACGACAGATCTGGTAGAAGTGTAGTTGAGTTGCTATTTTTTGTAAACGCTATCCTTATGTTGTTAGTAAGTCGTTTGGTTATGAAGTTGAATTTTTGAATATTAAAATCTGTAACTTAATTTAATTGTAAATCCTGGTCTCTTGATTATGAGTTACCTAGAGTCATTGATTAAGGTTACTATTGTAGTTCACGACAGAGAGCGATCATTTCAGGTTAATCAGTTGTCTCGTTCACATAGTTCACTCGGTCGTTCGGTAGTTCAGTAGCTCGCTCGCCCATTTCCTCCAGTAGGGTTCTCTTAGTTCGTTACTTCATATCAGTGAAAGCGAGATGAGAAAAACGAGAAACATGATTTGATATCCTTTTCTATGCTGAGTTTCTATGCAAAGTAGAGCGTAATCTGAAACAGCGCTAAACGAGGCTATCTTAATATGTAAATACATAATAGGGTTAGGGGTTAAGGGAAGATGGATAGAAAATTGGTTAGGTTAATTTTAATAATTGTTTTTTTAATAAAAATAAAACCAAACCTTTATTTCTTACAAAAATAAAAACAATATAAAGGAATATACTTATAAAAACAAATAAAGTTCTAAGTCAGTCAGATCAGTGCTAAACCGAAACCGAAACAGCGGTAAACGAAACAGCGTTAAGCGGGGTCTTACTGTAGTTGCTTTTGGCCACAATTTTTACTTTATTGCAATTGCTTGCATCTAATTAATGATCCCCATGCCGTGATCCCGAGTTTAAGAACAGACTCACAAAGCGCCAGATAGACTATAGTGCGATAGGACGATAGGGCTATAAGTAGATAACTATACAAAAGTAAAAAAAGTTGTTGTTGGTGTTGTAATCAGCATAAAATACCGAAAACAACAACAACAAAGTTGGAGTAATTCCACAACGGTAAAGTTACGCCGAATGTCAGATATGATTAGATATTCTTCACCACATCCAACTTTCTTAAAAATATGGAAACTTGCCACGATAACACCGATTCATAATGCCGAGTGCATACGTGGGACATATTGTATGTCCTACGTTCGGAACTATTCATCAAAGGCTACGACACTGGAAACTCTTTTCTCCCTTTGAATTTGTTGTTGAAATCAGGCTTGGGTATAGTAGATTACAAAAACAATATGCATGCAATTTTGACAATTCGGAAGTTTGTTTACATAACTCAGAGGCATTTTTTGAGAGAGGAATGCAACTCTTGTTCTCCTTCATAGCACTAACTCATCCCATCATTTTGTGATGGTGTGGTAACAAACCGAAATGGTTTACCTTTTCAGTGATCTTGCTTTGTAATAGCTGGCATGTAACAAGGAGACAATTTCAAAATTCTTCGACAACTTTCTATATGGTTACAGCACAATTTCGTTATACCGTGTTGATTTTAATTATAAGTGAATCTTGCGCTAATTATAAGTGAAATATCACAAATACGAGTACTACAATTATTGGAAGAAGTTCGAAGTTCTAACCGCAAACGAAAAATAAGTTGTTGGTAAAGAATTGGAGAAAGGACGAACTGGAGTATTTGCAGTTCTATCGAAAGAAATAAAAGCTTGAGTTAAATTTCTCCCATAATCTTACACCGATATATAATGGAAACAATGTTATTAAAAATCGAAAGTTTAATTTTTCTTGAAAAGTAACATTTTCGGCAAAATGTTGTGAATAAAAACATGAATAAAAGATCATTAAAATAACTTTTCAATGGCATCAATAACATATAGGTTCTTGTATAGTTTAGGAAATGTAGCTCCGAATCCAGACGAGAGCGCCAAAAATTTGTTGCTGTTGTTAGAGTTACCATAAGAAACAACAACAACAAAATCGGAGCACTGCAGCAACCCCTAAATTGAGCCACATGTGCTTCTAAACATGATGAAAATGCATACATACAATAATTTCAGACAAACTATATTTTTCACTAGTACTCCTCTGCTTTCTGGTCTCCCCAGAAAAATCGAAGGGCACTTATGTTGCAGAAGGGACATGTTAAATTTTTTTCACAGTCCTCAGTTCATCTTACCGTTTTGTTGGGAAAGAACAACAAATCGTGTCGCACTCGTATCGGGACATGTATCGAGTGTGACATATGCCATCATCATTTCAGCCGGTTTTTAGACAAAAGCATAGCTGTTCGACCGCAGTAGATGATATGAGGATATCTTTTGGTAAATGCTATCTAACGCCAACGCGTTAGACGCTAACGCTTCTTTCCCTACAGTACTCCTCTTTGAGTAGAGTACAGCCTTTGAACAAATTGTGTATAAATGGTATCCGCGGAACAAAACTGTTGTTGTTGTCAAAATCCTCGTGGGGAACAACGTATACATATTTCCTACGATTTGCAATACAAAATTTTTTTAAGTATAATTATTCACCGTTTTATTACTAATTAAATTGAAACAAATATTGTTAGCAAGTGGGTATCTCCACGCGTTGGCATGTTAATTTTTTCCCCAACTTCACCTAACGGGCAACAACAATTTAATGGGAAAATGCACGTATAGTGTATATGTTCTTTGTTCTTGCGGGTGTAGTGGAAGATTTTCATGTCTTATAGCTTTGATTATGAGTATTACGAATATTAATGTCACAAATTGAAAGTAAATTACAATTTCTTAACATCTGCAGTACAATTGTTGCACAACTAATCGGCAGTTGTTTTTCAAGGAGATAGATAGTGGAGTCACCCAGGGTTCTATGCTGGATCTACTGCTATTCTTCATATACGTTAATGTATAATAATTTTTTTGTAACCAATAATGTATCGATTCAAGCCTATGCAGACCATTTTAGAATTAATGGGGATTTAAACTCTATAAGCAGTGGGAAGTGAGAAGCAGTAAGAAGAGGGAGAAAACAAATTATTCTGCACTCCGCGAAAGCCCGTAGTTCTGCCTTTTTCTAAACCTGCATTTAAGGCCTTACTGAAAACTCTTCACTATACTGCAATGACCTTATATATTTTGCTATCTTCGTTATTCATATGACTAAGAAATTTAAGAAGGTCGTAGTATTTCGTTCCATAGCCACCTGGAAATTATTGGCCATACAAATGATAATTACATTAATAATCTACTTTGAAAATTTATATTGCAGATTAGATTCGTCTAAGCAGAAGCTTCACAGAGCATGCAACAATGTTACTCGCTTTCCTTGGACTACGTAGGATAGATGGTGTTTCCTCATATGTCCTCATTTTAGGGTGTAGTCCGTTTAATTATTTAAAGGCCAGAAATTGTTTGTTTCATTTTGGTTTAACCTATACAAAAAATCCTCTTTATTTGCTGGAGAAGCTCAATTTCTGCAGATCGGAAAAGTTTCTTGCATCAAGTCGCTTGTTTTACGTCAGCACGATTCAATTGTGGAATTCATTACCGGCTGATATTTAACGTGCAACCAATATGGGCATCTTCAGACGAGTAACTTTTTAATACTTCTCATAATTACTATCTCTGGACCCAATACTTAATCTTGCTTTCCTATCTTAACTACGCTTCTCGTGCTAAATCTTCGAAATATTGTAACTACTTATTCACTTATGGTTATTCTGTTTCTTTATTAATATTTTTAGAGCTGTTCGTTTGTTTCTGTTTTTGTTTTTGTTAGGGCTTAAAATTAAAATATTGTTTGAAAAAGACACTTCAGCAAAAACTATTACAAATAAATTTTTCAAAGGATATGTATCACGACTTGGACCGTTACAAATTACCACACGACAAGGCACTCAGTTCACATCTATGTAAATGATTTTCAAAACTACCCAAATTGATCGGCAAACACAAAACTAAAACTTCTGCCTATCATAGCAATGGAACCAGGAATTCATATGAGGAACTACCGATAATACAAAACTTCTAGGATTGTGATCAGTGTCATAAAAATTATTTCTTGATGTGTGTGTTCCAAGAGTGTTAGATAATGATGGGTGTTGGAAGGATTTCCGTCATCCTTGTCTAGTTTGATTTGGAGACAAACGGTTCGGCGTTTAGCCATCATCTTATTACTACTTTTAAGTTCAACTTTTTTAAAAGAACAAAATTATTATATGTAAAATTAGTAAGGAAACTTAGTATGACAATTCACAAAGAAATTAATTGGAAAATTTTCGATCTAGAAAGTTATTTTTAAAAACATGGTTACAAAATGAAATCGAAATATGAGCTGTTATTTTTGAAAGTGGAATAAGTCCATTTTTTTAAAAAAATGAGTTAAGGGTAATTTTAGGTATAGACACATTCTATCCATATTTATAATCATATAATCAATTGATTATTTTTGAATGTGGTACAAGTCCATTCGGAGATAAAAATATCGTTTATTTATTAGATAGTATTAATTATTATTACATCATAACAAAATTAAAAAGTGTTAAAAAAATCATTCAAATTGATTAGCTTTTGACAATATTTTTAAATTTATTCAAATGAAAACCCTCAAATATTCTACTACATGAAAAATGGACTTATTCCACTTTCAAATATAACAACACAAATCTTATCGCAAAAAACTTATTTTTGAAAGTGGTATAAGTCCATTTGGAGCTTAAAAAATCCCCTATTTTTTGAAATATTTTCAATAATTATTATTTCATAATAAAAATTAATAGGTGTGTAGTGTTAAAAACATCACTCGGATTGATTAACGGTTGCCAATATTTTTAAATTGATTCAAACGCAAACCTTTAAATATCTCGATACATGAAAAAATGGACTTCCACTTTCAAAAATAACAGCTCATATAGTGCATTCGCGAAACGGCGAACATCAAATAAGGTAAACAACTGCTTTTTCCATTGACTATTCTAAACAGTGCACAGATCGTGAAAGCGAAAAAGTGAACAAATTTTGGTTCAGCTTTTTTTCTTTTAACATAAGTTGTGTTGTAATTTCCCCAGTTTATTTTCTCTTATTTCTCTTTCATTTGCTAAGTTTTTGCTCTGTGTAAATTTCTGTCATCTCTGTGTGTAACATACGTTCAATGTAAAGAGAATAATTTTAGTGGAAAACCCAAAGCAGACCAAACCCAAACTTAAGTTCAAAAGATAAGGCAGACGTTGTGGAGCACTTAAGGAGTAGTTGCAGTATAAAAGGTTTATCAGAGTATGGTGTGGTGAAATCCACAATTTGCGGCACTTTTTTTAACTCTGTGCAAGCAAAAATGATTTTTTGTTATTCTCCTATACAATAAAATTTATGTTTTGAACACCTCGGATTGTATTAGTTCACCGTATCGCGAGTGCACTGTATATATAAAATGGACATCTACTAATATTTTGAACAGCCACATCATTAAGAAGGTATTTTTAGGAATACGAACTATTCAAAATCCATAAAATCTATTATTTGTAATTTAGTTGTGCCATAAAAGAAAATTACAAATTGGGCATATCAATTAGATTGCGAAGTTTCGATTTTTAAATGAGGGAACTGTTTAAATTACGTTTTTTCCCAATATTTTGCCTTATGAAATTTAGTTTGGTTAAAACTTACAATTTATATGGCCCCATATAGCATGCGTAGTAATAAGCAGGAACGAAATATACACAACTTTATAGTCTAACATAACACAGAATTTTTGAAAACTGATAATTTCAAGTTGATCAGCTTCGACTAAGTTGAGTCCACCAACTATGTAGCCAACGATTCTAGTTATATTATTTATTAACTTATTTAATTGCGTTTACAATATTGCACGCTATCTCATGGAAGCACGGGAGCTATAGTCGAAAGATGTGTTTTGAACTTGGGGTATGAGTTGATGGTTCCATTAACACTCTTTTCTGTAGTTAAATTGAAATACATAACGGATCTCACGAAATAATATGCGGGCAACTATTTTGTAACATCACACCTCTTTCTCACTATCGTATCTGACAATGACTACAACGACCTTCACATTGAAATTCGAGGTAACGCTGTGGTGGCTATGTAACCGACAAAAGCAATTCATCCGCGTCTAATTGGTTTAACTGGTACCCACATGTGTGAGAACCGATAAGAGGCTCTTAGGTTGGAGCATAGGTTCTTATTTTGGAACATCTTTCGGCAGAAATCATGAAGATATATATAGCACTCTTTGGGGCTACGTATTTCGATTGTCCTCATTGAAATAATAAGAGAAACGTTTGCTCAACACTTCAATTCAATGAAGTAAATGGAAAAGGTTTCGTATTTTATTTTTCATTTAAATTATTTCTTAATTGATGTCTAAATCCACAAAAATAAGTTAGAGAATCAACGATCAAATGAACATAAAATGGATTTATAATAATAAATTAAATTAACTTCAAATATGCTTACCATCAATGCATCCTAGCTGAGGTTTTGATTATTAATAAACTATTCGTTGCAAAAGTAGCATATTTGTTTTTAATTATTACCCGAAAGCCAATTCAAACCAAGGGCTTTCTGAGCAACAATCAAAATTATATATGTACCTTATTCAAAGATCTTAAAAGGCTTCAATATGTAGTGTGGAATTCACCGCATCGTCCAGCAGAACTGTCCGAACAGTATGAGAACTAAACTGAAACTATATATGTCCAAATAGTGGCTGTGTTTCTGATCTTCCGGTAGAAAGAAGTTTTTTCTTGTTCTTTGCGTTGTTTACCTTTTCGTTCCTATTCTACTTGCTTCATCGACTTCGACTACGCCAGACAATATGTCTTGCTCATCAACACATCCGCCGCAGCTAAGCACAAATACCGATTCATGGCCTGATAATCTGCATGACGCTCATCAACCCTTAACTGCTTCAGCATGGAACTTCCAAAGCAAATATAAAAACAATAAAATAGTTGCGCGGCACTCGAGCAACTAGCTTTCTTTCCACCAATAAAATAGACATGGCCAAAATCAACTACGAAGGTGTTTTGCTGACGAGTGTATTCAAAAGTGATGCGCGTAGACGATTTCCAACTATACTTAGCCGTACTCTATGTACCGTATGTAACCGTAATGTACATACAAATGCTATCGAAATCAATGCAATATTTTGGATATAGGAGTACAACCTTTTTGCATTTGATTGGTAAGAATTTATTTAGAACATTTTTATATCGCTTATCAAAGAAAACGCCCCAATTTGCCAATGGGGCAAAGTGTTAATTCTAGTGTTATTAACTAACCGGACAAATGTGTATATATAGATATAGATATTTTCTTGAATTAATCCAATTACTTATATTTAATTTTATTATTTATTATAGAAGGGTTATTATATTTTATTATCTATTTGTTTGTTAATGGTTTATTATTTAAGAATAATTAATATTTAAGAATAATTGTTGATTTTATGCAAGAACGACGATTGCGTATTTATGATACAACTTCAACCAAATTCAGTTTGTTTCTGAAAAATACATATTTTCTCAATATATCCAGAATATCTTTAATTTTTTCGAAGCTATCTTTTTTATACAGTATTCAATTTTGTAAAGTATATCTAAATTTCATTTGATAAAGTAATAATAAATAATAAATAAAAAAATTAAATTTATTAATTTATTATTAAATATTAAATTATTATTATATTTAAAAATTAAAATTAATAAATAAAAAATTGCATCAACCATTGCAATGAAAATGTTGTCAATTATAAATTAAAAACCAGTTCTTGGAAAAAAGTTGGGGGTTTAAAATTTTAGAAAAGTAAAAAAAATTTATTTTTGGATTGAAAACCCTTAGATCGATGGCGGGTTTTAGTAGCGCTATCTTTGGCGTGGTCGAGGCTCAATATCCTACATTCTCATAGAGTGGATAATGTATGGAAAAGTGAACGGGGCACAAGAATAGTATTGGTACCAAAGGTAGTTAATATTTTGAATGTAAGATATTAAATTCGTGTTTTTGATCACTGCCAAAACAATTCTACATGAAAATTTCTATAAGGCGTAAGGTTAGGTTAGGTTGTACGGGGTTATAGCCCGCGGAGGATATATTCACCTAGGCCATGCCGGCCTATAGGGCGTAATATCTCTGGCCACAAACTGAAGCGTCGAACTCGAGTGAGGACGAAATTATGTTATTGCTTCAATATTGACAATAAATTAAGCTTATTTTAATCTAATTTCAATATTTTTTTTATAGTTGCACCAAGTTTATAATAGAAGTTATACTCTAAAAACAATTGACCTAAATTACTAAAAACATGGCGAAAGATTGTAGATAATAATGGAGCATATTTGATTTAAAGGAATTCATTTTCAGCCACGTACTTTTTCCCAGACTCAGATAATATATGTATATTATTTTTATATAATACATACAATATATATGTATATATAATATATATATATATATATATATATATATTATTTGTCTGCGCCAGTATTTGTGACATTTTAAGCTGATATAGGAACAGGTAATGTAACCGTGGTGAACCCCGCCAACTTTTTGAGGAGGAGCTAACATACATTTTGTGGTCATACTTTACTTTAAAAAAAAGGTTCCTTTCATATAAAAAGAGAACGTGTCTATGATCGATTTTGCTCATTTACAATACCGTTATGAAACAAAGAATACATATGAGTTCTAAATTTAATTGAAATATCTATACAGTTTCTCGCAAGCGTGATTTCTACAGAGAGAGCTGAGGCTGATCAGGAATATAAGACAGATAATGTATGTACTTTTCCTGTCACGTCTCTTTCTGTGCATACAGATTGTAATAATTTAAATCAACTTTCAAATATTTGTAGGTTCGGAGTTCAGAGAACGTAAATACCAGAGCAAATGGAAACGATTTTTGGAAGCGATGTTGATATCTACAGTCACCATCCTATTCGAGTCTGTTGTTTACTTTTCGATTGTCGACTTCTGAAGCAATTAGGAGAAAATTGCGGATGTTATAAAATATCCAAACAGTTGGCACAGCAAAACAATCTGTTTATAAATTTACAATCTGGTCTGGAGAACCTGCAATGTACCACTCGTTATTCACTTCCACAGCAAAAACTGACTTTTACAAAACTTAATAATAAATGAGATCAGTTGTCAAGAAGGTATTCGTGCAACCAGGTCGTCTAAAGTTTTCTGGTGGCATGTTGATTCCTTTGTTCTTTACACAGCAGCCATTCTTCTATGTCAGCCTTCAAGACAGTTTCAAAACAAAAACTGTACAACATGAATCTTTAGTTCTTAAATCATTGTAGCATTTTGTGAGTGTCGTTATCGATACAGTTTGGCATCCGCTGAAGTGCAACTTTCGGGAATGTACATACTCTTTATCTAATAGCACTTCAAGGAAGTACGAGAAGGAAAAAGCGAAAAAAATTAAATTTCTAATATACTGTAGTACAATATATATATATGTATACATATGTAGTACAATAAAAGCTCAAACCCATTTGTTCTTAACTTTTTTATAAAGCAATTAAAACGAAGAAGATATAAATTGGGTTTGTAGTCTTCATTCTAGGGCTAGTTGAAATCACATTGCTTTACATATACATACGTAGATAAATGGTTGGAAATGCATTTTTCATGTTTCTGCTACTGTCGTTGTCTGATATGGAAAATTGTGCATTAAAAAACCCGACGTGTGGACAGTATTTTACTGCTCCATTTGTCACCGCACTGGCTGTCTTCATCCGCTGCCTACTTTCTGCACTTATTAACCCCTCTACAAGAGACAAAGCTTTGTTATGGGGAGGAGTAAGGAAGCATTTTAATTGAAGGTTTGACTGACATCGGACTTTCAGATAAGCAAATTGTTTAAAATTTATAATCAATCGCAATTTATATTCAACGTTCGTTGCTGCCCCTTTTCAATTAATGCTAAAAGGATGTAAGGATTTTAACGTATAGACTAAACTTAATATAGATTTTTTAAATTGCATTAAATCCAACTGCATTGTTGATAACTAAATTTAACAACTTCATCGAAATTTCGATGAAAATAGTAGATTTAAGGATATACATATGTCCATTAAGTCCATGTAAGTAAAAAGATGCAGATTACGAGGACATCTCTTTGTTCTCGTGGAATTTTGCTAATTCTCTCATCTATACTTTCTTAGCATCGGTAGAAATTTTAGTTTCTTGACGACTGCGTTGTGGTTCACGTTGCAGTGCTCCATGCTGGTCTAATCTTGCTCTAAAGATTAAGAACACGGTGCAGATGAGCTACATAACCACACGTTCCTGATATTTCTTCCCAAATAAAGGCCACACTTTCACCAATATTTTCAAGTTAATTCAATTCAGTGATTCACAGTTTCAGTCTGATGGCTTTAGAGGTTGTACAAAAACCTAAAAGCAAAAACATGCATTGTAACTCAGCACTTGTAAGAAACGACAGCCATCTTGAACACATTGAAACACGCGACACAGAAGTCGATTTAAATTGACAAACCTATGCGTCTTCGGCAATTCAGTGGTTTACTATTTTATTTGTGGAATCAACTTTGTGCACTCGTTATTTAATTTCATACACCAGAAAATTAAAGTAAGTTTTCAAGTAAATCTATTAATTCATCTTACCTCTTGCAATGAACAAAATTCATGTCCAGAACTCAGGCCTTTAAAATTAATGAACAATATTTTATTTATTTAATCAACCGTCAATTGAGATGATCGGTCATCAGATGATATTTTTATGTAAATTCGGTAAACATAATTGTTTTGGCGGTTTTTATGTTTGATGTTTTGGGTTAAACTTTCTGCTATTTGTGTTCACTTTAAAATTTAAATGCGCACAATCCAAGTATGTGCCTAGGAAAAAATATAAATGTTTCTTAGAATTTAAATCGTTCGTAAATACTTTCAGACTGGTACATTTCTCGATTTTCGAATTTCATTCGGTAGACTGGAGGAGCTAATAAATACATCGTAAATCTCTGTGCTTGACTAACGACAAACTATTTGCAACTACAGACGAGATAAATTAAAATTTAAAAACTTGCGCCAGATGAACACCCAAAGTCTGCTTTTTACAATTCGAAGGGGTGAAACCATTCAGAAATCATCCCTTTCTCGCTTTAAAAAATGAAATCTAGCCAAAATAAATAATAAAAATACATATACCATAATAACGGGTTGCCCCTGTGTAGCATAATTTCACATCTTTTATATATTACACAAACACGCACGCACGCACAAATGTCCTCGCAAAGCAAAAAATTAAATCCTTTCCCAATATGTTTTTTAACAATCGTGTTCGAATTTTGGCCTTGCATGGAACGCAGTTAGAGTCTGTGAATGTGTACTGAAGTCATCAGTATGTACATACATACATACATATGATATGTGAATAAACGTGCGCGTACATGTACATTTACGACATAGTCTGCGTAATAAGGATCGCTCATCGATCACTCCCAAAAATTGCGTATGTCTGAAACCCAACCTAATAAAATTGATTTTTAAATTTTCGATTCGAATTATTACTACTTATAATAAACCGTGAAGATGTATTGGCGAGTAAATATCTATGTACTATAAATAATTAATATGAAATAAATCACAGTATACAATCTCGTACAAAACGTAATATAAAATGTTTTTAATGTTAAGTTCCAATGTTCGAAAAGTCAATATTATACTAAACTAAATATTAAACTATTGTATTAAATCTTACCGTAATAAACTGTTGCAGCTGCTCACTATTTCTAACTCGTATTTTGAAATTATTAGTAAAAAAAACTATTCCCATAAGCTGTTAATGAAATATGAACGCAATACTCAGTATACTATTGCCTTCGAAAGGATGCTCACGCACCCTTCATGAAAGAGGACGAGTTGCGATAGCTGCTTCAGGTACCCTTCAAGCCAATGTTCGTTTATTTTGAGCGCAAATGTGAGTTCGCGATTTCATTAAAGTCATCACCCATTGCATTTTTTAAAATCTTTGAAGTTGGGATACATTTGGTATACATACATACATACATATATGTATGTACATACACATTTCCCTCTCAGGATAATGAACTTTTATATTTTTTGTGCAGTGCACATATTTCCCCTCCAACTACGTCTGTTCCTTTAACTAAACCATATAAAGGCATATCTGTGCATTTAGGAATGTATATACATAATAAATGTATTTATTTGTGCTCCTCTTGCGCAAAAACGCACCTTATACCGTTTATCTTTATAACGGGTCTTGCAACAATCGTGTCGAGACCCTTTCAACTGTCTTCTTGAATATAAATAAAAAGTTATTTGAAGAAAACTAAAAAGCAATTTAAATTCTTGTACATTATCTATGCAAATAAGGAATTGTTTTTAAATTTCTTTCCGCAGCATATTTTTAAGATGTTTACAACACATTGTAAATTTTTTGCAAAATTAATTTTTTATTGCTTGCTAATACACAAAAATTATGTAAAGAAATATTTAGAAAGGAAAATTTATAAATTTATATGTACATATATGTTCATGCATAAGTGTACCGATGGGTCCATTATAAAAAGGGAATTGTAAAGCGTAAATAATTACAAGGCGTCGTACAAATATTTGATTCTACCCTAGAAAGGCCCTTTTAAGATTCTGGATTTTTAGCGATAATTTGCGATTATTGGTGGGTTTTTCCAATATACGTATTCTTGTTAGCCGCTTGTTACCCTAAATTATTAACACTACAGTGATTTTATTGTTACAAATATATACTTTCTTGTTTTCATAGAATTCAGAGTTGCTAAAGTATGCTATGAACAAACCTTATATACGTTATGATAATTTTTTTTTTTGATAAATTCTATTTAGGTACGGACATTTATACCAAAAAAATTAAGGGTTTTCCCAGCCGATACGTGTTAATTTTTTTAAATTTTTGGATTTATTTTTGAAAGTAATTTAATATACAGTAAGACCCCGTGTTAAGCGGGGGGGGGATACTTTCCATCAAAGTAGAGCGTAATCTGAAACAGCGCTAAACGAGGCTATCTTAATATGTAAATACATAATGGGGTTAGGGGAAGATGGATAGAAAATTGGTTAGGTATTAAATTCAATAATTGTTTTTTTAATAAAAATAAAACCAAACATTTATTTCTTACAAAAACAAAAACAATATAAAAGAATATACTTATAAAAACAAATAAAGTTCTAAGTCAATCAGATCAGTGCTAAACCGAAACCGAAACAGCGCTAAACGAAACAGCGTTAAGCGGGGTCTTACTGTACGTAGGTTTCATGTAATATTATTGCAAATTGAATAGGTAGGGATTCCTGTAAAATGGCAGGTGATATTCTGAACAACCACATTTAACAGTAACAATACCAAAAATATATACTATGTATTGCTGAGTTTAATATGAGTCAATATTTTATGTTCACTGCTTGAAAGAAGTTTAAGTTTAAGTTAAGACCAACTATAAGAATACTAACATTTTCGGATCCCATAACCCAGAAGGAACAATTGGGTACCTGAATTAAAATCCTTTCAATTCAAAAAGGCAACATCATGGATTTTCATCGATTTGTACACATCGAACGAAAAACAAATTGTTGTCCTTAAGAGCATGTTATTTGGACATTTGTCAGCTACCCGCTCGCTTACATGTGAATATACAATTTTTGAAACGCAAAAGTAGAATCTATTCCGGCAGCAAATCTTACGATAGTTTGCTAACGAAAAATATTGACTACCTTTTCTGAAAATTTCGCAACATTCATAAGCGAGCACTGTTAACAGTCATAATGACATCATCGATGATGTCTTCATGATTTTGTGTGCCGTATCGATTTCCTAAATAATATATACATATATATACATATATAATATCCATATGCCGCTAATTTCTAGCTTAGCTTATACAACGTTTAAGTCTTAAATGTTGACGTTGCAATTTGGGGAACTGTGGGAACGGATGTCTTTGCTATTTCGCACCTTATTGCTGATTAGTTGTCATCTGATATCCTGAATATTTCGGGTGTTGACTTTCGATAAATGTTTAGGCTGATAAATCAGTTTTGATGTATTTTATTTCCTTAATATCACCCGTTCTTAAGTCCTGTATTAAGTTTGAGTAATAATATTTCTTCCTCTGTGTTGGAAATTGAAGATGTCTGCAAAATGGCTGGTAATGGTTTTACGCTGCTTATTTCTTCGGATATAAAATGTTGATTGTTTACTTCAATTGAACTATTATGGTGCTTGGTAAGGTACGGTCCGTTTAACTGGTAGGTTTCGTTATCACTTTTGATGCCCCTATTGTATTTGCTTAGGGTTTGTATGTCTGACCGTATTTCCTCTATTTATAATAGATATGTATGTGTTGGTTATTAATATTAGTACAATTGTGTATTTTACTCTTTGACAGATTGGGTATACAATTAGAGTCTGTTTTATTTTCTATTTCATTCTTATTACAAACAGATATTTCATTATACATTATACATTTACAGCCTTATTTATTAGATTTCGTTAAACCTTCGTTAAACAATTGTTTAATTACACACTGCGTAAGGAGTTACACAACGTTGCTTAAATTTTTATTTATAATTGAATTTTATGTGTGTGTCAAATAAACTATGTTTGTGGATAAAAAGGTTCAGAAATCCACTAAAACTATTACAAAAAGGCGTTCTCTATACTTTTTTTGATATGTAAGTACAAAATTTTACGTTTTTGAATTTAATTTTAAAAGATATAACGCGATTTGAAGTTTTTTTTTGAAAATTCTTATTTGAACACAAAATTTATTTGAATTTTGATATGCCTCTTTATACCACGTTTACACCGACGCTAAATGGCTCATTACGCCCAAAAATCAGAAATGAGAAGCCAAATGATCCCATTTCCCATACAAATTGGCAAATCACTCATTATCGAAATCATCTCATTTTGCCGAAATGAGATCCAAACGAGTTGTAAAATAATATTTCGAATCAGCCTGTTGTAGGGAAAAATAAAATCCCAAAACAAAACAAGGGAAATGGAAGGGAAATAATGTCAATTAGCTGTCAAAAAACAATTGTAAAAAAAATCAAGCAAACAAAAAACATAAATTTGGTCTGATCAATGTCAAACCAAATGCGAACAAAGCGGTGTAAACATAGCATAGCATAGTGTTTGGGGTCGGTGTAAACATAGCACGTTGCGTAAAATAAAAATTTGTTTATAAATAACGTTTTCTTGTTTAAGAGGTATTTAAGGTTACGCAGCCTTTAAAATACGTTTATAAATAAGGCTGTTATTTTTTATTTCATATATATTTCATTTACTTTATTTTTTTTTACTGATATTTTGTTTGTAAATTCTCTATATCTTACTGGTCTAATTTCTATTTTCTTACAATCTTCCATATCTGCAGTTCGCAAACTTACAATATACTATAGATTGGACATTTCTTATTTGTACTCGGGTTGCTACTTAATGAGATACGGCAACACTAATGTGAATATGTAAAATTTAACATTGTCATCTTAAAATGTAAGATTTTTAATGGTGAACGTACTCAAAATTCGAGGCCTATTTGTGTTGTTCACAGATACTTCAAACATTCATTGGTTAAAAATGGAATTAAATCGTGAAGATTTTCGTACGATGATTTTCTTTGACTTTCGACGTGCAATAAACCAACAGCAGTGTGCTGATCAACTCGTTTTGACTTTATATTTATTTATTTATTTACCATTCAATTGAATACAAAACATTCTTTCGGCGTACTTAAAACTAACACCAAAATTGTAGTTTACTTACAACATTTTCTTTACTAAGAGTACAACTAAAATCTAAATCCTTGCACACCGTGTTCGACAATCTCAAGCGTTGGGCTCATTTATACCAAGTTCACCCTCTGGAAAGGAACATTAAATGACTCATGTAATCACAGGTATCTAGAGGGCAAGCGAAAGCCAAAATGTTCCAGCAACTCAGCACATTTAATATCAAAGCAAATGATGTCTCTAATAAATGAGACACAATAAGAATTGCGCCGCACAGTGGCCGGTTTTTCAACTTAGCGGCCAAAAGTCATTTTTTTCAATGTCACCGATTTCAAAATGGGTTAGGTCATATGAAAGTAGAAACCTGAGAACCTACGGAGCCAAAAAATTACAGCTTTATCTTGATTATTTCATTAGTAACTATGCAATAAAAGACAGCACTTTTTATTTTCAACTAAAATAAACACATTTTTTGAACTTTTCACAGATTTAGATATCCATATCTCTGTCAATATTTCAGATATTAAGTTCTGGTTTTTTTATTAAATTCTTGGATATATTCAATGTCAAATGTTGTTACAATTGAGTAAAACTGTGGTATAGTTATTAAGTAACAGGAATTCCGGAAATGCTCCAAATTTGGTTAAATTTCGTCGTATTTTGGAGCAGGACTTTTGCGCTCCAAAATGCTCCAAAACAAATTTTACACCATTGTAAAGCTGAAAGTTTCCTCTAAAAGCCCACACCAATTTTTATACCCTACACCTTAAGGTAAGGGTATATTCACTTTGTAACGAAATGTGTAACGCATAGAACTAGAGACGATAGGTATAGAAAAGTATATATATTCTTGATCAGCGTGACCTCCTGAGTCGATTTAGCCATGTCCGTCCGTCTGTCTGTCTGTCTGTCTGTCTGTCTGTTGAAATCACGATCACAGGAGAACCAATGAAGATATCGTGATGAAACTTTGCAGATATATTGTTTTATGTGGTGGGCTGGTTGGTATTGAAAATGGGCAAAATCGGTCCACGGCCACGCCTATTTTTTATTAAAAATGTGATATCAGCGTTCGTTTTTGAGCTATTACAACAAAATTTCATTGCTGGGTATAGAGTAGCATTATCCGTGAATGTGCCAAATATGGGCGTGATCCGCCCACTTTTAGGTTACACAGGCAAAAGAGGGTTATATTGTTAAATATATAAACTTCCTGAATAAAACTTTAGATAACAACTTGTTTTACAAAAAAACATTATTACATCAAAACTGGGTGCGGTCCGCCCACTTTTTCACTACATATACAGTATAGCAGTATGAAAAAAAGTTTATTACCACGGAAATAAAGTTTAAATGAACACAATTATAAAACAACTAATCTAGTTATTTTGTTTTGAAAAAGGTAATGACCACGCCTACTATTTATACAGAGGCGTAGCTAGGTCTCATGGACCCCGGGACGGTTAATCAACTTGTAGCCCCAAAAATGCCTAGAATGCAATGCTAGTCAATACTTGATTTCCACAACTGCCGCCCCGACATTGTGCCGCCCAGAGTGGATCGCAACCCCCGCCCCATCCTAGCTTCGGCACTTTTTTTAAAACTTTTAGGTGTAGGGTATCTAAGATTCGGCCAGGCCGAATATAGCTTTCTTACTGGTTTTTGCATCGGTTTGCCCCACCGGGCGCTAGAGCCCGTTATATGAGTCAAAGTCACACACTGCAAACGTTTTTAACATGTTTTCCGTTATTTTTTTTTTGTTAGTGTTATACTTTTCTTTCAAATTATATGTATATTTCAAAGTATGGAAAGGTACTGGGATAGTTTGCAGTAATTAGGTTTTTTTTAATTATCAGGTAATTAGCTCTTACTGCATATGTAGTGTAAATTTGAACAGATTATTGCTTTCATTGGAAGAGAAATATGTGAAAAGTCTTGGCCTTTGTAAGTGATGTGATAACCGATGAAGTTAATAAAATTAGGAGGCAAATTGATGAACTTCATCCGCGGCTATTTGAGTATCATGGCCATATTATTCAAATAGATTTCAAACTTCTGCTCACCATGATTGATGGAAAAGTCGGACAAGTACCTTAACTGATAGTAAGGCATCCTCTAGCTGTATTATATGCCATTAAACCGCAAGTACACTAAGCCAAGCACCAGCAGATTCTGAGGAGGCATACGAATTCGGATTGTCGCCTCTTCACACTAGAATTCGTTTCATGGAACATATACTCAAATTGGGCTATGATTTAGAATTCGGAGCAACAGGAACGATTAGACAAAATGCAGTGAATATGGAGAAACGGAAGCTGAAAAAAAGTCAAATACAGGAACAATATCGTGAAATAGGGCTAATAATTCACCAGCCAAAAAAAGGAGAGGGAAATACGAATGATGGAAACACCGCTAGAAGATTTTTCTCAGATCCTGAGACGGCAGCTTTCATTACAGGAGTGGACGTTGAATTAATTAAGCGATTCAAAATTATAATAGAAGTTATAGCAAATTAATAAAACGAACGTGTTTTAAGCTTGAGCTCCAAATTGAGTCTAATTTTATTCTTATTCATCAGCTTATATTCTACCCTCACTAAATATATATAAGTACATAAATACTGCTCGAAGCTGCTGTTGTCGCTGCCACCGTAATTCGTATACATATGTAAATGCATAAATGCTGACGGAAGCTGCCGTTGTCGCTGCTAGCGCAATTCACAGAATCCCTTATTTGGTTTATCCGAGACATTTGTGCAGCTGCATAAGATGTTGCATTGTTTTAGTGGTGTCAGCAATTTTTGAGTAAAAGTTTAATTATAAACATTTCTTAACTAGTTTAAATACAAACATTCCTTAACTCCCCCCTTTGTTTAGATGAATCGTCCCGATTCAAGGATGAATAATAGTTAATCCTTTCCATCATGTGGTCGAAGGACGTTGCTGGTTCTTGTATTGGTGTTTGTTTAATATTAACTTCAACCTTGTTTTTCTTACTTTTCTTAAATTTCCAGATGATCAGTGTTACTATAACTAAACTGATGATTGCTATTACGCTGAAATTCATTATATTGTTTTTCTTGGCTTCATATTTTAGTTCTGTTATTTGGTGAATATTTTCAACGCTTTTAAAGTGCAATTCCTCCATAGTTAAATTCTTCATGATCGTCATATTAATTAATCGGACTGGGTTTGGTAGCAATTGTATTAGAAGAGGTTTACGATGATTATACGTTACGTCATCAATTTCGACATTACAGCCTTCGAAGCGAATTAAATAATTTCCATTAATAGTAAAATTGTTAGAGTTACAGTTATGATATATACTTTGGTTTTTCGCATTAATTACATAAACATGATTAGTGTCTAATTCTATTACTTTTGATTGATTATTATTTATATATTTGCAGTGCATTTTTTCTTTAAATAAATTTTCGATACATCCGTCTTTGTATTCCATTAGCTCTACCTTAAAACTAGTCTTTTTATACGTTATATCATTTAGGGATAAAATTTCATTTTCTCGAATATAAGCTTCTGTTTGATTAACATTAGGGATAGATTGAATATAGATTGATTGATAGCTTTCTTTAGTAAAGCAAGGTATTTTAACTAATATTACAAAATTTCCGTTGTGAGTGACAATCACAATTTTGGTCTTGCTTAATTTTTCAAAAGTTATATTAAAGTTTACACTATCGTCATCTGTAATTATATCTCTGCTTAAAAGATTATTTTGACTTGTCATTAAGATTTCTTTTATTCTAATAATGTTAGTTTCAATATACATTAGTTTTTCTGAAAGTTTATTCATCCACTTTTCTTTTGACAAATTTCTCACTTCTTCGTTAACTTTATTCATATTTTGGATGAATTCTTTGTAATGGTTGTTTAAATGAGCAGTGATAGTTTCAATTTCATGGTTAAATTTCTCATTAATATTTTTCTGCAAATTACTCTGTTCAATTGCATTGTGTGCGTTTATCGTATTTACTTGTAATTTATCTTCTATTTCTTCACGATCTTCATCATCCATCGTGCCATAAAGATATTTTAATCCTGTTCCCCAAAAGTTAAGCAATCCCCTTTTTGTAATTCTATGATGTGGAGTTAGTGTGTCTATCTGGATTTTAATATGTTTTATTTTAGCTTTCAAAAGTGGGTTAGGATTTGTTTCTTTAAGTACTAGTGCTTCTAAATTGTTAACTTGTTCTCTATACATTGTTGTGTTAATTATATAGGTAATTCTATCATATCTTTCAATTAATTTCACTTCGTTTAATTTCAGGAGTGAATATCCGTTTCCGTGATTAAGGTCTATAATTTCTATCTGGGCTGTGATCAAAGAGATCGCCATACAAATTATGACGAGTTGTAACATGGTGAACCTAAAAGAATTTAAGATTTGATGTTATCTTTATGTACTATTCTGTTTCTACTTTGGATCATTATCTTATTTCCTAAATCTGCTTTAACTACTTGTTTTTTATATCTAGGTTTCAGCTTATTTTGGTATTGGTTATCTTTTTCAAATATTATTTCATTTTCATCAAATGTTCGAGTTTGTCTATTTCTATTTCTGCTAGTCAGTGTCGTTGTTTGTGCATGTTCAAGTTTGTTAGGTAAATCGTTATGTTTGATTTTATTATAAAGAACTTCAAAAGTTTTTTTTTCTGTTACTGAATGTATTGATTGGTTATAGGATTGGACCGCTCTAATTATTACTTCTATACTACTTACTATTTCAAATTCCTCCTTAATGCATTTAGCAATTTCTATTATCGTTGAGTGTACCCTTTCTATTTGTCCGTTAGTTGTTGAATGTTTAGGGTCACAATATTTAATCTGTAAATTCAGACTTTCTGCAAAAGATCTAAATTGTGCTGAACTAAATCCTGGTTCGTTATCGCAAGTTATTCTTTTTGCTTCTGGGAAGTTTTGCAATGCCTCTAATACTTTGTCTTGCAGTTTAGTTTTATCGTCGATGTGCTTAATTACCAAAAATTTCGAGTATGCATCTATTAGTGTTATGAATTTTAAGTTTAGTGCAAAAAATATGTCAATATGAATCTGTTCTCCTTCCTTATTTGGGATTGGTGCCTCGCCAATTGGGATTTGTTTAGGGTGCCTATCGTATTTATTTTTATTACAGATATCGCAGTTTCTAATAAATTGCTTAAATTGTTTTTTCATTTCAGGCCAGTAATAATCTTTAAAAATTTGTTTGATATTTTCCTTATAATTTCGATGTGCTCTAGTGTGGGTTTGCCTAATAATTTTCTCTTGATCTTCTTCGTTGATTACATCTATTGCTACTACGTCTGTGTGGAACATTTTCTTTAGTATTCTATTCCTTAATATTTGTTTTACGTCATATAAATCTTCTAAATTACAATTTATTCCTGTTAGTAGGTTTTTATTTATTCGTTCTGTTATTATTTTTTTTAAAAAATCGAAGTCCTTATATTTTATATGATGTCTAAACGAATTAAAACTTTTTGTTCTGAAATGTTCATTAGTATTATCCTTGTTTAATACTATTTGTTGTGGAAAGGAATTTAGAGGTTTATTGATTGTTTTAATGTGAAAAATATCTAAGCTTTCTACTGAATGTGCAGTTTCTGTTAAATCGTCGTTTTCTTTTTCCAAATTATTATTGTTTAAAAGCTGTCTAGATAGGGCATCTGCTACATGATTTGTATTCCCTGGTTTGTATATAATTTTAGGTGCGTACTCTTCTATCAGTGCGTGCCATCTTTTCATTTTCGCATTGGGATTTCTGGGTGATACTGCGAAGGCTAAAGGTTGATGGTCTGTATGGATTTCTAAATCTGCTACTCCATATAAGTAATTTCTTAGATTTTTCAATGTCCATACAATTGCGTATAATTCTTTCTCGTTAACTGCGTAATTTTGTTCTGTTTTATTTAGGGTTTTGGAAATAAAGGTAATGGGTTTATTATCCTGTGAGAGCACTGCTCCTATCGCTTCATTTGACGCATCTGTTGTCAAAATAAATTTTTTATTAAAATTTGGTTGTGCTAATTCTACTTGTTGAATTAATTCATTTTTTAGTTTATCTACTGCGTTTAATGCCTCTTCATCTAATTCAATTAAAACTTTTTTTGATTGATTTTGCGAAACTCTTCCGTTTTCTCCTGCTAAATACTTTGTTAAGGGTTTTGTTATATGTGCATACTTGTGCACAAACTTCCTATAATATCCTGTCATTCCTAAGAAACTTCTTAATTGTCGTAGTGTTTTTGGTACAGGGTAATTTTTTATTGTTTCGATTTTCTTTTCATCTGTTTTAATAACATTATGGGCTATTTGGTAGCCTAGGAATTCTACAGTTGACTTGAAAAATTCTGATTTTCCAAGTGATATTTTCATATGTGCTTCTTGCAATGTATTTATTACTTTCATTAAATGTTCATAGTGCTCGTCAGCGTTGCTAGAGTAAACTATGATATCGTCTATATAGACATGACAGAATTTTCCAACGTATTGGCGGAGAATATTATCCATAGCTCTTTGAAATATTGACGGTGCATTTTTTAACCCAAAAGGCATTCGGACATATTCGTATTTGCCGTTGTTCACTGAAAATGCTGTTTTTTCAATATCTTCTGGTTTCATCAGTATTTGGTGGAAACCCGATTCTAAATCGATTGTGGAAAAGATTTTAGCTTTTCCTAAATTTGAAAGTATTACATTGCAATCTGGGATAGGATATTTATCTGCTATCGTTTTTTCATTTAATTTTTTATAGTCGATAACAATTCTCATTTTTTGTGTACCATCTTCATTGGTACCTTTCTTGGAAACTACCCATATCGGCGAATTATAGGGACTTTTGCTTTCTCTTATAATATTTTCTCCTAACATTTTCCTTACTTCTTTATTCACAAATTCGTTAGCTGATAGGGGGTAAGGGTATTGCTTACTCCAAATAGGACTGTGTGTGATCGTTCTAATTTCCGCGTTTACGTCCGTTCGGAAGGGTAAAGACGTATCTATTTTTCCATGTTCATTTAGAATTATATTTTTTATTTTTCCTATTTTATGCTCATTGTTATCCCTTAAGTTATTTATTTGCCCTAATTCACTTTCGTCAAGTGTATACAATTTTTCTTTATGATTACTAGTTAAGAGTGTATTACTTTCAAAGCTCAGTTGTATTTTTGCTTTGCTTAGTAAATTCATTCCTATTAACATATCACTTTGTAGATTTTCGATTTCATAAAATCTTGTTAAATGATCAAAAATATGTGCATTGTAACAATGGGTAATCGTCGTATAGCCATTTATTGTTTTCACGCGTTTTGCAATTTCTAATCGTTGTCTATTAGGTAAAATGTTCGGTTTACAGTAGCAATTTGTTGCTCCAGTATCTACCAAAACTTTTAATGTTCTGTTTGTTCCTCGTAATTGTCTGAATATGTAAGGTAGGGGGTTGCTTTGTCTAAAAAAGCATTTTCCTGTATATTATTAATTCTTTGTAGTTTCAACTGGGGTTGATGACAATTAGCTGATTCGAAACTTCGTTTTGGCATTCGCTCTTGTGTGTTATTATTAGATTGGGCGACTGGTCGAAAGGTATTCTGTCTAGGTTGATTATTAATTTGTTGTCTAAATTGGGCTGAGCTATCTACTTCCATTGGTTCTGGTTTAGATTGATTTTGCCATCCAAAATATCTAAAACTGTTGTTTTGCTGATTCGGATTTTGATTAAAGCGTAAATGATTTGAATTTTGATTATACTTATTTTGTCTAGGAAAATCCCTATTATTAAAATTTCTGTCATTATTAGTCGGTCTTCTATCTTTATTGAATTCGTTGGCAAATTGGATTCTGATTTGGTTAGACTCCATTTCCTGGGCTTTAGCTAGTGCATTTGGCAGATCTATCGGGTTAAGAGACATTAAAATATTGTTCAAAGGATGATTTAATCCCGTTATAAAAACTCTAAGTGCATCTGACCGATGTCATTTATTATATTCTTTAGTTATTTCAGAGTTATTTCCGTAAGTCATTATTGTCTTATTAATCATTAATGTTAATTGCGAATTCACTTTGTTGTAATAATCTACTAAGTTTAAATTTGTTTGCCTAATTAGATTTAATTCCTGTTCCAATATATGCAGAGGACGTTTGTCTGCATAGGCAAAGTCTAGACGGCTGATGATAGCGTCGAAATTAAGGACTGTGCCATGATTTGTTAAAGTATCATTGGCTTCTTGAATAACCTTATTTCTTAAAATAGTCAAAGCAGCAAAATATTTCCTACTTCCTTGAGCGTATAATTGTATTGTATCCTAGCTGCTTCTCTCCAGCTTACATATCCTTGTCCGTTAAATTCTGGTAAGGATTTTATAATATCTAAAGTCTCATTACATTGAATTGATTCTGTAATAGTTTGTGTTTCAAATTCTGTAACCCTATGTGTACTCGTCAAATTTCTTAATTGTTTTTTTAGTTGTTCTAATTCGGTTTTTAAATCTTTTGTCTGCACTGAAATAAGTTGGGCTATCATTTCATTGCTATTATTTGTTGCCATTTTGTCACTTTATAATTTTATTCACTTATTAAAATTAAAATTAAGATTAACTTTTACTTTTCTCCTTTGTTTGTAGGATACTTGATTGTTGTGACGTCTGGTAGATCTCCTTTGTCCTTCTAGGGTCCTTATTGTCCAGATATCTAGGCTAACTTGATTGATGAGTCTCGAACTAATGTTGGATATCCTCTTCAAATTAAGTTAGTTAATTGGGCACGAAAAAAGTTAACACTTATTGCTTTATTTCTCCTGTTTTCAAGGATACTTTTTATTGCAACATTAATACTTTGATCTTAAGGTTTAATTGAAAGTCCTTTTCCGATCAATAATTAACTTTTAAATAATCGTGTCCCTATTCGGGCGCCAATTAATAAAACGAACGTGTTTTAAGCTTGAGCTCCAAATTGAGTCTAATTTTATTCTTATTCATCAGCTTATATTCTACCCTCACTAAATATATATAAGTACATAAATACTGCTCGAAGCTGCTGTTGTCGCTGCCACCGTAATTCGTATACATATGTAAATGCATAAATGCTGACGGAAGCTGCCGTTGTCGCTGCTAGCGCAATTCACAGAATCCCTTATTTGGTTTATCCGAGACATTTGTGCAGCTGCATAAGATGTTGCATTGTTTTAGTGGTGTCAGCAATTTTTGAGTAAAAGTTTAATTATAAACATTTCTTAACTAGTTTAAATACAAACATTCCTTAACTTAGCATGCAGCAGGATGATTGATGCCAAAAAATTTGGTGAATATGTAAAGAAAACCGCCGAAATTTACAACGAAAACTATCCCTGGAGGAATATGCCATCAACAATTCATAAAATTCTTTATCATGGCGAGCAAATTATTGAAAATAGTCTACTTCCACTTGGTGATCTTTCTGAAGAAGCACAAGAAAAAAGAAACAAGGATTACAGATTCTTTTGTGAACACAACACAAGGAAAATTTCAAGATATTGTACCAATGAGGATCTGCTTGCAGTTTTGCTGTGCACATCGGATCCATATACATATTTCAAATATCCGCCAAAAATGGAAATCTAGCTCAATCGAGTTAGATAGTGATGCACAAAATTTACTACTAGATGAGCGGAATTCTATCAATGAATGTTTTGAAAAAATTATTTAATTTGCATTAGTTCCTTACTTATTACCTTATTTTTATTAATCTATTTTATTAGTATGTTCGTTATTGTTAATAAAAAGTCTTTAATCATTAAATAAAAATAAACGTATTATTTTTATAATCTCTTTTTTAGGCTTTTAAGAAAATTTTAATAGGTACCCTGATTGAAACTCTCATATCTCTGGTTTTCAACAATCGATTTTTATGATTTTAGTCTCACATTAAAGCTTAAGATTAGAAGAATCCAACGAAAAAAATCGGAATAAAAAATTCCAAGAGAGTCAAAATATATGGATTTTTGACCGCTAAGTTGAAAAACCAGCCACTGTGCGCCGTGATTCTAGAGATTTCAGATCCAATAACAAACATCTAGCACCGTACGATGGTAAAACCCCATCCTAACGTAACATCGATATCGCATACATAGTAAATCTTCCCTGAATCCTTTCTATCCTAGAGACAGAAGATGTATACATAGGATACCATATGATACAACAATATTCTAGATTAGCTCTAATCCACGACACATATAATGTTTTTAATGTAAATGGATCATTAAAATGCTTAGAATTCCTAATAATGAAGCCAAGAAGTGCATTAGATTTTGCGATAATCCTGTCTAAGTGCATAGCAAAATCTAGCTGTCGATCGAAAGTTACACCAAGAGGTTTCTTCTCAGATATATTAATATTTTCTTCACCGATTCTGTATTGAAAACACAACTGGACAGAAATGGATATGGACAATTACGGAATTAAACAGGTGTGTTTATATTGTTTTACAACTGATGTCAACGTGTGTTTATTGCCTGCTTCAGAGAACCGGTTTGGAAATTTGTTTATGATATTGTTGAGTCCAATTTTTTTTTCATTCGAGAGATGGTTGTCTGTTATTAAAATATTATTAATATTTTTTGTAGGGATTCCTTTAATTCTAACTTTGGTTTTATGTAGTATTATTGCATTGGTCTTTTAGGCTGGCATTGCCTAGTATGGCGTGGAATGAACGTTATGATGGAAGTAGGTAAAATTTAATTTTTGTGTCGCCACCTATTGAACTAGCGAAAAATGATTGGTCTAGGGAATATTTTCGGTTGGATGTAATTTTTATTACATCCGGTGTCTATTAATATCTTTAAAATTTGCCCTCGTTTTTGCCTCGAAGTAAGGTAAAGAATAATTTTTTAATATAAAAAATTAATGTCCGAAACGTCGATAAAATTCCATTTTGGAGATGTATCTGGGTAGTTGTCATCATATTGTTCCATTGAATGGTTGTTGTCTCGTTTTCTTAATCCAAAAATTGCTCTAATTCTGATAAAACATATGGATTAACAGAAGTGTTTTTCTGCGCGGTTGTAAATTTTACATAAAAGTTGGGTTGGATTCATATATCATATAGTTGGTCGATGGCACCATATAACAATTTCAAAATAAAGACAGCGTTAAGTATTGACCTGCGATTATTTTATAAGCCTAAGCCGAGACTCGTATGACGGCAAACGTAGAGATTGATCCCAGCGAAGGTTCCGTAGACAGAAAAGTAAGAACTTGATCTGCACTGATTCAAGTTTATCCATAGCAGGAGGAGCATAACTGTGGACACCAAACTGGCCCTACGTACTCCAAAATAGGGCGAACAAGTGCTGTGTATAACAATTTAGTAATATATGTATCGTTGAACTCTTTGGACCCACGGTTAATGATACCCAATACACTGCTGGCTCTATTACTTATATGGTCAATATGTGGTCATCAATAATATGGTCTTCATTTACAGTATCCAAACGATCGGGTTTGTAATTGCCAATATTGTACTCAAATAAATCTGGGTTTGACCGGTAAAAAGTTATCTGTTTGAACTTTTTAAGATTAATTTTCAAGCAATTTACATAGCACCATTTTATCAAGGAGTCCAGGTCATATTCTCTCTCCGCGATCTGACTTTTTCACTTGTGCTCTGAACACTTTGTTTGTGTTTTTTCGAAGATAAAGCTCGGTAAAAAACATTTTTGTCGTGGCTTAAAGGCCTGATTAGTCGTACTTATAAGCAGTTGGAAGAACTTGACGTGCTGTCAAAATCTTTGTTTGGCTTATGGAAACGTGTGTATCTGATTAGTCGTTACGAGGGGAATATCAAATCAATTTTGATATTTTGCTAAGTTCGAACAAATTGACAGCAAAAACGCGTGGCCAGATCGACCTTGATGCTATTTTCGATGATGTCGTCGTTGCTTTCCGAATTTATAGTTTAACACTAGAACGGCCAGCATTCTGACATACCTTCAACGGCCGATGCCGTCAATTTGACGGCAAATTTTGCTACTAGCAACTTTTGAAATATATTGAAGCAGAGAACCAAAACTGACTCAAAAAGTATTCCTTATCTATTAATAGAAAAGTGAATTTTTAATTATCTACGCAATTTATACAAATAGATATTTTATATATTACTTTAGTACACTTGCCGCAAACAGCTCTTCCACATTTGAAAAAGATTTCAAAAGTACGATTGTTATTGCATTTGCGTTTTACTTTACATTGTCTCCTTTTTCTGCTTAAAGTCTCTCCACTATTAACAAGATCTTGCACACCCTTCATATTACTCGATCCTGGCTTACCCTCAACATACTTTGAATTATGCCGAGAAATGTCTTTTCTGATGACCTTAGGATAAACTAAACTCGAATTTATAGCAGCCAAATCCAAAATATTATAAAAAAACGTGCATAGGCCATCGTCTGGTACTTGCTCTTACTGTATACTTACAAGCCATTTGATCCACGACATCTACCCCAAATTTCGTATCATTATAAAATCGTATTGCTTCTGGAATCTTTTTATTGCCGTTGCCAATATCAACATTAGAATGCATAGTGCTTAGTATCATTACACTTTTGGTTGGTTTTCCTTGGTAGAATGTCAGTGTGGTATCATCATTGGCTTTGAGAACAAAGCAATCATATCTCGGTAATTTAATGTCTTTACAAAGGGCTGGTATTTCTAGTCGAGCTTTTCGAATTGTTCCAACAATAGCAGTACCTGCAGCTTTTAATTTATTCGCCAATTTCAATGACGTGAAAAAACTATCGGTTGTTATATTCCGTCCTTTATTCAGGTAAGGTTTCAAAAGTCCCCTTATAACAAATTCTAGTAACGACTCCGTTTTTCGGTGATCGTCTTTTCCCAATTAAGGGAAACCAGAGCATAAATATTTCGTGTCGACATCTACCAGCAGCCAGAATTTTATACCAAACTTATCTGGCTTATTGGCAATGTATTGAAGAAATGGGCAGCGAACTTTGGTAGGATATAACTCATATCTGCTCATCACCAGTCAAATTGTTTATAAATCTATTCCAAATTTCAGAGGCTTTTATCTGTATGCAGTCGTGCAGATCTTAACGATCTCAAATCAAACCGAATAAATCTTTTCATTTCCTTGAATCTACTTTTATTCATTGTTTCTTTGAATACATTTGGTCCCCAAACTTTCGACCACAGCAAATCTAAATAAATTGAAGACCTGTGTTTGTTTGTCTTGAAGTCTACGTGGTTGGTACTTCATCCAATTCATCTTCATCCGAAGACGAAGTGAAATTTTCCCCTGGCATGAACTTTGGATCATCACTAAGGCTGTCAGATTCTCCAATATCATCATCGCTTTCTTCACTCGGTAACTGTTCAGATAAATCGCAAATTGCAGCTAATTCTACAGCTATTTCCAAAGCGGTTAACTTTTTCGACAACTTATAATAGAGATTTACACTCGCTAAACCTATCAACAAAAAATGCTCACGCTAAACAACTTGAAAAATATTCCGTTATTTTCTATTTTGATATTCTGATATTTTTCAAAACGTCGGCAATAGTTGCGCTACTTCGAAAAAACAATGCCGTCAAATTGACGGCTATGGCCGTTTACGGTATAACGTAAAATATCTTGGGCCGGGAAATTAGAAAAACAATCATTTTAATGAAATAGGTGGATTACTAAAAGTTAGGAAAAGTAGCGGAAGAAAAATTTCATAACATTAATATGAAGGAAAATATTAACATTTTACTTCACCTTGCCGTCAAATTGACGGCTTTGGCCGTTCTAGTGTTAATGGGATTTAATATTTATTTAATTTAAAATATTCTTTAAACAATTAATTTATACAATTTATTTATATTAAATGTTAATGTCAATGTTATTGTTAATGTTAATTAATGTTAATGTCAATTAAATGTCAATGTTAAATTATTAACCTGACATTTGAAATCTAGATATTTTTGAAAATAATTTTACAGTCTATCGCAAATATAAAAACTTCGCTCTAACTAACTTACCTAGAAGAGGCTACGTTTTATTCCCACGAAGAACTATTCGATGAGGCGATTGATATTGATTTTTGTTGCGTATATGTTAAACTAACAAATATATGTATACATACATATATTATATCATATACATATACTGTACATTGTTGCGGCCAGATATAATCTGTGGAAAAAATTGACAGCAAACGTCAAATGAAATTCTGGTAGTAATGTCAAAAGAGTGCGTCGAGCCGCACCAGCGAACCTACCCTGGTACCTAAATTTGGATAGAAATAAAAGTAATAGAATATAGCACACTACAGGGATGGTAAAAGAAATCGTAGTACGTAACTAGTTTTTTTTCTAAAATATACACACTAATAAGAGATGTACATAATATTTAGTCGAAGGGGGGCTGAAACACTGAATGAAAAGAGAGTCCGCTGTAAAAGAAAAGAGGGACCCAGAGAAAACTTAATCCTCTTTAGGCACGCTCTATTCAAGCGGGATAATCGAATGATCGTACCACCGTTATTCTAAGCCTGTATACTAAATTTAAAAGTACATTAAATCGGTAAAACCACGGTGTAATAATTCGAGCGATCAATCTTCTGAAAGCCATCCTGGGTAGAAGTTGTGTTAAAAGTTAAAGTTGTGTTCTAGTTAAAAGAAAAGAGAAATATTCGAATAGAAATTTCTTCTATTTATAAATTCATTTCAATTTCAATTTCTGCTATTTCCTAAAACGGAATGAAAATTGTTCTGTATGCCTTCTTGTCCAAAGTCACTAAAGGACACAGACGGGGTTCTTAAAAAAAAAAAAACAACGAGGAGGTACAGTCGATTACGATATATGTACATATATACAGTGAGCTTAAAATTTTATTAATTTTAAAGTTTGTCATTTAAAAATTAGCTGAAGCCTGGAATTGGTGAAATTAAATTTTTGGGGAGAGAAAGAGGTGCGTTTAAGGTCAGTACGTGGAGATCGAGAAAACCTGGCATGTAATTAAAAGTCGTGAGTAATTAGATAATCTATTAAGGAGAAAATACCGCTTATATTTGTATTTTTTTGGCGTTATATATATATAGAATAGTGTCATAAAATCGAAATAAAAGGATCCCAGGAATTGGAAGAAGAACACACACAATTAATACACCAATTCCAGATAAGTGACACGATTTTTTTTTGTACATACATAAATTTACATGCACAACGATTGATTAGCAAAATATCATAAATTATATTGCAAACATATACTCGCCGGCTATATATTAGTCCGAATTACATATCACCTAATATATCGTACAGGTTTTCGAGGCTTCAGGAGAAAGAAAATTTTGTATCCGTAATTATGAGTAACGTTAGGGCGATAACGTCGTGAAAAAAGTCCAAAACTCAGTATGTATAGTTTAAGATAAAAGAAAATTAAATTTACATATATACATATATATTATAGTATATAAATTTATTAATGCGTTATATAAATTTATATTTATATTCGTATAATAAGAATGAGATAAGTATTATTATAAATTATTATTATATATCACTGTGTACAATTCTAACAATCCCAATAATTAGTGAAATCAACATTTAGCGACAGTAGTAATTTTGTAATTTTGTCTCAGGGAGCTCCTTTAGAAAAAAAAGTATCACGAGATTTTTTTTTGTTTAACGAGGATAGTTAGAATTATAAATTACTTTACTTGATAGTGTTTGAAGTCAAAATACTTATATTAAAATGAAAACTCAATTTTTTTGCTATTAAACAAGAGGCACCTTACGACGTGTATATGTAACTGCCTATGTGTAAATGTTGTAACTCATAATTGTCAGTCACATCAAGGCTTAATTACCTTGATAGTAATAAATCAAGGTAAATTTAAGTTAGCATAAGTGTAGTAATATATATGAAATTTGTCGTGTAAAATAGTTACCGTCTTTTTTTTTGAGAGATACGTTTTATTGTCCAATATATAAATATATATAGCCAAGAAAAACAAAAATTATGATGGTTTAAGTACAAAATGATGTAAAGGTGGAATTGTTCAAAGGGGGACTCCAAACAGGGTGACTGGCGACCATGAGCTGATATCGAGTAAATTCCGTTTTTGTTGGTTTTGAATCAAAATGAAGTTTCAAATTTAAGTTTTTTTTTCGTACAAATGCAATAGTAAATTTTTTTATTGTTGGCTTCGGCAGTTGAAAGTCGGGTTAAGTACGCACGCCCGTAGTACTGATGAGCTGAGCCGGGATGGAGACTGTCAAACTGTCACCAAAGAAGCCGTAACAACATACATATATAAGTTGCTCCTACATTTCGCCGAATTCTGACCTGGAAATTTACAATAAGCACCTTCATTCTATAAATATGATTTCACGTAAAATGCTGCAATTAGGTCGTCCGTGGAGACTTTCATTTACGCGTAATTAATTAGAAGAAATGTGCTGATGACCCGTTCGTTAGTCCTCTTACCGTCATGGGATGAACACAATGATTTTAATTTTCCGAACGATCTATCATCAAGAAGACTTTTCCAAGTAAATTACATATATACTTATATTATATTAACACTAAGACAAAGATTACGAACAACCTGAGTCCTACTTGGTTTACCAAAGGAACCTCTCGCTAAGGAATTTAAAAAACCAGTAAGAAAGCTATATTCGGCCTGGCCGAATCTTAGATACCCTACACCTAAAAGTTTTGAAAAAAGTGCGAAGCTAGGGTGGGGCGGGGGCGGCAGTCCACTCTGGGCGGCACAATGTCGGGGGCGGCAGTTGTGGAAATCAAGTAGGGACTTATTGAGTTCTAGGCATTTTTGGGGCTACAAGTTGATTAACCGTCCCGGGCTCCATGAGATCTAGCTGCGCCTCTGTATAAATAGTAGGCGTGGTCATTAGCTTTTTCAAAACAAAATAATTAGCTTAGTTGTTTTATAATTGTGTTCATTTAAACTTTATTTCCGTGGTAATAAACTTGTTTTCATACTGCTATACTGTACATGTAGTGTAAAAGTGGGCGCACCGCACCCAGTTTTGATGTAATAATGTTTTTTTGTAAAACAAGTTGTTATCTAAAGTTTTATTCAGGAAGTTTATATATTTAACAATATAACCCTCTTTTGCCTGTGTAACCTAAACGTGGGCGGATCACGCCCATATTTGGCATATGCTACTCTATACCTAGGAATGAAATTTCGTTGTAATAGCTCAAAAACGAACGCTGATATCACATTTTTAATAAAAAATAGGCGTGGTCGTGGACCGATTTTGCCCAAAACAAACAAACGAAACAATGTTTATGCAAAATTTCATCACGATATCTTTACCGGTTCTCCTGTGATCGTGATTTCAACAGACAGACAGGCAGACATACAGACATGGCTAAATCGACTCAGGAGGTCACGCTGATCAAGAATATATATACTTTTCTATACCTATCGTCTCTATTTCTATGCGTTACACATTTCGTTACAAAGTGAATATACCCTTACCTTAAGGTGTAGGGTATAATAACGCGTACATACATACGTATTAGTACGAGTTTTATAAATTACAGATCGGTGAGATGTAGGAACCAAAGTTTGTGCAAAGTTGATAAGGGTTACTTATAAACTACACAGTCAAATATATGCTCTGACCCTAAATCTTTTTGAAACTTTGTTAATAAGGAAAGGAAAAGCGTAACCTTTCCAGCATTTACGAAACAAGGTCATACGGAACATAATAACATATACACTATTGCAGTCTATTTGGAAACTTCTTCATGTCTACTTATTCGTCGGCTACCTACACCTCAGTAAAATATCCATTCAGCATCCCTTTAGGTTCCATTGCATTACCTAAAATTGATGATAATATGGTTTTAAAAGCACTGAAGGCTATCAAATGCAACTTTGAACCCTGACCGGATGGTATTGCATTTTTAAATTTTTAAAAATTCATTTATAGGTGACACAAATGAATTAGTGTCACCTATAACTGCGCTCTTTCACCATTCACTACGTTCTGGCTATTTTCCAGATGCATGGAAGCATTCCTACGTCATTCCACTTCACAAGTCTGGGAATAGATGTAATATACGTAATTGTTTCTATTATCTCACGGAATGTTAATTCTTTAATTTCCCCGTGTGAACTAATTTGCTAGAATTCATCTCAAAAACTAGTTAAAACTTTAGTATTGCTAAACAATCTGATGTAATATACACAGGTTTTATTAAAGCTTTTGATATTGTAAATCATAGACTACTCATTCTAAAGCTTAATTTATTCAGATTTTCTAACAATCTAAAAAACTGAATAGCCTCTTATCTTACTCATCGCAGACAGTTGGTATGGTTTAAAGGTACAAAATCTAGTGAATTTCTGGTAACATCACTTACAGAAGGCAGTCACTTTAGAACCGTTCTTATTCTTAATATTTATCAATGATTTTCCAACTGTTGTTATAAATACACTATCCTTCAAAAATTATAGCGATACGCCGCTACTTCAATATGGATATTTATTATTTATTAGTGCTTAAACTCGGCCATATGGCTTTATAGTTCGTGTTGCATACATGCAAATTAATAAAGTGTAATATTAATGAGACTAACATAACACAGTGGCGTAGCTAGGACGGCGGCCGGGGCGGTTAATCAACTTGCCGCCCCAAACATTCCTACATTTTAATAAGTCCAGTACTTGGTTTCCAAAAATGCCGCCCCCGAAGTTGTGCCGCCAGGGACGGACCGCCCACCACGCCCCACCCTAGCTACACCACTGACATAACAATATTAGATAAAGAAACTGAGGATTTTATTTTTAGCTACATAAACGAAATCAGTCAGGTCAATAACTGGGTCTACTTACAATGTTGAAATCTGCACACGCGCTTCCAAGTTATTTTCTTGTAAAGCAAAAGTTAAATAGCGGGATATCCCAAAGTTATTTTTATCACCGACAAAAATAAGATCTAAGAATCGATTATTATACCCTACACCTTAAGGTAAGGGTATATTCACTTTGTAACGAAATGTGTAACGCATAGAAATAGAGACGATAGGTATAGAAAAGTATATATATTCTTGATCAGCGTGACCTCCTGAGTCGATTTAGCCATGTCCGTCCGTCTGTCTGTCTGTCTGTTGAAATCACGATCACAGGAGAACTGGTCATGAAATTTTAAATATCATCACAGGAGAACTGGTGATGAAAATATCGTGATGAAATTTTGCATAAACATTGTCTCTTGTGGTGAGCAGGTTGGTATTGAAAATGGGCAAAATCGGTCCACGACCACGCCTATTTTTTATTAAAAATGTGATATCAGCGTTCGTTTTTGAGCTATTACAACAAAATTTCATTCCTGGGTATAGAGTAGCATTATCCGTGAATATGCCAAATATGTGCCACTTTTAGGTTACACAGGCAAAAGAGGGTTATATTGTTAAATATATAAACTTCCTGAATAAAACTTTAGATAACAACTTGTTTTACAAAAAAACATTATTACATCAAAACTGGCCGCCCACTTTTACACTACATATACAGTATAGCAGTATGAAAAAAAGTTTATTACCACGGAAATAAAGTTTAAATGAACACAATTATAAAACAACTAAGCTAGTTAATTTGTTTTGAAAAAGGTAATGACCACGCCTACTATTTATACAGAGGCGTAGCTAGGTCTCATGGACCCCGGGACGGTTAATCAACTTGTAGCCCCAAAAATGCCTAGAATGCAATAAGTCAATACTTGATTTCCACAACTGTCGCCCCCGACATTGTGCCGCCCAGAGTGGACCGCCACCCCCGCCCCATCCTAGCTTCGGCACTTTTTTTAAAACTTTTATGTGTAGGGTATCTAAGATTCGGCCAGGCCGAATATAGCTTTCTTACTGGTTATTGTTTCAACTACTTGGACTACTGCACTCACTATGGCTGGGTAAAGTAATGGTGTCCCCTTCTTAAGCGATGATTAATAAGCAACAACAAGAATTTAAATTAGAAAAGTGTCTAGACATATTCATTTATAAATTTCGTAAGAGATAAAAAATAAGCAATAGATTCCATCTCTTAAAGATGGTATTAATTAATTAAAGCCTCATACAATAATAACCTCATAAAAGCTAGAAGTAAGTAATATTGCATCTGTAAAAACAAATTCTTTTCCTATTCTAAAAATAATAACTTTTGGCGACAACTGGTAAGCATGAATGCGTTGTTGAACATATTGAACAAATTGATTGTTAACTGCTCAAATTGAACTGTTGAAATTGTTGTTATTTTTAAATAGGCTAGCTAGTCTATAGCCTATGGCGGCAAATTTCCAAAGGCGGCATTCCATATACATAATTTTAGTACCTTTTTTTAGTTTTATAAGAAATATAGGCAGCGGCGTTTTGATTTAGCCTATAGGCCGCATATTTGTAAATCCGCCTCTGGTTGCAAGGGATCATATTCGTTATTGACTTGGTTAGTATAACAATGCACAAATTAGCAATGTAAGCAATTTGGGTATAAATAGTTGAAATTTTGTCAAATAAATGTAATATCAATTCTGCATCAAAGAATATACACTAATAGTTTAGCAATTATCGAATCTATGTAGAGCTCAGGAAATAAAAGCCGTGCTTTTTTTTTGTTTTAAACGTTGAAACATACCTAGCATAGCGTCAGAATACATAGATTCCTTCAACGCTATTACAAAAAACCATACACGACTCCGAAAACGGGTGTACCTCAAGGATCAATACTTGGGCATCAAATATATCATGTACACCCCTGGCCAAAATAATAAGTATATCACCCCAGAAAATGTTTGATCTCTCTAAACTTACGATATAACAACATATACCTTGTGACTCACCTTAATCATTAAAATTATAATGTGGAAAAGCTGTTAAATATTAAAATTCTTCAAAGTGGTTGATCATATTTTGTAAAAACAATTTTTTTTTAAAAAATCACAAAATCTGTCTGGCCAGGATCAGGATAGTGATTTAATTCACTTCTTGTTAAAGAGAAGTAGATTTTCTAATTTTTTAAGAGATAAAATTCGATAAAACACTATTATAATTATTATTTAGATGGGTAAAGCGACACATTGCACTTTTGAGGAGAGAATAATAGTTTTAAAGATGCGAGAAGAAGGAAAATCACTGCGAGATATTGCTAAATTACTACAGCGTTCATTATGTTTCGTGCAAAACGTTTTCAAAACAAAAAAAGAAAAGGAATCCCTTGGAAGGCCCAAAAAAACAACTCCTACAGCTGACCATAGAATTGTGACTTTAGCAAAGAAAGACCCGTTTAAATCGTCTAGGGCGATTTCAGCAGAAGTTGGCAACGTGCCAGAACGATTCGCAGGCGTTTACTAGGAGCTAAACTCCAAAGTCGAATCACAAAGAAAGTTCCTATGCTTCGTAAAAACAATTTGAGGATCAGACTGAAGTTCGCCAAATATCACTCTCACTGGACAGGAGATGAAGGTGGAAAAAAATGGCGAAACATCCTGTGGAGCGACGAAAACAAAATAAATTTGTTTGGTAACACTAGCCTACAAATTAACATTTTTTTTTTGTGTAACGGGCTGTTTGTTACGGGCTCTTTTGAAGTTACGATTTCAGCAAAAGCTTTTAAACTATTTTTCGGATTTCAAAGTAATGTTAGCAAAATATATGCGTGCATCCTTCCTCTCTAATTTAATCTTAGTTGTTATCGAATCGGTTACATATGTCAGCTGTGGGAGCTCTTCAAGTGGATGGAACTTAACGTAAAATCGCCAAAAATTTCAAAAACGATTATCTCGAAAACGGCTCGTTTCATTTTTTTTATTTTATCATTTTTGGAATCAGCGGACCAAAATCCTTTAGAATATGCTGTCAAACAGCCCGTTACAAAATGGCTGTCGGTCAGTGTAATGACTGCGGTAGGAATTAGAGAGCTGCACAAGATGTCTTGAAACGCACATCAAGCCACAACAAAAATTTCAAGCCATCAAGCCACTGCTTGCTTATTTTGCTTTCGAATCAAGACATTGCCTGCCGAAAGCGTGCTGATAACAAAACACAACAAGGCAATAGTATTCATTGCCATTCGTTGCTTTTTTGAACGAAAAGGCAAAGCAAGGCAATGCATGACAATTGCTATGACAATAGATAACGCATGGCAATGTAAGGCAACGAATCGCGCTAAACTCAAACGAATACTCATGCAAAAGAATGAGATAGGTTCATATCATTGCGCATCGTTGCCGACATTATAGCAGTATTGCTATTTTCAATGTCTTGTTGCCTTCCTCAAGGCACCATTGCCTTTTCTGCTTACATTTCAAGCTATATTGCCTTCACAGAAAAGCAAAGCAAGGCAATGTTTTGTTCGAAGCAGGTAGACGGCAAGGCAGTCACGGCTTGTTAGGGTAGTTTCCTTAAAGTGTTCGTGTCAAATCGTTCATTTGTGCACGACAGTGCACTGCAAGGCAATACTGTGGCATGTTGCCTTTAGCGATTCAAGACATCTTGTGCAGCTCTCTACTAGGAATGTACGAAGATCACAAGGAAAAAAGTTTCACGTTCGCTTACAAAAAAAAAACAACTAAGCATGGAGGTGGAAATGTAATGGTGTGGGGTTCTTTTTCGTGGAGTGGAGTAGGTCCAATACATCTCATTAAGGATACTCATCTTTATATAAAGAAATATTAGAAAAGGTTATGCTACCCTACGCCGAAGAAAATATGCCACTAATATGGACGTTTCAACAGGATAACGATCCGAAGCACACGTCCGAATTAGTTAAAAATTGGTTTAACGTCAGAAAATCAAGATATTGAGCTGGCCAAGCCAATCGCCGGATCTGAATCCGATTGAAAACCTGTGGGGGATTAGAAGAAAGAACTGGCTAAGGAAACTTTCGCTCATAAAAAGGAATTATGGCAGTCTATACAAAAAATATGGTACGGAATACCACGAGAAACTTGCCAGAAGCTTATTTCCAGTATGCCACATAGACTGATCAGAGTCATTGAAAATACAGTGGGTATTAGTTATAAGAAAAAAATTAATATGCAATTACTTGCAGGTGTGCCTTAATCTTACTAATTTTTTTAAAATTCTTAAAAAGTTAACTGAAGTGTACTAATTTTTTTGATCACGCATATTTGGTTATTTAGACACAATAATACCAGTTTTTTATTATTTAAGACTATTCTATTAAAAGTTCCTTATTTGTTTTCTATAAATACATACCTATTACATATAAGACTGTGTATTTTCTGAATAAAAATTAAATAAATGTATGTTAACTGAACATTGAAATTAAAATATTAATGTGTACTTATTATTTTGGCCAAGGGTGTATATCAGGCAAGGATTTCTTTTTAACTAGCCCATTGATTGATAGCGGTCAGATCTTCATTCAGATTAGCATGCAATTCCCTGAGTTCAGTTCTTCTACCATATAATTAAAGCTGAATGTCATACCCATATGTATGCATACCAGAGTGTTTTGAAAACATCAAATATATCATGTATATATTTGATATATTTATTGTTATATAGTGATATATTTGATGTTTTCAAAACACTCTGGTATGCATACATATGTGGATGATACTCAGCATGTGGATGACATAACAATAAAATTTTTTTATTATTATTATTATTACTAGCTCTAATCATTTATTTCTGAAATACGAAAATATTCGCATTCTTATTTAAGAAAAATGACTCAAAATATTTATCAATACCCAAAGGTATATTCTGGAAGGAATTTCAAAGGATGGCATTTCTTAGAATTATAAATAAAAAACAAGATGCAGGAAAAGGCTCATTTTTCCAAATTTTTTAAAAAGTTGGCTGGCGAAAATGTAACAATGTAAACAGGTGAAGGTCATTACAAAAAATAATGGAAAACACAATTAACAAATTACGATAATGAGAACTTATAATTACAGGTAAATTCCAATATACGGTAGGTACATACATATATAGTCTAAGCTAAAAACTATTAAATACTCTAAAAGTGATAAAATCTTCATGCATGTTATTAGAATAACAATAAAACATTTGCGTTTAACATTTCGGTTAGAAATTTGTTTTTTTGGCTTAATTCTTTTAAAAACTCTTTCGGCCTTTAGTTGCGTGCAATGCAATTTTCTTATATTTTTAACTCATTTTCTCGCAGTCTCTGCTCGCAGTGTTGCGTAAAGTTCCAGAATAGGCGTGATTCACGATTTTTTACTTAATACGCCGTAAATTTTATGTAGTTGGGAAAAGTGAGATGCGAGTTTTACTCACAATCTGGTAATGTGCAGTTATTCTGTATTAAATAAATAATGTAATAATAGTCAATTAACATGTTTATGGGATCTCTCATGAAAACAACTGATTTTTAAACGCTTAGGAACAGTGCAACAAGTAAAATCAAAGTACAATATATAAAACATATGTTTGATATAAATCTATCGTATACTTCACATAATATTATTGAACGACCGCATGAAACTGGTTTCAATAAGGGAGGGGTGAATGAGAATCTTTTTATTTATAAAACACATGTCTATAGGAAAAGGTAATATTGCATACAAAATAATAATATTGTACTATAGTTCAAGAGATATACCTTCAAACTTTTCAAATTTCAAAAGGCTATGACTCCGAAAACAAACGATAGCGGGAAACACTGATGTTTTTCTTGAAGTCTCCGGAAAAACCAACAACAACATTGGAGTACTGCGCTTAAACTAGATTTTATTCTTATATTGTATATACATATACATATATTTATATATTTTAGCATTTCAAATACGCCTTTCCTTTTATTTGCTTATTTATGTTTCTTTTTAAATTAATAAAATGTCCAGAACGACCATATTTTGATTACTTTAGATGTGTATAAGATAAGCACGATCAGCATTGACGTAAAGAATTTGTACCAAGGCTACAAGACTGGAAACTCTTTTTTCGCTTTGAATGTGTTGGTGAAACCAGGCTTGGGTGTAGTAGATTACAAAAACAAAACGCATGTAATTTTGACAGTTCTGGAACGAATTTTGACAGTTCGGGAATTTGTTTACAAAATATTTTGAGAGAGGAATGCAACTCTTGTACTTCTTCATAGCAATAAGCCAGAAATATGATTGTTCAAATACATAAAACAGACCAAGGAGATAGTTTTAAAGCCAACGCATGCTTCTAGAAATGTATATGTAACCTTTTTTAAGTCATATACATAGTTGCACAATATTGAATACTTTGCAAGTAAAACGAAGTTAAAATTCATAAAAATTGCTCATTTCACAATTTAGTCATCTGTTTTTAACCTACCACACGTATTTTTAGCGGAAAGAGATGCCAACGCCAACCTGTTTTGTTGGATATTAATTCATGATTTAGTTTAATATTTACTGATTGTAATTTTAGTTCTTCTGGTCTTTAATTTAAATGAATTTTAATTTAAAGGCATGAATTGTGAATTTATTAGTGTTTATCTAATTTTAATTTAGATAAATGAATTGTGAATTTACTTTTGTTAACTCATTTTAATTTAAATAAAAGAAAAATTAAAACAATAAGTAAGTTTCCATTACTTTTTAATATTTCCCAACCGCTAAATCGTCAAAACCGCGATACCTCTTAAATGCACAGTAATTTTTCTATTAATGTTTAATTAAAAGCCAAACAAATAATGAATAATAAAGTGGTGTGGTTGGTATCCCTGTCACTAACTCACCCCATCATTTTGTGACGGTGTGGTAACAAACCAAGGCATATGTTGGGATCCGAGCGGAAACTCCAATCGAGTTGTTGTTGTTGTTGTTGTAGAATGTGGAGCAGGCCCCAACAACAACAATTTTATCTCGAGCTGCCCCCTGGTTTCGGAGTTATAGAGCTTTGAAATTTCAATTTATTTGCCTAATATCTCCTTAAGGAGATATTAAGGATAATTTCAATTTATTTGCCTAATATCTCCTTAAGGAGATATTAAGGAGATATTAGGCAAATAAATTGAAATTTCAAAGCTCTATAACTCCGAAACCAGGGGGCAGCTCGAGATAAAATTGTTGTTGTTGGGGCCTGCTCCACATTCTACAACAACAACAACAACAACTCGATTGGAGTTTCCGCTCGGATCCCAACATATGCCTTGGTTTGTTACCACACCGTCACAAAATGATGGGGTGAGTTAGTGACAGGGATACCAACCACACCACTTTATTATTCATTATTTGTTTGGCTTTTAATTAAACATTAATAGAAAAATTACTGTGCATTTAAGAGGTATCGCGGTTTTGACGATTTAGCGGTTGGGAAATATTAAAAAGTAATGGAAACTTACTTATTGTTTTAATTTTTCTTTTATTTAAATTAAAATGAGTTAACAAAAGTAAATTCACAATTCATTTATCTAAATTAAAATTAGATAAACACTAATAAATTCACAATTCATGCCTTTAAATTAAAATTCATTTAAATTAAAGACCAGAAGAACTAAAATTACAATCAGTAAATATTAAACTAAATCATGAATTAATATCCAACAAAACAGGTTGGCGTTGGCATCTCTTTCCGCTAAAAATACGTGTGGTAGGTTAAAAACAGATGACTAAATTGTGAAATGAGCAATTTTTATGAATTTTAACTTCGTTTTACTTGCAAAGTATTCAATATTGTGCAACTATGTATATGACTTAAAAAAGGTTACATATACATTTCTAGAAGCATGCGTTGGCTTTAAAACTATCTCCTTGGTCTGTTTTATGTATTTGAACAAAAAGAATAGAAAAGAATAGAAAAATGAAGAATTAGAAATGCGGACTATTTTTATATTTCAGAAATAAATAGCTAAAAAACTTACATAATATAATAAAATTTTAAGAAAACCCCCCTAATATTAAACTGAAGACTATTTAATTAAATCAACTTTATATTATTATATATAATAAGATCAAAAAAACCAAATGAAACACGGCCGATTCGGCTTTTTCATTCAATACATTTTTCTATTTGTACGGCCATGCATGTTTTCTTCTGCGAAGCTCTAGCTGTGGTTGCTATGCATAACAAAACAAAAATGAGAAGAAAACCGATTAGAACAATTTTTAGACCGTGGTTCGAGTACTGTATACCTATTGACTTAAACACAATCAAAGACGCAAGACGTATGATTCAAGGCAGCGAAGCAAGAAATGGCTCGGATTTAAACCAAATCATTTTCGGGAAGCAGAAGTATGAAATGTCAAATATTTGACTGTAGAGAACAATAGATTCATTCTAACCAAAATTCTCGAAGTTTATTCGAAGTTTTTTTATTTTTATGTATATTATAATATATTTAAAATACATTGAAATAACATATTATACAGAATAATAATAAAAAAAGCAACAGAAAAACACTCAGATAATTTTACAGCAACTGAAATAGAAAAAACAATGAAATGTAAACAAACACAAACAAATAAGAAGAACAAAAACGCTTTTGCATCTGTCAAAATTAGAATTAGCTCGAATGCGAGATGCGTAATTTCGCAGCAAGCAGGGAAGCAAAATTGAAAGAAAACTTTTTTCTCGATCTCCATAAGAGCCCGTGTAATTTTGACAGTTAAAAATGAATCTTGCGTCTTTGATTGTGTTTAAGGCAATTGTCTGACAAGTGTGTTGTCGAAGCTGCCGAACCAAGATGTCGAACTTGTTGGCCCCGGTATGGGGGCGTTTAAGTTTTAAGCACATCGAAGAGCGTCAGCGTTCGAAAAATAATTTATTATACAAACCTTATGGGAGCATTTTAAACGTTCTGACGACGCTCTCTCAGCGTCATGACCCTTCGATCGGACCGATTGTATTTTCTCACTGGCGCCGAGCTTACGCTCTTTTTTTCGGAAATGAGTCATCGTCGAAAATACTTCCAAAATAATGAAGTGGTAGCAAATTTTTACAAAAAATTTATCAAAAAGCTGTTTTTGATATGCAAACAAAGGTATGCAAAGTCTACAATTCCGAACAAAAAGTTAAAATTATTATTTTAAATTTATTATTTTTACTGAAATAATGTATGAAAATCAATTGTAATAATTATTAATTTCATAATTGTCCACAAAGAACATTTTGCATGTAGCACAACACAACAAATTTGCTGAAGAACAAACACGGACAGCTGAAATGGCGGACGTAATGTAAACACATTTCGACGTGCGTCTGGAGTTTTCTTTTTGGGCCTTCTTTTTTGCCGCTCTGACGTTCTAACACTGTTCGATGTGCTTCAGAATTTAAACGAATGACTAATAGCGTAGAATACGTGCATTTAGGATCAACGTGTTCGGTGATTCTTGGTGAACACACCATGTTCTATACTTTACAGCTGCTCCAATGCGCGTACGGCTCAAGGCGACTTGTACTGTTGTTCATAAAGTCAGTCGCGCACATTTGGGGCTGGAATGTGGTTCGGGTGATTTGTCTATTTCATTTAATGTATTTATTAATCTATTTCATTGGTAAAATATCTCATGTGAGAAGCTCTAACATATGCAAACACAGTACCTGAGTTACTGCAGTCATAGATAATAAAGTAAAACAATAAACTGTTGGTGTCCAAATTTAAAAAAGCGTGTACTCGTGAACACTTTGCCTGCGCCGAGACGGCGCATTTGCGAATAATCAGGAATTCGTCTATATAATATAACAAGTGAAAAGTGGGTGAGAATATTTCATTTAAGTAAACAGATACATATAAAAATGAATATATGGCGTCGCTGGCATATATTGATATAAAGTTCAATTGCTGGCATTTCTCTTAACACCACCCTAACCTTCAAACGTTCTGCTTTGTTACTGGTTTAACATTTCTAGACAGATGAAAAATAACTCACTATCTACATACATATAACAAAATCGCTACCAACCAAAGTGGTACGATCTGTATCTTATGTACTTTTTCAAGAATTTACATTTTATTGAAATAATATACTAATGAAGGTCAAGCAAAATTAGTTAATAATGTATGGTATATAAATTAATTGGTGTCGTCCATTTTCCTTTCGCTGAAAGGTTTATTAGGAGTTGGACGTTTTTTATTAAAAATCTAATAAATAATTTTTATTTAAAATCTAATAAAAATTAGAAAGTGATTTTTTCTGCTTTGACGAAGCCTAAATACCGTACAACCTAATCTGGTCCAATATAGTTTAACTGGGCCTTTAGGATACAGTGTGTGCGGGCGACGAATTTTTTTGGAATGGGTGGGTATACACCATTGATTGGCAGATGTGTAATTTGTGTTAGTAGCTGTAACAGTAAATTAAATTTATACATTTTTCTATAGGCCACATATATAATGGAAAAGGTTTCGTATTCTTGACAGTTTGGATAATATTTATAATAAATGTACAGATATTGCATTTCGTATTCGCAGCTCACTGCGATCTGTTCAACGAAATTCCTTTTTGGGGAATATAATACAGAATTAGCGAGGCAAAGCCCATAAATGGTAAACCCTTAATACAAATATTAAAGGTATAGATATTATGTTTTGTACTCTAGTACACGTCAACTAATAATATTTATAACAAAGACTCTTGATTGTCAGGTAAGCGGGCACATCATTCCTACCCCTCATTATAGTAAACAAGGATTGGTCAAATATTGCTTGTGGCGTTTTATGCAGTTTTGTATGAGTATGAAAACTAGAGATAAGCGTTATTTCCGTACCGGTGACTTTGTCACCGTGATTTAAAAGTCACTGGTCATTGGATCGACCCAATATTATTTCGACCCTGTCGATATTTATTCATATATTCGTTCCTGCCATTGGTTTGTTCCCGTGCCCTGCATTCGGTATACCATATTTTTTCATGAATGGTACAAAAACGCATGGTTGTCTTTATCTTTCTTATTATGTGTAGAGTTGAGTTATATTTCGGTACCCGTCTTTTTGTAACTATCACTTTTGACCAGTGACTTGGTTACTGGAGCAACAGAATAATTTGTTTAAGAGTGACAGTGAAACGATTCGTTCCTGGCTTAAGCTAGCACTTATGGAGCCCGGGGCGGTTAATCAACTTGCCGCCCCAAAAATTCCTAGATTTCAATAAGTTAGTACTTGATTTCCAAAAATGCCGCCCAGGGCGGACCGCCCCTAACTGCGCCACTGCCGTCGCCGTGAATTCGCTATATGATATTTTTCCACGTATTGTATAACAACCTAGGTTTGCTGTATGTACATTTAACACTCTGTTCTAAAAAAATTTGCTTGTGCAAACATCCTTTTTATTATTGTTATATATATTATTATACAGAAAAAATTATTTCAGTCATTATTTATTTTATTGTCGATATTCGATATTTAAACGTATTAAAATTTCTGATATCGGTTACTTATATAAACATCAAGGGTGACTTAACCCTTTGAAGCCAATTGTTGCTTATAAGCAACTTTTAAATCTACGGCGTCTCTGATTTATAACGGTAAATTGAATACAACGATTGATCTTTTTTTAGTAAAATGACACAAGAGTAAATGTTCTAGTTCTGTTGATTCTTTAATTTTCTTAAGTTATTCAATGCAACTTAAGTAAGAAAAACATGTACGAAAAAGGTGCTGCGGAAAATAATTTTTTTTAAATATATAGATAATAGTTACAAAACTAAAATTGACACTATGTCTCAATATAAAGGTAAATTATTTTATTTATGAATTTATTTGGAGCCAAGGTGTTGACATTAGTGAAATGGGACTTTAGTGTTGCTTATAAGCAACATTTCACAGGACCTCCCAAGAAGGACATAAGGCTTTGAAATTTTATAAATAGCTTGCTTAGGGGTAAAACATTATGGCCGGCAACACTGCGAGTTTTTGACACCACAGGTTTGAAAGCTGTCACCAAAGGGTAAAAGTCACTTGTACTAATCACGGTGACAGAAATGTAACAGTCACTCCTATCACCGTTCTTAAAAAATCACTGGAATGCTCATATCTAATGAAAATCTATTTTACAAATAGTACACACCAGAGAACTGCGTGAATATTTCATACATACTGATCGGTGTCACATGTATCATCACGATCTGCGACATCAAAACAACCTCTAGAGTTACTCATGTTCACACGTCAAAAGGTCGAGTGCTCGTGTGACCTCGGGCGTATGCGGATATTATACTACGAACATTGTTCGGCAAAACTGTAAAATTGTTATTGCTTTGGCCCATATTGCATTGCAAACAGCTTTTTGATCAAACAGTCACACTGTTTTTGTTTTCTGTACAAAGTTGTCAACTCAGTTCGTCCGTGAGAGAATGAAAACGGATGAACTGTTGGCACAGCAAATATTGTGTTTGCTGGCGACGAGTGCATACTGCACGGAACAACAGAGTTGTAATAAAAAAGTATAATTCTTTTCTTGGAGTAAAAAGCTGCACTTATATCGGATAACAGAGGATTGCGTGAAAATAATTGCACAAAGCAACTCTAACGATATATAAATATTACTGTTTGTGTTTGCAATGTAACATAGCAAGCAAACAAATTTGACCTGATGTGTTACATTTCGACATAAGTGTAAAATTTTTATTGCTTTCTGTACAAAGTTGTCAACCTTGCGCTCTCAGGTTTCAGAGTTGAGTTCATCCAGAGAGGATGAACTTCTGCGAAGCAAAACAAAATGATTGTGGTCGACGAGTGCAACCCTGTAACTTTGCTTTGTATTTGTAAATATTGCTAATTGTTTGCTCTATGTGTAATCACAATACTGAACAAAATTTTGAGAGAGAGCAGAAATGGTTCATCGACGACAAACAATGTTCCAGTGTAATATCCGCATTTCTGTACAAAGTTTCAGAGTTAAGTTCATCCAGAGAGGATGAACTGCGAGGTAAAACAAAATGGTTGCTGTCGAGGAGGACAAACTTCTCTGAACAGTATGAAACGTCAACTTGTATTTGTAAAGAATGCTATTTGATTGTTCTATGTGTAATGCCTTGTTTACACATGGGCGACACCATATGTTGTTGTTTCCCAAGCCAAACAGCAAGAACTGTGGACTGGGAGCAAATGAACGTGTCCCTTGTGCAACACGAATGTCCCTAGATTTGTCTGGGGACACTAGAAAACATAGGTGCGTATTAGTGAAAAAATATTTGTAGTCTGAAATCGGGTATGAATTGTCATCATATTTAAAAGGATATGTATACAAATTTAGGAAACAGAATACGAGCTCAAGTTGTATTCTTGTTTTTTTTTTGTTGTTGTTGCTGTGTCTTAGTCCAACTCCAACCACCGTACAAAAAGTAGTAAATTGTATGTATACAGGGTGTTTCGCATAAGAGGGGACAGAAGATCAGGACGTGTAGGTTAGATCGAGACAAGAAAAAAATCGTATGGGAGGGGGGGGGGGGTCAATTTCCCACCGTTTAGACGGGAGGGGCTATTTTTTTTTTTAAATTACGGTATTAAGTATAAATAAAATTTTTCATTTTTTTCGGAAACTACAAAACATAGACCCTTCCGGTTTGAAGCATTCTCTCTAGAATTGATTAGAAAATTTTATGGTCGGAAAAAAATTTATACTTAATACCGTAATTTAAAAGAAAAATGGCGACCAAAAATTTTTTTTCGGAATTTTTTTCCCAAATTTTAACTTTGACATTAATTTTCTTAAAAGCTGTTTGACATAGGAACCTAATTTAAAAAGGATATTATATTATTTGGCTTTGAAAATCAGCAAGCAAAAGTTATCTGGGTTTAACCATTTTTTTTAATATAATTTTTTTCGATTTTAAGTCGGATTTTTATAAAATGGCCCCTCCCGTCTAAACGGGGAAAATTGACCCCCTCCCCCCTCCCATACGATTTTTTTCTTGTCTCGAACCAACCTACACGCCCTGATCTTCTGTCCCATCTTATGCGAAACAACCTGTACATATATACGAGCTTATTTACTCCTAAAGTTGACGTCAAACAGAACGCGTAATTACACGTTGCCTGTTGTATTACACAGGTGGAGTACGTCAGACAGATAAATTGCTTTATTGACTTTCGTGGCGTTGATATTTAACGCCGAGTAGCGCGTTGAAAAATGTTGCAGAATTTTGTACTAGTTTTGTTGTATTGAGAGTGTGTGAGTATGAAAGTGCTCATCACTACAATTTATTGTGTTGCCAGTTTACAATTATTAAAGTCGGATATATATACAATTAATTAATAAAATTCTTCACTATTAAAATAAAATTTCAATATTTCACATCAAAAACAAACATTAACTAGAAAGAGTGTTAACTTCGGCCTGGCCGAAGTTAATATACGTTCGTGGCAATGGTCTAATTTTTTTCGTTTTCAATCTCAAATAGCCTGTGATGACAGATTCGTGCTAAATTTAATTAAGATATCTCTATTCGTTCTTCTGTAATCATGTTTTATTTAGTGGGCGTACCACGCCCATTTGTGGTAATCTGTTTTGGCCAGAGACAGTGGACTTCTGGACAAAATTTCAACCGCAAATTCGTTCTACAAGCTGGATGAATTTATATTCACCATAAAAAGTAGGCGTGGTAATGGTTCGATTTTGCACAATACCGATGAGTTTCTAATGTTAAATAATATTCGTGCCAAATTTGATTAAGATATCTCTATTCGTTCTCCTGTAATCGAGTTTTATTTAATTAGTGGGCGTACCACGCCCATTTGTGGTAAGCTGTTTTGGTCAGAGACAGTGGACTTCTGGAAAAAATTTCAACCACAAATTCGTTCCACAAGCTGGGAAATTGAGCTATAAGCATGGATGAATATATATATTTACCATAAAAAGTAGGCGTGGTATTGGTCCGATTTTGCCCATTTTCAATACCGATGAGTATTGATTGATGTCTGTTCTAATGACAGACAATATTCATGCCAAGTTTGATGAAGATATCTCTAGTAGTTCTGTTGAAATCGTGATTTCCACAGACAGACAGACGGACGGACGGACATGGCTAAATCGACTCAGGAGGTCAGGCTGATCAAGAATATATATACTTGGCTATACCTGAAACGTATCTGCTTCCACTACAGCTTTCAGATTATCATTATTTTTTTTATTTATTTATTTATTTACCATTCAATTGAATACAAAATATTCTTACGGACTACTTAAAACTAACACAAAACTTTTAGTTTATTTACAAAATTTGGTAATATGTACTAAGAGTACAACTAAAATCTAAATCTTGGCACACCGGTTTTGACAATCTCAGACAACGCGTTATGGGCTCATTTATACCATTCACTCTATGGGAAGGAACTTTAAATGACTCATGCAGGAACATTAAATGACTCTCAGGTATTTAGAGGGCAAGCGAAAGCCTTCATGTTCCAACAACTCAGAACCTTTAATATCAATGCAAATGATATCTAAAATCTTCCCTGAATCCTTTCTATCCTAGAGACAAGATGTATACATAGGATACCATATGATACAAAAATATTCTAGATTAGCTCTAACCAACGACACATATAATTTTTTTTAATGTAAATGGATCTTTAAAATGCTTAGAATTCCTAATAATGAAGCCAAGAAGTGAATTAGCTTTTGTTGTGCATAACTGTATAAGTGCATAGCAAAACCTAGCTGTCAGTTAGCGATCAAAAGTTACGCCAAGATCTTTCTTCTCAGATATTATATTAATATTTTCGTCACCGATTCTGTATTGAAAACACAACTGGACAGAACTAAGCGAACAAGATAATACAGCGCACATGGATATATTAAGAAATAATCGATTGTTTATACATCAGAGTGAAATAGTTTCACATCATCCGCAAACATGAGACAGCGTGAAAACTTAATAGACTGATCATTGACAAACAAAATGAAAAGCAGATGACTTTCTTGAGGTACCCTTAAACATACTGACATGATATCGGTTACTCCCTGACCAATTTTAACTATTTACGTACGGCCCACGAGATAAGATTCGAAGTTTAACACTAAACCTACCGACAATTCTTATATACCTATTCCTACCGCTCGCGGTCAAATTGACCGGTAATTAAAAAGTTATCGATTTTATTATTCAATGCAGATAATTGTTGATTTATTGCTAAATGTATTTAAAATAAAAAATTTCATAAAGTTTCGTCCAAATTAATTTTTATAAAATTAATAAAATAATTATAAAAAAACAAATAAAACTAAATTATTATACAGAATGTATGCATACATAATATAATCTATTCGGCTTCCTCACACTGTTTACAAATTAATTTAGTCTGGAATGTGCATTTGCCGCAAACATATTTTTCACACTTCGAACAAATTTTGATTGTTTTATAACCTTTACAAAAATTGATTTGGCAAGTTTTTCGTACAGACAAATCGGAACAAAAGGACGGTGTTGGTTTAGCATATCCTGTTGGCCCTGACATATCCCTAACAATATTATGCACTGGTAACCTGCCAGGGTTGGAACTTCCGTTTATTTCTTCCCAGACTGTTCCATCAGCAGCTGTTTCGATGTGTTGATCCTCTAAATCTGATTCACTTTCGGATGTCAATAAAACTCTCTTTCTTTTCTGTCCTGGAGGCTTATTCATAATATTCTCTTCTTCACTATCGCTTTCTGATTCCAATTCACTTGTTGTAAAAAGCTCAGTTTCCATGTTTTTTTCATTTCCAGAAGCTTCTTCTTCATCATATTCTGATGCATTTTCTTCTATTTCCGTTATATTTCTTAGGTATTTTGTAATTTTGCAATGCTTTGACATTTTTAGGGTAAATATCTACAACAAATTATCACACTATGTAAGAAATAAAAAATTTACACCCAAGTATTGATACTTTACCTTATCTCCTTCAAATAAACAATTATAAAAAAGATAATTATAAAACATTTTACTCTGAGACAACTGTATAATATTTTTTCCCACCGGTCATATTGACCGACCGCGGTAGGTAGGCCACGTAACAAATTTTTCTTGGAAAATGGAAAAAGTAACTAAAACTAAAGAATGAAGAAAATATTATAGACATATTCTAAGAATTGTCATATAGTTTGATAACGGTGTTATAACGTTTAAAAATGTGTAAGTTTTACAAAAGTTAGAAAACGGTCAATTTGACCGGTACTGGTAGGTTTAGTGTTAACATGCTAGAGTGAAGTCCTAACACTCCAAGTTTTAACAATAAACGGCTATGATTAACTCTATCAAAGACCTTTTTGAAGTTGGTGTAAATATCATCATTGGTTCCCTTTTTGACATTAATTTTCTCAAAAACTGTTTGATATAGGAACCTAATTTAAAAATGATATTAAGAAGCGGATATATAGCTTTGAAAATCAGCAAGCAAAAGTTATCTAGGTCAAACAATTATTTTTTAATATTTTTTTTTTCGATGTTAAGTCGGATTTTTATAAAATGGCCCCTCCCGTCAGAATGCTTCAAACCGGAAGGTTCTATGTTTTGTACTTTCCGAGAAAAGTGAAATTCTAGGAAACTACAAAACATAGATCCTTCCGGTTTGAAGCATTCACTCTAGAATTGATTAGAGAATTTTAAGGTCGGAAAAAAAACTATGTATATTTAATACCGTAATTATAAAAAAAAATTGCGACCGAAATTTTTTTTCGAATTTTTTTTCCAAATTTTAACTTTGACAATAATTTTCTCAAAAACTGTTTGACATAGTAACCTAATTTAAAAAGGATATTAAGAAGTGGATATTTGGCTTTGAAAATCAGTAAGCAAAAGTTATCTAGGTGAAACCATTATTTTTTAATATTTTTTTTTTTCGATGTTAAGTCGAATTTTAATAAAATGGCCCCTCCCGTCCAAACGGGGCGAAATTGACCCCACCCCCTCCCATACGATTTTTTTCTTGTCTCGATCCAACCTACACGCCCTATTCTTCTGTCCCCTCTTAAGCGAAACACCCTATATATATATATATACTTTTTTTTGGCAGTAAAAAAAAATGTCAACTAGTTACCAGTGTTCGATAAATCGAAAAAAAACTTTTTAAAAAAAAACCAGTAAGAAAGCTATATTCGGCCTGGCCGAATCTTAGATACCCTACACCTAAAAGTTTTGAAAAAAGTGGCGAAGCTAGGGTGGGGCGGGGATCCACTCTGGGCGGCACAATGTTCTAGGAGGCAGTTGTGGAAATCAAGTAGTGACTTATTGAATTCTAGGAGTTTTTGGGGCTGCAAGTTGATTAACCGTCCCAGGCTCCATGAGACCTAGCTACGCCTTTGTATAAATAGTAGGCGTGATCGTTACCTGTTTTCAAAACAAAATAACTAGCTTAGTTGTTCAAATTTAAAATTTATTTACGTAGTAATAAATTTGTTTTTATACTGCTATACTGTTTAAATAGTGTAAAAGTGGGCGGACCGCACCCAGTTTTGATGTAATAATGTTTTTTTGGAAAAAAAGTTGTTATCTAAAGTTTTATTCAGGAAATTTATATATTTAACAATATAACCATCTTTTGCCTGTGTAACCTAAAAGTGGGCGAATCACGCCCATATTTGGCATATTAACGGATAATGCTACTCTATATTCAGAAATGAATTTTGTTGTCATAAGTCAAAAACGAACGCTGATATCACATTTTTAATAAAAAATAGGCGTGGTCGAGGACCGACTTTGCCCATTTTCAATACCAACCTGCACACCACAAGAAACAATATATCTGCGATTTCATCACGATATCTTTACCGGTTCTCCTGTGATCGTGATTTCAACAGACAGACGGACGGACATGGCTAAATCGACTAAGGAGGTCACGCTGATCAAGAATATATATACTTTTCTATACTTATCGTCTCTATTTCTATGCGTTACACATTTCGTGACAAAGGGAATATACCCTTACCTTAAGGTGTAGGGTATAAAAATTCAGAAAATTTGTTTAACTTCAGATTTGTTTTTCAACCACGATTTACTATAGAATACTGAATTTCATCAAAAAATAAAACAAAAAAAAAAATCCTGGTAAGAAACCGATTAAGTTTCGGCTAGGACGAAGAAAGAACGTTTTCCGTTTTTATATTATTCCCACCGCTGGCTTCAGATTTGCAAAATCACAACAAAATTCCAGTTATTTTAAAAACTTATGGAAATTGCTTTATACTTTTATATAAGTAAAATATAAAATGAAAGTCCTGTCTCATTCCTATCAAAGTCCAGACTAAACCAAAGAGCGTAGAACTATGAAATTTTGCACAAAGGTCTTTCATATGGTGTATACAAGGAATTAAAAAGGATATTTCGAAATGCAACCTCTAAGGACTAAAAGAGGACATAACATACAATTTCAATATCTTTAGTTAGCCATTAAATATCGATTTTCTTTTTCCACAAAAATATCTCTCGTAAAAATCATTTTCAGGATTAAAAAAAAAATCCGCCAAAGATCCCAAAGGAAAACTTTTCAATTTCTAGGCGAGTTGTACATACATTCGAGGGCGGTCCGATAAGTACCTAGCCTCGCCACCCGATGGTCGCCACGATCGCAAGAGAAATTTACTACATGTAAATTTACTACATGTAAAATGCTACTGGGGAAAAAAATGAAAAAAAGGGCGAAATGGTCGGTGATTCGATTCTTGTTTTTGGAAGGGAAATTGCGCAGCGATCAAAGAGCGCTTGGATGGGTGTGGCGAAATTAAAACACTTTTCTAAAATACGAAAAATAAAATGTCACGAATATTTAGGAGTTGCAGTCAGGGAGTATTTTTCTATCAATCTTCCCGAGAAATCACATTATTCCAGTTTAGCATAAGAGCTTGGACACAATCAAATTTGCTAACTATAGCAATGGGCGACTAGAGTTGTCATATGCCAAAAGCTGTATACATTGTCAGCTACGGCGAAAAGCCACTGGAGCTGTCATATCCCCATATTACACGATGATCGATGAAAACTTTCGCTTTTTATGCTCTCTCTCTTTTGTAACAAAGAGTATTGATAGGTAAAGAGATTTCACGAGCCGAATGATGCTATCAACATTTAGTTTGAATGAACAGAGTTAAGCTCAGGTCAAACAATGGTCGATATAGCGGTCGACCACTTTGGCTGCGAAGTCAAGACTCTCTGCGCTCGTAGCAAAGCAAAATTGAATGATCTACTAATTAGTGAGGGAGGAGGTATAAGACCTTTTTAAATAGTATGAAGGGATCGGAAGATCGGCTTTGCTTCTGTTGTTTTGCAATAAAGCAGGCCATACACGTTACAACCGTTGGTACAACTTGAGCAGGTTGTATACAAGATTGTAACGTTTGTGGGCTTGTTGTATGAAGTTGTGTTTCGGTTGTACGAAAAATCAAAATTTGTTGATTTTTTGGCAAGTTGTACAAGTCGGTTGTAACGTTTGTGGGCTGGCCATGCGATTTGGTACTTCATTCTCATTTTGACTTTGCGGGAGAAGCACGTGTGTGGGCAAGATTCGGGAGTTTAATAGCCGAGTAAACAACACATTTTTGTGTGGAATTTTTGTTTTGTGGAAGACTCAGCTGAAATGCGTGATTTTATTGAAATTTATAAAAGTATAGTATAAAACGAAAGCTATAAAAATAAAAACACTCAGACGTCATCTTTACTCAAAATGAATTGTTTGCAAAATGAAGTTGTAAAAACAGGTTGTATCGTTTGTGGGCAAAACACGCAACTTGATTGCTAACCATGTTGTACCAACGGTTGTAACGTGTAACGGGCTTGCATAACAATTGAAGTGAATATGCGTAAGAAGAGTTAGAGTCAGATTTTTTTTTTGTGTAAAATAAGCAGGCTGTTAGAAATTTGGCTTAAAATGGCTTTAAATTGGCTTTAAATCAATTAACCTCAAATTTGAGTGTTAATTGATTGATAATTTCGAACTAACCCAACACTGTTCGACTCATCAGCTTCATTCACGATGAAAAACCGGCGTATTCTCTCTCGGAAACTTTGGAACAACAACAAATACATTGAGCTCATCGTATGACAAATCCATATATTTACTTTGAAAAACGGTAAAAATTGATTTCCGTTTAATAAATTTGTATGTTTATACAAAATCTCTTAAACCAACCCAAATTATCAAAGTCTCACAAAGAAGCAAATAGCTAAAATGCATAGATTTCAAGTTATCTTCTCATGTCTCGAAATTTACATATATTTCAATTCTTTATTCTCTATTCTTTTTTCTTTGTTCTCGTAGACGATCGACAGTCTTTGCCCACAAATTGCGGCTTTTGGCACCTGCTGTCAAAATCATTCGTTTTGACTTTTACATCTGAAATTAATAAGTTATTATTGAATATTTTCCATATTCCACCCCTTGCCAAAAAAAGGCCACACTAGTAACTTTTCATTATTCGTGCAAAATTCAATAAAACGTGTGTCGGCAGGTAAATGTCCGCTAAAAAGATGAAAACATGCAATAATATGATATTATATTTTTACAGCCTATTATCAAAATGGGTAAAAAAATGAAAAGAGTGGAATTTTTTGGGTTTCTTTTAAAAATTTATTATTGTTAAATATTCTTGGAATACAAAATTTTGATGTTCTTCAATATACCTTCAATTCTTCTGGAAATTGAATCGTACAGATTTCTGATTTGGTTTGCGGTTCCTTCGTCGTACAACACTTTATTTATGAATCTTTAGAAATTTTTCAATAATATTCAGAACAGAGCTGCTTCCTGGACAGGACATTGATGTTATACCAAGATTTTCTTTATATTGCCGACGAACTTCAACGCCTATATTCATTAGGCATCTTGGGACATTTCTTTTGCTGATCTCCATTCCGAGGGTTTCCTGAAAGTTTCACCCAATTATTTGGGTTAATTTATTCACCCAATAACCCAAAGTCTTCTGTTAAAATAATTTACGAAAATATGACAAATAGAACAAAATGATAGAACAAAAGTTATTCGAAATTGAATTCAAACGTAATAGTTTAGAACAACCAGCTATTGTTCGTGAGATCAGACATTTCTTAGTGAATAAAATGTTTGTTTAGAGACCCATAAAGCGTTATAATGATACAGGCAGCATTGCCAAATCTTTGCCATGGCCAAATCTTGCCATGATCTTACACCGAAAGAGCAAAGGGGTTGTTACAAAGTCTCAAAGTCATTGTATCAAGACTTATTATCGGGAAAATGTTTTGAAAGCTGCTTTAAAGCTTTGGGCACGCAAACATTTCGGTCGTACACCACGGACATTCCAACAAGACTCGGCACCGTCTCATAAAGCTTGTTTGAACCAAGAATGTTTAAAAAGCCATGTTCTACACTCGATTTCATCCACTTTCGAATTCGCCAGATGCTAATCTGATGGATTATTCCATCTCGGTCATTTTGAAGAGCAAGGTGAGGACTAAAGTATGGATGCGCTGAAGAAAGCCATGGGCTAAAATATCGCAAGATCATATTTGTGCAGCATGCAACTCATTTTTTAACCGTTTAAAGGCCATAGTCAAGGCAAAAGGTGGCCACATCGAGCTTAAGTGAATGGATTCTAAAATTTTTATTATTTCCACACATTTTTGTAATTTGAATCAATAAAAAATAATTTCACCCAAAAAAAATATAACCGTTTGAATAGGTAACAGTTCAATTGCCTAACCCTATACATAAGAATCTACATATGTATATAGCAGATAATACACGTGTGTGTTTGCAAACTTGCAACCGCTATGAATTTACAGATACAGAATACAGATGATAAGGAGTTTCTATTGAGCCCGAATGACAATTTATTGGAAATTCGTCATGGTCGAATGGTCTTAAATTGACTATCAATTAAGATTAATTAAATATTTTATATGTACGTCTGACATGTATTTAGAACAAATTTATTTCTCGTGCCTTAGAAAACTATACGCCAGAAATAAATGAAATAAGCTAACTAAAAAGAAAAGTTTTGGCCTGCCCACTTGAAAGTTTTGTACCCTTCCCGTTCAGATAAAACATGACCAAAACTAAAAATAAAGCAATTCCTAAACTGCTACTTTATAGCTGTAAATTCATATATGTACATACTTTTATTCCCATAATTTACATTTAACATTTTTTTTATTCATGGTAAGCACAGTACCGAAAATATTAGGAAACAATCTGCTCCTATCCTTAAACGGTCAAATATAACAAATTTTAAAATTAGGATTCATGGAAAATAAAATCTAAATTCTGAATATACATACATATGTATATACATACATACGATCTAGTATAACAATGGATGTATGTATATATGTATACAATATGTAGATTCTGACTTTATATTAATACCTATAGAAAATACAACCAATATGGCTATTGCTAGTTTATTAACATATTAAGACGTTGACGCTCACTTTGAAATCGGTGATGGACGACAATACCATTTTTTTGTTTTTTTCTTTTAATTTGATTTATTCTTAGGGAGTTCGATCAGGATTTAATAAGTCTAAAAATATAGACTGCCGTAGCCGTTATTTGTACGTTATTTGTCACGAAAATTGGACGGCTATAGACGTAATTTACGTCAACGTGTTAAACGTATTTGATAATAATTTATGTACAATTTCAAAATGAAAGTTATCTCAAATACTTTCGTTATTTCAAAATGAGATAACATGGTTATTTGAAATGAACTTTGAAAACTTGTGCTAACTTCTTATCTCAAATTTCTATTGCTTATCTTATTTGAAATAAAAACTACACAGGGCTAGTTAGAACATTGGCTGATTTATTATGCTATTTTAAGTGATCTACAATAATTCAGTTTTTTTTTTGTTTTCTTAGAATTTTATTGTTATAGTCCTTTTTACGCTCCGGTTTTACGGTACAGTGTTATAACACGGCACAGGAATATACTTTTTTACACGAATTTTTTTATGTAGCAAGAATCCCAATTCAATGCCCACACATGTGTTATTGACTTGGTCTTCTTCGTGGCTTGTTTACTTTGTATTCCTGGGTTACGGGGAATACCCGAATTTTATGATCACTTTTTATACGCTACGCCTAAAGGTTAAGGGAAATGTCGCACGAATTTTTTACACGTTTTTCTAAGGAACGTGTACCCGATGCACACGCATCCACATATTTGGCTTCAGACATTAAACTTAATTTAAACATAATTGAAGAATTACAATTTAATTAGGTCGACCGGTGACGCGAAGGCAACGCAAATTGATACTCCGTCAAAGAAATCGTCTGTGGCGACTTCGCACGGCTTATAGACTTAACACGACTTAACTAGCGATGAAATACAATTGAAGCTTCATCTTTGGCTGCAATGTCAAAAAATTGTAAACAAAAAACAACGAAACCCACAAAGAATAAAGAAGAAGAATACTTCTGCCGCTATCAAAAGCCGCTAGATTAAAAAAGAGCCGAGGCCAAACGGCAAAAACTAGCGGCGAAACAGCTGAAATGTAGAATTTTATTTTTTTCTCGTTCTCCATAAGAGCCTATGTACATAATTTTGACAAATGAGAAATGAAGTTGCATCTATCCGCTCCAACTGTGTTTAGTAGGACTTTTTTTCTTGTTTTGTGTGTAAAAGAGAGAAGTGGATATTTTTCCGTTCTCAACACCACGCTCTCACACCGAGCACGAAAACTCGGTCTAACGTAGACCGAACACACCGGTGTTGCTTAATCTCAATATTTCACAAAAGCATTGAAAATTAAGTGGAGTGGAAAAATGGAATGAAATCATAAATTTATCAATTATACGAGGGCGGTCCGATAAGTACTTAGCCTACAAAAGAAAAACGAAAATTTTGGAAAAGTGTCGATTTATTTTTGTACATTGTCTCCCTTCAGCTCGATACGCTTTACCCAGCGATGCTCCAACTTCTATAACCCGTCTGAAAAATACGTTTTTTGGAGGTCTGTAAAGTAGGCCTCCGTGGCGGCGATAACCTCCTCATTCGACTCAAATTTCTGCCCGGCGAGTGACTTTTTCCAGTTTGGAAACAGAAGGAAGTCGCACGGGGCCAAATCTGGAGAATACGATGGATGGGGCAGCAGTTCGTAGCCTAATTCGACCAATTTGGCCTTGGCGACGGCGGAGGTGTGAGCCGGTACGTTGTCATGGTGGAAGAGCACTTTTTTCTTCGCCAAATGGGGCCGTTTTTCTTGCAATTCGGCATCGAATCGACCCAATAATCCGGCATAGTAAAGCCCTTGTTCGTTTGCCCTTGTCCAGGTAGTCGATATAGATTATACCTTTTGAATCCCAAAAAGCGGTGGCCATCACCTTTCCGGCCGATAGGACAGTCTTCGGAGCACGTTCGCGCGGGTGAAGTCCACTGTTCCGATTGCTCCTTTTTCTCTGGTATATACCAGTGGATCCATGTTTCATCGACGGTCACGAAACGACGCAGAAACTCCTTACGATTGCGCCTAAACAGCATCAAACACTGCTCTGAAGTGGTCTCATGGTTGCTCTTGTTGACCGGAGTAAGCAAACGCGGCATCCATCGCGCCGATAGCTTTCTCATGACCAATATTTCATGCAGGATATGACCCACGCGGTCTTTTGAGATGCGTAGTGTCTCACACACAATCAATTGACGGTATGTCAATACGAGATCGTGAATTTTTTCATGTTGTCCTCACCGTACACAGCAACCAAGCGCTCTTTGATTTCGCTGCGTGATTTCTCTTCCAAAAACAAGAATCGAATCACCGACCGATATTGATCTTTTTCCTACAGCTCGTCCAATAATACGTTTTCTCATTTGTGTAGACGGGTTGCTATTGAAGCCGAAAAAAAGATATATTTTTGAAAAAAGCAAACGTGGATCGAACACAAGCGTACACCACTATTTTAGCACGTAGTCCGATCACAAAAATGAGAGTAAATAGATGCAAAGCATCCGTTCATAAATATTAAATTTACAATTCCCAAGTATTAACCGCACCATTTGTAAATATTAAATGTATCATTCCTAACTATTAGATTGTTTAGAAAGCTTTACTGTGTCTAACAAATAATAAACTTAACAACAAATGGTGTCAACAAATAGTGCGAAAAAAGATTTGGGTGTTTTCTCCTCCAGAGTAAGCAAACTCTCCTTTTTGAATTAGGTTCCTCTGTCAATCACTTTTTGAGAAAATTAATCCCAAACTTCGAATTTAAAAAAAAAAATTTGGAGAAAACATTTTTTATAGGCATTTTTTTAAAAAAAATGTTATTAAGTATAAATAAGTATGTAAATAAGTACTTATGTATATTATAAATTTTATTTATATTTAAGCATAAGTTGAAATTATGTTAATAAGTAAGTAAATTCTTCAAAGTAGAAAATGCTGTAATCAATTCTATAGAAAATACCTCAAACCGGAAGGATCATGTTGTGTAGTTTCCAAGAAGACTCAAAAGTACGATGCATCATGCACATCAAGCACATCTTTGGGCAGTACTAATTCCATGTTATTTAGTAAAGCATTTCGAAAGCTGGTTGTGTACGACATTATAAAAAGATTATAAAAAAGCATTAGAATTGAATTTGAATAAAAGTTCATTAATCACATAGGTTTCTCTTATGATGGATACGTCGAATAAGAAAGGATTTTTCGAAATGTTACTTTTAAGGACTTCAAAAAGGACATACACAGAATTTTTTCTTTGCACAGGCTAAACCCTTGGATCTAAAAAGGTGAAATTTTGCGCGGAGGGATCTTTTATAATGTATACAAGGGAGAAGAAAGGATTTTTCGAAATTGTACTTCTAAGGATTTCAAAAAGGACAAACACATAACTCTTTTTTTAGCCATCAAATGTGAATTTTTTTTTTTCACGAAAACATCCCGCGTATAAATGCCTAAAAACCATTTTCAGGATTTTTCAAAATTCATCCCCTGAAGGTCAAAAAAAGGACATCATTTGGTAAAAGTACACCCAATGACATAATAAAATAAAACGAAGCATGAATATTTTTTACAGAGGTTTCTTTTATGATGTATACAAGGGAGAAAAAAGGATTTTTCGAAATTTCACTTCTAAGGACTTCAAAAAGGACAAACACATAACTCTTTTGTTAGTCCTCAAATGTGGATTTTCTTTTTTCACGAAAACATCCCGCGTATAAATTCCTAAAAACCATTTTCAGGATTTTTCAAAATTCATCCTCCAAGGTCCAAAAAAGGACATAATTGTAAAATTAAAATAAATACATAAAAAACATAAATAAAATCATACCAAATTCAAAATATAATGTAGTATTATAAAATAATATTTTATTTCCCGCGCAATGCCGGGTAGTATAAAATACTATTGTATATAGTTAACCGATCATTCAAAAATAATTTCAAGCGGATTTTCTGTTAAAACAATTTAGGAATGATTTCATAGAAAATGTAGTAGTTATACCAACCGAAAGCATTTCGTGATGTATGTCAAAGTGGGAATAGCTACTAACGTAGCCTCATCTGCTCGAGGTGAAGCTGAAGATACACAATTTAAGGAACGCTGATCTCACGATGCATGTTTTTCATGTCTTCCGCTGCTTGGTCGAGAAGTCGGGTTTGTTAATTCAGATTTTTACATTACTTTGAGCCTGCAGCAATAATTTTGAGTCATCAGCAGTAGTTTTACTTTTATTTTATACTGTTTCTGAGTAAAATAAGACAACTTAAGAAAAATAATTCTAATTCTGACAGCAGCAAAGGCGTTCTTGTTCTTCTTCCTTGTGTTTGTTTACGTTGAAATTTGCACATTTCATACAATTTTCGACATTTCATATTTGTGTTGCCCGAACGCTAAGCTATTTCGTGCTGATTTAACTTGAAGTTGCATCTTGCAGCTTTGAGTATTTTTGAAGCAATAAACGTATACGAGTTTCAGTCATGCGTATTTTTTTGTCGTTTGGCTGTAATCAACTTTAGAGATTAATTTATACACGCATCGTCTGACACCGGCCATTGTATGTATACACTAGAGAACTGCAACGGATATAATCGTTCTTATCTGCGCAACGAATAACGAATAAATATTCGTTCAAAGGCACATTCGTAAATTTAATGCACGAAACTTATTCGTAATCGTTCTAAAGCGAACACAAAAAGGCTCGAGTTTTCGAGCTTTAATCGTTTAATACGTACATTCGCAGAACGGAACCATTTATCTTTGTTTATCGGCGCAATCTTGTATTTTATCATTTTTGTACACCTAGGACAAAATCAAGAATGATAGATACAAAGATTACACATTCCGCACTACAGTTAGCTTTTGACATTTTCTTGTGACGTAACAAGGAAATCATATGGTCAGTTTTCTTTAATTGCTTACAAATCGGTCTTTTGCATTACTTTTAATAGAAATATTTGTGGATTAAGATCAGTCATATAGTGCCCAGCGAAATTTCTTAAGTGCGATTACATGTCACTTTACCGACGTTCTTCCCCTATTATCACGCATTATAAAATTGGTGATCATATTCTTGAAAATTTTACTGAAAGAAAAGACCTAGGGGTGTTTTTTGATCAGAAGTTTAATTTTTGTAGACATATTGAGTATGTTATTGCTAAGGCTAACGCTGTATTAGGTTTCGTTCGGAGAAATTCCAAGGATTTTAAAGATCCTTATACATTGAAAGCTTTATATGCAACTCTAGTTAGACCAAATTAGAATATTGTTGCATAATATGGGACCCATTCTATGAAATTTACTCTTCTAGAATAGAGAGCATTCAAAGGAGATTCACTAGACACGCTATCTCTTTGTTAAATTGGAGTATGGAGATGCCATCCTATAATTCTAGATGTCTCTTGTTGGGTTTACAGTCTCTCCAAACACGCCGGAAGATGGTGTTTCATTTGTTAGAGATATCGTTTGTTGTAGAATTAACTGTTCTGAACTGTTAAACCATATAGGTTTTTGTATATCCTGCCGTGACCTAAGAGCACGTGAGGTACTTCATGTTCCTTTTCATAGAGTGAATTATGACATTAATGAGCCTATTACGCGTAGTCTAAGACTGGTTAACTCACTAGGTAACAATATAGATTTAAATTTTCCACTAAATAGAATACATTTTGTTAACCAACTTAAGATAAGTTTTTATTAAATCTTGTGTGCTAATTGCTTTTATATTTGGCTTTTTAACTTATAAGTGAATTTTGTATATCATTAGTTAGTCAGTAGTCCATAAGAAGTATGTACTTTGTTCCGATGCTAAATAAAATTAAATGAAATTTGTAGTAATTATAAGGAAAAATATAGTAGTCGAAGTCCGCTTTCCATCAGATCGCAAAATTATGTAAAGTTGAGAGGAGTTCTGAGGATTTCCGAGCCATATGTATTGGCACAAAATCTGGCATAGTAGGAACGTCTCCAATTCAGAACCTCCTATCTGTTCTTTTAGAACCTCAACAATAAAACATGAAGATTAAAATGAAAGTATAGAATACGGGCCAATCTCGTATATACTAAAAATACTTTTACTTTTCGTTTATATTTTATGTTTCATAAATATTTGTTATATATTGTATGGGTTTTAAATACTTTACTTGAAAGTATCACAGCTCACAAAAATACATATTGGTTTTTTTAAAACCAGTAAGAACTTAGTAAACTTAGGTACCCTACACCTAAAAGTTTTAAAACAAGTGCCGAAGCTAGGGTGGGGCGGGGGTGGCGGTCCACTCTGGGCGGCACAATGTCGGGGGCGGAAGTTGTGGAAATCAAGTAGGGACTTATTGAATTCTAGGCATTTTTGGGGCTACAAGTTGATTAACCGTCCGGGGCTCCATGAGACCTAGCTACGCCTCTGTATAAATAGTAGGCGTGGTCATTACCTTAACTAGCTAAACTACTACTAACTACTAGCTAACTACTAAAATAAAATAACTAGCTTAGTTAGTTTATAATTGTGTTCAATTTTATTAACTTTATTTCCGTGGTAATAAACTTGTTTTCATACTGCTATACTGTATATGTAGTGTAAAAGTGAGCGGACCGCACCCAGTTTTGATGTAATAATGTTTTTTTGTAAAACAAGTTGTTATCTACAGTTTTATTCAGGAAGTTTATAGATTTAACAATATAACCCTCTTTTGCCAGTGTAACCTAAAAGTGGGCGGATCACGCCCATATTAACGGATAATGCTACTCTATACCCAGGAATGAAATTTTGTTGTAATAGCTCAAAAACGAACGCTGATATCACATTTTTAATAAAAAATAGGCGTGGTCGTGGACCGATTTTGCCCAATTTCACTACCAACCTGCACACCACAAGAAACAATGTTTATGCTTCACCACATGAAACAATGTTTATGTTTAAATTTCATCACAATATCTTCACCGGTTCTCCTGTGATCGTGATTTCAACAGACAGACGGTCGGACATGGCTAAATCGTCAGGGGTCACGCTGATCAAGAATATATATACTTTTCTATACCTATCGTCTTTATTTCTATGCTTTACACATTTCGTGACAAAGTGAATATACCCTTACCTTAAGGTGTAGGGTATAACCAGAAAGAGTGTTAACTTCAGCCTGGCCGAAGTTCATATACCCTGTACACTTGTACTTAGAAATTAGCTGTGGCAATGGTCTAATTTTGTTCCTTTTCAATCTCAAATAGCCTGTGCTGGAAGACAATATTCGTACAAAATTTGATAAAAATATCTTTATTCGTTCTCCTGTAATCGAGTATTATTTAATTAGTAGGCGGACCACGCCCATTTTTGGTAGTCTGTTTTGGTCAAAGACAGTTGATTTGTGAACAAAATTTCAACCTCAAATTCATTCTACAAGCTGAGAAATTGAGCTATAAGCATGGATTAATTTATATTTACTACACAAAATAGGCGTGGCAATGGTCCGATTTTGCCCATTTTCAATACCGATGAGTTTCTAATCATAGACAATATTCGTGCTAAGTTTGATGAAGATATCTCTATTCGTCCTCTTGTAATCGTGATTTCCACAGACAGACAGACAGACAGACGGACGGACATGGCTAAAGGGGCTCAGGAGGTTACGCTGATCAATAATATATACACTTTTCCATACCTGTCACGCCTCCTTTAATGCGTTACAAATGGAAGCAGTAATTGAATATACCCTATTCACTTCGTGTGTAGGGTATACAAATAAAGATAATAAAGCAAACAGTAACCCAAAATGTTGTAAACGTTCTTACTTGTTAAGTAAAATTAAAAAAATATCAAAGCAATAGTTTGCACATTGTCGAGAATGAATGATTCTAAAACTTCGCTGGGTATGACAGAACCCAAAAGACGTAAGAAGCATTAAAAGCGTTGTAAAGAGAACGAACGATAGCGAACGCAACTTTCCTTGATCAGAAATAATAATGTCGGGAAAGCGAAAATAAAGCAGAATTCACGATAACCGTTTCGTTCGTTGATAAGAAATGAGGCCCTAAAATTGGAGAAAATTTAAGTTCGACCTGTATACAGAGTTATCCAAAATGGACTATAGGAAGTTCTTTTTAGATAAAAAACATATGATTTTTAATTTTATTGTTTCTTATTCAATTATCAGGGATTATTTATGATAAATATGTGTGAAAAACGGTATCTGCCAAATAACCACCATGACCACGTTTTACAGACATTAATTCGAAAATCAAAATTTTCGATGATACTCGTATTTTGGCATATTTGCTAGTTTAAAACACCAGTTTCATTTATTTGGTAATGTGGTTTCCATCGGAGCAAACCTTCGAAATTTGGTGAAACTGGGTCTATTACTAATACACAAAAGTCTGGTAGACCAAACAGTTGGTTTACAATTCCACGTCGTTCTCAAGAATTGAGTATCTATAATGGCAGTTTATGGCGAATTTTGCCTAAAGATTTGCATTTGCTTTCAAAATTCAATTAATACAAGAATTGAAATAGCGTGACCGTTTGCAACGCTGAAATTTCGCTGATTGGTTTTCAGAACATCGGTCAATTGTTGCATTCTTTTTACGCAACATCATCTTTAGCGATGAAGCTCACTTCACATTGAATGGACAAGTCAATAAACAAAATTGTCGCATATGGGGAGATGAAAATCCAAGAGCCATTGAAGAAAAATCACTTAATCTAAAGAAGTTTACTGTTTGGTGAGGATTTTGGCAGAAAGAACATAGATAATTAAATAAAAAACCAATAAAATTAAAAAGAGTATGTTTTTTATTAAAAACTTACTAGTTTGTTTTGGATAACACTGTACATACAACCGTTTACACGACAGGGTGAATTTCTTAACACGTCACTTAAAACTAAAATTCTAGAGATGCATTTGTTATTATCATTACCAGTTTATTATCATTATAAGTTTTTCAGGAAATAAGTCTAAACTGAAATATAAATTTGTTTGCCTGTGTTTGTTTGAATACAAATAAACCACTTTTGTCTAAAATTTTTTTAAACATTTTGCATTAAAAAGTTTATTTTTTCACCAGTGGTACAAAATGCAAAATGCTTCAAACAAAACTTTACTGTATCTGAAAGTTTTTTATAGTTGGTTGATGTTCACGTTTGTTACATTTCTTAATCGTAAAAACTTAATTCAAACAAACTTTATTTTCATAATATGTAAATATATATTTTAGGGAAATATAGTATTCTTACATTTCCCTTAATAATTTACAAATCCATTTACACTTTCGTGTAAATGAATCAAAGCTTTAATACAAATTGACATTTCTTTTTTGTTCCAGAGTAATCATCAGGAATGGAAGTGTAAGTTTTCAAATAAATACAGACACAAAATGTAAATGTGCTTATGTTCAAGTAGGCAAATACATGTGTATAATGCATACATTTCCTACGTAACTGATGAACACCTGAAAGTCTGTTGTTCCACAACCGATCGCTTATTGTAGTATATTTAACCAACCCTTTATTTTCAGTGAACCTGCGTCAGATCCCACCATGTGTGGCGAGCGTTCCAAGCGGTTTTTTTCCCTTCACTGGAAAGGATTGGTTGTATTCTTGGCGCCACTGCTGTGCCTTCCAGTAATGTTACTTCACAACACACCAGTATGTTTGAAAGCGATTATTGAATAAATACATGAAGTTATTTTCTTATAACACTTCTAGGAGTATCGATGTATGTACTTGCTTATCGTAATGGCCATTTTTTGGGTAACCGAGGCTTTACCACTGTATGTTACATCAATGATACCAATTGTTGCATTTCCGATCATGGGCATAATGGTCAGTTTCTTTTATTGGCTCTATTCCTTCTTTATTTTCATTTTGTCCCTAGAGTTCAGATGAAACCTGTAGACTATATTTCAAGGATACGTTAGTGATGTTCATGGGTGGAATTATGGTGGCGCTCGCAATCGAATATTGCAACCTGCACAAACGTCTTGCACTGCGCGTTATTCAAATCGTTGGCTGCAGTCCCAGAAGGCAAGTAATAAAATGAACTGAAAGATAATTACAAAACGCCATTCAACGTTTTTACGTGGGCAGTATTTGGTGCTTGAGGCGAAAAAACAATAGTCAATTCATTCAAGTACATTAATAAGCAGAATTGATCTTCGAACGTGAATCAAGAAATGGATACAAACTCTTTCTTCATTCGTGATTCGCGAGTTTATATTTTCATACTACGTGACCCTAGAACAGTATAAGAAATAATTTGTTACATACGAGGGCGGATTGAAAAGGAACCTCCTTGACCGCCAGAATGCGCTGCTACTACAAAAAAGGTTATGGTGCCTTGAAGTCCGTTCATATTTAGGCAGACATGCCAAATTTCAGTGCGATACTGTATTTAGTTTTGTTTTGACAGCTGATTGTTGTTGAACATCTCCGTGGCGTCGATGATTTCCTCGCGTGAGCTGAATTTTTTATTGATGAGCCATCTTTTGAGGTTTGGGAAGAGATAATAGTCCAAGGGAGCCAAATCTGGCGAATACGGTGGATGCGACAGCAATTGGAGCCGTAAGTCATTGATTTGTGCGCTGGCGTATTGTCTTGCAAAAACAAAATTTTTTTCGCTTCATTGAGGCCGGTAATCGCTCCAATAATGCACAGTAATACTCGCGCACCTTGACTTTCTGGCCAGCTGCGGACTTGATCGGTAGTGGAGTTGCGGCCACCACGAAACTCTCGAAACCAATATTTGACGGTGTAATCTGACGGAGCAGACTCACCGTAATGTTTATCGAGCTTTTGTTTTGTCTCTTTCGCCGTTTTCCCTTTCAATAATAATTTCCCTTGTTTCCATTTTTCAAGAAACACAAAAGTTGCTTACTTCAAACGACTACAACAAATAAACTAACAGCAGGCGTTTGAGAGATCGCAATTTCTAAAAAAAAAAGTTTTTGTGTTTGTGCTGGTATCTAGCGCTAGGTAGCTTCAATATCAATCTGCCCTCGTATTTATATAGAATCACAAACACTGAATTATAGTTTCAATTCACTCCTGGTTTGAACAATTTACTTACATCACAGTCAGCTCGGTTACATTTTTTACAATTTAATAAAGTATTTTTTTAACTAAAAACCAGAAAGACTGATATATTTGGCCTGACTGAAGCATATGTCCCATACAGTGTAGGACCTACACCCTGTTGGCATATGCAAATGTGTGCGAACCAAACCTATCTTTAGATGAGGTCTAGATAATTTGTTTGTATAACTTACTGCAAGAGAAAAGCTATTACTTTAAAAAAGGTGTAAGCCGGTGAAAATAGTTTTTATAAGCCGTGTTGTATAAAAGTTGGAGTATTTCGCACATTTTTGGCTGGACCAAAATTAACAGCCTTATCCTTCTTCATATATAAAAATGAAAGGCCTGACTTACTTCCCATCAATGCCCAAGCTAAGCCAAAAAGTGTAGAACCGTGTAATTTTGCACAGAGATGTCTTCGATAGTGTATGCAAGGAATTAGAAACTCAACCCCTAAGGACTTAAAGAGGATATAACACACAATTCCAATAGCTTTTGTTAGCCATTAAATATCGATTTTCGTTTTCCACGAAAACATCTCGCGTACTAATGCCTAAAAATCATTTTCAGGATTTTTCAAAATTCATGCTCCAAAGGTCCCTAAATGCAAAACATTTGGTAAAAAGTGCATGTTTATAATGATGTAATGGAGTCTAAAGTTTGGTAATGGTTTATCATGTAAAATGGACCTAAAAGAACTGACGTGAATATATTTTTTGTGTGAATAAGTTTGTCTTAAAAATATCTAGAAAATAATTTCGGAATATTTTCGAATTCGGTACCTAAAGCACGAAATCAGCCAATACTCTTTCACGCTTAAAAGTATGGACAGATTTTTATGAAATGTTATACATAGAGCTCACATTGAGCTCTCATTCCAGTTAGGCTATAGAATACCTTCGAAAACCACGCCCACTTATAACCAATTCACCTAAAGTACTATTCAAGATACAAAAATTAAACTCGGCACGTGGAATAACGTTGTTAGTATGAAAGGCCAAGTTCAATTTAGGTGTGATTAAACAACTACCACGCCTACATATATGTATATATATATGTATACATATATGTATAAATAAAAATATAATGCATGTTTTATGTGGTGCTGCGCAGCTTGCGTTATTATATTGTACATCCGATTGTAATGAATCTTAAATGAGTCATTGTTCAAACGTCAATGATCAATGTTAAATTAGTGCCTCGACGCAGATTGTTATAATAAAGTTTCTCGGGAAATTGTGGGCTGTGGGATTACATAATAACGCGCTGCATTTTCGGCATATATAATTGGAAATAAGTCGAAATTGAAACGGTACGTTGCCTTCGTGGTCTAGGCGAGCACAAATTGTATTTATGTTATGCTACTCCGCCCCTAAGGATGGGTAAGGGGCATGGCTAAATTAAAACATTTTTTTCAAAAATACGAACGATTCAACCATTAAAGACGAATACGAAATAACAAAGAACCGTGCAATGCCGTGTAAAGTACGTGCCTTCCTTTAGTATTCTTTCAGTCCTTATATAGAAAGTAGGAATGGCTTTTTCTTGTTTTCTAACAGATGGCTCCACTTTAGTTTCTAATTGCGCCATGTCATCAAAACTCGGGGATTCCTTTTCTAACTGAAAATCAACGCAATTTTAATAGTTTTATTTTCACTTTGTTTTGCTAATGTTAGAGTTAAGTTTCAATTATGTAGTGTATTGTGCTTTTTGTAACGTTTAATTTTGTTTTTCATAAATAAATTGAATAGTTTATTTTGTTTTAAATGAATACGTTTTTTTATGTTTTTTGTATGTATACGTACATATATAATAAAATTTTATATTATTTTTGTTTTTTTAATGTCTACTCTGTTGAATTTTCTTTTTAAAAAGTAGTATTTTCGTAACCCTGGAACCTATCTTCGATCTTTACATGGTTTGCTATAGAAAATCTTAATTCACTTTGCGTGGTTTCAATTTGCGTCGTGTTTGTTTGGAATTTATCTACGACGCAAAGCGAGGTCTTGGGGTATTTTATAGAATTGCGGTAATGTATTTTCTAACGAGCGGTTGCTGATACCAAAATTAAATGTGGTGTTTGAAAAAATGCAGTTCTTTAATGCCTTGAGCACAAAACACTAAACACAAATCAAATGTCAAAATTACATAGGCCCCTATGGGAACTTATGGGGAAAATCCGTTATCTAAAAAATATGATTGGCAGCTAAAAGCACAAATGTGTTTGGGGGTTAGATATATTTCTAATTTGACACACACACAATGTGCTTTTCTTCTTATAGGTTTTTTTTACATTTGGGATGTCAAACCAAAATTAATATGAAATCCAGAAAGAGTGCTATATTTATCCGGGTCGAATCTTAAGTACTCTACACCTTGAAGTGTGCGGACTACGTCCAGTTTTAGAAACATAACAATTTGTTGAACCATAAAATGCCTATATATACTGAAGATTTAAAATACATTTTCCTCTAAATTCCTCCGCCGATTCCGATGAAATATACCTCTATAAAAAGGCCAGACATTCTGCTTTCTTAATATTGTAATAAATACTATAATATATAGGTGAATTATGCATTTTACTTAAAAAGAAATTAATGAATGCAAAAAAAAGTTAATAAAAATCTAAAATTTCATTTTTCTCCAAGAGCAAACGGTTTTTAATTAAAAAATTTTATTTTACATGAATGAAAGATAGTTCGAATACCTTTCCAAGGATACCAATGACATGTAGATATTTTTATACCCTACACCTTAAGGTAAGGGTATATTCACTTTGTCACGAAATGTGTAACGCATAGAAATAGAGACGATAGGTATAGAAAAGTATATATATTCTTGATCAGCGTGACCTCCTGAGTCGATTTAGCCATGTCCGTCCGTCTGTCTGTTGAAATCACGATCACAGGAGAACCGGTAAAGATATCGTGATGAAATTTTGCATAAACATTGTTTCTTGTGGTGAAGCATAAACATTGTTTCTTGTGGTAAAGCATAAACATTGTTTCTTGTTGTGTGCAGGTTGGTATTGAAATTGGGCAAAATCGGTCCACGACCACGCCTATTTTTTATTAAAAATGTAATATCAGCATTCGTTTTTGAGCTATTACAACAAAATTTCATTCCTGGGTATAGAGTAGCATTATCCGTTAATATGGGCGTGATCCGCCCACTTTTAGGTTACACTGGCAAAAGAGGGTTATATTGTTAAATCTATAAACTTCCTGAATAAAACTGTAGATAACAACTTGTTTTACAAAAAAACATTATCACATCAAAACTTTGTGCGGTCCGCCCACTTTTACACTACATATACAGTTTAGCAGTATGAAAACAAGTTTATTACCACGGAAATAAAGTTTAAATGAACACAATTATAAAATAACTAAGCTAGTTATTCTGTTTTGAAGAAGGTAATGACCACGCCTACTATTTATACAGAGGCGTAGCTAGGTCTCATGGAGCCCTAGAATTCAATAAGTCCCTACTTGATTTCCACATCTGCCGCCCAGAGTGGACCGCCACCTCCGCCCCACCCTAGCTTAGGCACTTTTTTTAAAACTTTTAGGTGTAGGGTATCTAAGATTCGGCCAGGCCGAATATAGCTTTCTTACTGGTTTATAGTTTAGGAAATATAGGTCTGAAATTTCCTTACATTAAAGGGCTATAACTGGGAAACCAGACGAGAAAACCACCAACTGGAGCTCCAACAACAACAACAGAATCGGAGTTATGGCACTGTGCCCGACTTCGAAAAATTTTGAATAGATATCAATTAAACTATGTTAAATTTGTTGGGGTAAAGTAAAAGTGGGCGGATGACGCCCTTTTTCGGAACATATACAGATAGTGTTACCCAGAACTCTGATATCTTATTTTTAATAAAAAGTAGCCGTGGTCGTTGACCGATTTTGCCATTTTCAATATTCTACCGTTGCACAACAACAAAGGATATTTCTGAAATATCCGAAATTTCATTCCGATATCTTCAACGGTTCTCCTGTGATGAATCGTGATTTCCACAGACAGACAGAGGGACGGACATGGCTAAATCGACTGAGGAGGTGACGCTGATGAAGAATATATGAATATATATTACTTTTCTATATCTATGTTCCCTATTTTCTGTTACAAATTTCGTGACACAGTTAATATACCCTCAGGGTGTGTGTGTGTGTGTACCTTAGTGTGTGTGATTTAATAAATTTAATTCAAAAAGTCCTGGGGAATATTTCACTGCATCCATTATTTTAGAGTTATATTTTTTTAATAAATGCTTTTTTAATTTAAATTATTATATTTTATTGTTTACTTTATGTACACAAATCAACAGAAATGACAGAAATTGTGTTTGGTTCGTGGGGTGCGATCGTGTTTGGTCCGTAAGAAAATCACATAAAGATAACCGAACACAAAATTTGTTTAGTGTTTTGTGCTTCCAATTGTGTTCACGGCATAATTTGAGTATTTTGTTTATTATATCATTTGAGTAGCTTAAGAACTTAAATTTTAACATTTTTTATGAAACTGTTACTGCATATTATGTAGTCTAACTAGTTAAACTATAAACCAATATTCTTTAAAAACAACTATTCAATAAATTATTTATAATTTCAATCGTGAACGCTGTTAAGTTATTATCGTAGAAAGTGAACTGAACTGAAAGATGTTCACCCTAAAGACACTTGGCTTTAAGGGACATTAAGAACTACTTGTGTAAGGATCTATATCTTTAGCAGATATATCCTTTCTGTAAGTAAGAACAGATGCTGAAAAAATGTCTGGTAGTACGCCAAGTTCTTGATTTTCTGATGACGACTAGCGAAGCTGTGCATTGTTGTCGCAACTTATTCAGAGTTTTCAGCTCTTCTAAAATAATGTGTGGATGATCGGATCAAATATACAGATGCACGAGGGTAATCCCAAAAGTAAGGTCTCCAAAGCGCTGAGGATGCTTGCAAGTGTCAGATACGACCGCAAGTGGTGTAGGGAATTTGCAGCTGATCGAACTAAAGGTCACGGCGAAAAACAGGCGACAGACCTCCTCAACGGCATGGCGGCGAGTTGGTATGACATGAGTATACAAAACCTTCTTCAGCGCCTACAAAAATGCAACGACAGAAATGGCGATTATGTCAAAAAATATATAAAAGCTTTAAAATTAAACTTTATTGAAAATAAACATTGCTTTTCTATTTCTAAAAAAATGGGAGATCTTATTTTTGGGATTGCTTTATGCAAAATGTGTATACTTGGCCGCGTATTTTAGCGCACCCCGATACTTTTATACTTTTGTATACCATGATACTTGAGACTTTTATATACCATGGAAACCTTATTAAAACAGTCGGTTGCATTAGAAGTTTTTTTGTTCACACAGATACTAGTGAAATCTCATGACCAGAGAGGGAATATAAAGTGAAAGTGACGTAAGTGATCATAAATAATTTTAACTTGAAAATTGAAAATGTGTTACAGAAATATAATATCTACATACATACATATAGACAACGTAGCAAATGACTCTGAAGCGAGGATCTACCTACATTCTTTTGCACTTAACTAATTATATGGAAATTTTTTAGACTTCATTTTGGTTTAATCTCTGTGTGTATGTTTTTGTCTATGTGGATTTCCAATGCAGCCTGTACTGCCATGATGTGTCCTATTATTCAAGCGGTCCTGGAAGAACTGCAGGCGGTAAAAATTGTAATAAAGTATCTTTTAGAAGCCATTTCAATCCTTTATTTGTAGCAAGGACTCTGCAAGATGACTAGAGAACCGCAGTACCAAATAGTTGGCAAGAAAAATGGCGAGGAAGAGTGAGTGGATAATAATTATTAATAATATTAGTCAAATGGTTTTGGATATACAGATGTTGGTTTTAGAGCACCATATCCCTCAAAAGTGACTCTTTGCTATTTTCTTGGCATCGCCTATGCGTCATCTATGGGCGGCTGTGGAACCATTATTGGTACAGCCACCAACTTGACATTCAAGGGCATTTATGAAAGGTAAGTTAGGCAGTGATTAAGATGTCATACCAAAGTTTAATACTCGCATTTGCAGTCGCTTTCCAAAATCGACTGAAACGTTAGATTTTCCGACGTTCATGTTCTACTCAGTTCCTCCTATGTTGGTTTATACCGGTTTGATGTTCCTGTACTTGCAATGGCATTTTATGGGCTTGTTTCGACCCAAAAGCAAGGAAGCTGAGGAAGTCAAACTTGGAGCAGAAGGTGCTGATGTTGCAAGAAAAGTTATTGATCAGAGATACAAAGAGTTGGGACCAATGTCAGCCCATGAGATCCAAGTAATGATTCTGTTTGTCTTCATGGTAGTTATGTACTTTACCCGTAAACCTGGTATTTTCCCCGGATGGGCTGACTGGCTGGATGCAAAGTAGTATTATTAATTGATACAATTTAAAAATATTAACGCTTTAAAAATCTTTATATTATAGAGACATTCGTAATTCGATGCCAACAATATTCGTTGTAGTAATGTGTTTCATATTGCCAGCGAATTGGGCATTCTTAAGATACTGTACAGGAAAGGGTAAGTAACGCAGGAATAATTACAATAAAAAGTGTACTTTGAAAATAATTATTTTAAAACAGGACCGCTTCCAACTTCACCCACACCATCTCTGATCACATGGAAATTCATACAAACAAAAGTTCCTTGGGGCCTCATTTTCTTACTGGGTAAGATATTATTGTGCCACAAACTGTACCTATTAGAGGTACCTATTAGAGCGATTCCATGATTTTTCCGGAGCAGCTCCGACCTGTGACTATGACAGTACTGTCACAGGTACAAAAACCCGTGACTCGTGACAAGGCATTCGCTATAAAACGAGTGCGCAAAAACTTGCTAGATTTCTACCTACAGTATGCAACAGAGGAAACAAGAAACGAACGATTACGGAAATGACAGTTACAAATTGAAAATAACAACTAATGAAGAGAAATATATATTCGGGAAATCAAAAATACAGAAATATTTATTTCATTTATAATGAAACATTAATTTAATAATTATTTAATATTAATAACATTAATTAATAACATGAATTAAAATTAATTAATGTATTTATAATTAGTATTTAAAAATACTAACATATGCAATTTGTTGTCGCTCAGACTGCTTCGACGATCTGTCAGTATTTGCCCAGCTCTGGAGAATATAGAATATAGCTATAGCTTTTGCTATAGGAACGAAGTGAAGCTATGAACATTCGTTAATTTTAAAAGCATTCATATTTTACTGAAGTCATACTTCATGAATACAAAAACCAATTTTAAGTAGTTAAAACTACTGATATATACATGTTTTATATGTATAAAAAACATTCTTGTATTAATATTTTATTACCAAATTCATATTTGTATTTTTTCAAAATAATGAAGGCAAAATCGTATTGAAAGTGTAACATGTTATTAAGTTCATTCCGTATTTTACAATACGCATTTTTAAAATTTGTATTTGATCTGCATGATCATAGTCTAAGGATGAAAAAACAACGGCTACATAGATATTTAGACATAGAAACTTTCCTTAATGTCTTCAGTAGTATCCAAAATATCGTACAAATATCGCAAAATATCTAGTAAAACAGGTAATCCCACAAAATCCAGACAGGAAATCCCTGATTGCGACAAATTGCACAAAAAAGGGCATCACTGCTTCTAGTTGGAACAATAACTCGTTGTAACAATAACGAAACGGCAAATAACCAGCAAACTGTGAATCGTGATTTCATTTCAACGAATTCGCAGGCTGTCGGCTGTGACGGCCTGTCACAGGTTGGGAGCGTTTCAATACCAACTGTGACTTGTGGTTGCATTTCAATGAAATCACAGTTCGTTAAATATCGTTCCGCTGTACCTGTGACAGCGAGTCACAGGTTCGGAGCGTTTTGAATCGCAACTGTGACTCGTGATTTTGTGTACCTATGACAAAATCACAGGTCGTGAAATATCGCTCAGCTCTAGTACCTATAACCAGAAAGAGTACTATATTCGGCCTTGCGGAACTGAAATACTTTGCACCTTCGTGATCTCAGGTGAAAGATACCTTGATTTTAGCTTCGTAATAATAGGGGTACCGGTTAATTCGTGCGGTTTTCTAACAGATGGCGTAACTTGACCTTTATTCCAGTGATTCACCTTTCCAAATATGTATGAGCTACTGTCATATAGTTTCAGAATCAGTACGTGTCATTTAGCTGAAGCGTAAACAACAATCCTTTTTTTTACTCTGAAAATGTCGAACTTCTTCATTACTTCAATATGAAGAAAAAGGCTGCCGAAAGTCATCGTATTTTGGTGGAAGTGTATGGTGTGCATGCTCTAGATGAGCGTACGTGCCAGAAGTGGTATGCTCGGTTTAAAAGTGGCAATTTTGACTTGGATGACGATGAACGGCCCGGACAGCCAAAAAAGTTTGAAGATCACGAATTGGAGACATTGCTCGACCAAGATCCATCCCAAACGCAAGAAGAACTTGCAAAATCACTTAGCGTTGCTCAACAAACCATTTCCGATCGTCTAAAAGCAATGGGAATGATCCGGAAGGTAGGCCATTGGGTGCCGTATGAATTGAAGATAAGAGACGTCGAACGCCGATTTTTCACGTGTGAACAACTGCTTCAACGGCATAAAAGAAAGTTTTTTGCATCGAATTGTCACTGGCGATGAAAAGTGAGTCCATTACGATAATCCAAAACGTCGAGCAACGTATGGATACCCCGGCCATGCATCATCATCGACGGCCGTTCAGAATATTCATGGCCTGAGGGTTATGTTGTGTATTTGGTGGGACCAGCTGGGTGTGATATATTATGAGCTGTTGCAACCGAATGAAACGATCACAGGGGAAGTCTACCGACGACAATTGATGCGTTTGAGCAGAGCACTGCGCGAAAAACGGCCGGAATATGAACAAAGGCACGGCAATGTAATTTTGCAACATGCAACAATGCTCGGCCACATGTTGCACAGGTCGTCGAAACCTACCTTGAAACGCTCAAATGGAATGTCCTACCCCACCCGCCATATAGTCCAGACTTTGCGCCATCCGATTACTATCTCTTCCGATCAATGCAACATGGTCTGGCTGACCAGCACTTCTCCAATTATGAAGAAGTCAAAAATTGGATCGATTCGTGGATAGCGGAGAAGCCGGCAGACTTTTTCAGAAAGGGTATTCGTGAATTGCCAGAAAAATGGGGAAAAGTTATAGCTAGTGATGGACAATACTTTGAATATTAAATTTGTAACCATGTTTTCACAATAAAGCTTCAATTTTCGAAAGAAAACCGCACGAATTAACCGGTACCCCTATTAGTACCATAGAAATTTTATACAAAGAAAGAAGAACTTTTATTATATAAGTATATAAGAACTTATGTATATTAGAAATAAGAGCCGGCGTTGAAAAACCTATATCTTTCGAACGCGTTGGGATATTTTAGTGCAGTTGCAGTTTCTTGTTGGATTGATCTATCTTTGACTTCAATTGACGACTACCAACATAAAAATCAAATATTAGGAACCAGATATTAGATATCAGAGTTTTAATGAGGGTACCTCGTGTTTTTATTGAATTTCAGATGGTTGGTTATTTATTTTTTCGTACTTGGATAAAAAACGATATTTATCAGTGACGATGGAAATATAGTTATCCTCGGTTAGGGATATGAATTGAGCGATATAAAAAAGAAACGAACCCTGAATTTTATAATAATAAATTTTGTGTGAAGTTTGGCATTCATTTCCTCAATAACTGTTAACTGTTTGACATAGGAACCTAATTCGAAGAGGTTAAGGAGAAAATATTTTACTTTAGAAACCAATGCGATCACTGCGTTGAAAATTTTAAATTTTCTCGGCATCTATAAAAACAGTTCCTTCTGGTTTGGAGCATTTTCGTTAAAATTTCTTTTGGGTATGTCTTTTGTTCAAGTAAGTTTAAGCTTTTTGAATTTAAACTTCTTCCTATTCACCTGTGCTATCATCCTGAGTTTTCATGGTTTCTAGATTTTAATTCTACCAAACCTGCTTCATGAATTTCTTTTTCCGCCAGTATTTCTTGGATATCTTGTGCTGTCATATCGTAAAACCCTTCCCTTCCCCTTTTACTACTGCATACCTTCTGTTTTCTGCTGTCTCGATCAAAATTTCAATTTCAATTAACTCACCTCATCTTTTTTTTGCAACAACCATTAAATGTCGGTTTTAATTCTGTAATGTTTATTAGATTAATGAAGTCCATAATGGTGAAGAGTTTCCACACCTATAGACTCATTATCGATTTTATTCAAAATCCATTGTAATGATCTCCTTGTGTAATTGGTTTTCAATGTGGCTATATTTCCCTGATCTAACGGTTGAAGTAAAGCAGTTGAATATAAGTTAAACAAATAATTTTCACTTAAATATTGCGGATGGCTGGGTGCATTATACAATATATGTAAGTACAACTTTAAAATCTAAATTTTTCTGTTTTAAGTTGTTTTCCACACTCAGTGCAACAATTTTAAATTCATATCTTAAATATTTTGTAGACATCCAAGATGTTCTGTTTATTGCCCAGTATAACGATGAATGCCTCTTATTTAGGTTTTTCGCTGCACGAGGATAGAGAGATTTATAAACCTGCATAGGTTTTATGATGTGATCGCCTGACGCATTACTACACATACATAAGTAATGTTACACGGTCTTTTGAAACCTAGAAATCTGGCGCAACTTTTTCTTTAGAAATATGTATATGTCCTCTTGCAAATATATGTTTATCGGCTGATGTAGTTTTACCTTCTATTTTTAGATTTTATAGTAATAAGCGTTTTCGCATACGAATAAACCACCCTTTGCTGGCTACAAAATATGGATTAGTAGCAGATTCTCCATTTTCCTTTAAGTAGCCGTACGTCTTCAAAGCTTTGTGTTTAATAACAATGGTGCTCAGTGGAATCCGTTATTTGGAACAGTCTTCAATCCAGGTGCTAAGGGCTCTTCCCGTCTTCTCAATTATTGCTGCCCTAGGACGAGATGTCTTATTTAAGGAGATAGAGCAGCCTGCAACGAAATCTCTAATTTGTCGTTAATTTTTCTTTATTGTTTATTGTGTATTGAACCGATCTAAAATTTGTAATTTAGCTTCTATAGAGATGAAATGTCTTTCAAGAGACATTTTTTTTATTTTCGCTTATGTATATGTATATGTATATATGTACGCTTATGTAGCTTAAGCCTACAGCTTCATAAAAGTTATTTTATTATTCATAAAACTTAAAACATAATTTTTTACGTGTTAACATAGTTGATCCCATATTTGATTATAATTCGAGTATTTTTTGTTTAATAATACATCGAGAAAGATCGCTGATGAGAAACTGTGGCAAGTTTCGAAATAGATATCCCTCATATTACACGAAGATCGATGAACGATGGAAACGTTCGCCATTTTTATTCTCTTTCCCTTGTGATTACACGACCCATCGTTCATTCGAAGCAGGATTGCATTTCGTACATAAACAAAACACTATCCAACTCAGTGATAGAACCTCTGAGCCTCAATCACGACGAAACAGCGCCGAATTCTCTCTAGGAAACTTTCAAACAATAACAAATACATTGATATCGTAATTCATCGATCAGCGTGTAATATGCGCCTATGCGATCCACCAGTTTGATAAAGTTTGCTAACCGGACTTAAAATAATGTACAATATAATGTTATTACATTAATAATATTTTCTTTAATATTAAGTCCGGTGGTAAAGTCAGTGTATCCATTTTTGTGTTCCGCTTAAGTTAACCGGACGTTGTGAAATCATGAAATTTTCATTCGTTCAAAAGACACATCAAATAATTCTAAATCGATGCTTTGTGTAGACTTTCCATATTGCGGAGCAAATTTCATATATAAAATTATAGCATAATTATTGTCTTTGATTGAAGACGTTTACTTTACAACTTTGTAAGAATACGTTGATTGTTCTCCGCAGATTGCATGTAAATGACGCTGTAACACCTTTTATAAGGTGTCCAAAAAATGGTCCAAAAAAGAAGTTTTTTCAACCTCAGGTTTTTTTTACTAACACTCACCTGGGATTGAGTAATATTTTTTTTGGAAAAGAAGAACAAACTTCAAATGAGAAAGAGTTTGAAATTTTCGGATAGTATTTAGAAAATAGGTGAAATTTACTGGTCTAAAGACCGAAACTGGACCGAAATGAGTTAATGGTAATATTAGTACGTACGTATAATACATATATCTTGTCAATCTACATAGTGCACAGCGGTTATCACTCCTTTAATGCAAGGATACTTTCAATCACCCTTTTTTCTTATTGCTTTCTGTTTTAATTTTATTGTTCTTTCAAATTTATTTTCGATAGGTGGTGGTTTCGCATTGGCTGAAGGTAGCCAAGTCAGCGGTATGGCTACGTTAATTGGAAGTGCACTGGTTGGCCTAAAAACTTTGCCACATGCAGTATTGCTACTCGTTGTTATTTTAGTTGCAGTATTTTTGACCGCTTTCAGCTCAAATGTGGCCATAGCAAACATACTAGTTCCAGTCTTAGCAGAAATGGTAAGCCATTAAAGAAAAGTACATATGTATTTACTTGTATATTAGGTAGAGTACTTAAACTACATATTCCTCTTATTAAACTTTGTAAAATTGTATTCTTTTATTAGTCAATTGCAATCGAAATTCACCCATTGTACTTAATACTTCCTGCTGGTTTGGCCTGTAGCATGGCTTTTCATTTACCAGTCAGCACACCTCCAAATGCGTTAGCTGCCGGTTATGCAAATATTCGTACGAAGGATATGGTAAGGCAATTGTACACGTTTACGTCCATTTATTTCTCAAATTTTTTCCTTAGGCAATTGCTGGTATCGGGCCTACCATAATCAGTATAATAACTCTCTTCGTATTCTGTCAAACCTGGGGTTTGGTGGTGTATCCAAACTTGAACACGTTCCCGGAATGGGCCCACTTAGCTGCTTTAAATAAAACCATCTAGAAAATATGCTAAATTATTAATGATTAAGCTGTGGTGTGTGTGTCTGGGTTATATGTACATATCAGACATATAAAAATGGTAGATAAAATATTCCCCTTGAACTTAAATACAGAACTAGAAAACAGTTTCTACAAACTAGCAAGAAATTTTAATCCATTAGTGTTTTTTCATTCTTTTTAACATAAATGATGGAAATTCGTTTTTTTACTCATGATTAGATCTCATACTTAGTTTATCTTCTACACAAAACTTTCCTGCACAGCTTGTAGAAGATTCAATCATAATATGTGTATGTATACTGAATTTTAAAAACAGAACAAATTACAAATAAATAGTTTAAAAGCACACACATTTCGAAATCTTACGCCTTATTTATGTAAATGTAAAAATTGCTGATTCGATATTAAAAGTAATATGAAATTGTAGTCCAATTTCTATTCTTTTTGAACAGAATGAATATAAAAATGTTAATATAAGAATGTCAACAAAAAGTGTAAATTTTTATATCCATAAATAAATATATGTAGTTTTGAAATTACAGAATGAACATTTTCACAATCAAATCAAAATTCGTTAATAAAAACTTGATAGCCATAAATTATTCTCATGTACCAAGCAGACCCTGAAACTTTTATAACTTTTTTCAAAAAAGTCATGTGGGTAACTCTTATCAATGACTGAAATATAAAAGTCATACCCATAACGTCTCGAAGAGAGTCTCTTCAAAAGACTTAAAAAAAATTATTTCAAAAAAGTCAGCAGATAAAGTCATCAGAAAAACTTTTTTCCATGACTTTTAAAATAAAAGTTACGAGAAAAACTTTTAACTTTTATTTTCAACTCTAAAAGTAAACGGGTTTCAATAAAATTTTGTTTAACATAAATGAAAGATAATTCAAATACCTTTCCAAGGACATGAACAATGTGTAGATGTGTAGCTATCTTCGACAATTAGGGAGATATAGGTCTGAAATTTTCAAACTTCAAAGGGCCATAACTCGAAAACCGGACCCACGCAACTGATGTTGTTCGGTTCGAACAACAAAATCGCAGTAATGCCTATGTGTTATATTTATAATTTAATCTATCCGTAACATAATTCAAAACCAGAGCTTTGTATAGAATGTTCAAATGCGTAAAGTAACAAATGCAGGTTAAAAGCATTCATATTTTACTGAAGTCATACTTCATGAATACAAAAACCAATTTTAAGTAGTTAAAACTACTGATATATACATGTTTTATATGTATAAAAAACATTCTTGTATTAATATTTTATTACCAAATTCATATTTGTATTTTTTCAAAATAATGAAGGCAAAATCGTATTGAAAGTGTAACATGTTATTAAGTTCATTCCGTATTTTACAATACGCATTTTTAAAATTTGTATTTGATCTGCATGATCATAGTCTAAGGATGAAAAAACAACGGCTACATAGATATTTAGACATAGAAACTTTCCTTAATGTCTTCAGTAGTATCCAAAATATCGTACAAATATCGCAAAATATCTAGTAAAACAGGTAATCCCACAAAATCCAGACAGGAAATCCCTGATTGCGACAAATTGCACAAAAAAGGGCATCACTGCTTCTAGTTGGAACAATAACTCGTTGTAACAATAACGAAACGGCAAATAACCAGCAAACTGTGAATCGTGATTTCATTTCAACGAATTCGCAGGCTGTCGGCTGTGACGGCCTGTCACAGGTTGGGAGCGTTTCAATACCAACTGTGACTTGTGGTTGCATTTCAATGAAATCACAGTTCGTTAAATATCGTTCCGCTGTACCTGTGACAGCGAGTCACAGGTTCGGAGCGTTTTGAATCGCAACTGTGACTCGTGATTTTGTGTACCTATGACAAAATCACAGGTCGTGAAATATCGCTCAGCTCTAGTACCTATAACCAGAAAGAGTACTATATTCGGCCTTGCGGAACTGAAATACTTTGCACCTTCGTGATCTCAGGTGAAAGATACCTTGATTTTAGCTTCGTAATAATAGGGGTACCGGTTAATTCGTGCGGTTTTCTAACAGATGGCGTAACTTGACCTTTATTCCAGTGATTCACCTTTCCAAATATGTATGAGCTACTGTCATATAGTTTCAGAATCAGTACGTGTCATTTAGCTGAAGCGTAAACAACAATCCTTTTTTTTACTCTGAAAATGTCGAACTTCTTCATTACTTCAATATGAAGAAAAAGGCTGCCGAAAGTCATCGTATTTTGGTGGAAGTGTATGGTGTGCATGCTCTAGATGAGCGTACGTGCCAGAAGTGGTATGCTCGGTTTAAAAGTGGCAATTTTGACTTGGATGACGATGAACGGCCCGGACAGCCAAAAAAGTTTGAAGATCACGAATTGGAGACATTGCTCGACCAAGATCCATCCCAAACGCAAGAAGAACTTGCAAAATCACTTAGCGTTGCTCAACAAACCATTTCCGATCGTCTAAAAGCAATGGGAATGATCCGGAAGGTAGGCCATTGGGTGCCGTATGAATTGAAGATAAGAGACGTCGAACGCCGATTTTTCACGTGTGAACAACTGCTTCAACGGCATAAAAGAAAGTTTTTTGCATCGAATTGTCACTGGCGATGAAAAGTGAGTCCATTACGATAATCCAAAACGTCGAGCAACGTATGGATACCCCGGCCATGCATCATCATCGACGGCCGTTCAGAATATTCATGGCCTGAGGGTTATGTTGTGTATTTGGTGGGACCAGCTGGGTGTGATATATTATGAGCTGTTGCAACCGAATGAAACGATCACAGGGGAAGTCTACCGACGACAATTGATGCGTTTGAGCAGAGCACTGCGCGAAAAACGGCCGGAATATGAACAAAGGCACGGCAATGTAATTTTGCAACATGCAACAATGCTCGGCCACATGTTGCACAGGTCGTCGAAACCTACCTTGAAACGCTCAAATGGAATGTCCTACCCCACCCGCCATATAGTCCAGACTTTGCGCCATCCGATTACTATCTCTTCCGATCAATGCAACATGGTCTGGCTGACCAGCACTTCTCCAATTATGAAGAAGTCAAAAATTGGATCGATTCGTGGATAGCGGAGAAGCCGGCAGACTTTTTCAGAAAGGGTATTCGTGAATTGCCAGAAAAATGGGGAAAAGTTATAGCTAGTGATGGACAATACTTTGAATATTAAATTTGTAACCATGTTTTCACAATAAAGCTTCAATTTTCGAAAGAAAACCGCACGAATTAACCGGTACCCCTATTAGTACCATAGAAATTTTATACAAAGAAAGAAGAACTTTTATTATATAAGTATATAAGAACTTATGTATATTAGAAATAAGAGCCGGCGTTGAAAAACCTATATCTTTCGAACGCGTTGGGATATTTTAGTGCAGTTGCAGTTTCTTGTTGGATTGATCTATCTTTGACTTCAATTGACGACTACCAACATAAAAATCAAATATTAGGAACCAGATATTAGATATCAGAGTTTTAATGAGGGTACCTCGTGTTTTTATTGAATTTCAGATGGTTGGTTATTTATTTTTTCGTACTTGGATAAAAAACGATATTTATCAGTGACGATGGAAATATAGTTATCCTCGGTTAGGGATATGAATTGAGCGATATAAAAAAGAAACGTTTTCCGAACCCTGAATTTTATAATAATAAATTTTGTGTGAAGTTTGGCATTCATTTCCTCAATAACTGTTAACTGTTTGACATAGGAACCTAATTCGAAGAGGTTAAGGAGAAAATATTTTACTTTAGAAACCAATGCGATCACTGCGTTGAAAATTTTAAATTTTCTCGGCATCTATAAAAACAGTTCCTTCTGGTTTGGAGCATTTTCGTTAAAATTTCTTTTGAGTATGTCTTTTGTTCAAGTAAGTTTAAGCTTTTTGAATTTAAACTTCTTCCTATTCACCTGTGCTATCATCCTGAGTTTTCATGGTTTCTAGATTTTAATTCTACCAAACCTGCTTCATGAATTTCTTTTTCCGCCAGTATTTCTTGGATATCTTGTGCTGTCATATCGTAAAACCCTTCCCTTCCCCTTTTACTACTGCATACCTTCTGTTTTCTGCTGTCTCGATCAAAATTTCAATTTCAATTAACTCACCTCATCTTTTTTTTGCAACAACCATTAAATGTCGGTTTTAATTCTGTAATGTTTATTAGATTAATGAAGTCCATAATGGTGAAGAGTTTCCACACCTATAGACTCATTATCGATTTTATTCAAAATCCATTGTAATGATCTCCTTGTGTAATTGGTTTTCAATGTGGCTATATTTCCCTGATCTAACGGTTGAAGTAAAGCAGTTGAATATAAGTTAAACAAATAATTTTCACTTAAATATTGCGGATGGCTGGGTGCATTATACAATATATGTAAGTACAACTTTAAAATCTAAATTTTTCTGTTTTAAGTTGTTTTCCACACTCAGTGCAACAATTTTAAATTCATATCTTAAATATTTTGTAGACATCCAAGATGTTCTGTTTATTGCCCAGTATAACGATGAATGCCTCTTATTTAGGTTTTTCGCTGCACGAGGATAGAGAGATTTATAAACCTGCATAGGTTTTATGATGTGATCGCCTGACGCATTACTACACATACATAAGTAATGTTACACGGTCTTTTGAAACCTAGAAATCTGGCGCAACTTTTTCTTTAGAAATATGTATATGTCCTCTTGCAAATATATGTTTATCGGCTGATGTAGTTTTACCTTCTATTTTTAGATTTTATAGTAATAAGCGTTTTCGCATACGAATAAACCACCCTTTGCTGGCTACAAAATATGGATTAGTAGCAGATTCTCCATTTTCCTTTAAGTAGCCGTACGTCTTCAAAGCTTTGTGTTTAATAACAATGGTGCTCAGTGGAATCCGTTATTTGGAACAGTCTTCAATCCAGGTGCTAAGGGCTCTTCCCGTCTTCTCAATTATTGCTGCCCTAGGACGAGATGTCTTATTTAAGGAGATAGAGCAGCCTGCAACGAAATCTCTAATTTGTCGTTAATTTTTCTTTATTGTTTATTGTGTATTGAACCGATCTAAAATTTGTAATTTAGCTTCTATAGAGATGAAATGTCTTTCAAGAGACATTTTTTTTATTTTCGCTTATGTATATGTATATGTATATATGTACGCTTATGTAGCTTAAGCCTACAGCTTCATAAAAGTTATTTTATTATTCATAAAACTTAAAACATAATTTTTTACGTGTTAACATAGTTGATCCCATATTTGATTATAATTCGAGTATTTTTTGTTTAATAATACATCGAGAAAGATCGCTGATGAGAAACTGTGGCAAGTTTCGAAATAGATATCCCTCATATTACACGAAGATCGATGAACGATGGAAACGTTCGCCATTTTTATTCTCTTTCCCTTGTGATTACACGACCCATCGTTCATTCGAAGCAGGATTGCATTTCGTACATAAACAAAACACTATCCAACTCAGTGATAGAACCTCTGAGCCTCAATCACGACGAAACAGCGCCGAATTCTCTCTAGGAAACTTTCAAACAATAACAAATACATTGATATCGTAATTCATCGATCAGCGTGTAATATGCGCCTATGCGATCCACCAGTTTGATAAAGTTTGCTAACCGGACTTAAAATAATGTACAATATAATGTTATTACATTAATAATATTTTCTTTAATATTAAGTCCGGTGGTAAAGTCAGTGTATCCATTTTTGTGTTCCGCTTAAGTTAACCGGACGTTGTGAAATCATGAAATTTTCATTCGTTCAAAAGACACATCAAATAATTCTAAATCGATGCTTTGTGTAGACTTTCCATATTGCGGAGCAAATTTCATATATAAAATTATAGCATAATTATTGTCTTTGATTGAAGACGTTTACTTTACAACTTTGTAAGAATACGTTGATTGTTCTCCGCAGATTGCATGTAAATGACGCTGTAACACCTTTTATAAGGTGTCCAAAAAATGGTCCAAAAAAGAAGTTTTTTCAACCTCAGGTTTTTTTTACTAACACTCACCTGGGATTGAGTAATATTTTTTTTGGAAAAGAAGAACAAACTTCAAATGAGAAAGAGTTTGAAATTTTCGGATAGTATTTAGAAAATAGGTGAAATTTACTGGTCTAAAGACCGAAACTGGACCGAAATGAGTTAATGGTAATATTAGTACGTACGTATAATACATATATCTTGTCAATCTACATAGTGCACAGCGGTTATCACTCCTTTAATGCAAGGATACTTTCAATCACCCTTTTTTCTTATTGCTTTCTGTTTTAATTTTATTGTTCTTTCAAATTTATTTTCGATAGGTGGTGGTTTCGCATTGGCTGAAGGTAGCCAAGTCAGCGGTATGGCTACGTTAATTGGAAGTGCACTGGTTGGCCTAAAAACTTTGCCACATGCAGTATTGCTACTCGTTGTTATTTTAGTTGCAGTATTTTTGACCGCTTTCAGCTCAAATGTGGCCATAGCAAACATACTAGTTCCAGTCTTAGCAGAAATGGTAAGCCATTAAAGAAAAGTACATATGTATTTACTTGTATATTAGGTAGAGTACTTAAACTACATATTCCTCTTATTAAACTTTGTAAAATTGTATTCTTTTATTAGTCAATTGCAATCGAAATTCACCCATTGTACTTAATACTTCCTGCTGGTTTGGCCTGTAGCATGGCTTTTCATTTACCAGTCAGCACACCTCCAAATGCGTTAGCTGCCGGTTATGCAAATATTCGTACGAAGGATATGGTAAGGCAATTGTACACGTTTACGTCCATTTATTTCTCAAATTTTTTCCTTAGGCAATTGCTGGTATCGGGCCTACCATAATCAGTATAATAACTCTCTTCGTATTCTGTCAAACCTGGGGTTTGGTGGTGTATCCAAACTTGAACACGTTCCCGGAATGGGCCCACTTAGCTGCTTTAAATAAAACCATCTAGAAAATATGCTAAATTATTAATGATTAAGCTGTGGTGTGTGTGTCTGGGTTATATGTACATATCAGACATATAAAAATGGTAGATAAAATATTCCCCTTGAACTTAAATACAGAACTAGAAAACAGTTTCTACAAACTAGCAAGAAATTTTAATCCATTAGTGTTTTTTCATTCTTTTTAACATAAATGATGGAAATTCGTTTTTTTACTCATGATTAGATCTCATACTTAGTTTATCTTCTACACAAAACTTTCCTGCACAGCTTGTAGAAGATTCAATCATAATATGTGTATGTATACTGAATTTTAAAAACAGAACAAATTACAAATAAATAGTTTAAAAGCACACACATTTCGAAATCTTACGCCTTATTTATGTAAATGTAAAAATTGCTGATTCGATATTAAAAGTAATATGAAATTGTAGTCCAATTTCTATTCTTTTTGAACAGAATGAATATAAAAATGTTAATATAAGAATGTCAACAAAAAGTGTAAATTTTTATATCCATAAATAAATATATGTAGTTTTGAAATTACAGAATGAACATTTTCACAATCAAATCAAAATTCGTTAATAAAAACTTGATAGCCATAAATTATTCTCATGTACCAAGCAGACCCTGAAACTTTTATAACTTTTTTCAAAAAAGTCATGTGGGTAACTCTTATCAATGACTGAAATATAAAAGTCATACCCATAACGTCTCGAAGAGAGTCTCTTCAAAAGACTTAAAAAAAATTATTTCAAAAAAGTCAGCAGATAAAGTCATCAGAAAAACTTTTTTCCATGACTTTTAAAATAAAAGTTACGAGAAAAACTTTTAACTTTTATTTTCAACTCTAAAAGTAAACGGGTTTCAATAAAATTTTGTTTAACATAAATGAAAGATAATTCAAATACCTTTCCAAGGACATGAACAATGTGTAGATGTGTAGCTATCTTCGACAATTAGGGAGATATAGGTCTGAAATTTTCAAACTTCAAAGGGCCATAACTCGAAAACCGGACCCACGCAACTGATGTTGTTCGGTTCGAACAACAAAATCGCAGTAATGCCTATGTGTTATATTTATAATTTAATCTATCCGTAACATAATTCAAAACCAGAGCTTTGTATAGAATGTTCAAATGCGTAAAGTAACAAATGCAGGTCACATACATATTCAAGTTAAAGGTTAAATTTAACATGTGTTTACACTTTCACACTTAAAAAAAGTATACTAAATATAAAGCAATAGAAGTGGTAATAAGTTGTCTCTCCGTATACAGGGTGCCCCGTAAATAATGGATAAGCCGGCGCGCCGTGTATTTGTAAGGATATTTACAAACTGCTCTGAAAGTTTTGCCACGTAAAAAAAACCACGTTTCTTTGTTGCTCCCATTATTCACATTATTGGGCACTACAACCACAAATTTGGTAATTAGCAGTGGATTTTTTTAAATATCCTTGACTGTTGTTTCTTTCAGAAATCTGAAATAATTAAGGAAAACATAAACTGCTTCAACTTTTTGTTTTAGCCAGAGCAAGGCTCTTCTTGCATAACTTGCAATAACTTAATATGTAGTTTTTTAGTACAAGTATAAGATGTTATATCTATTTTGGAAACTGTAGGCATCTTTTTAAAATTGTGAGCCACTCACTTTGGAATCAGAGAACTGCAACGAATGTAATCGTTCTTATCTGCGCAACGAATAACGAGTGAATATTCGTGCAAGGACACATTCGTATTCGTAAATTTAATGCTTACTTTACTGCTTGAACGAAACTTATTCGTAATCGTTCTATAGCGATCAACGTAAATAATCGGCACGAAAAGTTCGAATCAACAAAACAATCAAAAACAAAAAGTCTAGAGTTTTCGACCATTAATCGTTTAATACGAGCTTGCGTTCAAGAAATCGGCAAAACAAAATATGCACAAACATCCACAGAATTCGGTCAGGCATTAAATGGAAGAAAAAAACCAGTAAGAGTGCTATATTCGACCTGGCCGAATCTGGCATACCCTACGCCTAAAAGTTTTGAAATAATTTGATTGAACGAAGTAGTTTTATTTATTTAAATTTTTAATTTATTAAGATTTTTCATTGCACAGCAATAACATTATAGAGTGAAATACACACTAAAAACTAGTGAAAATATGTCGTTAAAGGAAAGCTACCTTATAATCACATTTAATCACAGGCGGGTATAAATACAATGGCGTAGCTAGGGAGGGGCGGAGTGGCGGTCTGCTCCGGGCGGCACAGTTTCGGGGCGGCACTTTTAGAAATCAAGTATTTACTTATTGAATTCTAGAATTTTTGGGGCTGAAAGTTGACTAACCGTCCCAGGCTCCTTGAGTCCTAGCTACGCCACTGTATAGTAGACGTGGATGTTACCTGTTTTCAAAACATAATATATCTTAGTAGTTTTATTATTGTGTTTAAATTTAAACTTTATATCCGTGGTAATAAACTTGTTTTCATGAGCTATACTGTATAAGTAGTGTAAAAGTGGGTAGACCGCGCCCAGTTTTCCTGTTATTGGAAAATAAGTTGTTATTTAAAGTTTTCTTCAGGAACTTTATATATTTAACAATATAACCATTGCCACAGGCAACCCTCTTTTGCCTGTGTAACCTAAAGTGGGCGGATCACGCCTGTATTTGACATACTAACAGATAATGCTACTCTATACCCAGGAATGAATGAATATATGAGTTGTTGTCATAACTCAAAAATGAACGCTGATATCACATTTATAATAAAAAATAGGCGTGGTCGTTGGCCGATTTCGCCCATTTCTAATGCGCACACCAACACAAAGAATATTTCTGCAAAATTTCATTATGATATCTTCACCGGTTCTCATGTGATCGTGATTTCAACAGACAAACAGACGGACGGACATGGCTAAATCGACTCGGGAGGTGACGCTGATCAAGAATATATATACTTTTATCTTATTTATCTTCTCTATTTCTATGCGTTACACATTTCGCGACAAAGTGAATATAGTATACCCTTAACTTTAAGATATAGGGCATAACAAAATACATATGCACAAACAAGCACAGCAATGCTGATTCCTTGAACGAATAGCTCGTATTAAACGATTAAAGCTCATGTTGAGCGAATAAAGCTAGAAAACTCGAGCCTTTTCGCGATTATTTTATTGATTTGGACTCTTCATGGCGATTATTTTCGTTGTTCGCTTTAGAAAGATTACGAATCTCGGCATTCATATTTTAGTGATTGATTCGAAACTTCGTTTTTCTGTATTCGTTTCCGTTCTCTGGTTGGCCCACATTTTTTTCCACCAGAAACTTTCAAACTTAACCATTAAGAAAACAGAAAACCAAAGTTTTGTTTTACACGTTTTTGGAATAAACCAAAAACAGTTAGTCATAAATAAAGCACATAAAAAACGCCCAACATACAAAGATATTTAAAAAAGAAAATCCACTGCTAATTGCAACATTTTCAAAAATAAAATAGTGACATAACTTTTTTACGTGGCACAACTCTTAGCGCAGATTAACGGTGCACCCTGTATAAGGATGTGTAGCAGATATACATAGAAAATCGGTGAAATTCAGAATGACAGTAATACCAAAATAACCGATATAGAAAATTGCGCACAAATGTATTTTTTAGAAGGGTTCGCAAATCGTTTATTTTTATATCGCTGAATTCATATCCCTCACTGAAAATCACAATATTTCGATCCTCATTTATGGAAACTTTTTCAATCCAAGTACAAAAAAAAATATCGCTTACGTTCAAAATAATTTCTATCTTTCCAACATAAATATCAATTGGGGTGAAAAGCTATATAGGGAGAGAAAGCTATGGAACATACGTACAATATCTAAAAAATTATTCTTCAAGAAATTTTAATATGTTTAATATGTATTTTATTATGAATTATTGAAATTTATTAGTAAAGCATTAATTCAAAGTGTTTGCTGACCGATTGAAGGCAAAGATTGTGCAGCGTCACATTCATAAATTTTATTATCAGACGGACATTTAAAGCATGAATTCGAACCCTGTAAGAAATGCCTTTGAAACATTTTTTACTTTAAGTTTAAAGAAAAGTAGAGCTGTTTCTTATAAAATATGTTACCTAGGGGTCCTCTAACAAGCAGGTTTCTTTTCTAAAGTAATCATTTGCTATAATTAATTTTGATTTAGTTATTGTAATTTGTCTCTCATTCATATGTATTCAAATGCTTATCGGTAAAATTGATTGCATATGTTCGTAACTATTCGTGGAAAAAATATTAAAATAATTTGGAAAAACACTTATTTATATACAATATAAAAATATTTATATTTTACGTATTTGCCTCTATAGCTTTTCCTCACACCAAACACTATGCCGAAAAGAATTTTTCATTAATTAATCCAAACCATCCATTAATTAAACAACAACATATTCATACAAAAAACACAACAAATTACATTTTCAACCATTTAAGTGCCTTTTTTCATCAGCACCGTTCAATACCCGAAGTTTTTTGCCAATAAATTAAGTTCTTACAACTTGGGGGATCGAAATGTGTGAAGATAAGAATTTTTTCCTCACAGGTGATATTTATCTTATCTAATAAACGTTTCAAGGGGGAAAAATTAAATGCACAGTACGAAAGTACTGTACCACAGAAAGTAGGTATGTATACGTAAAATTATTAAAAGTCCCACAACAAAAGTCGGTTTCGAGTAAAGAAATAATGTTTGAACTGTATTCAGTGACCTTAAAACAACCACAGAGATCGTTTTACAACGCAAACCATCATTTGTAGTTCCTAAACACTAATTTTTTTGCAAGAAGTGCGCCCACATTTGAAAACACTCAAAGACGTCCAAATTCATATTTAACAGAAAAATATACTTAATGTGCGTGTGTTTTAATTTATTATGATAAAGTTGAAAATGTTAAATCAAGTTACAGATATATAAAATAACATAGAAATTGTGTCAAAGAAAAAATAATCCCTTTCCCATATTTTGTAATTTAATTTCAAGAATTTTAAATCTTGCTCGATTTAATTTGAACTAAGCTTAGTGCATCTGTTAACATCCTGCCAAAGTCTGCATGCACATTAGTAAAGTTCTTCACAGCACGTTCTTGAATGAATTGACTGGCGGTACCGAGATGACGTGCTATATTTGAAACAAGTCGTTTTCTAGCAGAATCATCCAAAACATAAACCCAAAAGTCGGTGACTTGTCCATAGTTATCTTCAGAATCTCCACTGCTAAAACGATAAACATCACCGCTTACTGGACAGCATGGTGTCAAACTTTTGGCGCGTGAAGACTCTTCAGGTCCGGAAAACGAATTGGGAAAATAGTTTGGTGCTCCACCTTGATTATCATTAACAGTCATTAGTCCATCGCGTTGATAGTTCTTCACTGCGACACGATATGGGCAGTTTACGGGAATTTGTAAATAGTTAGGTCCCAATCTGTGGCGATGAGTGTCTGAGTATGAAAATAGACGACCCTGCAACATCTTATCTGGGGAAGGCTCAATACCGGGAATCAAGTGAGAAGGACTAAATGCAATTTGCTCTATTTCAGCAAAATAATTAGTCGGATTACGATCGAGCACCAATTTACCAATTTGAATCAACGGAAATTCTTTCTGCGACCAGATCTTAGTTACATCAAATGGATTATACTTAAACTTTTTGGCTTCATCAAATGTCATTACTTGAATGTACATTGTCCAGCTGGGGTAGCTACCATTTTTAATAGCATTGAAAAGATCTCTAATGCTGTAGTCGGGATCAGATGAAGACAACTCCTCAGCTTTTTTTACATCCAAATTTTTTATTCCTTGATCAGTCTTAAAGTGGAATTTTGCATAGATTGGTTCGCCCTTTATATTGATTAATTTAAAAGTGTGTGAACCGTAGCCATTCATGTGACGAAAGCCGTCAGGTATGCCACGATCTGAAAACAAAAATGAAACCTACGAAAACCGATATAAATCGATTGTTAAATATATTAAACGAAAATTAAATAAGACTGTTGTGACTACCTGGTGAGTACTCTCTGGTCGAAGAGTTAGAAAATCCCAAAACATATCAGGATCCTTCAAGTGAGTTTGGGGATTTCTTTTCTGAGTATGAATGAAGCTGGGAAACAGAATTGGGTCGCGAATAAAAAAAATTGGAGTATTGTTGCCAACCAAATCCCAGATACCATCATCAGTATAGAATTTTAGTGCGAAACCACGGGGATCACGAGCAGTATCAGCAGAACCACTTTCTCCACCGACAGTCGAAAACCGAATTGCTACTGGAGTACGTTTTTTTATCTTTTCAAATACCTTTGCAGCACAGTACTTGGTTATATCATGGGTTACTTCAAAATAACCAAATGCCCCTCCACCTTTGGCATGTACGACACGCTCTGGAATTCTTTCACGATCAAAATGAGACAACTCATCCAGAAAATGAACGTCTTGCAAGAGAACTGGTCCTCTGGGCCCAACTGTAAGAGTAGCGTCTTTAACGCCAATAGGATTTCCACTACCAGTTGTAGCAACGCCTGGAGAGGTCTAGAAGGAATAACAAACTTGTCAGAAAAAGTATTAATATATGGTAAGAATATAAAAATCATTTTGCCATTATATTTAAGAATGAATTTAAAGTATTTAAAAGATGGCGGACGCATACAATTTTTCATAAACTGAAACTGTGGAATAATATAATAATAATAATAACAAAACTATGCAGGTAATATCAAATTTGACATGTAATTAATTATCTTCAAATAATTCTAAATAATAAGGACTCATCTATTTCAAATTCTTCAAATTATGCTTACAAGCTTATGTATAAAACACATGGCGGCTTTAGCTTCAAAAACGAACACAAGCAAAATCTTATGAGAACAAAAAAAAACCTGAGGCGGCCTCAAAAAAAATTTTCGTATGGCTTCAAAAATTTCCCCTCAAAAATGTTGTCTACGTTTTATCATAAAAATATGTTACTTTTCAAAAATTCTAACAAAAACAATATGATTTTGACAGCAATAAAAATTTTTTTACTTCAAACATTTTTATTATATTTCAGCAGACAAAATAATGAACTTGAAAAAAAATTAATAAAAAATTCGTGGACCCATGTCCATTTTCAATTAAAACAAACCCCATAATATGTTATGGGGCTCTAATTATAAGTAGTTTGTCAATCATTTTTAGATATTTTTATTTTTCTGTGCATAAAATTTCTAATTTATTTTGATTTTTGTAAACGTAACTAAGTAATAACAGCTGCTGATGCCTGAAGCTGAAGCTTTTCATTTTGTTCCGACTTCAAAAAAGCCGTCGAAAAAGCTGAAGCTGCGTTGTGTTTTATACATATGTAAGTACTTAAAAAAAAAACAAATTTCCTCAGTAAGATAAATTTCATATTTTATGCATCATTATTATTATCATGTTATTACTGATATCACTGTTATGTGGATAGTGGTTATTTTTGCTTTTTGTATTCATAATCTAAACGGATGTGAAGTGAAAAGTGTTACTTTCATTTTTCCCTTACATTTTAGTTACACTAGAAATACCTTATGTATGTGTGTCTAACGCTGGCTACGCAGGAAACCGTTTCCTGTAGCCAAGTCTAAGATGCGTAACCCGATATGCACAGAACAGTAAATATGGTCCAAACTGTAACAGATAACCCAACATATTATACACCGTTGGGAAGGAACAATTATAGGCTTTCAAATGCCAACCTTACCTTAATTGTCACATAAGAGAAAAAAACATTTTTTAATGCAACCTCCACCATTTTTTTCGTAAAACTAAATTTCCATATTTTACTAAATCTTCATAATTAAATGAAAAATCAATAAAATGCATATTGCATAAAAGCACAGAATAAATAGTATACAGAAGTTGCATCTCATACAAAGCAAATTTGGTTCTAGGGTTCCAATCAAAGACTACAAGACTGGACACTCTCAAATTCTGTGTACACACTTATGCATTTTTGCTTGAATTTCACTAACACTATTAAAGAAAAGTTTGATTCGCTGCAAAAACTTGTAGCCTCGCCGTAGAAACTTTGATTCGCTGCAAAAAACTTGTGGCCTCGCCGTAAAAATCTTGTGGCCTCGTTGAGGTGAAAAATTTGTTTTTCGGGGGTGCATTTTGGAAACGTCAAAACAAATAATTAAAAATATTATGTTTTTTATATGTACAAAATATATATAAAGCATAACTACCAGTTCCATATAACGATAATAAATTTATACTTCCACATTTCACACAGTATTTGTTGTTTATTTTTCATATTTATTTAGGTATAAAGTTGTCGCTGTGCTAATTTTTTTTGCAAATGCATAGTTGTTCGCCTATTGACAAAAAAAATTACTATTAATAACTCCAGAATGGTCGCATTTATATTTTTTCATTTGGTTTCTAATATCTTTGAAAATTATGTATTGTTATACATTGTTGATGCACTTGGGGGGTCAAACATCCGTTAGCACCTACCATTTTAGGTTTGGGAAACTTCACCACCTTTGTTTATATATGGTGAAATTTATATTTTAAAAGCCAATGACTTTGGCTATACGAAGTATCTTTTGAAACGGTTTCACTCAGTTCGTGGGAGAGAAAGATGAGGAAGAAATAGAAAAGTCTACACTCTATTATCGAATGTAAAGAATTTTTGAAACGAAAATAGCCCACGAAATGGCTTTGGCTATACGCAGTATCTTTTGAAACGGTTTCACTCAGTTCGTGGGAGATAAAGATGATGAAGAAAGAGAAAAGTCTACACTCTATTATCGAATGTAAAGAATTTTTGAAACGAAAATAGACCCTGCTTCTATTTCTTCTTGCGTTTCTTTGCACGCACATAAGAAAGCAGTTGTCAATCGAAAGAAGAGCAACGCAGTTTGCGGAACGCGTGTTCATATTTTCTCTCACTCTGGCCAACATTTGGATATTCATTAAATTTCACACACACACTTTGTCATCACATGTTTACGACTGTTGAAACCAAATGAGAAACCACAGTGTGTAGCCACCGATGGTATCGACATACTAGTAGTGAAACCGTTTGAAAAGATATGCGCTTAGCCAAGCTGATTTCATAACTAACTGAATCCGTGGTGAAACATGAAACAGCTGATTTTTTCAACATACTGAAAGACAGAAACAAGAACAACAATATAGTTGCTCTCACGTACAGTGTACATGAATTACCCGTTCATAAAAAATAGACGTCAAACCGATTTTTGAAGCGGCGAATTCGAGAGTGTCCAGTCTTGTAGTCTTTGCTTATACACTCGTCGTTTTTCACACCAACATTAGCGATCGTTCCTATAAAGAGCAGTCAGTCGACGTACAGACTTCAAGCAGGCAACATTGTACTTCGTTTTTTTATAAATGCACTGTGAAAAATATTTAATAAGGAATGGGAGAATCACTTTTTGTTTTTTGAAAATAATTTAGGCGAAACACAATGTTTGATTTGTTGATCAATATTAACTACAATATCATTCCCATTAATGTTTATGGTTATTTTTCCTTTTTTTTATTGGTGCGCCGCCCGTGCTTCCATCTTCTCAGTGTACCTCAGAAAGAGATTTCTTTCGCAAAACAAGCTCTCTCGAAGCTTCACATGTTAGTTATTTGATCTTTGACCTCAGCTCTTCCGCCCGTACCATAAGTTGGAGTTAATAAAAAAGAAGTGTTTGGGATTTGAACCAGTACGAAAAGAATCATATGATTCTGCTCATGGATGAAATGGCGATTAGAAGGGAATTGCGATACAATTCCAAAGTAGATTTAGTGGATGGGTTTGAGGAAAATGCGGTTGAAGGGACAAACCAATCAATGTTTTCCAACTGGGCGCTTACATTTAATTATTTTGTTTTCCAAAAATTGACTTTCTGCCAATATACTTAAAAAGATCATTTTACGAAATTTAACATTTTTGAACAGTTTTGGCATCATAGTTAAAGTGTAACTTTTGACCAAATGTCCTCTAACAGGAATTGGGAGATACTTTCGAAATACCCTATTTTGTGTATAATGACAGTAAAATTTTCTTTCAAAATGAAATACCGCCGCTGTTGATTCAAAGTGCCGGCAATATTTAATTTTTCTCTAGTAATTTTTTACTAGAGCACTACAATTAACCAGTAACTCCTGTTGATACTGCACATAGCTATGCAATGTAAAATATGAAACTTTCAAGGGAAGAAAACCAAAATACAGAAATCAAAAACTTGAAACCAAATTTTGTCAACACCACGTTAATTCACGACGCAGTCTAGCAAAACAGATGTACGCACACATAAACGTTTTATGCTTGCTCTCTCGTTGCTTCTCTTTGTTCACGTTTGCTCTCTCTTTGTTTGATCTCCCCTCAATTGTTCCGACTGCACCATAAAGCGAAAAAGCATCAAAGGCCGAGATGCGACTTCTGTATACTATTTATTCTGTGATAAAAGATAGATCTTAAGCAGACTTTCTCGAACGGTATGCATCTCTCATACTTTAGGAGATATCGTTCCTCCAAAATCAGAAATTTTCGTCGTTTAAACGCCCACAACTCTTAAACAAATTTTTCAATTAAAATTTTTTCAATTAAAACCACATCAAGCTTTAATTACGAAAATAAATTAAAAAATACATTTAAAGTATTAGTATTAAATTATTGCCAGCGTGTGGATTAAAAACCTTTAAGCAGCGTTTGCAAGAGTCATTGATTTTAATGAGAACGGTGGTTTTTTGAGAAGAAATTAAGTGCTTAATTCAGAGCCTGAAAATAACTGTTATTCCAATGACCTTCCTCAAACACAAAAGCGTATGTACATATGCATACATATATTTATTTCATTCAGACCATTTTTTACTATAATAAAATATATATTATTAGCTAATCTATTTCTTCAGAAGTAGAGTAGTTTCTTATTATTTTTACTCTCAAGTAGCTTCTGCCAAACCTAGCCACGTATTCATGCTTTCCACAGTTCTTAAAAACAACTTTTATTCCAAAAACGTCAGGAGAAAGTCATCAAGTACCTATTTTCAATGACTTAAATTTTAAAGTCACACAATATCAATAATAGACTTTTATTTTTAAAAGTCTTCAATAATAGTTATTGTGTGACTTATTTTTAAAAGTCATTGGTAAGAGTTATTTATGTAACTTTTTCGAAAAAAGTTATAAAAGTTCAAAGCTCTGGTTTAATTACTTTAATCAATCAAGGACTGTTGGGGGTCAACTTTATACGCGTTTAAATAAAACTCGTATTAAAACCGAATACAGAAAATTCGTATTTTTGGTTAAGGCCACATAATATACGCTACACAAAGAAATTTACCCTACGCAACACAAAAAAGTTCACAATTCTACGTGGAAATGATACACTATACTATGTAAATAACAGAGAAATGCGAAAATGCTAATCTTGATTTCAGCAATCACTAGTGTTATATAGTATATACTAAATGGAACAAAATATACATATATGATTAAGATATCAATGCTTTCAACAGAAGTTTTCAACAAATTTTATTTTTACATTATGTATTGCTATTGTACTCGTTCACAATTAGCAATAGAGCGTTTCTAAATCTTCGTCGAAAAACCGCTATCTCTCACACTGTTTTTCGTTACAATTTTTTAAAAATTTAGAAATTCAAAATTTTGTGACTATTATTATCTTATAATACCATTAAAAGTAATCTATATTTTTAATTATACGTATATGTACAATCTACGAAGTGTTTGTTTTATTACGTCGTAAATGGAGTTGTGCATATAAAATAGTGGTTAAGATTTGTGGATAGTATTAAGATTTTTTTAAATACACTGACGTTGTGAAGTCAACATGAAACACACATGTCAATGAGTTTATAAGTGGTACCTAACAAACTGATTCTTTCCGACCTGTTCTACGCAGTAAAGCTCAGAAACTTGTGCTTATGTAGTATAAATAATATGTGGCCTTTTAATATATCGTTTTTTCCTGATATTTTTATTTCAAAAACACATACATATCTAACTGCAGTTTAACCGACAGTCTGCATTTATTTGCTGTTTGTTCAAGTAATCAATGACAAATACCATTTGCAAGTTGATCCAATTCTTAGGATCAAAATACAAAAACATTTCCATAATCTGAGAAGTTACTATCGATGTACGAATAAAATATAGGGTTGGTATGTATATAATTTGCTATGCATATGAGATAGACAATATGTTTTCAGTTGTTTAAAAAGTTGTCACTAACCAATTTTTTGTTTAGTATGTATTATCGGCAAATAATTTATCAAAAATAAAAATTATCTGTATCAGAATGCACATACAGAGTTGTTATCACGCATTAATGTATAATTAAATTTGATTACAATATTGTATAAATACAATAGCAATACTTTGAGATAACTTTTGTTAAAATTACTTAATATAATTTCGAACAGGAGTCAAATTTATTCCTCAATTTATAGTATAGACTTTATAGTAGTCAACCGTGGTCTTGCTTATCGAGATTTTAATTTACGCTAGTTTTTAAGATAAGCCTTCTTTATCTAATTTTTAAAATACTGAGAAATAGACTCAGCAACATCTATAACTGATGTGTCATCTTAAAAAACGTTTAGTACATGCAATAGTATATATTACTGCAAATAAAGTAATGTATTATTCCAAATAAAGTCTTACCAAATGAAGTATGCACCTTTAAATGTATATAGTTTTTTTATATGATCGAGTAGGCGAAGTTGTTTATTTTGATTATTTTACTTTTGGTACAAATCCATACCCATTAAATTATAGCCAATAATATTTTTGTTTGATGGACAAAAAATTTTCACTATCAAACATTTTAGCAAAATAAAATTTCACTTACCGTCAAATTGTTCTTATAGTCAATCAATTGATTAGTTGCACTGTCACGGTTAGCCATGTTAAATAATTGATTTTGATACGCCGATAAAATAAAAATTTATTATGTTGTTAGAAGCAATACAACCAGTAAAATCTGCTCAAAACAAGCAACTAGAGCTGCTTACAAAGGCCGAAATCGTTTTTATACGCTTTGACGGAGTTCGGAATCTGAAATTGAACTAAAGAAAATTTCAAATAAAACTTTGTTAAAGGGAAAAAAATGGTGACCAATGTTGCCGTTAACATAAAATTAAACGTGTCCTCTGCTTCAAAAACTGTTTCCATTTGGAAATAAATGTGTCCATATTTAGCAATATATATTGTTAATTAAAAATATTTAACAAATCAAGTTTAGGTCCATCGGATCGAGTTTTTTCCTTTTTTTCTTACCATTAAAACCGGAAACGGCTAATATTTTCCGCCTAAATCGGCCGTCTTGGATTAACAAGCATTCAAAGTTGCAATAAGTGGTATTAATGAAACATAAATATCTCCTAAATCGAACCAGATATCGGAAAGTATAATGTACCGTTTGAAAGGTATTTTCAATACCTTTAATTCCTTTTTTACCGAGAACTGAACGGCTTTATTTCAGTTCTTGTATAAAAATGGGAATTTGTCGTTGAAACAAACATTTTTTTCTCCTAAACGAACACATTAAGAACAAATTATATTATTAGAAAACATATTCTTTTTCCTTTCAAACCGTATATAATAAGTTATACTTAAAAATTTATTTAATGTGTCTTTTTACTAATTTTAAAAAAAGTTAGAGAAAGAATCACCACCAATGCAACGCAATATATTAATTTGAATATTAATATTACACGCAGATTGTTTTTGTTATTATTGCCCTTGTCTACTACGAGTTCAATACATTTGTTGTTGTGTGACAGTTTCCGAGAGAAAATTCGCCGCTCTTTCGCCGTGATCGAGGCTCGAAGCAGAGATTATCTCTGGCTCGAAGGTTCGATCACTGATGGCTTAGGCCCATATTACATTGCAAACAGTTATTCGATCAAACAGTCCAAAGAAATGAACTATTTCACTCTCCCGTCAAATCTGTTTGCTTGCTATGTTACATTGCAAACACAAACAGTCAAACACTTTCCGTACTATATATATACATAATTAGAGTTGCTTTGTGCAATTATTTTCACGCAATCCTCCTTTTTCCGGCATAAGTGCAGCTTTTTCACTCCAAAACATGCATACTTTTTTATTACACCACACAACAACTCTGTTCTGTTTGTAGTTTGCACGCATCGCCTGCAGAGTATTTGCTGTGACAACCGTTCATCCGTTTTCATTCTCTCACGGATGAACTGAGAGTTGACAGCTTTATACAGAAAACAAAAACAATGTGACTGTTTGATCGAACAACTGTTTGCAATGTAATATGGGCCTTAAACGCAATCAAATACGCAAGACGCAAGATTCATTTTTAACTGTCAAAATTACACGGGCTCTTATGGAGATCGAGAAAAAAGTTTGCTTTCCATTTTGCTTCCCTGCTTGCTGCGAAATTACGCATCTCGCATTCGAGCTAATTCTAATTTTGACGGATACAAAAGCGTTCTTGTTCTTCTTATTTGTTTGTGTTTGTTTACATTTCATTGTTTTTTCTATTTCAGTTGCTGTAATATTATCTGAGTGTTTTTCTGTTGCTTTTTTTATTATTATTCTGTATAATATATTATTTCAATGTATTTTAAATATATTTTAATATACATAAAAATAAAAAAACTTCGAATAAACTTCGAGAATTTTGGTTAGAATGAATCTATTGTTCTCTACAGTCAAATATTTGACATTTCATACTTCTGCTTCCCGAAAATGATTTGGTTTAAATCCGAACCATTTCTTGCTTCGCTGCCTTAAATCTTGCGTCTTTGATTGTGTTTAAGGCATGAGTTGTAGTGTTGGGCATTATCGTTCACTACAGAGCAGAGATAATGAGATAGGACACTTCGAATTCGCTGTTTCAACACACATGCATTTTGCTGAAATTTCACTAAACCTATGATAAAAAAACGTGTGCGCTGTCCTCTCATGTGTACTTCGCCACACAAAATCGTGTGCTTTGTCCTCTCATGTGTACTTCGCCGCACGAAGTGTACTTCGCCGCAGTATCGCATGCACGCATGTAATATTGATTTTAATGGGTGTTTTTTCGAAACGTCAAAAATATATTTAAGAAATTAAACTTTTGTTTATGCTCACATTATATACATGATATATCTACCAGTTCCTTATAATTATAATAAATCTATACTTTCAGATTTTACATAGTATTTGTTGATTTATTTCACATATTTAATTGGTATAACGTAGGCGTTGTGCTAATTTTTGGCTGTCAATGCATAGTTGTTCGAATTTTCACAAAAAAAATTGAGATTAATAACTCCAGAATGGTCACATTTATATTTTTTCATTTGTTTTCTAATATTTGTGCAAATTAAGTATTGTTATACATCGTTAGATGCACTTGGGGGGTCAAACATCCGTTGGCACCTACCATTTTAGGTTTGGGCAACTTCACCACCTTTGTTTATATATGGTGAAATTTATATTTTAAAAACCAATGGCCTTGTCTATACGCAGTATCTTTTGAAACGGTTTCACTCAATTCGTGTGAGAGAGATGAGGAAGAAAGAGAAAAGTCTATACTCTGGTATCGAGTGTAAAGAATTTTTGAAACGAAAATGGACCCTGGTTCTCAGTTTCTTTGCACGCACAGCAGTTGTCAAACGAAAGAAGAGCAACGTAGTTTGCCGAAAGCGTGTTCATATTTTCTCTCACTCTGGCCAACATTTGGATATTCAGTAAATTTCACAAACACTTTGGCATCACATATTTACGACTTTTGAAACCAAATGAGAAACCAGTGTGTGTAGCCACCAATGGTATCGATATACCAGTAGTGAATTCGTTTCAAAAGTTACTGCGTCTAGCCAAGCTGATTTCATAACTAAATGAGTCCGTGGTGAAACATGAAACAGCTGATTTTTTCAACATACTGAAAGACAGAAAACAAGAACAACAACATGGTAGCGCTCACGTATAGTGTACATGAATTCAACAGCTCATAAAAAATAGACGTCAAACCGATTTTTTAAGCGGCGAATTCGAAGTGTCCTATCTCATTATCTCTGCTACAGAGAACGATCCTTCTAGTAATTTATAATAATAATTTATTAAAAAAGTTAAGAATAAGTAAATAAGTTTAATTTTTAGGTAAATGTTAGTAATATAAGTTTTATAATAATCCTATTAGAAAATCCAAAATCTTCCAAATCCAAATCCAAATGTAATGAAATTTTTAAGTAACTAACTAAATAATATAATAGAATTATATATTGTAAGTATTGTACAATATTATATAAAAATGTAAAATAACTAACCAACTAACATGCCATTTAATTCTAATGCGTTTGTATACAATGATGCAGAGTGCCACAATCGCCCGCCGTAATAGTCCCATTGTAACAAATATATTTTGTAAATAGTACCAAAATAAATTGCTAAATATTTAGTACAATACGTCTGAAACCTTAGTAAAGCTTTGCTGAAGTCGAATCGAAATTTTCTGAAGTCCATTTGAACAATTCTGAAGTCCATTTGTAAAAATCTTAAGTACAATTGAACATTTCTGAAGTCCATTTATAAAAATTTGAAGTACAATTGACTATTCTGAAGTCCAATTGAACATATCTAAAATTGAATTCGAAAATTCTGAAATATATTTTCAATTTTCTGAAGTCCATGTCGTTAGTCTGAAGTACATTTGAAATTTTTTGAATTAAACCTACAATAATCTGAAGTACTTGTGGAAAAGGTGTAGTTCGTTCATGTACTTCACTCGGTCATTTAGTTCAGTAGTTCGTTCGCTCATTTAGTTCAGTACTTTAATCGGTTAATTAGCAAAATTATATTTAATTTTGATATTAATATCTAATACTGAATACCTGATTAAATTATATGTATATTGTTAGATTTTTAGTAATATTTTTTCCATTCATTATTTTTTTTAAATGGACATAACTCGGAAACAATATGAGAGCTCCACTAATTCATATTGTTGTTGTCGTTCCAACAATAAAGAAACAACAACAAAAATAACTACAAAATCGCAGTTTTGTCATTGTGCCTGAATTGTTCCAAGATTTCAAATAAAAATTTCGTATGGAATCATCCACTGAAATTAATCTAACCAACTGAAACATACAGAAAAACTAACGAGCAGCTGAACTGAAACGAACTAACGAACTGCTGAACTAAAAGAACGAGTGAACTAGAAGACCGAGTGAACTAAAAGAGCGACTGAACTAAAAGAAAGAGTGCTACAGTAATTATACGTTACATAAAAAAATGGTGACATTTTTTCCAAATGATATACATCTCATGACGATAACTCTATTAATTTAAAAGATATCGCTCTTCAAATGGAGCAAATTTTTGATATATGGAGCCTATATATCGTATATCATACCTATAACTGCTAAACTAAAAGTGACCGGGAAAAGTTTATGCATTGTTGGACTTAGGAGAGTAAGAGCTATTACCGGTAAAAAAATCGGAGCTTATGTTTATTTAAGCAAAATATATTATTTTGAATTTTTTTTTTTGCAAGCAAGTAATGGATCAGATAGGGGTCCACCCCGACGCCAATCGTGTTGTTGTTGCTTGTAATGCGGACCACAACAACGACGAGATCATTACTCCTCCCCATGGGTTCTTGTGCTATAGGTCTCTGAAATTCGAAATTATTTGCCCTATCTATATCTCGTTAACTATAGAAGATAGTTGGTATATACACCGTTAGAAAGGTCAATTTAATATCCTTCATTTATGTGAAGTAAAATTTAATCAAAAATCTCAAATTTGTTGAGAAAAACTAATTTTAATATTTTTAATACTTTTTTCCATTAATTAATTTTTTCCTAAATAAAATATGTACTTAACCTACATAATTTTGTGAAAAATAAGAAACATTACCTTTCCATACCTATTTTTTTATAATAATCGGTTCAGGATTTTAGGTGAATACGCTCTTTGAAACGTAATTAGTTAACCCTTTTACGAACTCGACTACTCCTCTTCGTATAAGTTGTTTTAGTCTACCGATTTTGCAGTTATGTTCGTTGAAAAAAGATGGAACCGTTATCGTTCAAAATCTTTATATCGTATTTCATACCTTTATAAGTTATAGTTGTGAATTTCAATTCTTCTTGCTTTATTACTTATCATATTACTTTGATATGAATGCTTTACAAATATTCAAATTATGTATTTAATATACCTAGCTCTGCAAAAGTGTGCACAATGCAACATTTAGCAGTCACGGCTTGTTCGGGTGATGTCTTGATTCGTTCGTATTAAATGATTCATTTAAAATCGACAGTGCAATATTGTCCCTTAGTGCCAGAGATAATGAGATAGGACACTTCGAATTCGCTGTTTCAACACACGTGCATTTTGCTGAAATTTCACTAAACCTATGACAAAAAAACGTGTGCGCTCATGTGTACTTCGCCACACAAAATCGTGTGCTTTGTCCTCTCAAGTGTACTTCGCCGCACGAAGTGTACTTCGCCGCAGTATCGCATGCACGCATGCAATATTGATTTTAATGGGTGTTTTTACGAAACGTCAAAATATATTTAAGAAATTAAACTTTTGTTTATGCTCACATTATATACATGATATATCTACCAGTTCCTTATAATTATAATAAATCTATACTTTCGGATTTTACATAGTATTTGTTGATTTATTTCACATATTTAATTGGTATAAAGTAGACGTTGTGCTAATTTTTGGCTGTCAATGCGTAGTTGTTCGAATTTTCACAAAAAAAATTAAGATTAATAACTCCAGAATGGTCACATTTATATTTGTTCATTTGTTTTCTAATATTTGTGCAAATTAAGTATTGTTATACATCGTTAGATGCACTTGGCTATACACAGTATCTTTTGAAACGGTTTCACTCAGTTCGTGGGAGATAAAGATGAGGAAGAAAGAGAAAAGTCTACACTCTATTATCGAATGTAAAGAATTTTTGAAACGAAAATAGACCCTGCTTCTATTTCTTCTTGCGTTTCTTTGCAAGCACATAAGAAAGCAGTTGTCAACTGCTAGTAGATACTGCGGCGAAGTACACTTCGTGCGGCGAAGTACACATGAGAGGACAAAGCACACGATTTTGTGTGGCGAAGTACACATGAGAGGACAGCGCACACGTTTTTTTGTCATAGGTTTAGTGAAATTTCAGCAAAATGCATGTGTGTTGAAACAGCGAATTCGAAGTGTCCTATCTCATTATCTCTGGAGCATATATTCATATACGAATATATGCTCGTTGCGGCCAGAGATAATAATTATCTCTGGTTGCGGCTACGTCCGCGGAACAAATTTTGCTGTTCAAAAATTCGTATGAGATGCGCCTTCTATATATTGTATATTCTTTGGTAGTAGTGTCGTATCGGTACAAACGATTTCATTATTATGTGATTTGACACTTTCTCTAGGGAATTTTGCTGTTTGCGGTGAAATGTGGTTTCCATTTTGAAAGTTTGTTTTTGATGTGAAATAATGAAATTTAGATTTAGAAGGTTGCGCCACGCGCAGGTCCGTTATTTATTTTCGTTTGACAGGGACTTCAAATGACGTCAATAAGTATTTGTATTGAAATTTTGTTTCGAGGCGCCTGCACACTGGCTATAGCAATAATTTTTAATGTGAATGTTTGAAATGAATTATTGTGTGAATTATTATTCCAATAATGAATAATGAAGTGAAGTACCGTATAAAACTACAACAACAAAAAAGCAACAACAAAATCGGAGCGTTCGAGTAACATTAAACCTGTTCTAACTCTTCTACATGCCACTTTCCAAGTTTGGCAATTGTGTGTTGTGACCCTCGTGAGTTCAGAAATACTTATTGACGTAGATGCGCACTTTTCTTTGTTTATTGGCGCAACCTTCTATTCTATAAACCTTGATTTGTATGTATGTTTGTGTTATGGTGTGTTTGGGTGTATTTATTTGTATGCATTATTATTATTATTTTATGTTTTAGCGTTTTTATACCCTACACGGAACAAATGCAGAACAGCTGCCAAGCTCAGATTTTTTTTTACCGTTATTTGAGACCGTTATAACCGGAAGTGGCCATGTTTTTTCGGGGGCTGGTCAGCCATCTTGGATTTATGACCGTTTGAAGGTCAAATAAATGGTACTAATAAAAAGCACTTATTTCATAAACTAAGTAAGCTAGCGGAGCAAACGAAGTACTGTTGGAAAGGTATTTTTAATACCTTTGATTTATGTAATACACATTTTTATCCATAACATGGTTGTGAAGGAGTTATATTGATTTTTAGAAAAATGTGACAAGTTGACCTTGAAACAACAATTTTTTTCTTCCAAACGGACACATTACGGCATAAAACAAATTACAGTTATGGAAAGCTTGTTTTTCTACCTTTAAAATGGTATATAATATATTATACTTACTATTGTATTACATTACTTTAGCTTTACTTTTCAAACTTTCAATTACAATTCTGCCTGCGCCGCTCTAATGGAAAACATTTGTATTAACATTTTGTTTCGAGGCGCCTGCACACCGGTTATAGCAATAATTTTTGATGTGATTGAATAATACCAATAATGAAGTGCTCTGCGAATTTTTGCAATAATGTTAAAGGTAAGACTTTTTCAACTTTCCATCAGATGTTCGGTTATAAAAAATATGGTCGGAGTTTTGCCAGCGAAAAAAAGAATTTAAAACCAAACATGCAGGCATCTGTGAGGATCATTTTAATGAAAATTGCTTTTAAAACGAGTTGCAAATTAATATGGGTAAGTAAATTTATTAATTTTTTAAATTTTTAATTTATATAACGTGCAGGTTATGCTAAACGTAAAATATTAAAGCATGGGAGTATTCCAACGATAATCCCCAAACAAGTGGCTTCAGAACAGCAGGAATCTTGCGCAGAGGACGAAGACAAGGAATATGCCATTGTTGACCTCGGCATTATTGACGAACAACGAAAAAATGTTGGGAATGAGTTAAGAGAGCCGTTTCAAAATATACCACTTGAATCAAGTAAACAATTGAATAATTTCCAAAAAAATGTAGTTATTTTGTAATATATATATATATATATTTATATATATATATACATATATATATATATATATATTTATATATATATATATACATATATATATATATATATTTATACTTTATATATTTTATAATTATAATAATATATCATATTTATTAAAATATAACTTCTTTTCAGAGACTATAATTCCTTGCGGCTTAAGTTATATTCAGTTAATTATACAGTTTACATTTTTACATATACGAAAGCTCTTTTAAATTTCAAAGGGATGTAACTCTGAAAACATACGAGAACGACCAGAACTGTTGCTTTTGTTTAAGTTACCGTATAAAACTAAAACAAAAAAAGCAACAACGAAGTCGAGGCGTTCGAGTAACATCTCTTCCAACTTTTCTTCATACAACTTTTGAAGTTTGGCATTTGTACCGTGTGTTGTGACCCTAGTGATAGAAATTAGAATACTTAGAAATACTTATTGACGTAGATGCGCAGAACGAGACCACTTTTCTTTGTTTACTAGCGCAACCTTCTATTTTATAAACCTTGTGTCGTGCATTGCGTTGCTGTCAAAATTAATTGGAACACTCAGTCTTAAGCACTAAACACAATCGGAGCAACAGGATAAAGCAACATTTCCAGGCAACAAAAAATTCCATGGCGTTATTTATAATGGCTGGGCAACTGCTGCTCAGCAACAAAATTTTCATATGTAAAATTCTTAATGGTGGTGTAATACTAGGCCACTTGAGGCCACCTTAGAAAACCTTCAACTGTTTTTTACATGTTCTCCAGCATCCTTTTTTAAAGGAATTTCCATTTCTTTTAGGAATTGATAAATATGTTGAGTAATTTTCTTAAAGAGGAATGCCGCATATTTTTATATTTCAGAAATAAATTGCTTGTAATAACAATAATAAAAATTGCGTTATATATTAACCTAAATAAATTGGCGTTAAGATGCCTAGTGTGACACCCCCACAATGCATATTGTCACATTTTGCATGACAGAATGTAAACAAACACACCGAAGAAGAACAAGAATGATTCTGTTGGTGTCAAAATTAGAAATTAGCCCGGAGACAAGATACAAAATGGAACGCAAACCAGAGCAACAAACTGGAAAGCAAACTTTTTTCTCGATCTCCATAAGAGCCCATGAAAATTTGACAGCTAAAAATGTATCTGGTATCCTGTTGCTCCGATTGTGTTTAATGCTTTAAGGAAGTGGCTGAATTAGTCAAAACCAAAGACTACAAGACTGGACACTCGCAAATTCTGTGTACACACTTATGCATTTTTGCTTGAATTTCACTAACACTATTAAAGAAAAGTTTGATTCGCTGCAAAAAACTTGTAGCCTCGCCGTAGAAACTTTGATTCGCTGCAAAAAACTTGTGGCCTCGCCGTAAAAATCTTGTGGCCTCGTTGAGGTGAAAAATTTGCTTTTCGGGGGTGCATTTTGGAAACGTCAAAACAAATAATTAAAAATATTATCCTTTTTATAACTGTAAAATATATATAAAACATAACTTCCCGTTCCGTATAACGGTAATTATTGTATGCTTCCATATTTTACCCCGTACTGGTTGTTGATTTCTCATTTTTACTTTGGTATAAAGTAGTTGCAAATGCATACTTGTCTGCCTATTGACAAAAAACATTACGATTTATAACTCCAGAATGGTGGCATTTTTTTTTTTATTTGTTTTCTAATATTTTTGAAAATTAAGTATTGTTAAACATTGTTAATGCACTTGGGGGGTCAAACATCCGTTGGCACCTACCATTTTAGGTTTGGGAAACTTCACCACCTTTGTTTATATATGGTGAAATTTATATTTTAAAAGCCAATGGCTTTGGCTATACGCAGTATCTTTTGAAAGGGTTTCACTCAGTTCGTGGGAGATAAAGATGAGGAAGAAAGAGAAAAGTCTACACTCTATTATCGAATGTAAAGAATTTTTGAAACGAAAATAGACCCTGCTTCTATTTCTTCTTGCGTTTCTTTGCACGCACAAAAGAAAGCAGTTGTCAATCGAAAGAAGAGCAACGCAGTTTGCCGAACGCGTGTTCATATTTTCTCTCACTCTGGCCAACATTTGGATATTCATTAAATTTCACACACACACTTTGTCATCACATGTTTACGACTGTTGAAACCAAATGAGAAACCACAGTGTGTAGCCACCGATGGTATCGACAAACTAGTAGTGAAACCGTTTGAAAAGATATGCGCTTAGCCAAGCTCATTTCATAACTAACTGAATCCGTGGTGAAACATGAAACAGCTGATTTTTTCAACATACTGAAAGACAGAAACAAGAACAACAATATGGTTGCTCTCACGTACAGTGTACATGAATTCACCAGTTCATAAAAAATAGACGTCAAACCGATTTTTGAAGCGGCGAATTCGAGAGTGTCCAGTCTTGTAGTCTTTGGTCAAAACACTGGTGGGGAGCTCTTGGAATTTCCGATTTTCGTATGCGCTACAAAGTGAAGTTGGCGGCGAGATATCGCTCTTTTTTAAATGTAGCCAACTTAACGCATTCAAAAAACATCAAGAAATATCTTTGAAAAGCGATTTTGGAACAGATAGGTTTCACGAGACAATGACCCACGTTGTTGTTGTTTTTGTGTTTGTTTTTGGTGGTGACTCCAACAACAACCCCAAAAAGGGGTGACAACTTCCGGTTTTACAGCCCTTTGAAATCTGAAATTCATATCCTATATCTTCTAAACTATAGCAGATATCGGATTAAAATTGGTACTGTTAGAAAGATATTAAGAATACCCTCCATTTATATTATACAATATTATGTCGAAAACCTTATAGTTTTCGAGAAAAACGTTATTTAAGATTTTTAGTACTTTTTTCCCAACTTCTTCATTTTTTTTCTAAGTAAAATGTCTAATTAAGACATAATTATTCCAATATTAAGAAAGCAGGGATCCTTAGATATCGTTAGAAATTTATTTGACTATGATCGGTGGAGGAATTTGGGAGAAAACGCAATTTACGAAAACGTGATAGGTCGCTATCATGTAAGTATGTAAGCGCTTTTTATACCCTACACACGAAGTGATGAGGGTATATTCACTTACTGCTTTTGTTTGCAACGCATTAAAGGAGGCGTGACAGGAAAATCGGACCATTGCCACGCCTACTTTTTATAGTAAACATAAATTAATCCATGCTTATAGCTCAATTTCTCAGCTTGTAGATTGGATTTGCGGTTGAAATTTTGTCCAGAAGTCCACTGCCTCTGACCAAAACAGACTACCAGAAATAGGCGTGGTCCGCCCACTAATTTTTATCAAATTTGGCACGAATGTTGTCTATCGTTCGTGTTGAAAAAGGGCAAAATTGGACCATTACCACGCCTACTTTTTATAGTGAATATAAATGCATCCATGCTTATAGCTCAATTTCTCAGCTTGTAGAACGAATTTGCGGTTGACATTTTGTCCAGAAGTCTACTGCCTCTGACCAAAACAGACTACCACAAATGGGCGTGGTCCGCCCACTAATTAAATAAAACTCGATTACAGGAGAACGAATAGATTTATTTTCATTAAATTTGGCACAAATATTCTCTGTCATCACAGGCTATTTGATATTAAAAAGGAAAAAAATTAGAACAGTCTAATTTTTATGTAAACGTGTGTAGGGTATATGAACTTCGGCCAGGCCGAAGTTAACACTCTTTCTGGTTTTAATTCTACTTATTCTATTCATCCGAACACTACTATAATTTCGGACTGTTGGAAGGTACGATATTATAAAAATATATTTTGTTTAATTTGCTTATATGTAGTTTTCTCATAAAGCAATCATCGTGCGATTTTTCATAAAAATTTTTCGTTTTTGAAGAAAACACCTAAAACTGATTTTTTCATTTTTAGGCGTTTTCTCCTAAAATTCTGCACCGATTATGGTCAAATAAATTTCAAAAGATAGCTAAGGATCCCTGCTTTCTTACTATTGAAACAATAATATGTCTCAATTAGGCATTTTACTTAGAAACAAATTAAGGAGTTGGGGAAAAAAGTACTAAAAATCTTAAAATCGGGCGATTTTTCATAAAAATTTTTCATTTTAAAAGAAAACGCCTAAAACTGATTTTTTTCATTTTTAGGCGTTTTCTCCTAAAATTCTGCACCGATTATAGTCAAATAAATTTCAAAATATTGCTAAGGATACCTGCTTTCTTACTACTGAAACAATTATATATCGCAATTAGGCATTTTACTTCGAAACTAATTAAGGAGTTGGGAAAAAAGTATTAAAAATATTAAATTGCGTTTTTCTTGAAAACTATAACGTTATCGACAATATATTATATTACACAGGGTGTTTCGCATAAGGGTGTTCAAAAGACTAGGGCGTGTAGGATGGGTCGAGACAAGATAAAAATCGTTTGGGAGGGGGGGTCACTTTCCCACTGTTTAGGCGGGAGGAGACATTTTATAAAAATTCGACTTAACACCGAAAAAAATAATATTAAAAAAAATTGGTTAGACCTAGATAACTTTTGCTTGCTGATTTTCAAAGCGAAATATCCGCTTCTTAATATCCTTTTTAAATTAGGTTCCTATGTCAAACAGTTTTTGAGAAATTTAATGATAAAGTTAAAATTTGGGAAAAAAATTACGAAAAAAAATATTTGGTCGCAATTTTTTTTAAAAATCACGGTATGAAGTGTAAAAATTTTTCCGACCATAAAATTCTCCAATCAATTTTAAAGAGAATGCTTCAAACCGGAAGGATTTATGACTTGTAGTTTTTGAGAAAATTGAAAATTACGAAGCATCCTTTCAAATACCAATTTTTGGCTACTGTGTTTTATTACTGGTGCAAAAATATGGGAAAAGGAAGGAGTTTAGTTCGTAATTTCCACTTTTCTCGGAAACTACATTTGAAAGAAATGCGAATGAAATGCGAAGCAAAATAATATTTTGAATCAGTCTGTGGTAGGAAAAAAATAAAATCCCAAAACAAAACAGTAGAAATGGAAGGGAATTAATATCAATCAGCTGTCAAAACACAATTGTAAAAAAAATCAGGCAAACAGAAAACATAAATTTGATCTGATCAATGTCAAACCAAATGCAAACAAGGCGGTGTAAACACTTTTGAAATGCGTGATTACAAATGCGCATTTGGGGTCGGTGTAAACATAGCATAAGGCCGAAGAGTTGTTTGATCAAACAGTTACATTGTTTTTGTTTTCTGTATAAAGCTGTCAACTCTCACTTCATCCGTGAGAGAATGAAAACGGATGAACTGTTGGCATAGCAAATACTCTGTTTGCTGGCGATGAGTGCAAACTACAAACAGAACAGAGTTGTTGTGTGGTGTAATAAAAAAGTTAGCATGTTTTGGAGTGGAAAAGCTGCACTTATATCGGAAAAAGGAGGATTGCGTGAAAATAATTGCACAAAGCAACTCTAACTATGTATAAATACGGAAAGCGTTTGACTGTTTGTGTTTGCAATGTAACATAGCAAGCAAACAGATTTGACGGGAGAGTGGAATAGTTAATTTCTTTGGACTGTTTGTTCAAACAACTGTTTGCAAGTAATATGGGCCTAACATAGCAAGCAAACAGATTTGACGGGAGAGTAAAATGGTTCATTTCTTTGGACTGTTTGTTCAAACAACTGTTAGCAATGTAATATGGGACTAACTAGCAAGCCGTGGCTCGTTTTGACAACTGGTTTGCTAGTTCATTTGAAATGTCGTCGGTAGAATCGCTTCGGATATATGTATTGGTCGTTTGGTAGAAAAGATAAAACAATATCGAAATGTCAACTTAATGACATTGCACAAATTGTGTATCACTATAAGTTAGTATTAAAAGAAAGTGATAAGAAACAAATACGGTGTTTAACAGATATTCTCATTCAACATCCAAAAGGTACTTTTGAATAACCTTTGACCATACAATTTCCAACGTCAGAATCTAAAAGGCTTGACCAACAAATTTACCTTTTGTGTCAACTGTTTTTGCCTTTAGAGGCTCCATACATGTGCCGAGAAGTTCGCCCACTTGGTTGGTCCGTGAACTTTTTTCGAAAACTTGAGGGCGGAGCTTCAAATTGGCAACTCAGCTGTAATATTTGTGGAAAATTCGGCGGACAAACTGTCAAAAAACAACAGTTGTCCGTCTTTTTTAATCACTCTTTCATCCAAACTTTTTTTTCCTGTATGAAAATATTAAATCGAGATTCATCTTAAGTTATTGCCATTTACATTTACATTTACTGCGATAATATTTGATTTCTCATACATTTTATTCATTGAATTTTACTTTATATTTTGATATGTAGTTGATTCAAAGTTCGACATTTGCTGTTTAGTTTATGTAATTGTCTGTCAAGTGTGTTGGCGAAGTTGCCCAACCAAGTTGGCGAACTTGTCGGCTTGTGTATGGGGCTTTAAGTCATAACATCGGACAAACACACTGGTTTAAATTTTAGTTTGTACACGAACCGCAAATTTCGTTAGTACTATTACCATCTTTTTGCTTCTTTTCTTCATTTACTACACGTCGTCGTCTCGTTTCTCTGAGATGAAGTAGTGACTATTAATATAATTTTATTATAATTTAAATACAAAGTTATTTGCTTTTAAGATCTTTTCATAAAAAATTGTTTTTGCGTGTAGTAATACCACAATAAAAAACTGAGTAAATCCAAGGAAATAAAGCAAATTCTCAAAGTAGGCCAATCAAAATAGTAAATTTTTTCTTCGCCAACTTTTCTAGTTGGGTCAGTGCAAAGTGTTCAATAGAAAATTCGTATTAAACCGTAACGAAAAGAGAAATTCTTTAAAATAAGTTATCTACATTAAAAAAATATCTTAAAAGTTCCAGAGCAGAAGAGGACAAAGCTATGTGTGGAATAAATAACCACACTAAAAAACAAATCCAAAAACAAAACTTATAAAAAGACAACTTTTAGGGCACTACCAAAATTTCTTTGTTTTGAACGAAATACATTTCTCGTGTGAAATAGGCAAGGTGAACGACGAGCAGTCAGCAGGCTCTGCCAACAGCGTTTGCTGCGTCTACGTTTTGTGTTGCCGATGCTGACTGGGCTTGCTCAGCAGCTTCAAGTGGTAAAGACACGTCAAGCCGTAAGTTCTACTTTACTCATATTTGAATCTACTGGTGTTATATGGACATAAACATAATTTTTTGCTAATTAATTAAAATAATTAAACTAAATAATTTAAAGTGGAGTTTTTATAAAACAGTAGTAATAGTTTATCATTACCATTTACAATATTCAAATTTTTAAGGAAACTCGTGAAACTGAGTTTTCTCCCAAATTTTGAGGCACATCTTGACATTAAACATGCATATTACATATGCAATGCTTACAAATTGTTTCATACAAACGAAACGACTACAATTCGCACAATCCAGCTGATGAAAATCCAATCGAAATACAGGTTTATTTTCGATTACAAACGTAAAGAAAAATAGCTATAAATAAATGAAAGTTTATCTCTAGACACTAGAAATTTGGACGCTGTATTAAGATTTTAGTGGAGTACTTGCCCTAAATACTTATATTTTACACAGTCACTCGCTCACGAAAATTTCGTGTTGTATTTATAAATGTCATTTCTCATGACCCTTTTGTGGATTTGCTTTTGAAGCAAGGTCACAAGGATCAAATGTTTTGGCACATACATACCTCCGAAATATCGATGTGCCTATTGTAAGCAGGCTGAGGTAATGTATTTTGTGATTGGTTCTGCTGATCTCAACTCGAAAAGGAATAGTTTAGGTCCAATAAGGTCCAATAAATTTGATAAAGTTCTTTAGTTCTAATTCAAATTTCACTTTTTGAATTGTGTATTTTTTTTTTTACTTTTAAATCGAAACTACTGCGACTGAAATAAAATGAGTATGATTCAAGTACAAATTGTTCTGTAGCTACTTGCTAGTGATAAATCAAATGATGATGATTTTAAATAAAAGATGTAGCCTTGTTTTGCTTCGCATGTACATTCTTCATAAGGATCTAAATTAATTTAGATCTGTCCCTCTGTTACTCTCTAAGCCAGCGGTTGGGGAACATTTTTAATTATTACCCCAAAATATTTTTGTGTAAGTTGATATTACCCCATGGCGAACAGCTTTTTACTCACAAAAGTTTCATTTTTACCCCCGAAAATTTCATTTTACCCCATTTGGGGTAATTCACCCCGGTTCCCCGACCGCTGCTCTAAGCAATCGTAGAGATTTATCATTTTGGACGATTTCTTTTGAACTAAAATGGCACAAACGCTTTCTCTGAAATTCGTTTTTTTGCTGTCTTTGGTTCTTGCACAAGAGGCGTTCAAATTAAATTTTTTTCGTTCTCATGTTCATCTGTAACAAATATTTTAGCCTATGGCCTATAGGATAATCATTTGAATTACTCGATATTGGGATTAACACTCGTAGTCAACACTCGGATATTCTCTGTACGTATAAAACGAAATAACAAATTACTTTTAGAAGGTTCATACAGTTACTCACAAAATTGAGCGTACACCCTAGTTCAAATACGAAAAAGGTGAATGCTGACAATGCATAAGGCAATGGAAAATTTTTTTTAAAATTCACATTAACAGATGAGGGTCATACTAAATAGCAACCAACATAAATTATTTTTTTTTTTGCAAAGAACACCCCACAACAATTCAAAATGTGGAAACTACCGCTAAATTCAGGTCACAAAATTGAGCATACACTCGGAAACTGCGCTAAAAATGTGTACTTCTTTTAATCAATAAGGCGCTGAAGAACATTTTAAAGTTTATACAGCTAATGTATGCACGTTTTATAATTAATTTGGGTAAACTCAGTGTTTTATATTTTGTGTTCTGTTCGTAATGGCGCCTAGAATAAAACAAACAAGTCTTGAAATTGGAGAACTAGTAATAAAACTCTGTTGCCAAGGAAAATCTTATCGGAAAATTAGTGAAACCATTGATAGATCTCATAGTACCGTCCAAGAAATCATTAATAAGTATCGGTATGAAGGAACAATACGAAATTCCGCAGGAAGAGGTCGACAAAAAAGTATTAACAGCAGTTGATGAGCGCAATATTGTTCGAAAATTGCAAATAAATCCCAAGATTAGCCTTCCTAAATTAACAATAGAAGTATCCAAAACCATAAATAAGTCTATATTCACTGAAACAGTTCATCGTTTCAACAGTTCAAAAAACAATTTCAATGGACGTATCGCACGCAAGAAGCCATTCATATCTCCTGCAAATAAAAAGAAACGATTGGAGTTTGCTAGAGCTCATGTTAACAAGCCTCTGAGCTTTTGGGAGAACGTAATCTTCACAGATGAGACTAAAATAAACTTCTGGGGCTTAGATGGAAAGCAAATTGTTTGGCTTTGGAAAACCGAATTTTCAGCCCCAAAACAAGAATTTAGTGGCCACTGTGAAACATGGCTGAGCTCAGTAATGTTATGGGGTTCTATGGCAGCTAGTGGAGCCGGTACGATGGAGTTCATCGACACAATCATGACCAAAGAAAGTTATTTGGACATTTTACGGCGTAATTTACGTCAAAGCGCCGACGTAGAACTCCAACTCCCTCCTGTGGTTCCAACAAGACAAGGATTCCAAAAGAAAAAACCGTTAATAGACGCAGGAGGTGGTCCTACGGACTACTAAAATTTGAAAATTTTTAGGATTAGAAACATTTTTCTTTAGTTTACTTTTAGTGCATGCTCAATTTTGTGACCTGAATTTCGTCTTAATTTTCTTATTTATAAATATGTTGTTGTGTTTTCTTTGTAAAAATAAATATTTATGGTGGTTACTACGTAGTAGAACCCCGATCTGTTAATATGAATTTTTAAAAAAAATTTCCATGGACTTATGGGGTCAGTATTCAACCTTTTTGCTATTTGAACTAGGGTGTACGCTCAATTTTGTGAGTAGGTAGGTAGGTACGTAGGTAGGTTGGGTTGTCCCGAGGGACACACTTAGACCGGTTTCGGTCCCTTGTGATACCCTATGGATCTTTGTATATATATACCCCTATTCGAACCACGAAGAGCTATTAATGTATCGGCTTATATCCTTTATATTAAGGGATGCTATCTCACAGAGATTGTCAAAGAAGTATGATCCCATGTGGGTGTTTTTTGTGAGTAACTGTATATGATTTTTATTTAAAAAACTGAAAAAACAAGTTTGTTATTATTATGTTCCATTATGTTATAGTTTCTTTATCCCTCTTCTTTAACGATTATACTTTTATAACTTGTATCAAATATACGCGTCTGAGTTTTAAACAAGAATCGGGTTTTCGTAAACTCCGTAAACGACATAATACTAAATAAGAAATTCTTATGGAAGACATACATAACTGGCAGGGACCGCGACATTCTGGATCCATATTTTCAGTACTCGATATGACTTTAAAGTCTCGGGCGTGAATGGCATCTGCCAAAAACATTACAAAAATTAATCTTTTTGATATAATATAAAATCCATAGAATACAATAGTGCTGCTATCTGTTATCTGCTGTTATACTTAATAAGATCCCTAAATTAAAGCTTCCAATATTGGAGGGTGAAGAACTAAAGTTATATATCTATGGGAGATCATACATGAAATACTGAACTGAAACTGATACAAAGTTCCCTGACTATCCCCACCCACCCCCCTCTGGCTTTCCCTGAATGGAATAATCCCATAGACAGATAGATTTATTGCTTAGTTTTTACGGGAATACGTAACAAACAGACTGATAGTACACTATGGTTTGTATACAAACTTATTTTCCCAATTGTAACATTAGTAGCAAAGTGGGTATAATGCACTATTCTATTTTCTGCAGCAAATTACATATAATTTAAATTTAAAATTAATTGCGTAGTCATTGAATAGGCATATCTTATAAAAATGTGTAATTAGTGGTCTATTTGCTTTGTGGTGCCAGTACACCTTGAGGTTATAGAAATTTGCACCTAATACCGTAGTAGAAATTCTTGTTCATTGTATCAGAGCTTCGCAAAGGTACCGAATCGTACTTGCAGTTGTGAGAGACAAACACGTTCATTTGTTTCCAGAGTTTTGAAAAGAAAAGTATTAAGAAAATAATTAATAATATAACAGAAAAATGAAATGGCCATGTATGTCCCGCCAACACTTGAGAACGGCTGGACCGATTTGACTGATTGTTATTTTGTTGTGTTCGTAATTGTCCGGACAAGGTTTGTATGAAAGAAAATTTTGGAAAACTCGATCGGAAAAGTCGAAAATTTGTATTTTTAATTTGTATGAAACTAAAACTTCAGTAAAAAAATATTAGAAAAAAACAGTTTACATCAGTTGTTTGCTGTCACATCAAAGTTTACAAAAATAAAAATGAAAAAAATGAGATTAATGTATAAAACACAACGCAGCTTCAGCTTTTTCGACGGCTTTTTTTAAGTCGAAACAAAATGAAAAGCTTCAGCTTCAGGCATCAGCAGCTGTTATTACTTATTTACGTTTACAAAAATCAAAATAAATTAGAAATTATATGCACAGAAAAATAAAAATATCTAAAAATGATTGACAAACTACTTATAATTAGAGCCCCATAACATATTATGGGGCTTGTTTTAATTGAAAATGGACATGGGCCCACGAATTTTTTATTAATTTTTTTTCAAGTTCATTATGTTGCCTGCTGAAATATAATAAAAATGTTTGAAGTAAAAAAATTTTTATTGCTGTCAAAATCATATTGTTTTTGTTGCAATTTTTGAAAGGTAACATATTTTTATGATAAAACGTAGACAACACTTTTGAGGGGAAAATTTTGAAGCCATACGAAAATCTATTTTGAGGCCGCCTCAGGCTTTTTTTTGTTCTCATAAGATTTTGCTTGTGTTCGTTTTTGAAGCTGAAGCTGAAGCCGCATTGTGTTTTATACATAGCTTTTATACATAAAAAATGAAAATAAAATATGACAATTTTTGATATGATATATGTACATACAATAATGATAGTAATCTATCTTTCTTGCATACATAGTATATTGGAAAAAGTTGATAATAATTATTATCAGTGATCAGTGCGTGCTTATTTTGTGTTTTTGTTTACTGTGGTCATATCAAGTTCGTGATAATTTAATATTTTCCCTTTTGGTTTGCGGTTTAAAATGCCAACAAATAGACGTCGAAATATCGGTCGACATACGCGTAACTCAGCTCGAACCATTGTGTGAATGAGACAGATGAAGAACGCAGACACCGTTTGGAAGAAAATCGTGTATGAATTTCGCAAGGGCGATCGATTATGACTCCGGAACAACGTATTCAATCAAGTTCGACTCGCTCAGTACAAGCTAACGTTCGAAATAACTTTGAACGTGGACAAAAAAGACGGACAAAATCATCAACGAACGTTTGGCGTTCAGGTACGATCCAACAGTCGATTGCGCAGCGGATATGGCCAACTTCGGTACAATGAGCACTGTTTGTCAATATTGCAATGCTTTGAGGTTTCGACAGGAACCACCGGGAATATGTTGTGCGATCGGAAACGTAAAATTGACACCTGGCGAAGATACTCGATCGACGCATTTCTTGGACAACATACAAAAATATAACAGTTCCTTCCAAGTGACTTCATTTGGGGCGAATATTTTTCGAATGCAAATATTACAGATTTACGAAAGAGCTTCAACGAAGGAAAACATTACACAAACTCAAGAAATTGTGTTTGATTTTATAGATTCAAGGACAAATTCACCATCGTGCAGGAGCATTGTTACCCGCCGTGAATGCTGATCACAATTTTCTTCAAATTTATTTCCTTGGAAATTCTGATGATGAAATTAATCGGCGTTGTGAGTTAAGATGCATTGCATTTAATTTAATAAAGTCATAATCGTATTGAAATTTTTCAATTCAGATATTATATTTGGGCGAGACGAAGTTCGTCGGGTCAGCTAGTATATAATAATATAATAATAACAGAAATATAAACTGGTAGTTAGACATATACAAATGAAAGTGAATCAAAATCAAATTAAACCAGTGTTCTTTTGTTTGGAGTTACCAGTTTTAATTTGTCCATAGATAACTGATACTAAACATGGCCGAATCTAAAGAAATGTAGACAGTACTATGTACATTATTTGAAGTTCCGCATCATTCCGTCATTGTCGGATAAACAGTTTCCTATTAGCCTTTTATGCAACAGTTTTAACTAATGACGCTATGAAACCATATAAGCTGGAGGATCATCTCAGGAGATGCCACCCTAATAAAACGGGTAAAGATTTGAAATACTTTCAAACTTAAAGATAAACTTCAGAAACCCGCATACTATCGCAGAAAAGTTCATTTAACCAGCCGTTGAAGAGTGTTTAAAAACTGTTTTACACAAACCTGCATCTAATATCATTAAAAGAATTTCTTTAAGCAATAACACAGTTCTTTTTCAGTAATTATTTGCAAACGACCCATTCCTATATACAGCTGGACGAGCCAACTCGTTTCTTTTTAGTACCTCGTAATGATGCATTATTATTGGCATATGTTAATTTTATTATGAATCCAGAAATCCACGAAGAACTGCTTTTCGCGAGATCGCTGGCAACCGATACTAAAGCCGAATTAATATTTAAAGTTGTAAAATTATTACTTCATGGAAAAGGAAATCCCTTTATCACATACAATATCAGTAACAGAAGACTCCCTTTATCAAATATACAGGGTTAGGCGATTGAAGTGTTACCAACATCATACAGGTATATCTGGCAACGCAATATTGCAAACTATGACAAATTCCTACCAATGACAGCTGTTTACATATAACGTTTACAAGCTACCACAAGCTTTTGCGTCTAAGTTTTATATAACAAAAGTTATTCGAAATAGAATTCAAACGTAATACTCTGATTGCGTTATATTTGAGTGGAAAACAGTCAGCTATTGCAACAGCTCAGGCATCTCAAAGTGAATAAAATGTTTGTGTATCGCACCATAAATCCTTATAATGATACAGGCAAGACATTTATTATTAAAGCATTTATTATGGTTCATCCTTCCCACTAAAAATATTTATTTTTGAATAAGTTATTTTATGTAATTGAATTTTTTTTTTAATTTGAATTCAATTTATAAATGTTATTTAATATAATTGAATATGCGTTCTTTAAATTCTTCACACTAAACTTCATTACAGTCAAAATCTTTCAAAGTGAGTAGCATTATACCAGCTGTCAAAACCAAATTTGAGCTTGGTTAATTTGTAAAAATTCAATATTAACATATGTATATACAATATTAACATGGCAAGTGGTCTCGGAGACAAAAAAGTTTGGGGACCTCTGTTCTAAATTATCAGTTTTGGTTATATCTGTTATAAGCACTATTTTATGTATTTTGACTTCAACAATTTTTTTTATTGCAAGAAATATTAATAATTAACTACTATTAAAATATTTGTATTTTTAGATAATCTCAAACATGGATCCTGGCAGACAAAATGTTTTTTTTGGAACTTCTGAGGATAGCTCAATACCTATATTTTATAGTAAAGAAAAAGAAGACGTAATTATAGACTCTGAAATCAACCCGAAACTGGTGTCCATAAATGAAAAACCTTGCATGTGTTTAAATGTGGTCGGAAAGACGATGTGCAATGTTTGCCTAAGTAATACAGTTGATCATAATTGGAAAAATCAACATGATTTTAATAATGATTGCGGCAAAAGTGATAGTAATAAAAGTATGCAGGATGGTTCAATGTACCCTTTTACAAATCGATTAAATAATAAAAAGAATAATATCTCAATAAAGAAGCCCTACTGGCCCCAGAAAAAACCAGGCTATATCAATGGAATAATGGCAACAAACTCTGAGGTGGTACAAACTCATATGGAAAAACATAAACCACCCTTAGGAATGAAAAAAAATTACGGTTTGGAAACCTTTTTTCATTATGAAAAGCAACTGTTTAAGCCACTAGATTCCTGCTGTAGGGATCATGGGACATGTAATGAAAAATATTCATTAAAGGATGAATCTTATCGACACCCGCAAATAGCATACATACCATTTACAAACACAACTACACCTGTAAACAATATAAACCATAATAGCTCAATCAAAATGGAATCATCTCGAAAAACTGTAGTTGATCAACATGTTGTAAATCCTAGTAATATGCTGGCGACTAAAGAACATGCAACTCAGAACGATGCCCGCATATGTCCACAAATCCTTACTAGTGTAGAACCTAATTCTTGTCATAGTAACCTGTACGTCTCCCCGCCAAAATTTAGCTCCGAAAAGTTTACAAACGCAAACTCGAAACAAAAGATATCTGGAAAGTCGACATCGCAAGAATATCGCCCATTAAATAGTTCCTCGTCCCATCCCATCCATACACATTCCGAAATTAAAAAACGACGAGAAAGTCCAGTGCAGATATCCACACCAATAATGACACAATTATCCAGTCATAGCAGTTTCCCACCGTCCCAAAAATTGCAAAATATCCCATATTCAGTAAATCCTACCAGCAATAATATCTTCTATACTCCATCCGTTTCCAATGTACAAACACCCGAAATGACACAACTTTTATTGAATCAATCACATGCACTTAACGAGTATACGAGTCCTTTGTCAGAAACGCCTTCACATGTATTCCTGCGGAAAAACATGCATTGTGTTGCCGAGGACTGTGTGAAAAAGGAAGCCCATATATTTGATAAGCGCGAAATAACTAATCAGAGTCTGTTTACAAATCCATACAAACCTATAAAATCATATCAGTACTGCTCCGAGCAAATATCTGAATTCGAACAAAAGTCAACGATAGCGTGTAATGATACCTCTCTTGATTATTTAAAAACCAATAGAATGTGTTCTAACAAATGCAGCAGCGGTAATTTTGATTATACTTTTCAACCAATCCATTCTTCAACATATAGTAATTCACCATACTATTACGAAAATCGAAGTCGATATGAAAGCAATACTCATGGGTTGTGCTCACCAGCATTAGCTACCACACCAACATTATCATTGCCAGCCACATCACAAATACATACACAATTACATCACAACATGTATGTCACACAGACACATCACACGCAACCAGTGGAACGTTATCAGGAGCAGCCGTCGAATGATTTCGGTCCACAATCCAACAACACCCAAGATATTCCACATGCTCGTATTATTGGCGGTTTAAATGTTCAAGAAAATCAGCAACCAAGAGGACACATAAACACTAAGCATAAACTTCAGCAAAGTTCAAATGCCCAGCATTTTTCTCTGCCAGCGCAAATAATACAAAGTACAAAAAGATCGCAAGCTAAGCCAAACTATCGAGAACTAATAAATCATGTCTACGCTATGCGTAACTCTACTTCAGAGGAAGAACTAAATCTACAAATTATTAAGAAAACATTAAACGTAGATCCGCAAATTACTCGACCACATGTTATATCAGGATCTGTCCTTGCGCAGACACCTATGAGGAAAGTACCTTATAGTGAATCGATCCAGTACCCCAATGTACAAACCAATGTTTTAACTAGATTGTCTAGAAGTTATTTGCATAAAGCTAATATACTAAACGATTTGCCAGCAGAGCAATATTCACTTACCTCATCAGGTAACGTTTTGCAGGAAATCAAACAGGGAAAACCTTGTTCTTTTTCACCATTGGATTTGTCTATGCGTACCATCAAAACAAAAGCGGATTCCACTGGATATAGTCGAAAGGGAGTAACAGTCTCGTTTTCGGGTAAACCTTCGCAGCGAGACACTAAATACGCATTGCCTAAGGTCGACTTTATGCCAAATTTTTCTCTTCACACCAATACTCAAGGCACAAATGTTGCGCATAATAGCCAAACAATATTTGAGAAACAGAAATCAAACAGTAATTCAACTAGTCACCATTATGAATTCGCTGATCAGCCTTCATTGCAAAATTATGAAAATACCTCCACAGAAGCTCAAGTTCTACGTCTTGAACCACCACAAAAAAAAGCTGCAGTTTATAAAATACAAAGTTTAGTTTCTTCACCCTCTTCTATTTTGCCTCCGTCAATTGATATTAAAAATAAATTATCGCACATCAGCGAAAACTTTCAAAAACGTCCTAGCGTCCTTGAAGAGAATCCGTATGCTCAAACGAAACTTTCAAGGCCCCAAAAAGAATTCTGTATCAATTTTAATAACATTTCAGTCCTTAATAAGACATCCCCCGATATAAGCATATCACCACTCTCCAAAATAAAATACGTGGATGCAAATATTACATCTGCTGCTTCAACTTATCCCTCACAAACAAAAACCGCGTACAGAATAGCGTGCGAGCGCAATCCAAATTTTTTGGGTAGAAAACGACATCTCCATGAGTACACAACAAATATCAACTACAATCAAACATCATTGAACAAAATACCGCGCATTACGGAATCGAAAAGTCTTGCCTTAGAAGAGAAAGTAGATAAGATCATTAACGAACACAATGTTATCGCGTGTGTGGAACAAACAAAAACACCTACGGAGCCATCTATTGGGGTTGAGGAATATATCAACAATCCATTTCACAGTAATACAAATACATTGATTTCCAAACAGGAAGCTGCTGTGACCACTAATGAAACTGTAACAATGCCGCTGCCAGCTGTAGTAAAATTGGAAACATCGCTCATTGCTGCAAGGATTCGTACAAAAGCCGAGCTGAAAGGATTTACATTTAATACAATTTCTTTGGATACATGCTCTTCAAAAGAATTACGAATAAAAGAGGAATATCCAGTATATTCAGATAATTCCGATATAGCCAGTATACAAGGTCCTACAGGTAACAAAAATCACAGTAACTTAATTGACATTAATTGGACCAATGCATGTAATGATTTCGTGGAACAATTGCTGAACAATTCAAAAAAACCTACGAAATGTGACCAGAAATTAGATAAGAGCAATTATAATCCATCTCCTCTACCAAGAACTTTAGACAAAACAGATTCTTTTGATATTCAACTCATCAATGAAGATTCACGGGACTTCTCACTATCCACCAACCCTTCAGATTTGAACGCTCCGGCAAACGATAGCTCCATGACATTTAAATCCATTTCTCACGATGATACGACATTCATGTCGGCTGTGATACAAAAGAAGTGTAGTAAATTGGAGCGAGAGAAAATGCGCCAGCAGCAAGAAAAACGAATAGCCGCTCGTCTGCAAAAAGAAAGCAGTTCGGAGAGTGAAAATGAAACTCATAAACGGCTATCAGAACGTCTGAAAAAGCCTTTGATGAGAGGCAAATTGCGCGGGGCAATGGTAGAGAGGAAGCATTTTTCAGACTGCGGTTCAGATTCGTCGACTGACGTTAACAATCATGAGATACATGCAAAAACTACAAAAAAGGACAAAATTGTGAAGGATTTGCTAAAAAATGATAGGTTTGGCAAAAAGAATAGTGAAAAGAATTTAAACACGTCGGACATGATTGAAAATTTTACGGAAAACGAAAGTGTAAATTATAAAATTAGAAATAATAGAAAAATTGTTGATGTCACTGGAACTACAGACAGTAAGAATGAAGATTTAGCACCAGAAACAAAAGTTGAACCTCAGGGTATCAGACTTGAAATTGATGAACAGGGTCATCTTAGTAGTATAGTGCAATATGGAAGTTCAAATCACAGAGATAATAATGTATATAGTAAACAAAAAAAAAAATCGAAACTACATTCAAAAAAAATTATTGGCCTTAACATAATGACACGATCAAAACGGAATCGAGAACTCGAACTACAGTTAGCGAATAGTAAGGTTTTGCGTAATGATAAAATCATACGAAACTCAACTACAAAAATTAAGCGCAAATATGTGCGAAAATTTGCGAACCTTATAGAAACTAATACAAATATTGCAAACGCGGAACAGGAGCAGTTTATGTCAACACGTTTACGTTCGAAGAGTGAGAAACATGCTAAAATGTACAACAATTTAAATAACTCAAAGATAACTTATAATAAAAAATCTGATAGCATTACAAATAAAGACCATCAAACTGATATATTTTTAGAAGTTTACCGTTATAAACGCTCGTTAAAAGTACCAGCCAGTCTTATTTCGATCAAACACCCCAGTAGTCAGCGAATATCTTCTTCATTAACAGATTTAGAGCAAGAGGGCCGTGAACCGTCAACTTCATCAGTGCGCAAATCTCGAGTTACCAAAAATACTTTTTCAACTATGGAAAAAACACCAACACCAAAATTTACTAATATCGAGGTCAATACAGAACCCAGATCAATAATCGATCTGCTTCACTCTCGAGTAATTAAGTCGAATACACGTCCTAATGTAAAGTCCATAAAAGTTAATACAAGTAACAGTTCCATTCATACACACAGTGAAACCTCGCAAACAACAGAATCGAACTCTGTCGGACTTGGCGAATTATTGCCAATACCAAAAAAAGAAATTGCAGCGGTCGTAAATGAGGGGAAAAAGCGACATTTTAGTATTTTTGATACAAAAGTATTGAAAACAAAAACTCGCACTGAGTCTAAACTACAGCAAAAAAAGGAAATTATTCGTGAAATATTTGTCGGTCATGATCGCCCTGCTTCTGCCCCTCCTGAAATGACGCAACCTCCAGATGGCGGCGAGAAGATGACGTATGAACAGAAATATGAACAATTTCTGCAACAAATGAATATTGTTATCAATGAGGAAAAGCTTCGAAAGTTTGGCAGAACCACAACATCGATCAATTCATCAATGTTGTGCAGTAATGATCAGTTTGAGTTAACAGTAAAGCACGGCAATGATGATGTTATAAATGATTTTGATGTTGGTGAAAAATTAGATTGTCAACAGCAGCAAGACAACATTTCAATAGCATCTGGTACGAAGAACTGTTTTCGACGTCGCAGACCCGCAAAATATTTGCGTCGGAAGGGCAGTTCTGGGTTTGATTATATTCGTAAAAAGAAGAAACCCAGTCAATTTGCAAGTTCTAACAACAACTTGGTATCTACTGCCGTAAGGACAGAGCGCAACGATGAAGAAGTTTATGGAAAAAATAAAACTGAAAGTGATGTTTGTCGAGAGATTCAGAAGTGGGTGTTAAACAAGGGCGTAGGGCAAAGCACAATGCATAAAGCGGCTAGGTTAGGCTATATTGATGTTATAGTTTATTGCCTTGATCGTATGGGATTAAATCCTGATCAAAAAGATAATGCTGGCTATACACCACTACATGAAGCTTGCACCAATGGAAGATTGGAAATAGCAAGAGTTCTTTTACAATATGGTGCAAATCACTCGGAAGCTGCACATTCAGGAATTCGGCCTCTGCATGAGGCTAGTGAAAATGACAATTTAGAAATTGTACGAATGTTACTTTCGTATGGTGCTGATCCTTTGCTAGCTACCTACTCTGGTAAGTTGAAGTAGCGCCTTCAACTATTAATAAATAATTACTTTATTTTGTAGGCCAAACTCCGCTAATGCTAGCATCAAGCAATTCAATGAAAGAATTAATAAGTTATCATTTACATGACGTTCAAGCTTTCTGTACTCCATGGCTTTTTAATGGTCCTTGGTATATTATTGGTAAGTGATAAATAAAATATCAAGTTCTTTGTACCAAAAGATACATATGTAGTTTATGTAAAGCAACGCTTTAATTGTACATCAACCATGGCATGCAAAGCGGAAACTAGATACAAATTTCGTGGTGCGTGAGTCGAGAGACGTAGTAAAACGTTCGTTAGACCCTAAAGGAATATCATAACTCGCGCGCTACTAATCTGACTAGCCTTATTGAATGTTTTAAATGATTTCGTCATGCTTTCGTAAACATAAACATGGTTTTTTAAATATATTCACCAGTTTATGTATATGTACTCCAGTCTTTCGCAAGCGGCGTAAGTGTTTACATCTGTGACCGGATTGTGAAACACTTACTTATGTTAGATTCAGGCCTGAACGATACTTATGTTTTATTCGTGGCAAACGAAGTCACACTCGTAACACGGGCAAATGAAATGTGTTTTGACCTTTGGTATTCATATTCCCTATAACCAAGATCTGTCCTACTCTCCAATTACAATAGGTGTGAGAGTATTTCATATCTACAGAAATGCTAATCAGTTTGTCGGAGGCTTTTTGGGCCATATTACAGCAAAAGCCGTGTCAGGAAATGAAAGTTGTAAATTTATATCTGCCCAATTTCTATATGTAATTTTGATTTCATTATTTATTTTAGATGATTCGGAATGTGGTTTCAACACATTAGGTGGTGCACCGTCACCTGTTTGTGATATAAGCAAATCTATAATCAAAAATAATGTAAAGGACACAAAAAAACTTATCAAGCAATTTATTGGCAACAGTTCAGAAATTCTGACTAACAGTTGTGAAGTTCTTCTTAACAATATGAATCATTATACATCCGTTTGTTTGTATAATGACATCAATAGAACTGATTCAAAACCTAATGAATCTACTTTTAACCAGCCGGAGTTTTTAACGGAAAATTCTGATAGTGATGGAGAAATATTTGAGTTCGAAGAAGCCGATATATTACTACCGCCCCTCTATTTATTAAAAGATGAAGGAATGGATAAATGGGTCCTTCTTAATGATTTGTGCAATTTACTTAAAGTTAAATCAAAGGATACCCTTTTAAACAAGGTAAGTTAACGTTTTTGTTAGTTTATCAAACATAAAAGGTATTTAAATAAATAAGATTGTGTTTAGCAACAATATTATGGTAAGTTTTTTTGTGTTTTTACTTATTTATTAAGTGGTCTTTTTTATATTTTGTATAAGCCACACGAAAAGGGTTCCACGAAAAGGGATAAATTTTGTTCCGTGCACGTACCAGTACGTCCATGCTGCACAACATTGAGTTTTTTTTTTGTGTTTCTACTCATTTGATTGTATCATATTATTATACTATTATTTTTTGGGTGTAGTCAAAATAACGCAGCTAGACAGACCTACTTCGATGATGACTTGGCAGCTACTGACGAGAGCACGTCAAACACACTCAATGTATACATATGCTACTAAAAAATTGAGTACCCAAATGGCTGCTCTTGGATACCACTAATCAGTGGCATAATATGAAAGAAAAATAATCGATTGATATGACGCAAAGAAAAGAGGCAAATGCTTCATATTTTACCGCATCCATTTTTCTCAGCGCTGAGAGAAAATATGCCCAACACACACACTCAAAAATTGATAGTGTGCGTTTGGACATCACTGATCTAAACACAAAAGTTTGTTGCTGAGATTCTCGTGTGCATACGAAGACGATCTGGTTGATTGAGCGATCTATATTAAAAAATTTTATAATAAAAAAGAAGTAATTAAAAATGGCAATAATTTTTGGTCGAAGTTTCGACCATATACAGGGTGTTTCGTATAAGAGGAAACAAAAGACTAGGGCTAGGACTAGGTTTGGTCGAGACAAGAAAAAAATCGTATGGGTAGGGGGGGGGGGGGAGGGTGTCAATTTCCCCCAGTTTAGACCTGAGAGGCCATTTTGTAAAAATTCGACGTTACAGCTGAAAAAATAATATTAAACCAGTAAGAGTGCTAAATTCGGGCTGGCCGAACCTTAGATACCCTACACCTACAAGTTTTGAAAAAATGTAATTGAACTAAACAGGTTTATTTATTAAAATTTTTAATTTATTTTGATTTTTCATTGCAGAACAATAACATAGAGTGATATACAAAAAGAAACTAGAGGAAATATGTGGTTATAAGGATAGCTACCTTATAATCACATTTAAGTTTTGCTGTTATAATGTTTTATTGGAAAATAAGTTGTTATGTAAAGTTTTATACAGGAAGTTTATATATTTACCAATATAACCATTTAAGACTCTTTTTTGCCCGTGTAACCTAAAAGTGGGCGGATCATGTCCATATTTGGCACATTAACGGATAATGCCACTCTACACCCATGAATTTTGTTGTCTAACTCGCTGATATCACATTCCTAATAAAAAATAGGCGTGGTCGTTGACCTATTTAGCCCATTTTCAATAGCAACCTGCACACCATAAGAAAGAATATTTCTAAAATTTCATTATGATATCTTCACCGGTTCTCCTGTGATCGTGATTTCAACAGACAGACGGAGATGGCTAAGGGTACGTGCACATTACAGACTTTTTGTTGGCCGATGGAGTTTTTACCTTCTTAATAGGCATGGAGATATATGGAAGTCCGCACACTACACCGACTCGATATGAGCAGACAAAAAGTTGGATGTGTATCAGTTTTGCGCAGAGTTCGGAAATGTGCTCTCTTAAAAACACAAACACAATTTTCCTTAGCACCGTGTGATGCCCTCAACTTAGAACACAAGGGCTGGGCGAACACAAACAAACAAAAACACCGTGCCAGAGCAAGCTACAGCAACACAGCTCCGTGTTTCGGAGACGAACGCTAGCACGAAACACACTTTCATTATACACCGAGCTCAGCCCCTCTTATGTGTTTCACATTTGCTTCACCGCACCGACAGAGATAAAGCAGCGCACAAATTAGCTCTACAATTGTGCTAGCAAAAAGAGAAGAATGGTGCTACAAAAAGGGCCGAATTGTGCTTCGAAAAGGGCAAAATTGTGCTAGCAAAAAGAGCCGAATTGTGCTTCGAAGAGGGCAAAATTGTGCGTGCTAGATGTGCAGCTAGCCAACACATCCAAGGCAAAGTATTGTGTGCAGATAAAGGCATTGAATGAGCGTTTTTTGTGTTTTGAATGCAACATTGGGTCGACCTAAGAATTTAGAAAAGACTTATTTTAAAAGTCATCGATAAAAGTTTTTCTGATGACTTTTTCTGCTGACTTTTTTGAAATAAGAGTTATTTTAAGAGTTATTTTGAAGAAGTGTGGAGAAGCATGAATATGTAGTTAGGTCTTGAATAAGCTACTTGAGACTGAAAATAGTTAGTTTTAAATTAGCTAATAATTAATAAGTAATATTAATTTTTTTAAATACAGAGCACAATACATTAATTGTTTTGTAATGACACTATAGTAAGTTTTCGGCAAATGTATGTACATATGCATGTTTATTTCAGAAGATTTTGTTAGTACTTATGTATATAATAAAATTTTGTATCAAAGAGAATTTGGTGGGCTGATATTTATATACTCTAACTGTGTGCCGCTGAGATTTGTTGTTTATTTCTTGATCTCAGTGTGTGTGTATCTAGCATTAGGTCGACCGTAGCCCTTATCGGCAGCAGGTACAGTACAGCGGCGACAATGCTTTGAAACAACAACAACAACTCATCGTTCCGCTTGTGTGTGAATGACTGTCTTGTTGTTGTTGATTGTTTTCGTTAAACGGTTATAAAGAATTAAAGCAGAAATGCAGACGCAATTATTTAGATAGAAAATCTATTATTTGTATCAAAGTCGAGTTATTCGTATGCCAATTGAAAGTTAGTTAACTCTTAGAAGGGTGTACCGATTTTGATGCGGTTTTCACCATTCTGCTCGAAACTATGAATTATTCTTATTTGTAAGAAAATATTTCATTATTTTGTGACTCTAATTTTGCATCTCATATGGTTGTGATGATATTTGTTAGACTTTTGGGCCGCTATTTCGCACAAAGACAATTGTGTCTGAGGTTTCGCCTATGAGTGCATCTATTCCACGATTTATTGGCGTCAGGTAGAGGCATTGCTTTTATATATGATATTTTGTTGCTGCTTTTCACTTTCGAAGTTTGTATTGTAAAAAGAATGCAATTAATGGTGGGAATTTCCACTTGCCGTAACCCTTTAAGCATTCAAAATACAGAGAACGTTGCAGGATAATAAAAAACATTCAGAATTGTCCTGTCCAGTTCAGAGAATCGATTGACTGATGCACTTTTGTGATGTCATTTAAATTTTATGATGATTTTCAAAAAGTTTTGTCATTTGCCATAATGAATAATTAATTTTAAAAAAAAAACGGAAAGGAAACACACTATTTTGTCATTAAGAATGAAGTTTTATTAATATTAATTCCTTTAAATCAATTTCAGTTAATGAAGGCGTTAGTTTTGTCTCTTGGAATGCAATATCTCTACTCATAGGCGAAAAAAATATCATCCCATTTGAGATGCAAAATTAGAGTCACAAAATAATGAAATATTTTCTTATAAATAAGAATAATTCATAGTTTCGAGCAGAATGGTGAAAACCGCATCAAAATCGGTACACCCGTCTAAGAGTTAAGTAACTTTCAATTAGCATGCGGCTAACTCGACTTTGATACAAATAATAGATTTTCTATCTAAATAATTGTGTCTGCATTTCTGTTTTAATTCTTTATAACCGTTTAACGAAAACAATCAACAACAACAAGACAGTCATTCACACACAAGCGGAACGATGAGATATTTTTGCTAGCACAATTTTGTCCTTTTCGAAGCACAATTCGGCCCTTTTCGTAACACAATTCTTCTCTTTTTGCTAGCACTATTCTAGAGCTAATTTGTGCGCTGCTTTCTCTCTGTCGGTGCGGTGAAGCAAATGTGAAACACATGAGAGGGGCTGAGCTCGGTGTATAATGAAAGTGTGTTTCGTGCTAGCGTTCGTCTCCGAAACACGGAGCTGTGTTGCTGTAGCTATCTCTATGCTATGCCGGGGTGTGCTGCTCGCGGTGCGTGCTTTCCGAACCCTGGTTTGGCGTTCAAACTTTTCTGCGATCAAACTGTCGGCCGATAGCTAATTTGCATGGCAGTCAATTAGAGTGCGCACACATGAAGATTGTTTACGTGGCCGACTTGTTGCTGATAGCGAGTTTACGCGGAATTTTCATTCGTTTTTTTTATTCTTCTTTAGTTATCAGCGAATTTTATGGATTATAGAGAATTGGAAGATATAAAATTATTGCTTCGTGTTTTTCAAACGGGTTTTTTCGTTGGATTCTTACACTATCGAGTAGTGTGCGCACTCAAAACCAACCCTACAGTTTAGTATGCTTAGTGTGCGCGCAAGCATCCCAATCCGATTAAACTAGCGACCGAGAAAAAGTCTGTAGTGTGCGCGTACCCTAAATCGACTCAGGAGGTGACGCTGATCAAGAATATATATACTTTTCTATACCCATCGCCTCTATTTCTATGCCTTACACATTTCGTGACAAAGGTCGCCCTTAACCTTAAGGTGTAGGGTATAAAAATAATAGTTAGATCTAGACAATTTTTGCTTGCTGATTTTCAAAGCCAAATACCGTAATTTTAAAATCAATTGCGACCAAAAATTTTTTTCGTAATTTTTATTCCAAATTTTAACTTTGGCATTAATTTTCTCAAAAACTGTTTGACGTAGGCACCTAATTTAAAAAGGATATTAAGAAGCGGATATTTGGCTTTGAAAATTAGCAAGCAAAAGTTATCTAGATCTAAGTATTATTATTTAATATTACTTTTTCCGATGTTAAGTCGGATTTTTATAAAATGGCCCCTGCCGCCTAAGCGGGGGGAAATTGACCCCCCTCCCATACGATTTTTTCTTGTCTCGACCCATCCTACACCCCCTAGTCTTTTGAGTCCTCTTATGCGAAACACCCTGTATATATATATACACACATGGCCAAAATAATAAGTACACGTCCTTTACCTACCAATTGGACTTAATTTATTAAGTTTTCTAACATTTCTGTTCGAAAATAAATTTTAGTTATAATCATTTCAATTTGACAATGCTATTGCTGACAGAAAGGTAACGATATTTTCACGCGTCAGATATTTGCACTAGGAATTGAGATTGAAGTTAAAGATATAAAATATAGATATAAAATAATTAAGCAAACAAATGGGCCGAAATTCACATTGCACTCACGAAGAAAGACAAATGATTTTAAGGCTCATTGACCAGAGTACCACTCTTCGTTCCAAGGCCAAAACTCTTTGGCGATCTGTTTGTTTTGTGAAAAATGCGCTCACAGAAAGAGGAACCAAAGACCACGGACATTCGCATCATTAAATCGCATCATTCAAATGTAGTAAAAAATTGGTTTGAAGATAACAATGTGACGTTACCTAATTGGCCAAGTCAGTCTCCAGATATAAATCCTATCAAAAATCTTTAGGCTGTCTTAAAGCAAAAATTAGCGCAACAAACTTTTTCAAATATGGTCGTTTCTTGAAAAGTCGTGGTATGAGATACCAACTGCGACTTTTCAGAAGCTAATATCCAGTATGGCAAGAAGAATTGACAAAATCGTTCAATGTAGTGGTGGACATACGGGCTACTGAGATCACAAATGTAAAATTAACAAAAAAATCTGATGAAATAATCATACTAATATGTTTTTTTATTGACAGACACGAGATGTACTTATTTTTTTGTCCAGGCCTGCTATTGAAGTTAGTTTAGTTTTTATTATTGGGTTTTCTTTTTTAAAATATAGTATAATATACAAAGTTTTGTTAAAAATAATATAAGTTTTTTACTACTTCCATTTCTACAAAAATATAAATGAATGATTATGAAAATAATACTAACGTGTACTTATTATTTTGGCCATATGTGTATACAGGGAGTAACTCATAAGGTACGCCAAAAAGCTAGGACGGGTAGGTTGGGTCGAGATAAGAAAAAAATCGTATGGGAGAGGGGGATTGCATTTTCCCCCGTTTAGGCGGGAGGGGCCATTTTCTAAAAATCAGAATTAACATCGGAAAAAATATTATTAAAAAATAATCGTTAGATCTAGATAACTTTTGCTTGCTGATTTTCAAAGCCAAATATCCGCTTCTTAATATCCTTTTTAAATTAGGTTCCTTGTCAAACAGTTTTTGAGAAAATTAATGTCAAAGTTAAAATTTGGAAAAATATTCAAAAAAAAAAAGTTTTCGGTCCCCTTTGTTACATCAGCCATGACCTCACTTGAAACAAATAAGTTTCGCATATTTGCAAAAAGAGTTTTCTTGTGCTCAGAAGATTATGTCATATTAAACACCTTTTGCCCGTCAAAGTAAATTTGGCCTTAGTTAAGGCTCTTATTATTCCTCATTTCTTATATGGGTGTGAAATCCATATCATATCCAATCAAGATACTTGATGGAAGATTTATGGATTATGTGACCATCGATATTTAAAATGAGCGACTCTTATTTTTTACTACTGGTTATAAGCACTCTCCAGTTTCAGGGAACTGACGGTTAACCACCTTTTTATGCTATCTATTACGGACACGGTCGTGTTTTGCAGTTGGTGGGGCAAAATTGTATTTTCCTTACAATCGTTTTGGTCATCATGGCATGTTTCACTATTTTTTTCCCGAGAAGGTCCATTGGCGAATTCTTCTCTGTTGTTTCACACAACCCGCTAAAACCCCTTCCCCAGGTCTCTCGGTCCCCCCGGAACTATCATGAAGTAATACGCCGAGAGCCATAGGGAGCGAAAGCCTAGTTATAGTATCAGTGCTGTCGTATTAGGAATAAAGAACCCTTACATCAATAAGTATACTCATCTGTTCGTCGTCTAGCGGCGCCTTTCTCTGTCTGCTGCTACCAGCCTCGCATGTACATATACGGGCAGTCATTACACACACAGCTCACCACATTGCATCCGACGATGCTTCTACCATGTTAGCAGAAGTCAGCTGGTTTCCGTAATCGGCGTTAACTGCCTCTTTGTGCAGCAAATCTTGGGCACCAGAACAGTACATGCTTGGAGTCTTCCTTTTCATCGGGACATGATGGGAAAAATGGAGAGTGATCTTGCCCGAAGCGAAACAAATAGCGCCGGAATACGCCGTGGCCACTCTTGGTTAGATGGAAACACACTTCTCCATGTTTCCGACCAGTCCACTTTTCTACGTCGAGGATAAGGGTGTAACTCGACATTCCCTTGCTTGATTCGCTCCAGCGTATCTGCCACTTTTGCATGGAAATTGTTCGTTTTTTTAAGCCGATAAGCTTCATTTGCTTCAATATCATACCCGGCAGTGCATATGCCGCTTCATAAAACTTCGGTTTTAGCGCACAGACAACAGGGCTAATGGCGTCAACTGTGAACGAGCTTTTCGGAAGCCGTATTGGTTTACGCCGTATTGGTTTACGTATGATGCGTTCGGGTATTTTGTTAACGGTGTCGAGTAATTATATAGGTCTGTAGGAGGAAGGTTCGCTAGGTAGCCTACCAGGTTTCGGGATTAAAAATAATTTTTGGGTCTTCGATATCTCGGGGAAAATACCCTACCGCAAGCACTCTTGCATACCGCTGAGAAAGCTGCTGCTGGCTTAATAGAGCTGTTTTAAGCGCGATGTTCGGTACCGCATCTGGACTGGGAGCCTTATTCAAAGCCATTCGGGCCGCGGCTGCAAGGATTTATTCGAGTGTTATAGCTCATGGTAACTTCTCGTCGGAGAGTCGAGTCTTTTACTCTCTGGCTGCCGTGGAAAAAGAGTTGATACGAGTACAATTCTAGCCAGAAGCCGTGGACACCTTTCCTGAGCGCAGTGTATAGTTTTTGCCATAACCAGTCTGAAGGCTCCGCCCCAGGGATTCTGAGTTGCTGTCACTGTTCTAGGCATTGCACCATCGCACGCCTTAGGCAGCTGCAATCTAAGTTGCGATGCCAATTCTTCGGCTTCTCTGCATCAGTAAACAAGTTTAAACACCTCTCTTTCAAACAGTTTGTGTTACAGCCGATCAGCGGATATAGCGGTATGTTTTCTCTGCGCTGACTTTGAAGCTCAATTTCAGGACAATATGGTTGCTGAAAGTGAAATCTTCGCTCACCCGCCATTTTGTGTTTGTTATAAGGTTGTTGCTGTCATTTCTCCGAAAAGTACTAACTGAGCCAATGTTTGTGAGCGCGATGTCGAGCGAGGAAAAGGATTCTAACAGCAGTTTTCCTCTCACGTTGGTGTAACTTATTTTTTAGGTCTTCTGAGGATTTCAACTTTATGTGTAATATTTGGAACCCCATACGGCGAAGGCGCTTTGCCGTCACCGAATATTCTCCATGCATCCTGTACTTCTTCACTAGTCACTGGTGGTAAGCTAGTTTGTTTAATAGAAGTCTACAACGTTTTCCGAAGAGTTTTCAACTCATTTAGACTATCAGTGAGCTCTGGTCTACCCCATGATCGCTGTAAACGTCGTCTAGCTTTTAGGGAGTCTGCTCTGATTACACTAATGTTATCGTTCCACCAGTAACGTGGCAGCGCTTGATTATTCACGTTTCTGAGGGTCATTGATGCGTCACACCCTTCAATTAGCGCTACGTGTATGCCTATGTAGTGACCACTTACCCACCACCTTGTAGACTGAGCCATAGGTTCGCTGACAAAAGTTCAATGATTGCTTCAGTACTGGCTTTATTGAATGTTCTCTTCTGCCCGTCGTTTAGTAGTGCTACGTTAAGGCGCTAGAAGGGTTACAGCAATGTACAGCTTCTCACATTGTTGGATTTGCTACCTCCCTGAACAGCCCAGGCGTTAAAATACCGGCAATAACCGGCGACACTAGTCCATCAAGCATAATTTGGAAGTCGCTATGTGTCCAACTAAGCGGGGCATAACAGCTATAACAATAAATGCACAATAGCTTGGCTCTGACAAAACCTAAACTCCGGTTGCCTTGGTCTTCGAATGCCTAGGGACCACAGGTCGTCTGTCAAACAAAACAAGCATTTAGGCTTCTTTTTACACACCAAAGCACAAAAAATCAAGCTCTTTGTGTTAGGCCACGAACGGTTGCCTTCTCGCCTAGACTACACCAATGACGGACCTAACTTTTTCTGCCTTCTCACCAGCTTCGCTGAATTGCAGAAGCAGCGTGTACGTCGTATCTTGGTTACCGCCTGCCTTAATTCTCCGATATTGGTGCCTGTCTTAATTTTACGGCGTAAATCAGTATAGAAAGCGCGATTTTCTTTGCAATAACAATTGCCTCGTGTCTTGACTTCTTCATGGCTTTTTCACGTGTTTCCGTCAACTTTCTTTCGTCCACTGAACTCTGTTGCCTGTATCTACTTCTACTTCTGCAGCGGCTGTTTGCCTCACCGCTCTGGCGGAATATGCAACTTCAAGCAGCTTGTTTTTCTTAGTTGCCGACTGAGACAACAGAGGGTCTCCCCTGCTCCTCTTGGTTACTAACGCCTACTTTTTCTTAATAAATGGGGACATCTTTTATAACATTTTCGACGGTTTCGTAAATTTTTCCAATACTTTCGATCCGGTCTCGCATTGGCTGGTGAATTGAACGTCTCTCTCCGCTGATCATTTCAACCAGTTCACCAATCTTTTTACCCATTTTCGCAAACGGAGAGATGCACTCCCAGCATATCTCTGAGGTATTTAAGTGAAGTTCTTGATCTTATAATTGTCTCGCCGACTCTAGCGTAGGTATGCTCTACTGTCTTCCGGCTGCTGATGAGAATTGCCTATATTTTATGTTCAGCTGAGTTATTTGCGGCTTTGATCTGCTGATGTACTTAGCTACAGTTACAATAACTAGAGACCACTGTGGAAGACGGAGCCTCAGTACTTTGTCGTACAGTATGTTCCAAAGAATGGCGCTCAGCACGTAACTTTGTGGAACGCTGCAGTAATATCGTAGTATACGAGTCCACGAACACTTTCGTACATAAGCTTTTTGTTTTTTAAGTAGCTTGCAATTATATTACGGATATACCCGGGAGCCTGCATTTTTCTATGAGCGTACCGAATGTGGTTCCAACTAGCTGAATTTTTGACATCTACCGTAACGATTGCGCAATATTCTTTGTGTTTTTTTTTAAGAGTAAAAGCCTCGAAAACCTTATCGTCAGTGCGGGACCTTATCGTCACTGAGCATCTGCGTCATATAAAAATCTACCTCACCGTGCTGTCCTTCAATCCGCATTTTAACATGTTATTGGTGCTCGTACTTATGCAAATAACCTTGTAAGCACTCATGGCCACTGAGCATCTGCGTCATATAAAAATCTACCTCACCGTGCTGTCCTTCAATCCACATTTTAATCCACGCATTGGATATTAATCTGTGTGTCCAACTGCCTTTATCACAACTATTCCATCTTTGCTGCCACTTCATGTACGTGAAGTTTTTTATGTCCTCGATCTTTTTTTTTGTTTATGACGACCGGAGGTGCGGAATTTTCATAGATACCAATGGACTGGCATGCACGATTCACTATCCTTGGTGCCTACATATTAAACCACGCGCCCCCTCCCCCCCCCCCCCACCATACACTTCAACCACTCTGCCCTGCGCCGAAAGGTATTAAATCGCGGAGGCTGGTTAGCTATTATGCAATCTTCGTGTAAATTGTTTTATCTGTCTGTAACTTCTTTCATTCGTCTGAGCTCCACAAGTACTTTGGTGGTATCCGTATTTATTTTGTTTATAAGTCTTGGAGCATATAGTCAGTTTTATAAGTCTTGGAGCATATAGTCAACAGTGCCAATGCCAATTGTTCTAAATCGTATCCACTTGAACATAACGTGTTCTGCGTTCTTCTTTGTCAGCAAAAGTCGGACAAAATGATGAGCCGTCATAATCAATTTGTGCAGATACTGCAAGCTCTTCAACTTTAGCACCAGCTTATAGGCAAAACCCCTCGAGTGGTTTTCGCCGTCGTCACAGAGTTCAAAAAAGCTACTTATGCTTTACATACTTACAGCTTCTTTCCTAATCCGCTCAAGGCGAAGTTCTTCCTGGATGCTGTTGACTATTCCACATACGATTCCCCAATTGTCCTGTGACTGCAACATACAGTGACACATATTCGTATAAACGCACTCTTAATTTTCACTTTGCTGCATTCTCTCTCTTTTATCAATGCATTACTCAAAACAAATTCCAACTCATATAGTTTACTAAACTAATAGAAATTGGTATTGAGTTCAAAAAACTATTTTCGTTGTTTTTGTTATATATAAATCATTGAAGTTTAAATATTTTACTAAAAAGAAGTACATATTCGTTTAAACGCATGAACTTAATTTTCAAGCTTAATTTCCCAAGCTTCCTTAATGGCCAACTTGAGCTCTAGCACAGTTTTGTACAGGTGTCCTTGGGCTTTTTGTCCATAGATTTTTCGTGACATGTACCCCACCGGTTCTCCACCGGATTCAAATCGGGACTGCATGCAGGCCATTTCATAAGTGGGATGTTGTGCTCTTCAAACCATTTCCATGACTAGAAACGTGAATGGCAGCGTTATCCTGTTGAAAAATGCTGTCTTCATCCATTTTATAATCCATAAATGAAATGAGAGCATCATCCAACAATTCCGTGTATATTTTCGAATTCATTTTGGGCGGCACAAAGCAAATATTTGCTTTACCTCTCGATGAAAATGGTGCCCACACCATAACGCTGCCACCACCAAAGTTTCTTTTTGTTACGCAAATCATGCCAATAACAACTGTAAGAGTCTGTGCTATCTAAGTTGAATTTCTTTTCGTCGGAAAACACAACATTGCCCCACTCAGTTGACCACTGCATGTGTTTTTGGGCGAAGTTAAGGCGCCCTTTTTGTGATGCGGCTTCAACACAGGCTTGCTCTCCGATTTTTTCCATTTAACAATATCTGAGTTACGTAAAATGTGTGCCTCGTTGTCATTGGAAAATCTAATTTCTCTTTTATTTGAGTTGAGTTCAAAAAATTTGTGGTGGCTTCCTTTCTAATCTGATTTATTTGGCGAATACTCAGTTTTCGATTGCCTTTCGTGGGTTTTTTTACACCATAATTTTCATCGTTTTTTTAAAAAAGAGCGCACAACTGCTTCTGATCTTCCAATTCTCTGCCCAATTTCCCGATTTGAATAACCCTCTTTATGGTAGAGGTTGATTTGGACTTTTTCTGTGTCATTGACGTATTTTCCCTTTGGCATTTTGATAAAATCTTAAAACCATATCGTTAAAAAAATAATTTTACATTTAAATTAAAGAAAACTTACCAAATTAAAGAAAATTAAGAGTGCGCTTATACGAATATGTGTCACTGTATAATGGACGATACTTTCAGGCGTCGGTAGATTACCTCTTAATATAGAGAAACGCACATAATTAAATATGGCGTGTTCTGTGTCATCGTCATGTTCAGTACACTCCGGACAGAGTGGTGAACTAATTGTGCGTAGAGCGTTTAGCCTGTACGTGGGACACAATTTCCTTCTATTCTGTTTGATGTTCAGTGCCTCTGCCCGAACTAGAGCGGCATATAATAGAACTGAACTAACAACTCTCGACAGCAAAAGTCTCCTCTCATATCCAGGTCCTCTAATATTAGGCATAATCCTTGATAACGGCATGTAATTGCGACGCCTTTTTCCTGGAGAATCCTACATGGGCTTTAAACTGTAGGCAGTTGTTAAGCATGACTCCCAATTTTTATGGGCTCCTTGGATTTCATCATCTGACGTCCTACCCTGAGCGTCAGGTATTCGACCGTTTTATAACCGGTTTATGTTTCGCTAGCTGCAGATCGTCGGACTCCAGCCATTGTTTAACCTACTTAATTGCTGTACTTGTAGCTATTTCAATCTCCCGAATAGTTTTTGTAGCTTTAAAAAGCTAGTTAAAAAGCTTTTTAGTTTGTAGCTTCCATTGGTCGGGAAAAATTCCTTCTTCAAAACAATTCTGTATCGTAGCCATAAAAATATCTGGTCTTGTATTCACTGCCGCCTTCACCGCTTTGTTTGAAATACCTTCTGGTCCTGGTGCCTTGCTATCTCCAATTTTCTGGCATGATTTGAAAAGTTCATCTTCAATGATAGCCAGTATATCACCTGTACTATAATCCATCGCGATGTTATCGCGGAAACAGGTGTTCCACTATATCCTTTAATATCGTCGGGCACGTAAGTGATGTAGATTTTCTGCCTTCCAATTTAGTCGTGACCAATCTCTATGCTGTGCCCCAGGGATTAATATCGGCTTTGTTACAAAGTCGTTTGAAGTATCTTGACTTTTATTCCTTAATCTTTCTGTTTAGCTCTTGCCGTAAATGTTTAAAAGCCAATAAATGATCTAGAAAGTCAGGTCTCCTTCTCGAGCGCTGGACGCCGTGCTTGCAAACATTTTGCTCTTAAGGCTTTAACATCATCGTTCCACCAGAAACATAGGTTCCTCTTCTTTTCTATTTGACGTTTTTCTGGGCATAGCAGCATCGCAAGCTATGATAAGATTCTCGGTTAAGCGTCTTGATAGATCTTCAGCCGAACCTTGGTTCAGATGAATTCACGCAGTAAACTGAATCGATCTCTCAATGCAATCCTACAATCGAGAGGCAGTAGCGGTAGATGTATTTTGAAAATTGTGAGACATTCATCCTCCACCCTTTATATTTATTAAGAAATAAAAGTGGGTAAGCAAGAGGACCCATTGAGGGAACTTAAAATGGAAACATGTTTCAAATTTTGAGCTGCTGAATTTCCACTAAAAGTAATCACTTGTTTATCTAGAGGTGGTTCGCCATCCATTGAAGTACAAATAACAGCAACATGTATAGTGATATCATCACTATACCGTCTCAAATCGGAATGACTGGTTACTTTAATTTCCATATGAACTTCTTTGTACTGATTGCCAGGTTGTCTTGTAAACTCATACATTGAATTCATACATGCACTCTATTAGGTTGTCCGGCGTAATTTGATGGGAAACCAACTTCAACTGTTGCTCGTATCCCTGCACGACGCTCGCCCTCGAAGAATACATGGTGTGCATCTTCGTTCGCTCGGTTGCAGCATGTACACAATGTGCCTTCATCACACCCATATTTATTCAAGTAGCTACGGAAGCATCCTGCTGAGTAGTTGCGGCATATAAAAATCACCGTTACCGTGACGTTCGACCCATGTGCTGATATTCGGTATTAATCTATGAATAATGCAACAAATATGCTAAATAGTAGAGCAGAAAGGACAGACGAACAAATCAACAAAGGCTGATAAGAAAGCTGAAAGAGAGGAATATAGCCGACAAAAATTTTTTATATTTCTAGTCGCTTTTTTATAGTCGACGAGCGAAAATATTTCATTTTTTTTATTTAACAACCGAAATATTCACTAAAAATAATTTATATAACAGCGTAAGTTTTGCCGGGTCAGCTAGTTGTCTATATAAATATGTGGTCTGTAAAAACTGAATATTTTGACATTCCATACAATCTGCCTATTGTGTTGAAACTTTTTGTTTAAATTTGGTTAAAAAGATATGGAATGAAGTTTCGATATATTTTTTGGTGATGACGCTATGGAAAACGGTCCAATTATGTCAGTCCAATTAGAAAAAATATTCACGACCATTCTAAATTATTAGAACATTTGCTCCGTTATTTGTAATACAAATAATCCATATAAAAAGAAGCACACAACTATTGAACAGCAGTTGTTTAAATTTGACATCTCAGACAACTGAAAAACGGTTACTTTAACGGTTATACATAATACTCTGAAATTACATACTAAACTTTAAAAACAATTTAAATCGGTTCACAAACCCGGTTTTAATCCATAATACCGATTATTATTACATACATAACATAAGTTGAGTTGTGATAGATTATAGGGGCATAAGTAATTTTTAAGTTTTAATATACATAGATTTGTGAGAATTTACGAGTACTCATCCTTAGCGCTCCAATTGCAATTTACAGCAAATTATGTAAAAACAAAAATATAGCACATTTTGCATACTGAATTCATTAAGCTTGGTGTCAGCCTTTATGCCCCATAGAATATCCGCGTAGGAAAGTTTGCCTTCTGCCTTTTTACACCCGTAGTCTTAATTCTACTTTTTGGCTTGCATGGACCTGCATTCCTTGGGTGCTTCTTTTGCATCCTCGCCATGCTTGTCCATTACACATTGATCATATATTTAATGGTATCTCTCATTGGCTGGTGGATTGACCTCCTTTTACCATGTTTTTTTCTAACATGTTCGCCAGAGATCTTATCTGCTCTCCTAGCTTCTGAAAGGGTGACTGTTTCTCCGTTTTTTCATTGGAGTTATCGACTGTGATTGTTGCCGCTGCAGCAAAGACTACAAGACTGGAAACTCCTCAAACTTCGTAAGCGAGCTCAAAAAAATGTCCGTCCGCGTGTTCACATACAGTGTATGTGAATTTTAAGGTGAAATTGCTTCCTTGTTACAAGCTAAAACCGGTTATTATAAAGCAAGATAACTGAAAGGTAAACCGTTTTACTTTATTACCACGCTGCACAGTGGCCGACTTTTCAACTTAGCGGCAAAAGTCAATTTTTTCAATGTCACAGATTTCAAAATGGGTTAGTTCATATGAAAGTAGAAACCTGAGAACCTAGGGAGTCAAAAAATAAAGGCTTTATCTTGATTATTTCATTAGTAACTATGCAATAAAAAGAGCACTTTTTATTTTCAACTAAAATAAACACATTTTTTAAACTTTTCCTAGATTTAGATATCCATATCTCTGTCAATATTGCAGATATTAAGTTCCGGTTTTTTTTATTAAATTCTTGGATATATTGTCAAATGTTGTTACAATTGAGTAAAACTGTTGGATAGTTATTACGTAACAAGAATTGCAGGAATGTTCTAAATTGGGTTAAATTGCGCCGTATTTCGGAGCAGGAATTTTTTGCTCCAAAAGACTCGAAAACGAATTTTACACCATTGTAAAGCTGAAAGTATTCTCTAAAAGCCCGTACCCATTCTGTTTGCAACGGTTTGCCCCACCGGGCGCTAGAGCCCATTATATTAGTCAAAGTCACACACGGCAAACGTTTTTAACATGTTTTCCGTTATTTCTTCTTTGTTAGTGTTATACTTTTCTTTCAAATTATATGTATTTATATTTCAAAGTATGGTACTGGGTACTGGGATAGTTTGCAGTAATTAGGTTTTTTTTAATTATCAGGTAATTAGCTCTTACCGCATTATGTACTGTAAATGTGAACAGATTATTGCTTTCATTGGAAGAGAATTATGTGAAAAGTCTTGGTGATTGCAACCTTACCCTTAAGTATAAACAATTTAATGCAGATAATTCAACAGACACCAATTTGTTTATGATATCTGTCGTTCCTTTGCAATTAAGGAGGAATAGCAACTTTAATCGACAAATACGTACCGATTGATATATGGAAGAATCGACACCTTCATCGACAAAATATTGTAGACCAATTAAACTTGCATTCAAAAAGGAGACCAAAGATGTGATAACCGAAGAAGTTAATAAAATTAGGATGCAAATTGATGAACTCCAGCCGCGGGTATTTGGGTATCATTGCCATCTTATTCAAATAGATTTCAAACTTCTGCTCACCATGATTGATGGAAAGTCGGACAAGCCTTAACTGATACTAAGGCATCCTCTAGCTATATTATATGCCATCAAACCGCGAGTAAACTAACCCAAGCACCAACATATGCCAATTATTCTGAAGAGGCATACGAATTCGGATTGTCGCCTCTTCACAATAGAATTCGTTTCATGGAACATATACTGAAATTGGGCTATGATTTGGAATTCGAAGCAACAAGAACCGTTAGACAAAATGCAGTGAATAAGGAGAAACGAAAGCTGAAAAAAGCCAAATACAGGAACAATATTGTGAAATAATGATTGATTGGCTAATAATTGACCAGCCAAAACAAGAAGAGGGAAATATAAATGATGGAAACATCGCCAGAAGATTTTTCTCAGAGACGGCAGCTTTCATTACAGGAGTAGAAGTTGAATTAATTAAGCGCTTCAAAGTAATAATAAAAGTTATAGCATGTAGCAGGATGATTGGTGCCACAAATTTACAATGAAAAATATCCCTGGAGGAATATGCCATCAACAATTCATAAAATTCTTTATAATGGCGAGCAAATTATTAAAAATAATCTTCAAGATATTGTACCAATGAGGATCTGCTTGCTGTTTCGCTGTGTACATCGGATCCATATACATATTTCAAATATCCGCCAAAAATGAAAATCTAGCTCAATCGAGTTAGATAGTGATGCACAAAATTTACTACTAGATAAGCGGAATTCTATCAATGAATGTTATGAAAAAAATGTTTGATTTGCATTAGTTCCATATTTATTACCTTATTTTTATTAATGCATTTTATTTATATGTTCGTTATTGATAATAAAAAGAAACGTATTCTTTTTATAATCTCTTTTTTTTAGGCTTTTAAGAAAATTTTAGTAGGTACCCTGATTGAAACTCTCATATACCTGGTTTTCCATAATCGATTTTTATGATTGTTATCTCACATTAAAGCCAAAGATTAGAAGAATCCAGCAATAAAATATTCCAAGAGAGTCAAAAGATATAGATTTTTGACCGCTAAGTTTAAAAACCGGCCACTGTGCGCCGACACAAAATTATGGGGTGAGTTAGTGGCAGGGATACCAACGACACAACTTTATTATTTATTATTTGTTTGGTTTTTAAGTAAACATTACAAGAAAAACTACTTTGCATTGTATGCTATGTTTACACCGACCCCAAATGCGCATTTGTAATCACTCATTTAAAAAGTGTTTACACCGCCTTGTTTGCATTTCGTTTGACATTGATCAGACCAAATTTATGTTTTTTGTTTGCTTGATTTTTTTTGCAATTGTTTTTTGTCAGCTAATTGACATTATTTCCCTTCCATTTCCCTTGTTTTGTTTTGGGATTTTATTTTTCCCTACGACAGGCTGATTCGAAATATTATTTTACAACTCGTTTGGATCTCATTTCGGCAAAATGAGATGATTTCGATAATGAGTGATTTGCCAATTTGTATGGGAAATGGGATCATTTGGCTTCTCATTTCTGGCTTTTGGGCGTAATGAGCCATTTAGCGTCGGTGTAAACGTGGTATAAGAGTATTCGCGGTTTTGACGATTTCTTAGCGGTTTGGAAATATTAAAATGTAATGTAAACTTATTTGTTTTTGTAATTTTTCATTCCTGTTTCATTTAAATTAAAATGAGTTAACACAAATAAATTTACAATTCATTTATTTAAATTAAAATTCATTTAAATTAAAGGCCAAAAGAACTAAAATCACAATTAAGTAAATATTAAATTAAATCACGAATCAATATTCAACAAAACATGTTGAAGACGCTGGCATCTCTTTCGGCTAAATTTTGTGAAATGAGGAATTTTTATAAAATTTAACTTCGTTTTACTTGCAAAATATTCAATATTGTGCAACTATATAAGTTCAAAAAGGTTTAATGTACATTTCTAAAAGCATGCGTTGGTTTTAAAACTGGTTCCTTGGTCTTTAAAATATCATATTTCTGGCTTATTGCTATGAAGAAGAACATAGCATTCTTCTCTGAAAATATGTTTCTGAATTTTGTAAACAAACTCCAGAGTTGGCAAAATTGCATGCGTTTTGTTTTTGTATTCTACTACACCCAAACCTGGTTTCACCAACGCATTCAAAGCGAAAAAAGAGTTTGCAGTCTTGTAGTCTTTGCGCTGCTGGTGGTGTACAAGCAATCAACATGGCTTTACTAAACGGGTCAAATGTACATATGTATATTATACGATATTGTCTATACACGACGCTTTTCAGCGCGTTCCTATCGATTACATGTATGTATGCATAAAAAGCGGTACAATTATTCCTTGTTTTAATATACGCATGTTTCGACGAAATCTTTTAGCGGCCGCTTCTGTTTTTACAGCATCTAGAGTATGCAACTAAAAACTTTCTTCAGCTTGGGTTCCGATGCCATTCTGTAATTCTAATTAGTAAAGGCAAAAAGAGCGGTACTGCTTTAATAGATCAACGATCTGTCGATCAGCTGTTTTTGTTTATAATTCTTAGCGGGAAGTTGTACTAAAACCACAATTTTGTTCACTAAGTGTTAGTTTCCAATTGTTTCAGTGTGTGTGCCTCCGTGTGTTTAAACCGTTATTTAAGCATTACTTCACGAAGAGGGTTATTTCAAAGCATTTTCTTATTCGGACAAGCTCAGTACTCTGTTCCGTTTTTTGTTTATGTAACTCACGGTTCCGTGGTCGAAAATTCGACCAATAACAATTCCTATTTTGATTTATTTCTTTTTATTCAATTTTAATTAAACTTATTTATATTACCGTTAATTAAACTATCCTTTGTATATAAATTTCTAATCAATAAAACAATCACATTTTTTTAAAATAATTTATGTGGCGGAAATGCACTAACACCCAATGAATTTAAAAATTCTACAGGATAATTATTTCTTACGTTTTTTATATCGTAAATAATGTTATGAAATCTATGCTAAATTCGGTGTTCATCTTCGTTAAAATTTATTATTTCAGTATTTATTTGTGCGCAATGTTAATTTTTGGAGATTTACAGCCTTATCATGTATTTTTAAACGCAAACACAAACTCAAACGCGACTCAAACGCAATGCGTTTCAAATGGTATGATGGAACTTTTTCGAGTAGACTGCGTATGAGTTTTGAGGAGAAACATAAAGATAAACAAACTTTACGTAGCCTTGCAGACTTCCCCTGTTTGCAGAGCATAAAGAGTTTAATTTTTTTTTTTTTATTCAGTAAATAACAATTATATAACAATATAACCAACAGTGTACATTGCGAGATCAGTAGTTGAAACTAGTGTCGATCTCAACTTAATATTAATTGACATTAAATTAACACAATTGAAAATACAAATATATGACAGATAATTAAAATATACAAATAAAAAGAGAAAAGAAATATTCATAAATATGAAGAATAAAATTAAAATTGAAAAATTAAAAATTTTAAAATTTTTAAATTGCAATAAAATGAAAGGTAAAATTAAGATAAATAAAACAAAATAAATATGAGAAATAAACATGAGAATATTAAGCACTAACTAACGAAATAACTAGGACACAATACGCACAAGTGTAGTGACATCACAAGGGTTGAACAACATTAGCCACAGTTTCACCTTCCGTAAGAACCGACCCACTACACGAAAACTTGTTATATTAGGTGGCAAGCAGTTAAAAATCCGAGGAGCACTAGACAAATAGAATCTAAAGTAGAGTTGCAGGTTATGCGATGGAATTGTTGCTAAATCAGAATTCTGACCTCTCAGTGTGTATGCTGGATTTCTTGTACCGAAGAAGAAACCAGTGTGAGCCAGATTAGTAAAATAAGTTTTTAGAATTTTATAAAAATAAAGGTGCTTTAGGGGTAGAATATTGAGTTCTTTGAAAATTGGAAAGCTACTATCATACCGGGATTTATTACTAATTGTTTTAATTGCAAGCTTCTGAATCGAGTATAATGCGTTGATATTGTAGTTAACAGTTCCTCCCCAACAGACTAGGCCATACTCAAGTTTAGAATTGAAAATTCCAAAGTAAATCCTACGTAAGAGGTTAGGAGAGCAGCATATTTTTAGGAGAAATAGTTGCTTAGTTGCACATCGTAGGTATTTAGTTAGAACGTCAGTATGACCAGTCCAATTCATTTTGCTATTTATATGAATTAACGCAACCAATAATACAACAACTTGAGCAGCAGTTCATCGAGTTATTATTGGTCAGGTAATTGCTAGATGAGGGACATATATCCCAAGTCAAAGGTACATTTTTGCAGGCTGGACCATGGAATACGAAGTCGTCAATAACAGACGGTTTACCTCTAGCACAAAATAACATAATTTTAGACTTCTCACTTAGAACAAGCTTGTTCATAAGAAACCAGTGTCTCAGTAGTATTAGGTCGTTATTAATGGCCACAGTCAGTCTAGGAATCGAATCACTTGTATAAGTACAGGCCAGATCATCAGCAAACGCGACCGGCTTGCCGGAGAAACCGATCGACAGCAGAGAATTTATAAAGATTCGAAACAGAATTGGCCCTAGCACAGATCCTTGCGGAACGCCAATATTGATTGTAGCCACAGGCGAGAAGTCACCACCAATTCTAACTCTCTGCTGTCTATCGGTTAAATAAGACCGAAACCAATTTTGGACGTTATCTCTAAATCCACAACCGTACATTTTATCTAAGAGTATTTCATGATCCACAGTGTCAAAAGCTTTCTTTATGTCAATGAATAGCGCCGCAGCAATCGGCTTATTATTCATGCTGTTATAAATGTTACAACAAAAGTTAAGTAGAGCGTCTTCAGTGGACTTTACCTCACGAAAATCATATTGACAATTATTAAAGAAACTTTTTTTATTGAGAAAGTTGGCGATTCTTGTTTTAACTGGTTTCTCAAAAATTTTCGAGAACGTCGGCAGGATTGAAATTGGCCTGTAATTATTCAATGAAAACTTATCACCTTTCTTATGCAAAGGAATAACCTCAGCCACCTTGAGTCCAACCGGAAAGATACCCTGTTCCATACTATCATTAAAGATAACTGACAATATTTCAGCAATATGAAGAGCAATATTTTTTAAAAAGTTACTTGAGAAGCAATGTGAAGCAGATGAATTGGAGCTTTTTAAGGAATGAATGATTGAAAATATTTCAGTGGCAGAAATAGGCTCGAAAAAGAAGCTCTCTGCATAAAAAACATCATTAAAATTGCAATCACAAGAGACAGCATTAGCCCCATTGGCTGTGATAACATAAGTTGCAACATTTGAGAAAAAGGTATTGAACTCATTAGCTATTGCCTTTTGAGATGAAATAGAACTATGCTCGGTTTCTATTTTAGAGATGATAACGTGATTTTTCGTTTTACCCAGCAAGTCGTTTACTAGGCTCCATTCTTTCTTTGGAGAACCCTTTAGCTTATTAAACTCATTTACATAAAATTTTTTTTTTGCTAAAGCTACATCTTTGATGACTGTTTTACAAAAATATTTATACCGGGCTAGCAACGCCATATCCAAGGGTTTGTTTTTGTTTTCATGTACAATTTATTTTTTAGACGGATCAGTTTTAAAAGCGCAGTTCTTTTGCACGCTGAGAACTACCATACGAACAACCAGTAGTATGCTTAGACAGTATATCAATAAAGTTATCATAAGCCACACTGGGATCAGATGCATTGTAGACTGTTGCCCAAGTCTCGGTTGCAAGTTTATTATTTAAGGCAGCAAAATCTGTTCTGCGGACAGAATACGTGCAGGATCGAGCGATAGGTTTCTTCATCATGACATCATGAAATCCAAGGCAAGTTAAACAGTGATCAGAGAAATGCAGATCAGCAGTTGAGCTACTAATTCCGATTTTATTTATTGCATTGCAACGGATAAAAATGTGATCAATACATGATTCAGAAGTATTTGAAATCCTAGTGGGACCATTTATACAAGACTCAAGCCCATATGATTTTAATAATAACAAATAATCTTTTGCAAAAGGAGACTCATCTAAGATGTTTATATTAAAGTCACCTAGTAAAACAAGATTATTAGCCGTCGTGGTAGCCATATTTGATTAAGGTCGCTTAGAAAGGTTGTATTCGGGACACGTGAGTGATATCGGTACATAGCAATGAACGTAAGTGAGAAGCCAGAGATTCTACACTTTAGCTTAATTCCATCAAGACTGCTTAAGCAGACATGAAAAGTCACATATAATGTCGTCACGAACAAAAGCGGCATAAGAATTATTACAATTATAATAAGAAGTGAAACCAGGAACATTATAAATCTATTGTTCACCATCAAAAATCCAAATTTCAGATAGAAATATGAAGGTTGACTTTGAAATCAGAGAATTAACATATAGCAAGAAATGGTCGAAGTTCTTACGTAAACTACGAATGTTTTGGTGAACTATATAAAAACTAGTTTGTTCAACCCTATTGCTGATATTTTCAAACGAAGTGGACTCACAAAGGCGAGGTGGGATGTACAAGCAGTTGGAAATAAAAGTACTAACCATTAAAATTTAAGTTAGTTTATGTAAATCATCTAAAGATGAAATTACCTCTGCCTTATCACCATCCCTTTTTCTCACTAATACCTTGCCATTTCCAACCCATAGGTATTTATAGTTTAGATCACTTTTTACTTTTAGCGTAGCTTTAAAAATATTCCTAGTTGTAGGTGACAGACAATTATTAATATAGATTTTTTTATTGTTGTCGCAACCGAAGAGACGCGTAGTAAGACCTAATCTATTCTCATCCTTATTTCTTAACACAGCACTTTTTACATGTTTAGACACAAACTTAATTGTACTAATATTTTTAACAGAGGAATCACCCTGTTTATTTATTGATCTGACGAAGCAATCATCAATCATCTCCGGCCCGATATTCAGCTTAACACCTTCAGAAAAATTTTTGAGAGTAGCTTCAAGTCCGTTTTGTTTGCAATACTCTCTTGTTACACCACTAATTTCAACGCATTTTTCTTCTCTTCTCAGTCAAATAATCAACTTGTTTCTGCAGAGCCAGCACCTGTGTTTGCAGTACCGTTTTATCTTTTTAAAGAGACTCGATAAGCTGGAGAGCATTAGTATTTAAACTTTTGAGAGATAAAATCACGATAAAGAGTCTCAAGAGTTACAGCTTCTAATAGAGCAGGCTGAGAGCTGCATTGTACTCTTTGACCTTCAAGATTGACTGAAGCATCAGTGCACAAATTAGAAGGTGTGTTATTGCTGCAAACAGCAGCGTCAGCTTTTTGTACGTTTTTTCCAAGTGCCCGCACTGCCTTTGATGTAGTTCTGCCTTTAGATAAGTGCAGAAATTGTTGTTGCTCCGGCTTCTGTTTTTGATTAGGGTTACGCTCTGTGGGAGAAGCCTCCGCTTCACGCGCAACGGTATTAGAACGGAGGGAGCCACGTCTAGCAGCCGCACATTTCGAACAACGAAAATGATTTTTCGACAACTCCATAAACGCAATATCAGCTGGCAAAATATTTACACATTTGCAGTGAAAGAATTCATTGCAATCCACGCATTTTATTTTGTCTTGACCGCGGTGAACTTTGAGATTACACACACATTGTAACTAAAAATAACGAGGAGCAAAAAAAGAGTACGTGCTGATACGACTAGTGCACAAAACAAAGTGCGAGTTACCATGTATGAAGCATTGTACCCTACACCTTAAGGTAAGGGTATATTCACTTTGTAACGAAATGTGTAACGCATAGAAATAGAGACGATAGGTATAGAAAAGTATATATATTCTTGATCAGCGTGACCTCCTGAGACGATTTAGCCATGTCCGTCCGTCTGTCTGTCTGTTGAAATCACGATCACAGGAGAACCGGTGAAGGGTAAATTTTGCATAAACATTGTTTCTTGCGGTGAGCAGGTTGGTATTGAAAATGGGCAAAATCGCTCTACAACCACGCCTATTTTTTATTAAAAATGTGATATCAGCGTTCGTTTTTTAGCTATTACAACAAAATTCATTCCTGGGTATAGAGTAGCATTATCCGTGAATGTGCCAAATATGGGCGTGATCCGCCCACTTTTAGGCTACACAGGCAAAATATGGTTATATTGTTAAATATATAATCTTCCTGAGTAAAACTTTAGATGACAACTTGTTTTCCAAAAAAACATTTTTACATCAAAACTGGGTGCGGTCCGCCCACTTTTACACTACATATACAATATAGCAGTATGAAAATAAGTTTATTACCACGGAAATAAAGTTTAAATGAACACAATTATAAAACAACTAAGCTACTTATTTTGTTTTGAAAAAGGTAATGTCCACGCCTACTATTTATACAGAGGCGTATCTAGGTCTCATGGAACCCGGGACGGTTAATCAACTTGTAGCCCCAAAAATGCCTAGAATTCAATAAGTCCCTACTTGATTTCCACAACTGCCGCCCCCGACATTGTGCCGCCCAGAGTGGACCGCCACCCCCGCCCCACCCTAGCTTCGGCACTTTTTTCAAAACGTTTAGGTGTAGGGTATCGGCCAGGCCGAATATAGCTTTCTTACTGGTTACAAGTAGTTTTTAGGAATCCCAATGAATTAGTGCTATAACTGATATATGGCAACATTTGTACAACAAAAGCAAATCTGATAACGCGCACACAATGTTTACATACTGATATTGTGTTTATTATCGTTTGCTCTTTATGCGAGAGTGAATATAGCAGCAATATTCCTCGGGCGACCACTAGCGCAGCGTCATAGCGGGAAACAAAATACGGGGATACTCAGAAGAGGGACAATTCGGATCTTGTACTTATCTTTTGAGAAGGTGGCGCCGTGAATAAAAAAAATTGTATGAGCCACTGTTCAGAATCACACCAAACACGAGCATTTTGCAATCGTCTGATTTGAGAGACTTTTTCCACGAAATAGTTCATCCATCATGCCAGAAAAACGTAGTGAAGTCTGCAAAGCATGTAAATTACCAACAAAACTGCGTTTGCGTTTAGTTTCGCGTTTTGATTGCGTTTGAGAGGTTTACAGATTTTCCTATCTCAATTCTTCCAAAAATACGTAAAGCACAAAACAAAACGCGAAATAAACGCAACGCGAAAAGATACATGATAAGGCTGTTAACAGAATTTAGCAGAATATCAGAAAGAATATTTTCAGAAACTTTTCCTTAAATATAAGATATTATATTTTCCAACATTACCAATGATGTTTTGTGGTATTTGTATCATATCATCGCCAAAATCACGAAAAACTGTTTCTTCACATTACCAATTTTCTTAAGAAATTCAATTTCTTCAGGAAACGCTCTAATATTCTGTGTAAGTGTTAATTTATGAATGAATCTGAATTCATCACAACTCGTAACGCAATTTTCCATACAAACTAAACGATTACCGTTTGAAATATGATGAAAGTGGGTAAGCATGTAAAAGTGGGTAAGCATGAGATGTAAAACGTAATATCCCAAGTTTCGTCATCCGGCAACACCATAACCTTAAAGTACTAGTGATTCCGTATCAGCATCACGTAATTTTTTTCCTGCAAAAATGTCAAGTTTTGTACCGAATAAGCATCATTTGCGGGAACTTTTGATTTACTTCTTTAAATTGAAAAAATCTGCAGCTGAGGCGCATCGATTGCTTCTAGAAGCATATGGTGAAGCTGCTTTAAGTGAGAGAAGTTGTCAGGAATGGTTTCAAAAGTTTAAGAACGGTGAGTTTGACGAGAAGGACAAAGAACGCAGTGGAAGGCCGAAAGTGTACGAGGTGTATTATGAATTGCTCAAACCAAGCGAAACCATTACTGGAGCTCTCTACCGAACACAATTGATGAGATTGAGTCGGGCACTTAAGGAAAAACGCGCCCATTACTACTCCAGACACGACAAAATTATTCTTTTACACGATAATGCTCGTCCACATGTTGCGGCGCCGGTAAAAACATACTTGGAAACACTCAACTGGGAAGTTTTACCCCACCCGCCGTATTCACCAGACTTAGCCCCTTTTGATTATCACCTGTTCCGGTCGATGGCACATGGTCTGTCTGAGCAGCGCTTCACATCATATGAAGACACCAAAAATTGGGTAGATTTGTGGATAGCGTCAAAAGATGAAGAGTTTTTTCGACGGCGTATCCGAATGTTGCCAGAAAGATGGGGAAAAGTGGTGGCAAATGATGGAAAATACTTTGAATAAAACGTAATGTACTGTTCCTTCACAATAAATTCCTAACTTTTTATAAAAAACCGGAAACTTATTTGTACACCTAATAAAATGGAAAAATGTTTCAAATTTTGAGCTGCTGAATTTCCACTAAAAGTAATCATTTGTTTATCTAGAGGTGGTTCGCCATCCATTGAAGTACAAATAACAGCAACATGTATAGTGATAGCATCACTATATCGTCTCAAATCGAAATGACTAGTTACTTTAATTTCCATATGAACTTTGTACTGATTGCCAGGTTGTCTTGTAAACTCATACATTGAATACATTGAATTCATACATGCACTCTATTAGGTTGTCCGGCGTAATTTAATGGGAAACCAACTTCAATTGTTGCTCGTATCTCTGCACGACGCTCGCCCTCGAAGAATACATGGTGTGCATTATCGTTCGCTCGGTTGCAGCATGTACACAATGTGCCTTCATCACACCCATATTTATGCAAGTAGCTACGGAAGCATCCTGCTGAGTAGTTGCGTCATATAAAAATCATCGTCACCGTGACGTTCAACCCATGTGCTGATATTCGGTATTAATCTATGAATAATGGCTTTTAATTGCTAGTTTTCCTCTTGCGCCCGGAAAAGCGTAACAGTTTCCAATTTCCTGACGAACTTTTTGTGCATATTACATATTAAATATGTTTTCAGTTGAGTCGTGCCATCATCTATATATGTACATATATATAAATTTCGTGTCACGGTGTTTGTGTTCGCACTCCTCCAAAACGTCTTGACCGATTTTGATGAAATTTTTTGTGTTTGGTAGGTGTGAGAATAGGTCGGAAAGTATATTTCACCCTCCTACCCTCACCCTACCATTAGATTATCGCGATTTTAGTTTAACATTCGTATTTCAACTAAAAGGAATTTAATTATGTTGCTGACAGCTGATGCTACGCGTGCCTTATAGAACTTTTAAGCCATTTACGAAAAGCTTTGCGTCATTTTGACGTGAAAAATTTTGTACGATTTATTTTAAACAATTTGGTATATTTGTTCGTGTTACAATGAACAATGCCAGTAAGACGCAAGGGGGCCCATTTGTGCCGTCGAACGAATAATACAACAAATATGCTAAATAGTAGAGCAGAAAGGACAGACGAACAAATCAACAAACGCCGATAAGAAAGCTATAAGACAGGAATATAGCCGGCAAAAATTTTTTATTTTTCGAGTCGCTTTTTTATAGTCGATCATCAAAAATATTTGCAGTTTTCATTTTTTTTATTTAACAACCAAAATATTCACTAAAAATAGTTTATATAACAGCGTAAGTTTTGCCGGGTCAGCTAGTTGTCTATATAAATATGTGGTCTGTAAAAACTGAATATTTTCACATTCCATACAAAGTGCCGATTGGGTTTAAACTTTTTGTTTAAATTTGGTTAAAAAGATATGGAATCAAGTTTCGATATATTTTTTGGTGATGACGCTATGGAAAACGGTCCAATTATGTCCGTCCAATAAGAAAAAATATTCACGACCATTCTAAATTATTAGAACATTTGCTCCGTTATTTGTAATAAAAATAATCCATATAAAAAGAAGTACACAACTATTGAAAAGCAGTTGTTTAAATTTGACATCTTAGACAACTGAAAAACGGATAGTTTAACGGTTATACATAATACTATGAAATTACATACTAAACTTTAAAAACAATTTAAATCGGTTGACAAACCCGGTTTTAATCCATAATACCGATAATCCATAATACATAACATAAGTTGAGTTGTGATAGATTATAGGGGCATAAGTAATTTTTAAATAAGTTTTAATATACATAGATTTGTGAGAATTTACGAGTACTTATCCTTAGCGCTCCAATTGCAATCCATTTGTGAATGATAGGTTAAAACGCGGGAAACAGAGTTTACAGCAAATTATGTAAAAACAAAAATATAGCACATTTTGCACACTGAATTCATTAAGCTTGTTGTCGGCGTTTATGCACCATAGAATATCCGCGTAGGAAAGTTTGCCTTCTGTTGCAATAACAATTGCATCCGGTTTTACCCTTATTGACTTCTAAGTGCTCGTATTGGTAGCCTTTTTACACCCGTAGTCTTAATTATACTTTTTGGCTTGCATGGACTTGCATTAGCTTCTTTTGCATCCTCGCTCTGCTTGTCCATTACACATTGATCATATAACAACCTTATTTTCAACCTTATAATTCATTGTTAGTGGATTGACCGTCTTTTACCATGTTTTTTTCTACCATGCTCTTACCATGCTCTTCTAGCTTCTGAAAGGGTGACTGTTTCTCCGCTTCTTAATTAAAGTTATCGACTGTGATTGCTGCCGTTTTAGTTGGCGTACGAGCAACCAACATGACTTTAATAAACGGGTCAATTGTACATATGTACATATATGTGGGAAGCGACATCTAGTGGTACGGGTCGACAGACTAGAAGTGGACGACTCTAACGACACGGGTGGCAACTCTAAAAGAAAGACGACATGAAGACAGCAGAGTAGAAAAACTACATCAGAAGTGTACGCACACGTTTAGGCCACTAAGCCAACTAATTCTTTGTAAATTAATTAATTGTGAACTATTTCTTTAAATAAACTAAAATATTAATTGGGTGAAGAAAAAAGAACTACATTTGGTGTCAGAAGCGGTATCCAAGCCCGCTGAAACACGCAGTTTGTACAGTTTAATATTTGAGAATTGAACAAAGAAAAGATCGAAAATGGATGAAAATTCAAACGCACATTTTTGAAGTTGTAGCTATACTAAAGTTGACACAAATCGTCGTCATTCTAAAACTAGAACGGTGCTGATCATTTGGTGCATATTGGGTAGAACTGTGAAATATCGTAGAATAGTCAAAGCTATAATTTCAAAGTGCCAAACTGTACCCGGGTGTCCACTGAGAAACGGTGAAATTCAGACATCAAAATCCGTTAGACGGCAAAATTTCAAATGCGCATATTACGCAAAAACTAAGGCAACAAGACGCGAGAGTGCGAGCGAGATAACAAACACATGCCAATAAGCAACGTGTTGAAAAAATTAACGACGCTAAGGAAGAATTGAAAACTAAGAAGAAGGGGCACCAGTAAAGCCCAAGCTGAATCTGTCGGAGATTTTAAGAAGAGAGTAGAAGGGGAAGCTGGAAAGAAAAACAGAAAGTTACGAGCTAAAGAAGGAAGAAAAAATCTGCAGCGAAGAAGAAACAGCTGAAGAGATTGCTAAGACAGCAACAGAAGGAGAATTGCCAGATATGTCATTTCATGTTTTGTTTATACGTACATATATTAGTTTCTTGAAATTTTTATATACAGAATTTTTGAAGTTCAAGGTCGGCTTATGTACATTATTACATGTTGCTGATATTTTGTTTAGTTATTAGTGCTGGTACAGCTAACGCATTGTTTTTGTACGCTTAAATAAAACTTAAGAACATTAAAATATTGATAACTATCTCTTTTGACAAATGTAACCGTGGATTTTCACTGTTAGTATTATCGAACAAGCGACCAATTAAAGAGTAAATATTTATTTGTATACTTATATGATAAGTAGAACTTATATTTCTTTTATGTACATTAACTTTTGTAACTTTAAAAATGGAGGTGGCCGATCAGAATTTTCATTCAGTGCCGTAGTTATTTATTCCTAATTGAATGAAATGCTTTTTCAAACGCTTTTTTCTTCTTACTGTGTTTTGGATATTAACAAGCTCAACCGGAAGCCCATTTAGAATTTTTGGTATTGCTACTTTCAGAGTATATTTTCCATAATTGTTATGAAATTTTCCAACCATAAATCGTCCTTCTAATCTTCTGCGAGTGCCATGATTGTGGTTTATTTGAACTCGGTACTGTGTTTCCTTGTAGAATACATTTATTAACGTGGTTTTAAAGATTCCGGCAACGCTCAGCACATTTAATTGTTGAGGTAATCCATTGTGGTATCCATTATTTGCGTTTAGCGTCCTCATTTTTTTTAAGACATAGTTTTGGCTGTGCTGAAGTGTTCTGCAGTGTGATGAAGAACCCCAGGCTGTGATTCCATGTTGTGTGTATGATTCTGCAAGAGCATAATAAGCTAGTCTAACTACTTTCGCATCACAGCAGTTCTGTAGGTAATGGAGCATGTACGCAGTCTTGTGAAGTTTCATTTTAACATAATCCACATGTTCTTTCCATTTCAGATTATGGTCCACTATAACACCAAGATATTTGTTTTTTGTAACCTGATCAATAACCGTGGTACATCTGTCGTTTTCTTTGCTAATAAAGGGTCCGCCATCTAACGTTTTTTTTTTCAACTAGTGCTTATTTCGTGAATGGTAACACTTAGCTCATGTCTGATTTGACAGATAATTAGTTTTATCCTTCCGCTGAACGAATATGGTTGTGTATACGCTTGAACAACGCTGGGGAATATTGCGACATTACTTTGAAAATCATGGTAATGTTGCAGAATGAAAATCATCTTTTCAGATGAAGCTCATTTTGATCTTGGCGGGTATGTAAACAACCAAAATTGTCGCATTTGGGGCACAGAAAACCCGCACGCATACATTGAAGAGCCGGTGCACCCAAAACGAGTCACTGTTTGGTCCGGATTTTGGTCCAGAGGCATAATTGGGCCATTTTTCTTCGAAAATGAGCAGTCAATGGCGATCGTTATCGGGCCATGTTGAACGAATTTTTGTTCACAAAAATTGAAGAGGAGGATATTGGCAACATTTGGTTTCAACAGGACGGCGCTACGTGCCACACAGCCGAAGTTACACTCGATGTTTTGCGCCCTGTTTTTGAAGATCGCATTATCAACCGCAGAGCTGATGTCGTTTGGCCACCTCGGAGCTGCGATTTGACACCGTTGGACTATTATTTGTGGGGTGCCGTCAAAGATAAGTATTACGCCGACAAGCCAGAGACAATTGACGCCTTAAAGGACAATATTCGTGAAGCCATTGGTGAAATACAGCTGCACACAATCGATAATGTGCTTAAAAATTGGACCGATCGTGTAGGCTACTGCATGGCCAGCCGAAGCAGCCATTTGAATGAAATTATTTTCCATTATTAACCGGAAGGATTGTACTTTCAAATAAAAAAAGAAATTTGAGTAAATATTCACTAGTTTTTTTTATAGCATTTTCAAAAAAAAAAAAAGTTATTTGTCCTGTAGTTTGCTGTTAAGTTGTTTGAATGTAAACAATCATTATTGTGGAATCTAAGGGCAATATCATGAAATGGAATATGTGGTGGCTTGACATGCATCACTTTAGTTTTGCTAGCATTCATAATGAGACCATTATCATGTGACCACTTTTGTATAGTTTCGATTTCCTTTTGCATATGTTGCGTTGCCATCTCTATGCGTTACTACAACAGCAGTATCATCTGCGTAAGCCAAAGTTAAGGAACTTTCAAGCCGTTTCAGTAAGTTGTTTGTATATGTATATTATATATAGAATGGTCCGAGTTTTGAACCTTGTGGAACACCATGCATTACATGCACTTCTTCGCCGACGGTATTCTCTATACGTTTGCGATTCTAGATAGCTTTTGAACCATTTATGGTAATCACCTCTTATTCCAATATTGTACAGTTTTGTCAGTAACTTTTCATGAGGTAACGTATCGAAAGCCTTGCTGAAATCCACAAACAAGACCACGCTATGCAGGTTTTTACTTAAGTAATAATAATAATAAGCCTGTCGGCTACAAATGGGAAAAGTGCCAGTGGTTAAAACGTGAGGTCACATTTTTAGGATATGTCATAAAGGGTTCTACGATTAAACCATCTGTTGAGAAGACTGCTGCTATTAAACATTTCGTCATGCCGTCAGACAAAAAATCGCTCCAACGATTTCTAGGTCTTACGTCATACTTTAGACGTTTTATAGCAGACTACGCTTTGATAGCTAAACCACTAACGGATCACAAGTACCGTAAATGGTTCACAATTTTTTTTAATGCCACATCGCTTATTTCTTCGTAAACATTTTTGTAATGAATTATATTTTTGATGAATTCTAGATCTACACGTGGCGCCATAGCAGCCATTGGGGTCAAAATCCACGGCTCAATATTAATTAGTTATTAGCAATGTTAATTAGAAATACACATGTATCTCTAATGCTACTATACTCTTTCTTTCTTTCGGAAAATAAATATATTTAAAGTGTATATTATTTTAGCCATCCACCCCGCATGGTGAAATGCGCCAGGCATTTTGCCACCCAAAGGAATTCCCCGAAGAAAAATTATTGCTAATTCTAAATGTTCTTTGTAGTCATCTCATAAGTCAGTCATAATTTTCAAAAATTTCGATTTTTTTTGTATATCATTAATATGTTTCAGAACGTAATCGTCGTGCGTTTCCGGGATGTAATTATTTTTATTCATTTCAGGCCAACTATTTTGAAATTTTTTAAAAAGTTGAATATTCGGGCCTCTTGTTTTCGTAATTTTTAATTAAAAGACCCCACGCAACACAATTTCGTAAATGTGATGGCGACAAGGAAAATACAAAAGATCTCTTTCAATTCTTTGTTCTAGCGACACACATGCGCCCTTCAATCGTCCCGTATTTGATGAAGTCGTGTCGCAGCATAAAGCTTCTACGTGGTCCGTTAAATTCCATTCTTCTAAGGTTGCAAATATCGCCAAGCCCTGATCGCTTCCACTACTAGAAGAAATCGCAGGTATCCCCAATAATTTTCGTACACCGTTGCACGAAATTACCACTGGAAGTCGCTCCACAGTTTTCTTGTCCAAAGTAGGCAACATCGCGCCATCCCAATGTACAGTTATCCCCCTGAGATTAATTTATCCGAACATTTCCTGCAGATGTTTGGCGTGATCTGCGCGAAAATTATGGCGAAATCGCCGAAGAGAAGTGCGATTAATAATTAATTCATTTGTATTGCGACCTAAGCTCTCTGCTGTTGCCATAATAATACGAACAGCATCGCGATCGCTGATTTTGCACGCATCTAAAGCTGCAAATAACTTTGAAGAAAATACTTGGACTTTTCCTCTTCTCCTTTTTCGGTCACTCGGCCCAGATATATTCGAATCACCTTCAACTTCTGAGTCACTGGATACCTGCAACCCCTCAGGAACATTTCCAATGCTCGAATCTAACGGAAAATCTCCAATGCCCGAACCTAACGGTACATTCATTGTCATTTCGTCGCTGGATGACGACGAAGATTGTATCTGCACTGTTTCTGTAATGTAAAAATAAATATACTGAATTCATTTCTAAAACGTTAGAAATATACTTAAGAGAGTTAAATTTTAAAAATATATGTTACCTTGTACAAGTGATTGTTGACCATGTTCTTGTAGTGTTTTCGTCCGTTCTTCTCGAAGAGTTTTCCGCTTTTCTTTTTCTGCAAAAGCACGATCACTGGCACCCATTAGTCCAACTCGCCCTTTTTCCCTCTGTTTCAATAGAAATAATTTATCTTCTTCGATTTTTATCATTTCTAAAGCATTCGCATGGGCGATGTCGAATAAATCGTCCATCAAATCTGTGAATTCTTGTTCCCGCTGTATTTGGATTGCAGTTCGACGATTGACAGATTTATATAATGTTCTCAATTTCTGATAAAGAGACTTCAACTTGTCAATGCTATCCGACGTCTTCTTCACTGTTATTCGTGCTTTCTGCCAAAATAAATCAGTTGGAGTTAAGGTCCAGCTTTACTTTTCTCATATTATAGAAAAGAACTCGTAACACTTGTCCGTTACTCGGCAATTTTGCACCAACAATTTGTTGTTCGTAGTAGTCCAATATAAACAATTTATCACTACTTCTTGTCTCCAGTTTTGCTCACTGTCACACTAACAAATTTCGATACTTCGTGATGCGAATACCTCGAACTCTCGACGTAAAATGAGGTTTCTTTTACTAAGGGACTAGGAAGCAGGTAAAAAACAAATAGAAGGATAGCTCTTTGGAAGGGGTACCTGGTTATCATTAAAACATAAAATTGGAGTTGCATGTAAAATTAAAGGGAAATTACTGAAATTTTCAAATTTCAAACCGATTGCGACACCCTTTCCTGTTGTCCAATTGAGTTCTTCTTTTGCAGAACTTATTTTTTTTGGATCTGGAACAGATCTAGGGGGTCGCATAAAAGAAATCAGATGGTCGGAAAATAAGGTCCTAATGTACATATATGTCGACTCTGAAGATTTAAGAGCGAAGGATCGAAGCGCGTTGTAATACATATTCAGTATTTCCTCCATTTTATGTTCTATATTTTTGATTATTGGTGCATCAGTTTCGAATATTTTGTTGTATATTGTCTCTAAAGACTTAAATCGTTTATATTTTTTTCTTAACGTCCAAAACTTTCTCTTCATTAATTTTTTCATTGACCTCAATTAGTCACTTTTTGTGCTTTCTGATTTTAGAAAAACTAGTTCAGTAATTTTTATCTTATTTGCTTGGTTGTTTTCACATTGAAAGTTTATCAAAATCAAGCTGATCTTTAGCTTGAAACTATTTTGATGTTGACGGCAGTTCGTCCGAGATTCCCTCTAATTATAATTTCGCATCTTCCACAACCTTACATATCCACAACCATCATAATAATTCTTTTCAAAATAGTTTTCGTTGCTGGTTCCCAAGGCTGAAAGTGCGATATTGTTCTTGAATTCCTCATGTCTTCATTAGTCGTTTTCCAATATCTTTCCGAAATTAGATGGTAGATCATTTTGTATCAGTTTTTTGCGAATTTATTTCGTCCCACAAGACCTTCTGATGATCATATAACGCTTGTCGTTTAGTCATTTTAATTCCTCGCTTTTTGTTGATTATTTTTTGCACTTTTCCGCCTCGGTACGCTCTAATCGGTACACTTCGGCTACCGTACCATAACAATCGTCGGTCATGAAAAAAGGCTGCCCAGGCAAAGAATCGATCTTTGAAGATGAAAATAATTCCAACGCAGAGATCGAAAAGCGCAACGGAAAAGAGTTGAACAGCGATGGGTTTTATACAGTGACACATATTCGTATAAAAGCACTCTTAATTTTCATTTTGCTGCATTCTCTCTCTTTTATCAATGCATTACTCAAAACAAATGTCAACTCATATTGTTTACTAAACTAATAGAAATGGTATTGAGTGCAAAAAACTATTTTCGTTGTTGTTGTTATATATAAATCATTGAAGTTTAAATATTTTACTAAAAACAAGTACATATTCGTTTAAACGCACCTGAACAAGGAGGTCGAAAACATATTAGTGGTTTAAAGAAATAAGTATTTGCTTGCATTTAATTGACAATTGGTAAGTTTTCTTTAATTTAAATGTAAAATTATTTTTTTAACGATATGTTTTTAAGATTTTATCAAAATGCCAAAGGGAAAATACGTCAACGATACAGAAAAAGTCCAAATCAACCTGTACCATAAAGAGGGTTATTCAAATCGGGAAATTGGGCAGAGAATTGGAAGATCAGAAGCAGTTGTGCGCTCTTTTTTAAAAAAACGATGAAAATTATGGTGTAAAAAAACCCACGAAAGGCAATCGAAAACTGAGTATTCGCCAAATAAATCAGATTAGAAAGGAAGCCACCACAAATTTTTTTAACTCAACTCAAATAAAAGAGAAATTAGATTTTGCAATGACAACGAGGCACATTGCACACATTTTACGTAACTCAGATATTGTTAAATGGAAAAAATCGGAGAGCAAGCCTGTGTTGAAGCCGCATCATAAAAAAGTGCGCCTTGACTTCGCCCAAAAACACATGCAGTGGTCAACTGAGTGGGGCAATGTTGTGTTTTCCGACGAAAAGAAATTCAACTTAGATAGCACAGACTATTACAGTTGTTATTGGCATGATTTGCGTAACAAAAAGGTACGTATGTCAAAAAGAAACTTTGGTGGTGGCAGCGTTATGGTGTGGGCGGCATTTTCATCGAGAGGTAAAGCAAATATTTGCTTTGTGCCGCCCAAAATGAATTCAAAAATATACACGGAATTGTTGGATGATGCTCTCATTTCATTTATGGATGATAAAATGGATGAAGACAGCATTTTTCAACAGGATAACGCTGTCATTCACGTTTCTCAAGAGTCATTGAAATGGTTTAAAGAGCACAACATCCCACTTATGAAATGGCCTGCATGCAGTCCCGATTTGAAGCCGGTGGAGAACCTTTGGGGGTGCATGTCACGAAAAATCTATGGACAAAAAGCCCAAGGACACCTGTACAAAACTGTGCTAGAGCTCAAGTTGGCCATTAAGGAAGCTTGGGAAGATTTGGATCGTCAGTTGCTCCAAAATTAGTGAAGTCGATGCCAAATCGTATTTTTGAAGCCATAAATAAAAATGGTGGACCAATTAATTATTGAAAGTTAAATAAATATGTTCCTATTGAAAATTAAGTTCATGCGTTTAAACGAATATGTACTTGTTTTTAGTAAAATATTTAAACTTCAATGATTTATATATAACAACAACAACGAAAATAGTTTTTTGCACTCAATACCAATTTCTATTAGATTAGTAAACAATATGAGTTGGAATTTGTTGTGAGTAATGCATTGATAAAAGAGAGAGAATGCAGCAAAATGAAAATTAAAAGTGCGTTTATACGAATATGTGTCACTGTAGGTTTTTGATTGGTTTCCTTCTCGGCAAAGACACTTGAAAATGAAGTTTTGTTTGTGTTTTGTATTAATGTTTTTGTTGGATTTGGTAAACGATGATAAAGCTAATTAATTTACATAATTAAGGTGTGTGGGTGTGTAAGGGGTGTGAAGGAAAGCTGTAGAAGTAAATACGTACAATATTAATATGAAGCGTGATAATAACGATAGTAAAAAGTGAATTGAAATAAACTAAGAAGTAATAAACTAATAATAATAAACTGAATAAACTACGTGGTGGACCCAGTTTAACATGACTAATGTTGACTAATTTTAAGTATTTAAATTCAAATTAAGTCAAATTATTGGTACATTTTAAATTTTAATAAGCATTGAAGACTGAGTTACAAAATTTGGCAGATATGGTAATAAGCCACTTTTTCTAAGTTTTTAAAACAATCATAGATTGTACATTTATTTATATTACATAATTTTCTTGTTAATTTTGTAGATTTATCCTTCTTCAATATCAACCACACACAAAAGTCTGATCAGGGAGTTAAAGATGTCGGATTTCCTGGAGAAGGCGACATGTTTGCAGCTCTTGTGCGCTGGAGAAAAAATTAACATTTGCGCATCAAAGGTTGTTTTAATTAAATACAACGATAACGTTAGAAATTTATTAGGTGTTAAGACTATGTTAATGAAATTTTAAACATATATTAAACGTGATATTAAGGTGCTATAAAAATTTATTTAAATATGCGTTTACATATTCGTCTATATTGAATGAGTATTAATAAATAAGTAATATTAATAAATATCAAATTCAAATATGTATGAATAATGTAATTAGTTAGAATAAATTATGTTTGCGACCAATATTAAAAAAATAAAATGCAAAATATTTTCATAACAGTAAGTTTTTTGTAATGAGCAAATATAAATTCGATATGTAACTATAACTATAATTACCTGCATATACTTAGACTGGACTCAAAGACTACTAATTTAAAAATTACGCTGGAATATAAACTTTTACTTGTTTTTCTGCTAGAATGTATTATTGAGCAATAAATTCAAATTAGTTTGATTTCAACTTTTGCTTGATTGATGTGGAGTGGGGTGATAAAAAAAATTTGGCAAAAGTTCGTTATGGGCGTCATTTATGGGCGTTTGAAGGTCAGACTTTGAAGTGCGATATCTTCCAAACTATTAAGTTTACCGGTGTAAGCGGTAAACCGTTGGAAAGGGTTTTTTAAGTCTTCATGTTTTTTTGATTTTTTTGATAGTTATGGAAATAATATAGTTTTACACAAACATTGTGTACGTTGCAAATAAAAAAATTTTTTTTTCTCAATTATCAAGTGTTTCAACCAAAGACTACAAGACTGGAAACTCCTCTCATTTTGTGATCGAGATCAAAAAAATGTCCGTCCGCGTTCTCACGTACAGTGTATGTGAGATTCATGGTGAAATTTTCAACTTGTTGCAAGCTAAAACCGGCTATTACAAAGCAAGATAACTGAAAAGGTAAACCGTCTTGGTTTGTTACCACACCGTCACATGGAATGATGTCCACAATGCTCGTCTTGAAAAAATTCAGAAAAAGTTTACCAGCTTCGCTCTTCGGCTGATTAACTTCAGTTATTTCCCTGGTTACACTTTCCGATGTTTGCTTTTAGGCTTAAAAATACTAAAAACAAGAAGGAAATTGCTTTCCTTGATGTGTGTTTATGATATTAATTCTGGTTCTATTCTTGTTCTTGCTTGTTAAACTATTTAATGTTCTATGTTCCTCCTCATCAATGACGGGTTCATTACATTTTTATACCCTACACCTTAAAGTTAAGGGTATATTCACTTTGTCAAGAAATGTGTAACGCATAGAAATAGAGACGATAGTTATAGGAAAGTATTATATATATGTATATTCTTGATCAGCGTCACCTCCTGAGTCGATTTAGCCATGTTCGTCCGTCTGTCTGTCTGTTGAAATCACAATCACAGGAGACCCCGTGAAGATATCGTGATGAAATTTGCAGAAATATTGTTTCTTGTGGTATTGAAAATGGGCAAAATCAGAAATGTGATATTAGAAATGTGATATCAGCGTTCGTTTTTTATTTATGACAAAATTTCATTCCTGGGTGTAGAGTAGCATTATGCGTTAATATTTTAAAGAGGGTCTTAAATTGTTAATGGCTAAATATATAAACTTCCTGAATAAAACTTTACATAACAACTTATTTTACAATAAAACATTATAATAGCAAAACTGGGCGCGGTTCGCCCACTTTCACACTACTTATACAGTATAGCTCATGAAAAAAAAATTTATTGCAACGGAAATAAAGTTTAAATTCGAACACAATAATAAAACTACTAAGCTAGTTATTTTGTTTTGAAAACAGGTAACGACCACGGCTACTATTTATACAAAGGCGTAGGCCCGGTACATTGGCCCGGGATAGTTTATCAATTTGCAGCCCAAAAATTCCTAGAATTTAATAAGTCAATACTTGACTCCCAGAACTGCCTCCCCACCCTAGCTGCGCCGCTGTATTTATAGTGCCGCTGTGATTATAAGGTAGCTTTCCTTATAACCACATATTTCCTCTAGTTTCAGTTTGTATTTCACTCTATAATATTATTCTGCAATGAAAAATCTAAATAAATTAAAAATGTATATAAATAAAAATTCCGTTCAATTTAATTTTTTTAAAACTTTTAGGTTTCTTTCTAAAACTTTTAAGATTCGGCCAGGCTGAATATAGCACTCTTACTGGTTTATCCTATTTATTCAGAACTAATTATGGTCAAAATAAGCCAATTACAAGAACTATGCTAGTGTTTAATAATTTATGTTCTTATAATTTTGTATCTTTAGACTTCTTTGTCTAAAAATCTCTTTAGAAATATCTTACACTCTTTTGTTAAATTTCGTTGTCTTATTTTGTTTTTAGTTTAAACTTGTTAATTTTAGTTTAATTTTAATATTGTTAAAATTACTAATTTCCTGTAATTCTTATTTAATCTTGGTCTGAGAGCCATAAAGCCATAGACTTAATAAAGAATTTGTTTAATGCAGAAGAATTTCAGTTTAAAATAATTAAAAAAATACGCCATAACACATTCTGATGAACTTCCTTTGACACGAAGCAAAAATACGTTGATCGAAAATATGATATTCCGTTAGGTCAAAGTAAATATTAATTGTTTTTCTAAGAAGATAAGCGACGACGAGTGGTCGCATGTTTTCTATGTCAGTTTTTAAAAGGATACGTTATAGTAGTTTACTTCAAAGAAATTAAGAGTTCCTTTATTCATTCGTCTCTGATCTCTGAAAGTGACGAGATCGTAGAAATAAAACTATTTTAAATAAAGACTTTTAAACGTTCGAAATTAAAATGTATCTTGTGTTTTATTTCTAAATCTAAAAGGTTATGGGCCCAGATCCGGACCATTGATTGTGATTAATATAAAAAAAAATTTAATAAACTTTTTGTGAACTATAAAAATACAAAAATTTTAACTAATAGTTCAAGAAGAATAAAAATAAAATAAAAAACATTAAGCCTTTTGATGGTGAAAAATATTCAATTTGGAAGTTTAGAGTAAGATGATTCATTTATTGGCTTTGCAAGTAGCAAAACAAATTTTCAAAAACTTGGATTGTATCTAATGCGGATATTACACTATTCAGAATTCTAATTACACATGGAGCAAACAAATATCAATATTTACAAATACAAAGCAAAGTTGCGGAGTTGCTTTGAGTATTTTTTTCTTATTATGAAGTACCTTTTATCTATAAAAGTGCAGTTGTTTCAATCCTAAACGCGAGTACTATTTGGTTTCAACACACTAGAACACCGTTTTAATCGAAGTTTGTTGTCGTCGACCACAAACATTTTGTTTTGCTTCGGAAAAGTTCATCCTCTCTGGATGAACTCAACTCTGAAACCTGAGAGCGAAAGGTTGACAGCTTTGTACAGAAAGCAAAAACAATTTTACAGTTATTTCGAACAATGTTCGTAGTGTAATATCCGCATAAGTGCCATGTTACATTGCAATTTTTTGATTGCTGCTAATTGGAATATTTTACTCTCTCAACAATTTTTTATTTGCTGGTATGTTACATTGCAATCAGTTTGCCAGCAATCTGTCAAAAATAGTATCAGAACTATGCGTAGTATTTCATACCGATTTGCGATTTTCGCAGGCATTACAAATATCAAAAGTGATAAACAATGCACCCAATTAAATAGAGGAATTAGAGGAAATTCTACTTAAATTATTAACAAACGCTAAACATTTTGTTCAAAGCACAAAAATTATAAGCAATCGCAGCCAACGAAGTAAATTTTTACTTGGATGGAATTGGTTGCAGAAATAAAGAGTTGCTTTGCGCAATTATTTTCACCCAAAACTACTTTTTCTGATAAAAGTGGATCTTTTTTACTCCAAAATGTGATTACTTTTTTATTACGCCACACAACACCCTTTTGATTGAAATTTGGAGTCGTCGACGGCAAATTTTTTGATTGCGGGTTCCGTAGTTCATCGGCTCTCTTTCTCTCACGGATGAACTCGGCGTTGACAGTTTTGTACAGAAAACAAAAACAAAGAACAAACTGAAACAATCAAAAAATTGCAATGTAACATGGCACTAAGCGATATAAGCGAAAGAGTTTAGCGTCACAGTTGGCTGTTCGCAAAAAGTTGCTTTCGTTAAAATTAAAGGGCGAATCTTCGTTATTTAGCCACTTTAATATATTCGATGATTCTATAACTGAATTGTTAGCTTCGGGAGCTAAAATTGAAGAGATGGACAAAGTCTCACTTATAAGAAAACTTTCACATATAATTTTAGAAATAAAACCAAATTCAAATCTTTTAAAAATAATTTTAAAGCAATCATAAGATGTTATCACTGTGGTAAAAAGAGCACATTAAAAAAGATTGCTATGCGTATAAAAAACTTGTAAATAACAAAAATAGTGAAAATGCTAAAACTGCACAAATTGGAACAGCTGATCTACAAAATGGTTTTGCATTTATGATGAGACGTAAGGTTACAATATCTAATGATGAAAACGTGTTATTCCTTTTGGATTCAGGAGCTTCTGATCATATAATAAATGATGAAAATCTGTTTGCTGATTATATCAACTTGGCGACGCCAATAAAAATAGCAGTTGCAAGGTCTGGAGAATATATTTATGCCACGAAAAAAGGCATAGCGAGACTCTGCGGTAATATTCAAAATTACATTATCCTGGAAGATGTTTTATTCTGTAAAGATGTTTCACACAATTTACTTTCCGTTAAAAGGATGCAAGATGCTAGAATGGTTATTGAGTTTAATACAGGAAATGATAAAGTTAGTAAGGATGGACATGTAATTATTGATGGTAAATGTATGAATAATGTACCAATTATGACTTTGTTTTGAGTAGAAATATAATGTGTCAAATGCAATTAAAAGTAATGATTATCAATTGTGGCATGAAAGATTAGGACATATTAGTAAAGGAAAATTTGTAGATATAAAAGGCAAAAATATGTTTAGCGACATTAACCTTTTAAAGAATGTGCAGCCTAATAATGAATTATGTGAGGCATGTATAAACGGCAAAATAGACAAGTTTTAATAGATTTAAAAATAAGGACTATATTAAAAGACCTTTATCAGATGTCTGTGGTTCGATAGCACCTTCAACCATTGATGGCAAAATATTATGATGTAATTTTTGTTGATCAATATACGCACTACTGTGTTGCTTATTTATTGTAATAACTTATCTGTGTAGTAGATTACAAAAACAAAACGCATGTAATTTTGACAACTCGGGAGTGAATTTTGACAGTTCGGAAATTTGTTTACAAAATTCAGAAGTATATTTTGAGGGAGGAATGCAACTCTTGTTCTTCTTCATAGAAATATGCTAGAAATATGATTTTTTAAATACGTAAAAAAGACCAAGGAGATAGTTTTAAAACCAACGCATACTTCTATAAATGTACATGAAACCTTTTTTAAGTTAAATGTAATTATGTAATTATTAAAATGCTAATTATGACAATATGTAGGTTTTTATCTCAGTTGTAATCAGAGTTTTCGGGAGCATTAATGTATACATTTAAGAATAATGAAACAAGATGAACTGAGATCTCTAACATTGAAGAAAAATTCAACACAGACAATCAGTTGTTTAGAGAGATAAGTATTTCTGAGGATAATTGTGCTAAAAATATTATAAATAATTAATACAAATTAAATTTCTTTAGCATGACTCCAATAGCCAAGTGTGTGCTCCAAGTCTGGACGGTAAGTCGTTATAATCAGTAGCTTTGAAACGAATATAACGGATAATAAATTGCCTGTTATGTAAAATTTAGCATTTGCTATTAGAAAATTAAGAACTGCTGTGGGCAGAATGCATTTCCTTTTTTATACGTAGTGTTAAAATTTGTTATTAATATGTTAATTTGAATTCTCGGAAAAGATTTGCCGTTGCGAACTGTGTCCAATTTTGTTGTTGTTTTTGGCGCTTATCATTTTGCATTTACGTTAGTTAAAGTTGTAAAATGCTGTTTCTAAAATCTTGCACCGATCGTGATGAAAAAATATACTTGGAAAGATAAAGGTGTCTACTTTTTTATTATTGTTGTAATTATGTAGGTTAATTATACATTGTACATATAATATTCTTGTTTTTTCGCCAAAAACAACAACAAAATCGGACACAGTTCGCAACAATATCTCTAAAATGAATTTTGGAAATTAATATTAATTTTTTATAAACGTACATTTTTTATATGAGGAAGAAATGGCTCTGCAGACTTGGAGTAATAGAGCCAACTACTAAGCATTTACATGCATGCAGTCAACAGTTTTCTAAACATATGTATTTAGGGAATCTTTTAAAAAGCGATGCTCTCCCAGATTCACAATTAACAAAAATTTAGAGGTTCCTAACACTTTATTGCCTAGTAGTTCTCACATCCCTTCAGGTAGTTAAGTTTTATTCGGCTGATAGGCACTCCTAGGAAAAGAAAGTTAGTAGAACGTAACACTGAATTAAGGGGTTTAATATCAGAGCAGGAGGTAGAAATAAAAAAATCTGATTAGAAAATAAGGCTCTTAGGTTAGAAAATAGAAAATTAAATTTACAGATTACAGTAATTACACTAAAAATGAGCAGGCTTTACTAGATAGTGCCATTCAGGGATGACCATCAAATGTAGCTATGTTTTTAAAAAATAGCTTAGCAAATTCTTACCGTCACCCTAAAGGTCGTCGATATAAGGACCAATTAAAAATAATTGCATTAAGCATTCTCTGTCGTCCTTAGCTTATCGCTACCTCAAACCCATTTGTAATTGGCCAGATGAGTGAACAGTTAAATAATAGGATTAGAAGATTTCGGAGACGAAAATCGTACTTCAAGGATCGCAAACTCTGTTATGGTTTTAATGGTGAAGGGCATTGGATTGGATCGGTGGCAGCAACCTTTTTATTTTCTGCTGCATAATTCCTGTAAGGAAAAAATAGTTAAGAAATATGTTTTGGAAGCAATTTCACAGCTCCAACAAATTAATTTACATCCATGCCATTTTGTTTGCGACCAGGGAAACTCTAGGGAGTTTCAGAAGAAGTGAATGGTGAAGAAATTGTATTTTTTCGATCCGCCTCACCTGTCAAAACTGTATTGAGAATTAAAAAAATATTGTAACATTTAATAATGGTCGGGTTAGCTGGAATGATGTAGTTCATTTCTATAATATTGACTCACAACTCGCAATAAGATGGGCTCCAAAATTAACCCCCGATCATATAAAACCATCACATTTTCAAAAAATGTCTGTTCCATTAGCTGTACAAATTTTAAGTAAACAGTTGCATCAGGTATGAATAGTTTATGCACTTCTAGAGCTCTGGATGTTTCAAAAGCTCCTACAACACCAAATATAAAAAAAAAAAAAAAAAAAAAAAGTTAGTTCAGTTTATAATTTTTTTCGACGAATTATTTTATCACTTTAACAGTTACACAACTGAACTTACTTGTCCTTCTAAAAAAGCCTTTTGCGGTTCACCGAAAGAGAGGGCTTTTTTAAGTAAAGCTAAAGAGCTTTTACGCAGCATGAAGGTAGAAAATATCGCAGGAGTAGACATTAGGCCAACATTTTTTTTATTATTGTTTTATTACGGGCTAATATAATAGCTAATATAATATTAGTATTAATATAATATAATATCTTTCGAGCAAGGGATTCAGTTCTATTAAAACTAGAAAACTATGTCAAGATAGCTTAGAACATTTTTCTGAACAAATCAGGAAAGGAGGAAAAAACTCTTCTAAAATAACTTCCGACATATTCTGTCGATTATTTCAAAGACATTGGGGTTTTGATTATCTTGACGTTATAGTCAGAGGGAATTGCGAATCCTTGCCCAATTTTTAGAATAACGAACCTCCTAGGCTAGATTTCTTAAATGTCAGCGAATATAATAGCCCGCAGGACCCCTTTTGGGAGAAATTTCAGAGCCAACCCAGATCAGAAAACTCTTTAATTTCAAATATTCAGGTAGATTTTTCATCGGAGGAGTTGAACTTTTTGCAAAAAAATGCATTTAGCTATGTATGCGGATGGCTTTATTTAAAGTTACATTAATTGCACACTTGCCTCAATCCTCTTCCATATTTTGGTGATGAACCCATTATTCAGGAGTTTTTATTTAATGTAGAAAAACATTTTGAAAAAATCAATCTTATCCAGCCGCCAAAGGGTTTTATTTTAGCAGTTTCTAGGTTAGATGAAAAATTTTTATAGATCATTGAAATATAATCTAAGGCAATTTGAATCTGGGTTTGCTGCTTTTTAAACTTTTGTATCATATGTATACCACTTCTATTTAATTTTTTATATTATGTACATAGTACCTTATATAACGTTTTGTTTAATCTGTGACTTAGTTTAAATTTGAACTTAATTGTGATTTTATTTCTTTTGATCTCATTTTAATTTAAGGTAATGAACTGTGCTTTTTTTATTTTTATCTCATTTTAAATGAATAAATGGTGATTTTATTTCTTTTCATCTTTAATTTAAACGAATTTTAATTTAAATTAATGCATTTTGAATTTATTTATATTTACCTTTATTTTAAATAAAATTTAATTTAAATTAAACCATCTGAATTTAAATAAAAGAAAAACAAGAAATAAAATAGTTTACATTACTTTTTAATATTTTCAAACCGCTAAGAAATCTACTAATACTAATGTTGTGACGTTGATATCCCTGCCAATAACTCACCCCATCAGTTTGTGGCGGTCTGATAACAAAGTAAAACGGTTTACGTTTCCAGTTATCTTGCTTTATAATAACCGCTTTTAGCTTGTATCAAGGAAACAATTTCACCATAAAATTCACATACAGTGTATGTGAACACGCGGACGGACATTTTTTTTAGCTCTCTTACGAAATTAGAGGAGTTTCCAGTCTTATACATAGTCTTTGGTCTGAACGCATGATAAGAACAATATCAGAAAAAGCTCGTGCTACGGTTAGTGGAGCAAAATTGGACAAAACCTTTTGGGGTGAAGCTGCTTTGACAGCAACTTATTTAATTAATAGAAGTCCAAGTAAGGTGTTGAAAGACAATATGAAAACACCGTATGAAATGTGGCATAATAGAAAGCCTGATTTACAACATTCAAAAATATTTGGTTCGACAATATATACGAGTATACATAATAAAACAAGAAAAAGAAAATTTGATGGAAAGTTATGTGAAGGTATACTTGTCGGATATGAACCAAATGGATACAAATTGTGGGATGTAGAAACTGGGAAGTTTGTGACAGCGAGAGATGTTATTGTTAATGAAACAAACATGATAAATTCTGTTACTGTGGTAAAGGACAGAGTAAATTTGAGGAACTCTGGTAATGAAATTAAAATCTCGATTGAGGGTACGGAAAAAATAAAATGAATTTTCCCGAATGAGAAAACCAAATCTAATAAATTGAAATCAGATAAACAGCCTAGTGGTGTGGTAACAAGTAAAAAAAATGCCGATCCACTTGAGAGTGGTGGACATAGTATATAATGGTCAATATAATGGTCAACTGCCCAACTCTTAATTGAATAAAAGAAAGATTGAGACTGAAGTCAGAAAAAGTGAAAGATTCAAGGAACGACCTCAGTTATCATATAAAGAAGATGATTTGTGTATCATTAGTTGCATAATGAATGCACAGAATTTCATTAATAGTACTCCAAATTCTTTTAATGAAATTAAAAACAGAAATCCCTAGGGAAGAAGTAATTAAAGAACAGCTTAGTTCGCATTATTATAACCAAACTTGATCTCTTGTAACAAAACCAGAACATAAAAATATAGTTATATATATAACCCAATTAGATATAAATCTATGCTTGTTGCACGTCGTTTCACACAAGAATATTTAAATGATTATGATGAAACGTTTGCTCCAGTAGCAAGAATTTCTAGTTTCCGATTTATATTATCGTTTGCAAACCAATTTAATTTAAAAGTTCGCCATATGGATGTTTTTGAGTTTCTCAAGTTGATAATTCCTACAAGTGCATAAACTTTTAGGAATTGGTAGAGATAACTGGGTTTTGAAACAAGCACTTGAACTTGTTTCAAATTGCTGTGTTGATGGAACCCTTGAACGTCCTTTGGGTTTGGGTTGAAGTCACTTCAAGTACTTGAACTTGAAGGGACAATCCGCTGGAGAATTCACTGGAGCACTGGATGAAAATTAATGAAAAGAATCACACCTTAGGTCTTTCACTGTTTCTGAGGAACAATAATAATTTATTGATTGACTAGAGTTTATATACAAGTTAAGAAGAAGAAGAATTAATAATTTGGGTTCCCTTGGTGTGTCAACTCTGCTGGCAGATGCTTCCACGGTGACACACGAGTTCGCCAGCGATACTGCTGACCGCCTTGGCTGCGGCTCAGCGGCGCTGCCTGACTTCTCACGGCGACATCTGAGCTCTGCGGTCATGACGCTGTTATTGCTGACTGCATTTCAGCTGCGATATCGCTGTAGCTGCGTCTCAGCTGTTCTGCCTGACTTCTCACGGTGATATGTGAGTTCTGCTCGGATAGGCAACGAATGCGCGGCGTCTGCAGCAGCTTGGCCTTCAGGAATGTCGAAACCAGATATAAAGTATTTAATATTTTTATAAACTATTATTATTAATAAAATAGGTATTTAAAAATTGATGAAACAATTTCTTGAACAGATGTTAAAACTGCCATGTTGTCCTAAATGGCATGTTGGAAGACGGTTCCTCACGGATTATCCTGTGGTAGTGATAAAGTCTGCAAATTAAATAAAGCCATTAAGCAGGCAGCAAGATGTTGGTTTGAAGTTTTGAGCATGCTTTAAAAGAAATTAGGATTATTAGGTTTTGTAAACTCAGCGGTAGATCGTTGGATTTACTTTCTTTATAAAGATAATATACTTCAAAATTTATATGTGTCGTTGACTGATTTTGCCCATTTTCAATACCAAACTGCACACTATATGAAAGAATATTTCTGCAAACTTTCTTTTTGATATCTTCACCGGTTCTCCTGTGATCGTTATTTCAACAGAGAGACTGACGGACATCGCTAAATCGACTCAGAAGGTGACGCTGATCAAGAATATATATACTTTTCTATACCTGTCGTCTCTATTTCTATGCGTTACACATTTCGTGACAAAGTGAAAATACCCTTAACCTTAAGGTGTAGGGTATAAAAATAGCGATAGCAGGACAATAGAAGGAGATAGAATACACAGAGAAAGATCTACTGCAGCGAAAATTATTGGAAAACTTCACGTCTAAACTCCCCTACACCAGGCACCTCTCTGAGCCAGCGTGGGAACATATTCCACAGCCTTATGGCGTTGGTAAAAAATAAACGCGACGTATGTAATGATGTACAACGTGGCATTATATAAGTACCTGACTTCTTGTAGACCTACTGAACTGCAACATTTCAAATAAATACCCCGGAGTCTTACTCACTATTACTTAAAAAAGATACAAGCATATTCTGGCTTTATGATGACTTGATAAGTCACATCCGAGAAGAGCAACGCGATAAGATGACAGATGATCAAACTTACTCAAACCAAACACGTATCTCGTGATGTGATTAAAGGCAATGCTTAACCTTAACTGCAATGAGAAGTGCAATGTAGCATAGTTAGTATCAGAGTACATGATTATAGGTATAAAAAGTTGTAATGCTAACAAACGTCGAACTTCAGCAGTGGCAGAGTGTGTCTAGATACCATCCAAATCAGCATTAAATTTAGCATGCAGTTCCCGGAGCTTATTTGATTGTCCAGATATGTAAATTTTCCAAAAATCCAAAAATGTCGTTTGAGTATATAGTGAATAGTAGTGGTCCACGTATAGACTCTTGAGGCACTCCCGTTTTTATAGGCTTATATTCTGTTAATATATCACGTAATTTTACTCATCACGTACTTTTACACATCAGATCCACCGCACCATCTTGAAAACCAAAATAATACTTAAGTTTCTAGCATAACCGACTATGGATAATTCTGTCGAAGGCTTTGGTAAAATCTAACAAACAAAGTAACGTTAGTGAATCATCATCGAATCATCTTGCCTTATATCGTCTAGCACTTTGACAGTAGCAGTGGAACAATTGTGCCCAACACGAAAGCCAGATTGAAGTGGAGACAAGAGCTTTGACTCCTCTTAGTGATTGGAGATCAACTTTCAACTTTTCATAAATCTTGCTTAAAGGTGACAATATGCTAATTGGTCTGAAATCACTTGCAATTGAAGGATTCGTTTTCTTGGCTACAGGTAATACAAGGGCGGATTTCCATAGTTCAGGAAATGTTGAAGATTGAAGGCACTGCGGAAGTAACATTTTTACGAATTTCAAAGGAAAGCCGTCATATAGCATTGCACTTAATGTTCTTCAAATTACCAATATCAAGTTCAGTTCAGATCAGAACTTAAAAGTGTGTTTAATACGCAAAAAAGGTTGGAAGGAAGTCAGGAGCAGGCAGCGTAGCATCAGAAAAAAAAATTATATAATGGATCAGAATTGCACTTACTGCGCACCCCGAGTTTGTTTATGTTACGCTATTGAATGTTAGTGGGAAGAGAAATGTTCAGCTTTGAAGAAAAGTATTGCGATTTAGCTAACCTACATACACGAACAGCTTTGTTTCTAGCAAACCGGAAGATCTCCCAATTTTGAAGTGTAGGACATCTACCCCGCTTATTATGCAATTTGTTCTTAGTTTGAATAGCGTCAAGAGTATCACGATTGAACCAAGAACTTGATGAATTTATTTAGAAGTCTTTAGGGGAACATAGCAGTCAAAGAGATTAAAAATACGCTAAGAAAGAAAATTTACTTTATTATTTACAGAGTTTAGGAGCATGCATGAGAGAGAGATCTATGTTTATAGAGCAGAAAATGAGGTCATGGTCCGAGAGAAAAAACATTTGGTCGAATAGTAGTAGTAGTAGTGGATAGGTCAGAAACTATAAAATAGTCTAGAAGCGAAGGAGACGCATTATTAGAAAATCTAGTGGGCAGGAATTTATTAACTAAGTATAACCCGAGGGAGTCGATAATATCACAGAAATTTAGCTTTGTTTGATCATCAGAAGATTTATATTGAAATCTCCACATACAGCAATAAATTCGTAACCCACCACATTTTCAGATAGAGTAAATAAAAATGGGTCAAGTGCAGTGCTTCTGATGGGATTATTGACACACGACAAAAATAAAGTATCAGCAATACTAACATTAATAAACATTATTAATATTAATAATCGACACCAGCATTATCAGATGTTGAAATAACAGTGGCATGCAGGTCGTTCCTGCAGTAAATAGCAACTCCCCCACCACTTCTCCCCACCCGATCCTTCCTGAAAACATTAAAGCTGTCAATATTGACAGTTTCGTCATCCAGCTCACAACAGTACCAAGTTTCGGACACACAGATAACTCCCACATAAAAGAGTCACTAAATACATATCTGATATAATGCAGCTTAGACGAGTTCAGACTACGGGCATTAAAATGTACTATTGTACATCAAACCTGAGTTTTGCTTGCATAGGATATTAATAAGAGACTTGTGATTGTCACCACTGCCAAGGCTTTGTGAACTGTGTACCTGTCTGTGTAGCTGTCTTGTCTGGATTTACTGGAGATTCATTTAAAGCTTTTCGAGTTGCTCCACAAATAGTGCACGATGATGAAGATATTGTGCCTAAGGTACAGAAGGTACAAGGTATAAACATATCAGCGTCAGTAATACCTTCATCAATGCCTTGCTTGTATTCACTTTGTCCAGATGCCCCATCACAACCCCATTTAGACAGCATCACTAGTTTTCCGCTGCTGTGCTTAACAAAATCTTCTGAAAGGGTCTCCAAAATACGCTCTTAAGTGTGATCCAACAATGCTTGTAATTTGACTTCTGCTGATATTGTTGTTATGCTGCCTCCATTTAGATGTGGTATACATAGCTCCTGCGCTATACGAATATGTTCAAAAGCTGGATAGCATCTCACTTTAGTTTCCATGGCACTGGTCCTTATTAATTTATATTGGTGTTTTGTCATTTTTGAGTCAATATAAATATCCAACGCTGCATCCGGGGAGAATCGATTAGCTTCTTTGTTATCGTCTTGTACTAGGAGGAAGGAATTGAGAACCCTTCTCAGTCGATTTGGACTAGCATGTGAAGCTCTTTTGACTATACCACCCGCAAGCCAACTGTTCATTGGAAAGACCCTTCCTTTACCGGAATATTTGTGGATTTTTGCGAAAGAAGACAGTTCTAATTGGGATAGGTGCAGCTGTGCACGTTCACAACTAAAGACCCCACATTACGACCAACCAAACACCGTTTTGCACTCTATTCGGATTTAATATAGATATGCCGACTAATTTACTATAAAAAGAAAGTGTAGTCCGGTATATAATGCCGAAGACCCGAATAAGGTATTAAAATATCAAATACAAAGAGCTCACGAAATAGTGAGAAAAAATCCAGAAATGGGATTTTACACCCTAACAATTAAATTTAGTACAATTTAAGGTAGGAGATAGTGTATTAATTAAAAATCAAAGTAGGTTAAATAAGTTTTCTCCAATATCGTTAGGGCCGTATAAGGTAGTAGGGATTCAAAGTACAATAACGAAGGTTTTAAATATCAAAGGAAAGGGGAAACCCTACCATAATAATCTACTTAAGTTATATAATAGTATATAAGGACAGCAGGAATAATCAGAAAATTAAATTATGTTAAGCTAATCAATAAAACGTTATGTAATCATAATACGCACTAAATTAGGAGTAGGATAGAATAAATAGATATAGAATAGGATTGATAGGATATATCATAGGATAGTATAAAATTAACAATTTTAAGTTTCATTACTAATAATTTTGCAATTTTCTTAATTAGATATTTGAAGTGCATATAAAAATTCAGATCTATTAACCAGGGTTCGGAAAACGTTTTTTTTTTTATATCACTTAATTTATATCCCTCACTGAAGATAACAATATTTCCATCCTCACTGATAAATACCTTTTTTCATCTTAGTTCAAAAAAATACATATCGCTCACGTTCAAAATAATTTCGATCTTCCAACAAAACTATCACTTGAGATGAAAAAAATTCTTATCTTCAAATATTTCGATCCCTCAAGTTGAAAATATTTCGTTTGTTGACGAATAGCGATCACAGAAGATGAGAAAACTTCGGCTTTCGTACCAAAACGATCTTCGGTGATGAAAAAAAGGCTACGCAAGCAAAGAATCGATCTTTGAAGATGAAAATAATTTCGACGCAGGATTGAAAAAAGCAGCGCAGCAGAGTTGAACAGCATGGGTTTTGTTGGTGTTTGGATGGTTCGCTTCGCGGCAGAGACAATTGCTTGAAAATGAAGTTTTGTTTGTGTTTCGTATGAATATGTTTTTGTTGGATTTGGTACACGATGATTAAAAATTAATTTTGCATGGTGTGGAGTGTGAGGGAAAGTTGTAGAAGTAAATACCTAAAATATTAATGTGTAAAAATATTAATAACTAAATTGTTTTCTTCCATAAGTAATTCTAATATATAATAAAGCAATTTCCATTCCCACCCCCCCGACGTGGAAACTGCCATGCTTAGATGAGCAGCCATCGACTTCAAAGAAGGCACAGGCGGCTAGTCAAGGCATGGCATCCAAAAAGTCAGAATCCTCCAAGGTCAAATCACACCCGCTACTCGCTTTAAGCAAAGCTTCCAAGCGGAATAGGTCCACCGAGGAGGGCTCAAACGAACCCAAGAAGGTCAGACGGTCAGCAAACTTCAAGGCCGAGGAGGTGCTGCAGGTGGCCATCGTCGACAGATCAAACCCAGACGGTAAGATCCAACCGGCGAACTGGCTACTTGTGGAGGCGAAGCTGCTGGCCGAGATGATGAAGGGGGACAGGAGCGACGAGGAAGTGGAATTTGAGGGGGCGGGGTGGCAGAGGGGGTTGCGGCAACAAGAGGTCCCTGGACTTCTTGACCGCCGCAATTGCAGGCCTGGGCGAAGTCTGGCCAAAAGCCAAACTGGAAACCGTGCCACGCTCTACCACTCCTACCACTGCGACCAGTAGTGGTCGTGTGGATCCCCCCTCCAGTTCCGGAATCGGGGTCGGCTATGATAGGCCTCATCAGTAGGCAGAACCGTTCTCTAGGGGCACAGGACTGGGAGATAGTCTCGTCCAACGTCTCTAAGAACGGTGGTAGAAATTTATGGCTGGCCGTTAGCCAAGAGTCCTTGGAAACGCTGAGGAAGCAGGGAGGCTCCATCGGATTCGGCTTCGGATCGTTGAAAGTCCGGCAGTCGACTGATGGAGGGGCGGGAGGGGGAGGTAGACCAAAGCCAAATGAAGGTGGTGCAAATTAATTTGCATCACTGCAAGGCGGCATCGGCCGACCTCCTCCTAGTCATGGAGAAGGAGGGTATCGACGTGGCCCTAGTACAAGAACCCTGGGTGAGGGGTAACAGGGTTGCAGGACTAGGGTCAGGCCGATACCAACTATTTGCAACGGACACCACAACGAAGGTAAGAACATGTATATTGGTAAGGAAAAATATTAACGCCTTTCTTTTCCCTCATTACAGCTCACCTGATCTCACGACGATAGTATGCGAGACCAAGCAAGATGGTTCGTTCCTGCTCTCGTCCGCATACTTTCCATACGAGGAGCCGGAGCCCCCATCGCATCAAGTCCGAGAGCTAACAAAAGCAAGTTGAAGTTGGTAATAGGATGCGATGCGAACGGTCATCACACTCAGTGGGGAAGCCAAGGTATCAACAAAAGGGGTGAGTCAATCTTTGAGTTTATATTAAACTATGAACTTGTCATATGCAATAGGGGGGCTACACCCATATTTCGCAACAAGGACAGATCAGAGGTGTTAGACATAACCCTGAAGAACGATAGGGACATCACCATTGAGGGTTGGAGAGTATCCACTGAATGCTCATTCTCCGATCATTCCAGGATACTCTTCAACATCAAAACTACGAAACCACCAAAAGAACCCCCATTTCGAAACCCCAAGAAAACTGACTGGACAAAGTTCGCAAGTCTCATCCCTGGGTCACTGTCCAAGGTCAACCCAGGCGAAGAAAACAAGAACACTGATTCCTTAGTCAGACTTCTCTCGGAAGGACTCCGCAGCGCCTTTAATGTCTCATGTCCAATCAGCCGACCACGCAAAAAAGCTAAATCGGCCTGGTGGACCTCAGAGCTATCGGCGCTGCGGAAAACATCGAGATTGCTCTTCAACAGAGCAACCATAAGCGGCAAGGACTCAGACTGGGCTTTATAGAAAGCCGGTCTCAGAGCCTATAAAAGCAGAACCAGAGCGATTAAGAGGGATTCCTGGAGGGCATACTTCGAGTCAATATGCGCAGTCAACGAGGCCGCAAGACTCCGCAAAGTGCTTTCTCGAGAAAGAGCAGTACCGAGCAGCATACAGCGGTCGAACGACTCGTGGACTCAATCCAGCCTCGAAACTCTGGAGCTCCTGTGCATCACGCACTTTCCAGGTTGTACCGACAGAGCTACGGACGTGCCTTCAGCTATCCGGAAGGCGGTCGACAACAACACTGACAACGAGTCACGAGGAGTAGTAAACGCGGAAAGGATCTCTTGGGCGGTTGAATCCTTCCAGCCCTATAAAGCTGCGGGCCCAGATGGAATCATTCCGGCCATGCTTCAGAGATCCGCTATTTTACCAATGCTCGCTGATATATTTAAAGAACGCCTCACAAGGAGGTACATCCCAAAGGAGTGGAGGGAAGTAAGGGTTCTATTCCTACCTAAGGCAGGCATACCCTCCCACAGCTCCGCTAAGGACTTCAGACCCATCTCCCTCTCGTCATTCCTTCTAAAGACTTTGGAGAGGCTGGTGGACCTGTTTATCAGAAACAAGATCACACACCGGCTGTGTCGGTCTCAACACGCCTATATTAAGGGCAGGTCGGTTGAGAGCGCACTGCACTGTGTGGTCGGCACAATTGAGAGGTCCCTCGAGGTAAAAGAGTTTACCCTAGGGGCATTCCTTGACATAGAGTGGGCATTCAACAATGTCAGCCCGAGAGCGATCAGTGAAGCCCTGAAGTACTTTGAAGTACCCCGCACCATTAGTGACTGGATTGGTAACATGCTGGAAAGCAGAATCATCAATGCAGCCATGGGTGCAAGCAACTGCCGCAAAAACGTCACACGAGGAACACCTCAGGGCGGAGTTCTCCCCTCTGTTGTGGCTCATAGTGGTAGACTAATTGCTAAGAGAATTTCAAGGTACGGGGGTCAGGGCAACAGCATACGCCGACGATCTAGCCCTACTAATACCGGGGAAATTCCTCAGTACCATTAGCGATCTAATGTCACAGGCACCTGGAAAAACTTCAAGGTGGGCAGACAAGAATGGCCTTAGCATCAATGCCTCAAAGACCGAGCTTGTCCTTTTCACTAGGAAGTATAAAATACCAGACTTTAGAAGACCAAGCCTGAATGGCCATATTCTTCCTCTGTCTGATGACGTGAGTTATCTCGGCATAGTTCTGCCTCTCTGTAATGTACAAGGATGTGCAACCATGAGTATCACCGGGGCGGCAAGAAGCACACCGCAGGCAGGGCAGGAAATGATGTTGCATCTCCTTCCCTTAGACCTCTCCATTTTGAGCTCAGCAGGGAAAAGCTTCCTCAGGCTACGAGGTCTCAATCTCTGCAAGGAGACTCATTTTGGACACGCTACCATACTTCACGCGCTAGAACAACGAAGCCCCAATTCTCGGATAACCCTGGCCGTCGAAACGGATTACATTCTTCCGAGAATTGACTTTGAGGGAATACCCAGAATCCTCGTCCCGAGCAGGGAGGAGTGGTCGTCCGATGGACAAATACAACTCAAAGGTATTTCGATATACACGGACGGCTCAAAGACCTGCGAAGGAACAGGAGCCGGTTTTCACTCAAACACGCTGCAAGCACAGCGATCATACAGATTGCCAGACGAGTGCAGCGTGTTCCAGGCGGAGATCTTCGCGATCGAGCGGGCGGCTAACTATGTCTTAGAGGAAAGGGTATCTGGTACAGATATAAATTTCTTTGTAGACAGTCAAGATGCCATAAAAGCCCTAGGCTCGACGGAGATAAAATCAGAGATTGTCTTGAAATGCAGAAGGAATCTGAGGGACCTAATGAGGACCCACATCGTCAGGACCTGCTGGGTTCCAGGCCACTCGAACATCGAAGGCAATGAACGAGCAGACCTCCTGGCTAGAACGGGTTCCTCACTGGGGGCCGAAGAAGCAGTCTCCTCTGTTAAGACACCTATCTCTAACCAGAAAAATTCAATAGACACCATAGTGGCAAATATAACCAACCACACCTGGAAAACCAGGCAGGACTGCGTTATCACTCGCTCACTATGGCCAGAGCTCAATCGGAGAAACTCTAAGACGATACTCTCAATGCCCAGAGAACAACTTAGGGTGATAGTAGGAGTGATCACAGGGCACTGCCCCATAGGGGCCATGGTGACCAGGTGGAAGCCTGGCACCAGAGTGGATCACTGCACATGCTGCGACGACGTGGATGAGGAGGAGACTATCCACCACCTGCTCTGCCAATGCCCAGCCCTTGCATACCGTCGCCTCCACAGTGTGGGGGCGGAGTACATCGAGAGGCTGACAGAGTTGGCAGGGCGTCCGGTGACTAGTCTCATAAAACTGATTAAAAGCACCAGTCTAGCTTACACTCGACCATTACCCCACCTTCTCGGTGAGGCCAGGTCTGAGTAACTGACCGGAACAGCGAGGTTCCCACAGAACCACTGGAGGGCACTCACAATGGGCCGAAAGGCCTAGGTGGAAGTGGCCACACGCCCTATTAACCTAACCTAACCTAAAACAAAATGCAATTCAATTCAAATTAAAAATTGAAACATAAAAAATGATATGAAACAAAAATTTAAATCCAAAGTAACTTTAGAATAACGTAAATCGGAACTCGACTTAAATTTAAATCAATTTAATAAATAAAAAAGATAGTGATTTAGCATGTTTAGAAAGGGAATAAAAGTTCAATAAGTGAACAGGGTAAATGCAGTGAAATGCGTTAATATTAAAATTGTGGAATTAGTGAAATTAATTAATGACGAATTTTTGTTTTTGTAAAATTACGATATTGGTTCCTGTGAGTAGCAAATTGGCTGAAATCAAGATTACTTTATTAACTTAAATACATTCTATTTAACGTGGTCAAGTATAAATGATAAACGCAAATAGTTAAAAACAGGAATCCAATAAAGTCAAAAACAAAAGATTTTCGATCGATCCAATAAGATTTCGTTGGATCGTTTTCGGGTGTGTCTTAGACGTTTGACTTCAAATTACACATGTTAAATACAGTCATACAGTCGTAAAGTTATGAAATTTCGCAAAAAAGTAATAGTCGGAATTTACAAAAAATTGAAACAATAAACAAAAAAATTTTTTTTTTGGCTTTTGTTTTTTGACCTTAATATGAATTGTCTTACTTATTTGATATATATCAAATGTCTTATAATAATAATTGTCTTAATCTTAATTTATGACGAATACCGCGATAGCGCCAAGGATTTATGGACTACCGAAGATCCACAAAGGGGGAACCCCACTAAGGCCAATCTGCTCATCCATCAATTCTCCCTCGTACGGACTGTGCATACTCCTAACAAACCAACTAAAAAATTTGACGAAAGAATCTAAATACAACGTAAAAAACGCAGTTGAGTTTGAGGACAGAATAAATAACACAAATATAAATAAGGAAGAAAAATTGGTGTTGTTAGACGTAATATCTTTGTTTCCCAGCATACCGATAAAATTAGCCATAGATATAATTTTAAACAAGTGGAAAAAAATTACCGTTTTTACAGACATGCCTAAAGAACTAAATAAACCAATAAGAGGTGTAATTTTGATATTCAAAGAAAAATGTAATTTCTTAAAATAAATTATCGCATGTTTATTTCGTAATAAAGAGGAAGGTATGCTGTTAATAATGAAAAACAACATCAGCCAAATGGCCACCACGACCACGCTTACAGGACCATATCCTTTTCAGGAAATTTTCCATAACCAAATCGCAAAGTGGCTGCCCTATGTCCTCGGAATTAAAACAGTTTACGAGTGGATTTGGGGCTTATTCCAAAAACCTGGAAAAACCATTTTATGAAAACAGCAATATAGTGTCGTTTTTCTTAAAAACAAGCAATTACAATTGCTTGCTTATAAAAACAATCAACAATAGCAAGCAATTAGCAAAGACATAGCTCCAATGAACTCACTTATTTAATTGTTCGAATTCCTAATTGCAAACGTTGCAGTTTTGTGTGCCGCTAAATAATAGAAGCAATTCGTTTGATCATTTTGAGGTTTTAAATTACCTCACCGAAGGCGACAAAAATTTTGACGCTTCGTCTCCGCTTGAAACAAAGAAGTAGCGAGCTCAACCGGCAAACGAAAAAAAAAGTAAAACAAGCATACGTACTGGTAAACAGATGTACAGCAAATGTTTACACCACGCTCGGTAAACGAAGCGTGCAGCAAATCTAAGCCGTTTAAGGAAATTGAAGCTTAATAAGCAAAATTTAATTGTTTCGTTAATTGTTTCTTGTTTTAAAGTACTACGAGTAGTATAAAAAATGTTCGTTTAATTCGTTTCGTTTAATCAATGGCCGAGTCGTTGCAAGAACAAGCGTATAGCGAATTAGAGAGATCCCATAAGGATCTGAAACGCCAGTTGGGGGAGTTTATATCTAAAATTTGGGCAATTTTAAAAGAGACAGTGCCAACAAAGAAAACTTAAAATTCATAAAGTCTAGAGTAGGGGACCTAAGAGACATTGGAAGTGTAGAAAGAGCAGACGCGATAGTAGAGGAATTGCTTAAATTTCTAAACCAGATAATAGAGCATAAGACAGAAGATTCAAAGACATGGGAATCAGAATTTAATGCATTAAAGAATAGGTACGATAATTATTTAGTAGATAGAGTGTTTCACGAAGATATACTAAAGAACTTAGAGGGCGAGAACGTAAGACTAAGGGAATTATTAGAGAACAAGGGACTAACCCAGGAAACGTCGAATAGAACATTAGAACAGGGATTTGCACAGAAATCAAGAGAAGACTGTAGTTCTTTAGAAGAAGCCAACAGAAGAATCCAAGAATTTATTTTTTTTTTTGTATTATTTTATTATTTCCAATCTACCGGGCAAGCCCTTACAGATTACATTCAAACATAATATACAATTTAGGTGCTATATAAAATTCTCTCCAGCTGTAACCTGAATCTATACCTTACCGTACCAAAATCAACAAGGCTAGTAACGCTATTACAGTGCGTTAAACACCTAGAAATGGGTTCATTGCACCCATAATTGGTTCTATGACTTTCAGTATGGAATAATAACGGATCTCTAAGTTGGCGAGCAGGAACACGGAATGGATTAATAGCCAGTAATTCTGAACAGTTAAAATCGATTATGTCTTTGACAAATAAAATATTGATTAGCTTACGCCTCATAGAGAGATTCTGAAGATTCAGCAGGCGACATCTGTCCTCATAATTGGGCATGTTTTCCCAATCGTAGAGATGCCGTAGAGCAAACCTTGAAAAACGCTTCTGAATGCCCTCGATTCGAGCAATTGAATTCAAGTAATAAGGATCCCATATAACGCTGGCGTATTCTAAGATGGATCTCACTAAACTAACAAATAGTGTTTTACACGTAAAATGATCCCTGAAATCCCTTGAATTACGCTTCACGAAACCTAAAAGTGAGTTGGCTTTAGAAATCATATAATCCATATGGGTACTAAAAGAAAAGTTCTCATAAAAATATATACCTAGGTCTTTACATTGGCATACTCTCTGAAAGGTAAGACTAGAATCGTGGGTGTAGCCAAATTTAATCGGGTGTTTACGCCGGGAGAAAGTTAAGACTTTGCATTTGTCAAAATTTAGATTAAGATGGTTACATTCGCACCAATTAATAAGTGAGTCTTTTTGGAAATCTATGCAATCCTTAATAGTCTTAACTGACAGAAAAATTTTTAGGTCGTCAGCATACAAAAGACTTCTGCAGAAAGAAAAAGCATTCGGCAAGTCATTTATAAACAGATTAAAAAGCAAGGGACCCAAGTGGCTTCCCTGTGGGACACCCGACATTGCCGCAATAGGTTCAGATTAGTATCCCCCGATTTTAACATATAAAATTCTATTGGTTAAGTAGGATTTAAGCCATTTCAAAATTGTGGAGTGAAACCCTATATTCTCAAGTTTACATATTAATAAATTGTTCTGTATGCTGTCAAATGCTTTTGAAAAGTCAGTGTACAGTACATCGACTTGTGATCCATTTTCTATAGCATTAACACAAAAATTAGAAAAAATAGCAAGATTCGTGGACGTAGATCTTCCAGCAATGAAACCGTGCTGTTGATTGGAGATAACATTTTTTGTTAATGTAAATAGTAGCTTACTGACAATTTTGTCAAACAACTTCGGTATAACCGAAAGTTTAACAATAGGCCTATAATTTGTAATTAGATGTTTTGGCCCCGATTTAAATATTGGTGAGATAGAGGCAAACTTCCACTCATCGAGAAACTCACCCAGAAAAAGGGATTTATTAAATATAGTACATAAAGCAGAGTGTAGTGAGGAAGCATAATTTTTCCGAAAAATCGGAGGTAGCAGATCGAAGCCCGATCATTGTTTGCATTTTTAAAATCATAGTAGTAAGAATTTTCATCTTCACGTATATGAGCAAATGTGATGAATTCAAAATTAATTACTAACGCTTTATGATGAACAGAATTATTGGCCAATGGCAGATCGCAACTAGATAATTTGTACTTATAATCATTTCTAATGAAAAGTAAGTCTAAAATTCTGGATATATCATTCATCACATTATTGATCTGAAACAAATTGAACGAATAAAGCGAGTCACAAAAAACCGATTCAGTGTAACTTTTCACATTAAATGGCAGAAAAGAATTTTCGTCTGAACAGAAATTCCAATTAACGGAGCCAAGATTGAAGTCACCACAATAGGCGTTTGATGGTTACTCAATGAACCGACAATAGACCCAATATTAAAAATATGGTCATTGTATAGATCTAGGCTACTAGCTGGAGGGATATAACTTAAAATAATAATTAATTCATTTTTGCTAAGTAAAGGATTATTTCCAAGAGATACAGCCACACAAATCTGCTCAATAGAGTCGTCACATCGAGGAAGTTGTACATATCTGCTTACAAACTCCGCTGAGACAGCAAGCAAGAGACCGCCTCCTCTCGAAACATTAGGGCTCAATACACGATCCTTGCGATAAACTTCGTAATGTGAGTCAAATAGTTCACCGGATGAAAAGTGGGGCGTCAACCATGTTTCGACTAGCGTCACAATCTCATAGTCATGCGAACAGGATGCCTTATAAAACTGGCAGGTCTTCGTACGAGGCCCACCCACGTTATGAAAATAAATTCGAGCAGACTGAGATGAAGTACTAGACGCAATGCAAGGCTCATCTGTTAAGTGGTGAGCTGTGTGGTCACTTCTCTCCGAAAAAAACGAAAAGGCGTCAATCGCACTCCAGCTTGCCAAACTGACGGGTCCAAAAGCTGATCAAGTAGTGATGGTGTAACTCACACTTTAAAACTAACCTTCTTCAGGTCATTAAGATTCACGTCCTTCTTCACAAGTTGAAAGCAAGAAATGTGACTTTTGTTTATTTTAGCATGCTTCTCAATATATTTGATCAACTGATCAGCTGATACTGAAGGTTTGAAGTAGGAAATATGTATCCATTTTTTTCTTTCCACAACTTCCAAGTCCACAGCATCATTTTGGCCAACCACTAAATCCGAATGATTTTCAAATTTTTTGGCTGATTTTTTAGATTTTTTCCGTATTGTTATCCAGTCACTGCATAATGGAACCGCAGAATTAGCTTCTCCATCACTTATCTCCACAACAGTACAATGCGAAAATGTCGACGCCGCAGGAGAACCAGTAACAGGTATTATATCAATACATTCAGCAGTTCCTACTGGGTCATCACATTCGACAACTGCCAACGATGAGAGCGAACTTGATTCGGCAGAGAGTCGCTCAGCAGGCATACGTGGCACACAAACGTGAGAGCTTGAAGAACCGTTCTTCGACTTGGAAGCAGCAGCAGTATCGCTCACATCAACGAGAGACGATTTATGTGTATCAAGTCTCTTTGCAAATTTCGCAAATAAGCCGTTAATTCTATTTACTTCTTTTGAAAGAGTTGAAAAATCCGAAATTAAATTTTTGGAAATGAATACACTTGTCGCAATTAAACACTATGTTTTTAAAATCCTTGTACAAATTATAAGCATCTGAAGTAATGCCATGACAATTCGCGTGAAACGACTTTTTGCATAAATTGCAACAGACATCGATAGATTTAGAATAATTATTAGAACACTTAGCGCAGATTAGTTCAGACATCGCACTTCGAAGGCTTGCTGACAACTGACTTTAAAGTGGAAAATAGACGACTAAAACAAGAAACAGAATTAGCTAACTGTTGTATGTCGCGATCGCAATTTCCAGTTCCGGGAGATAAGAACTTTCAAGGCCAGTATTATCGTTTTATAATACTACTCCGCGAGTGAGTCAAGGCCAAGTTCACGTTATTAATGCAACCACAGCACTTTGCTTGGTAAGCCCGAAGCTTTACTTTACTTTGGTTTAGTAAAGCTTTGGTTTTATTAACTGCTAAAGCCAAGTCAGCAACCGGAGCTTGGCAATTGGAATGGATTGTGGAAGCTAGCTTTCAATAGCAAGCTTCCAAACCATTAAAACGCTTGGTTTAAAATAACCAACGATCAGAATCCACACGCGGAAGAATTAAATTGAGAACGATATTCTTCCGCGTATTGATTCTGCGAATTTGACAATTTCAATATTGCGAAATAATGGAAATTGCGACACACGCCAACACCGACCCACTTTGGTTCGGTCGACGGGTGCGTCGACCAAGCCAGAGTGAAAACCAGAAAAAGATTCGAACGAGAGTCTTGCAGTAAAATTCAACCGAAGAAGTCGTTCTTCAGAATCGCGCATCAAGTCGCGATTTAGCTTTTAAGATAGTAGTACTAAAAAGAGTCTTGTTAATTTAATTAATAGTGTAACTAATCATAAGTGTAAATAACAACGAGTGTAGTTATAACAGTAGTGAAATACTGTGAAAAATAATAATAAATATAAATCAAAAAATAGTAAACCAACGACCAGGAGTTTTACTTGCTGTCCAAAGGACAACAGAGATATCTCAAGAGCACCCGTAAGGTAACACAACAAATTGGCGCAGCCGGATTTTTCGAGCCGAGGATCGCTCGAATAAAGGAAAAAGTAAGTAACAATGAAATACGAAAATAAAAAATAAGAGTTAAATATTAATTAAAAATTAAGTGATATAACAAAGATTAGTAGCTTAGGAAAAAGCAGGAAGTGAAAAGGAAAGTTATAAATTAAAAGTTAATTAAAGTTAAAATTAAGAGCAAAAAAAAAAAAAAAAAATTTTTAAAAAGAAAAAGGAAAATTCGTAAGGAAGTGAAACAATAATTTAGAAATAAAGTTACAAGGAAATTTCAAAAAGTGCAATAATAATGTTAGGAATAATTTGAAATCGAAAATATGGGAGTGACCAATTAAATTAAAATTCAACTTTAAACTAACTTGAATATGGCTGAGTATTGAACAGAACGAAATTCAATTTAAACTAAAAAATTGAAACACAGATAAAACAAAAATTTAAAGTGAAAAGTGAAATTATTGAAATGACCAAATAAAACTAAAATTAAAAAGTAGGACAAATAAATGTGGAAAAGACAAAATTAATTAATTAAAGGATTAGAATAATCTAAATTATATTATGTTAAAAATATATTCAATAAAATTTTATATATACTATAATAAATTTTCTAATTGTTCTAAAGCCACTGGCAATAATCTGCCGGCGTCATAACTCAAACAAATAAAAGTCTTAGCTGAAGCCGATGGCATACTTTGCCGGCCAAGCCAAAGATTTTATAAACCAACAAAAATAAAACTAATTAAGTTGTTAATTTATTTAACAACATTTGCATTAATTTTCAGCGTTGGCAGTCGGTTCAAGTTCCGAATGCCAACAAATCAGCATACATCCTGGTGAAAGGTACTGGTTCATGTGCTAGTTATCTTTCGTTAATGCCAGTAATCAACAGCAACGACATAACGTCGCCAACATTACCTAATGACGAATTTTTACGATTTTTTTTTAAATTTTACGATATTGGTTACTGTGAGTAGCAAATTGGCGAAAATCAGATTAGTTTTACTAACTTAAATAAATTTAAGGATTTATTTAACGTGGTAAAATTCAAATGATAAACGCGAATTGTTAAAAAAAAAAAAAAAAAAAAAAAGCAGGAATCCAATTCAATACAAAAACAAAACACGTAGAGTGTATGTTTTCGTTGTATCGTTTTCGAGTGTGTCTTAGGCGTTTGAGTTCAAATTACACACGTTAAACAAAGTTTTAACGGTTAACTTGATTTCGAAGCCGCACATTTTGCGGGTGTGTCTTAGACTTTTGTCCTCAAATTTGTATTTGATTTCAAAGTCGCACAGTTTAATTTGTTTAATCGGTAATTAATTTCATCAGTTCATCGGAAATTTTTGAAAGTTTGAATTTTTTTTTTGGGTTATTTTAAAAAAACTATTATTAGAAGTTAAACGTTTAAAGTATGCCGCTTAGAGACTTCATATTGGTTGGAGAATCAAAGCAAAGTTAGATTCGTTGTTTCAAATAACAAGCAATTATAATTGCTTGCTGATGAAAACAAATAAGGATAGCAAGCAATTAACAAAAAATAACTCGAACGAGCTCACTAGGTTAATCGTCCGAATACGAGATTGCAAACGTTGCAGTTTTGCTTACCGCTTAAAAATAGAGGCAGGTCGTTGATTCCTTCCTTGTGAGGTCTTGAATTACCTCAACAACGAAAATTGTGACGCTTCGTCTCTGCTTGAAAGAAAGCAGAACAGCGAAGTCACGAAAATTTTGACGCTTCGTCTCTGCTTGAAACAAAGCAGCAGCGGACGTCGGCGTACAGAAAAATAAACAGATGTACAGCGAATGTTTACTGCACGCTCGGTAAACGAATCGAGCTAGAATTCTAAGCCGTTAAAGAAGTTGAATCTACATAAGATAAATTTTAATTGTAAACCCAACGCTTGAAAAGAAATTTAACTTCACAACATTAGGGAAAATTTATGTATACTATTACATAGGTTAATTTTAAAAATTCGGAAAAATAAAACCCCATTAAACTATATGACGTTCGTTTAATTAATGGCCGAGTCGTTGCAGGAGCAAGCGTATATAGAATTAGAGAGAACCCATAAGGATCTAAAACGCCAGTTGGGGGAGTTTATAATTAAATATTGGGCGATTTTAAAAGCTACTGTAAAGAACAAAGAGAACTTAGAATTGATAAAGTCTAGGATAGGACAGTTAGGAGACCTTACGAGTGTAGAAAGAGCAGACGCGATAGTAGAGGAATTGCTCATATACCTAAACCAGATAATAGATAATAAGACAGAGAACTCAAATGCATGGGAATCAGAATTTAATGCACTGAGGAATAGGCACGATAGTTATTTAGTTGATAAAGTGTTTCAGGAAGATATACTCAAGAAACTAGAGTGTGAGAACGAACAGCTAAGGAAATTGTTGAAGAAAAAGGGGATAACCGAGGAAACGTTGAATAGAACCTTAGACCAGGAATTTACACAGAAATCAAGAGAAGACTGTAGCTCTTTAGAGGAAGCAAATAGACGTATACAAGAGTTAAAAGAGCAGAATAGACTTCTAAGACAGGAGATGTCGCTAGATCTCAATCAGTCACTCTTCCATAAGGGACCAGCTCAAGCGGAAGGTAGTCCGATGGACGGCAACTCAAACTCTCTCCAACAAAATACGGCAACAATAGATCAAACCAGGATGGGTATATCAGAAGTAGCCAAGATAGTAAGCAGTATCGTTCCACTGTTTTCAGGGACGCAATCACCAGATTTGAGAGGTGAAGTGTATAAGTTTATACAGGCGTGTGAGTTAGCAACAAGTGAAGCAACTACAGCTAACAAATCAATATACATAGAATGTATAAAGCAAAGACTCTACGGAGACGCTTACGACCTAGTAGGCTCAAAACGGTTCAACAATCCGGAAGAATTATACCTGGTGATACGAAGGGCATACTTACCAACAGTTTCATTAGACGTCACGTTAGCAGAACTTCAAAATTGTAGCCAACTGTACAATGAGGACATTCGACAATTTGCAAGACGACTCAACACTAAAAAGGCACAAGTACTACAAGTGATAAAGGATACATACAGGGGAGAAGGTGACAGTGCACTTATATCCATGGTAACGACGTCGGCAAATAAGGCGTTTAGAACAGGGTTAACAGATGCAACCTTACGAATTCACATGCTAAGTATTACAGGGAAAAGTTTAGAGGAAATGGTGGAGATAGCAGTGAACACGCTCGTGGAAATACAAAAAAGTAATTCCATTCATCAACCAACAATTACACCAATAATTAATATGAATACGGTTGAACCTTATGTAAGACCTTCTGTAAATTATCGCGTGGATTACCCAAGACCAGAAGAAAGGCGGAACGTCTCGAGAGCACCACAGGAGAAAATAATTTGTTCGTTTTGTAATAAACGCGGGCATACGAGAGAAAAATGATTAACTAGGGAAAACACACCGTATTGCCAAAAATGTCTAACATATGGTCACGAGACAAACTGGAGGTGTAATACCAATGACTACAACAGCAGTGGAGCGAACAACAAGAATCAGAGGCCGACCAACCAAAGTCGAGGAAACCAACAATGGAATCGACCTCATCAAAATTGGCAATCGAACCAAGGCCAGCAAACATGGAACCCAAATCAAGTACAGCAAACCCTGCAACCTAATCAACCCCAGCAAAATTGGCAACAAAAACAGGCACAAAAGAATTGGAATCAAATGCAAAAGAACCCCGGAAATCCAAAACCGAATCCGTTTAAGGGGGTTCAAGGAAACCAGAGCACTATAAACACGCCGAACGGCAAGAATCAAACAATATGTAATTGGTGTAACAGACCAGGACACATAAAAGCAAATTGTACAGCTAAAAGAAGTTGGGAAACTCTTCAGAATAATCAGCAGGGAAACCGGCAAGGGCCCAGACAAGGCCAGTAATCTGGGAACCCAACAAAAATAGAAATTTAAGGCCAAATGAAGTAGTAATAGTAAGTCCAACATCAGAAGAGATCGTGGATACGTTACCGACTTCAAATATATTAGAAGCTAATAAAGCTAAAAATATGGGGTACGAATTGACTAATAAAATAAAAATTATCAAAAATAATGATAAAGTAAATGCTTTAAATGAACCGGTCAGTAACATAACAAATAAAGCAAAGAAAATAATAGAAATGGGAGCAGAGTTTTTAATAATCATCTTGCTAATTATACAGTTAGCATGTACATCGATTGTAAAAACAATGTTTCTCAAGTTTCAACATTATAAAGCAAGGAGCATTAGTCTTAATATAGCAGAATATATTACAGATATAAAAGCACTTGCAAGTAAAATGAAATCAGAGGTATTAGCGAAATTTAAACATTTCAGCTCAAATATACAGAACCAGGACATGAAAACAATATGTTCGTGGTTAACGTATAATTTAAGTAATAATTATAAAAACACTATAAAGGAAGTATCTAACTGGGAATCAGCCACGTTAAGTGATGTGTTCATTGAACTGCCTTGTGTAGAGGCGAGAAATGGAAAACTCATTTTACTGGTGGATACAGGAGCAGATACAAGCCTAGTAAAGGAATGCGCATTAAAAGAAAATGCCATTATAAATAAAAAGGTTAAAAGGGAATTAAGTGGAGCATTTGGAGGCTGTATAACCACGATAGGGTCCACCAGCATATGCCATGATGAGGTACAGCCCTTACGTTTAACGCTACACGTAGTGTCACTTAAACAAGGGGTACCGGCGGACGGCATACTGGGTAGAGACAACATGTGGAACAGATCCATTATAAACGCGCTCAATAAAAAGTTAACCCTATTTAATGAAAATAAAGAATTTAAAGTTAAATTGCCACTGAAAGGCATCCAAAATATAAAAGAACAAAGAAACCAAAATAACATAACAATTGAAGCAAGAACGGTTAGAATAACGCCGTTAAAAATTAAAACTAAAGTTATGACTGTGGTAGTTCATAAACAAGAGATTGCACCAGGAGTGTACCTGGGAGAAACACTAGCAAATGTGGAAAACAAAGAGGTCAAGGTACAAATCCTAAATTCAACGGCAAAAGATTTCATTCTTAGTGACAACTTTGTACCGAGATTTAGTGATTTCCACAAATATAAGCTAAGTGAGGTTTCGGACAATCAATGGACTACCATCAATAGTATAAGTAATGCGGACATGGCGCAACGAATGAATGTTTTAATGAACGATTTAGAATTGGATCCTTCCTTAAACGAAGAGGAAAAGGAATCCATAACCAAGCTATGTGCAAAGTACTAATATTTTTCTTTTAGAGGGTGACAAATTGACATACACCCCAGTACTAGCACATAAAATTCCAATAAAGGTGGATCAGCCACCAATTAATAAAAAACAATACAGAATTCCTCAAACACATAGGGAAGAAATGAATAAACAAATTCATAAATTACTAGAGGAGGATTTAATATCTCCAAGCGTATCTCCATGGAACTCCCCACTACTTCTAGTTCCAAAGAAGAGTGGAAAAGATGGAGAAAAGAAATGGCGCTTAGTAATAGATTATAGGAAAGTTAACGAGGTGACAATTAAACAAGTCTTTCCACTTCCCAGGATAGATGAGATTTTGGACCAGTTAGGGAGTAGTAGATATTTCTCGACGTTAGACTTGGCAAGTGGGTACCACCAAGTCCTAATGGACAAAGCGGATAAGGAAAAGACCGCATTTAGTTCAGCTTTAGGACATTTCGAGTTCAACCGAATGCCTTTCGGGTTAACCGGCGCCCCAGCGACGTTTCAACGTCTTATGAATCATATTCTGACAGGACTTCAGGGTATAGATTGTTTTGTCTATTTAGACGACATAGTTGTATATGCAACAAACCTGGGACAGCATGAAGAAAGGTTAACTAAGGTATTCGAGGTAATTAGAGAAAATAACTTAAAATTAAACATTAGCAAGTGCCAATTCCTACGACGAGAAGTCGTATATTTAGGGCACAAGTGTTCAGAACATGGAGCACTTCCAGACCCTAGCAAGGTGGAGTGCGTTAAAAACATTCCGCCTCCTAAAAATAAAAAGGAAGTACAAGCCTTCCTAGGCCTTGTTAATTATTATAGAAAATTTATACCGGGAACCGCAAAGATATCACTTCCCATTAATAAATTGTTAAGAAAAGACGCGAAGTTCGTCTGGACAGAAAGCTGCCAGAGAGCGTTTGAACAATTAAAAGAATCGGTTATGTCACCACCAGTGTTAGCATATCCGGACTTTTCAAAAGAATTTCTTTTAACTACCGACGCAAGTAATGAAGCGTTAGGCGCAGTCCTTTCTCAAGGGAACGTAGGCGAAGATAGACCAATAGCTTTCGCTAGCCGAGCGCTAAGCGACACAGAACAAAGGTATTCCACAATAGAAAAGGAATTTTTAGCAATAGTCTGGGCGACAAAAAATTTCAGGGCATATCTCTTAGGCAGACATTTTAAAATATTTACTGACCACCAACCGTTAAAGGGAATAGCGAATTTGAAGGATCAAACTTCTAGACTGGCAAGATTCAGACACAAGTTGTCAGAGTATGATTTCGAAATCATATATAAGCCAGGCAAGAAAAATTTGAACGCAGACGCGTTAAGTAGAATTCCTCAAAACCGCAATGTAGTAACAGCAGTCCAGACCCGCTCTAGAACCAAAGAAATGGAAATGAAGAACCAAGGAAATAGCGAAAATTCAAGAACAAGTCCGACGCCTGTAGAACCTGACACTTCAGGCATACCTCAAAAAGAAAACACCATTTTATTAGAAAATCCAAGACAAATAGAGACCGTCATCAAAGATTTTCATAATACACCATTAGGAGGTCACCAGGATGCAGTGAAAACTTACCTGCGAATCAGGCAACAATATAGGTGGCCAGGGATGCAAAGGCAGATAAAAGATTATGTAAAAAATTGTCCTAAATGTCAAGCGAACAAAAGTTCGAAATTAACAAAAATGCCCATGGTGCTGACAGATACACCAATGAGGCCATTTGATAAAGTCTACATGGACATAGTTGGTATTCTACCAGAAACTGTGTCTGGCAATAAGTACATCTTAACGTTTCAAGATGACTTTTCGAAATTTATGGCATGTACAGCTATCCCGGATGCGGAAGCAAGTACTGTCGCCAGAGCTTTTTATGACGAAGTAATTACGCGTTACGGGATTCCGCGAATTTTAATTACAGATAACGGAACAAATTTCATTTCAAAATTGTTCTCGGATACATGCAAATTGTTAGGCATTAAAAAATTGCATATAACGCCATATCATCCACAAGCTAATGGCTCACTAGAAAGAAGCCACAGACCTTTAGCGGAATATTTAAGGAGTTTTGCTAAAGAAGACGGGTCGAATTGGGATCAATGGTTAACTGCAGCGATGCATGTTCATAACCACACACCCCACATTACGACTAAGCAAACACCTTTCCGCACTTTATTCGGATTCGATACGGAGATGCCGACTAACTTAAAAAGGAAGTGTAGTCCGGTGTATAATGCCGAAGATCCGAATAAAGTTTTGAAATTCCAAGTTCAAAGAGCTCACGAAATAGTGAGGAAAAATCAGGAAATGGCTAAAAGGGTAGCCAAAAATCATTATGATAATAAGTTAAATTTAGTAGAATTTAAAGTAGGAGATAAGGTATTAATTAAGAATCAGACTAGCAAAAATAAATTTTCGCCAATATGGGTAGGACCATATAAGGTAGTAGGGATCAAAAGTCAGATTACTACAGTTTTAAATATTAAGGGAAGGGAAAAACCTTTCCACAATAACTTACTCAAGTTATATAATAGCAATTAAGAGGGAAATAGAATAGAATCACTTAAAATAAGAAAATAGGTTTAGGGGGAAATTAAATTAAGTAGTCATAGAATAAAGTAAAATTAAAGTAATCACAATACGCTTAGGATTAGGATAGAATAAATATATATAAAATAGGATTGATAGAATTTAGTATGGGATAGTAGGAAACTAACATTTTTAATTTTACTACTAATAATTTTAATTTAACTTCAGTCTTAAGGCTGAATAACGAATGAAATATTGAAAAATTCAACAAGAAAGTAAATAGAAGATCAGAATAGCGGTTCAGTAAGCAACAACTTGCTTATTTAAGCGTAAAATATAAGAAAAAGAAAACTTATAGTAAAAGAAATAAAAATATAGTAAAACAAATTCGTAATTAATATCGAAGTCATTTTTTTGTAAAATTTTGAAATTGAACCCTTGGTATTCATTTATAATAGATAATATACGGTATATTAAAATTAGCTGTTCCGTTAAATAGACAGCCATATCTATTGCATTTGCAATTATTTTAGAAATAAATGCACATGAAATCTATGCATAAAGACGTAGTTTATGCATAACCACAATTTAAAAATTATATCTGCACCTAAATGCGGACATAGAAATAAAAGATAAATAAATATGAGACAGAAAATAATCGCCTCAAATCCTGCGAATTATTCTTCTAATACCACATATTAATAATGAATAATTATAATTATAATAATAAATAAATAAAATCTTCTTAAACATATAAAACAAACTTATTACAAAATAGGTAATATAATGTACGGTCCTATAAAATGTAGTTCATTAATGTTCCAGGTAAAATATTAACGAATTTGCGCTAACAACAAACAAAACATAAGCAAGAATTAAGCGTTTAACGCAAGCACTGCAACAAAGCAGAGGCAAAAAGAAAAAAAAAAAAGAACAACTGAACACAAGCAGAATGCAGTGTCAGTTAAACAATTAATGAAAAAAAAAACAGTAAATCAAAACTTTTACACAAGCCAAATGAGGAAAACACAAATAAAAACACCAAAGGTAAACAAATTCAAAACAACTAAACTAAAACGGGCGAAACAAAGAAAAAAAAAAAAAAAAAAAAAATATAATAAAAGGAAGACTAATTTTTTTTTAAACGTAGGTTACATATACACTATATTTCATTTTTATATATAGAACTAGGGAACCATTAATAGAAACTAATGGTAAAACTAATGAAAAGGGGAATAAGAAAAGAAAAGAAAGAATTTACTTAAATTGATTAAAAAGGAAAAAGAAAATCTTACAGTAAAATGAAATAGAAAGAATACAATTATAATAACGGTAGAAAGAAAAATAGATATAAAATCGTACATATTAAAGTAAAAGGAAATATATCTAAATAATTGTAGGAATTTTTAAACACTTTCGAAGTTAACATTTATAATTAATAACCTAACGAATTGTATCCAAATATAATAAAATAGATATTTATTGAAAGGATTAATACTTGTTTTGAATTAAATAAAATATTGTTAATTGATTAAACTTAATTTAAAATTAACTGATTAATTAAATTAAACTTAAAGTTACATACGAATAAAATTTCAATTCTTTTAAAAAAATAAAATAAAGTATTGTAAGAGAAAACTGAAATATATAAAATTGATAATAAGTTAAATTAAGTGTGATGACAAAGAAGACAGCATGCCGAGAAGCTGACCTATGTGCCGATGTACACCCACAATTAACACCCAACCAACTCGAAGGGGGAAGGGTAGCTGGAACAGCTGATCAGCGCAGCGACAACAACCATAGCAACCAAAGATGGAATTGTTGCAACAATCAATCGCATCAATGCAACAACGTTCGACAAAAACACGAAACTACCTTCAACGAGATTCGACAGCAGCAACAAGATTATCGAGTGATAGTGGTGACAAATACACAGTACCTTGAGGTCACACGGAGACCAAAGCCACCGCAATGAAACACGCAACAAACTAGGGGCTTAACCCATCTGCAGCAGCTAATTTCCAGTGTCTGCGCAAAAGCGAAATCATCATGATGGCAGCTTCTTCTTTAACTTCAAGCAAAAGTTACGTTAAGCGTAAAGGGATAGCATCACAACGTCGTGACGATGAAGCAGCTAGTACACAACTCCTAATGCAGTCACAGTTAAAGTTACGCCAGTCATTCACAGTTCACCAGTTAAAGTTATGGTACACTACTCCGTGGCACAAATCACACTTTACAACATTACCTCAAGAGAACGATTTAAAACGCATCACCACTGTCGACAAGAAAAATGTTGAAGATGTTTAGCAAAATGTTACAATTAATGATCTTGGGAACATCTCAACCATCAACTACCGTGAAGCGAAAGACAATTGGTCCCAATTGCGAGACAACGATTCTACCGACACCAAACAACTACATCTGATCATCAAGTATAACACACAACGCGTCAGCTACCCAGCAGCAACATTCCCACAATACATCGAGAAGAAGACATCGAAACAACGGGGTGTACATCAACATCAAAAGCAACATCTATATCAAACCCACCATCAACAACAACAAGAACATCAACAGCAAAACCATCCTAAACCTACACGAAGAATAACACCGAAGAAGGTCACCGGTCATATTATTGTATTATTATCGTAATCAGTTTTATTGCAATTTTTATTAATAATTAATTGTAATTTAGTTGTTGTAATTATTATTAATAACTAATTAATATTGACATCATATTCAGAAAATGAAATACGCTAACATACGTAAGTAGACGATAAGTACAATCAACATAAACATAAGACCACCCACAATTTAACAAACAATAAATGTACAAGAAAAATTTAATATCGTTTCGTACGATACTAAATTTTTCTTCCCCCGAGGGTGGAGGGATGTTGTATGTCGCGATCGCAATTTCCAGTTCCGGGAGATAAGAACTTTCAAGGCCAGTATTATCGTTTTATAATACTACTCCGCGAGTGAGTCAAGGCCAAGTTCACGTTATTAATGCAACCACAGCACTTTGCTTGGTAAGCCCGAAGCTTTACTTTACTTTGGTTTAGTAAAGCTTTGGTTTTATTAACTGCTAAAGCCAAGTCAGCAACCGGAGCTTGGCAATTGGAATGGATTGTGGAAGCTAGCTTTCAATAGCAAGCTTCCAAACCATTAAAACGCTTGGTTTAAAATAACCAACGATCAGAATCCACACGCGGAAGAATTAAATTGAGAACGATATTCTTCCGCGTATTGATTCTGCGAATTTGACAATTTCAATATTGCGAAATAATGGAAATTGCGACACACGCCAACACCGACCCACTTTGGTTCGGTCGACGGGTGCGTCGACCAAGCCAGAGTGAAAACCAGAAAAAGATTCGAACGAGAGTCTTGCAGTAAAATTCAACCGAAGAAGTCGTTCTTCAGAATCGCGCATCAAGTCGCGATTTAGCTTTTAAGATAGTAGTACTAAAAAGAGTCTTGTTAATTTAATTAATAGTGTAACTAATCATAAGTGTAAATAACAACGAGTGTAGTTATAACAGTAGTGAAATACTGTGAAAAATAATAATAAATATAAATCAAAAAATAGTAAACCAACGACCAGGAGTTTTACTTGCTGTCCAAAGGACAACAGAGATATCTCAAGAGCACCCGTAAGGTAACACAACATAACGATCAGACACTATACCATAAAGAAGCCACCCCAGCCATAGTCAGTCCAAAGGAATATAATTCAGTTTCATTCCCTACATATAAACAATCAGTGGCAGATCAAATCAAGATGGGTATAGCAGAAAAAGCGAAGATAACAAGTAGTCTTGTTCCACTGTATTCAAGGACACAATCACCAGACTTAAGAGGTGAGGTGTATAAGGTTATGTAGGCGTGTCAGTTAGCTACAAGGGAAGCTACTGCAGGAAATATACAAGAGTACATAGACTGTATCAAACAAAGATTATATGGGGACGCTTATGATCTAATAGGCTCACAACGTTTCAGCAGACTAGAATGATAAGAATGATAAGATAATTATAAGAAGAGCCTACCTACCAATGATTTGAGTAGACTCAACGTTAGCAGAACTACAGAATTGCAGCCAATTGCACAATGAGGACATTCGGTAGTACGCTAGACGCCTAAACACCAAAAAAGCACAGGCATTGCAAGTAACAAAAGATACTTATAATGAAGAAGGCGACAGCGCACTTGTATCTATGGTAGAGACATCGGCAAATAAGGCGTTTAGAACAGGGTTAAAAGATGCAACGTTACGAATTCACATGCTAAGTGTTACAGGGAAAAGTATGGGGAAAATGATAGAAATAGCAATGAACACGCTCAGCGATGTCACGCGAAATACAAAGAAGTAATTCCCTACATAAACCAACAATTACACCGACAATTAATATGAATTCGGTAGAGCCCTACACAAGACCGCCTGTACATAATCTCGTGGATTATAAAAGCTCAGAAGAAAGGCAGAACATTTCGAGAGCACCACAAGAGAAAATAATTTGCTCATTCTGCAATAAACGTGGGCATACGAGAGAAAAGTATTTAATTAGGGAAAACACACCGTATTGCCAAAAGTGTCTACAATATGGACACGAGACAAATTGGAGGTGTGACAACAACAGAAGTGAGGCCAGCAAGAAAAATCAAAGGCCAACCAACCAAAGTCAAGAAAATCAGCAATGGAACCTACCTCATCAAAGGTAGCAATCTAACCAAATCCAACAAAACTGGCAACCAAAGCAACCCCAGCAAAATTGGCAACAAAGACATGTCCAAACGAACTGGAATCAAAAGCATTCAAGGCGGCGCAGATGAATCAGAGTCTTGTGAACACGCTAAACGGAACGAATCAAACTAAATAATAGACCAGGACATATGATAAAAAATTGCGAGGCAAAAAAGAATTGGGAAGCGTTGCAAAGTAATCGTCCGGGAAACTATGAAGGGCCCAGGAGTAGTAGTAATTCATGCATCCGAACCGATTGTGGATACGTTACCAACTTTAACAAATAAAGTGGTAACCGTAAGTCCGACATCGGAAGCGATTGTTGAAATGTTACCAACTTCAAAAGACTTAAAAATTAATATCAAGTTAAGGAAGACTGAAAATAATAAAAACAACGTAACAGAGAGAAAGCATACGTTTGGAGAAACAGCTGATTTAGAGATGCCAATCAAATTGAACGAGAAAAAACAAAACTCAAACCAAAAAGTACCTTGCTCAATGAATAAGTTAGCAAATAACAATAGAAATATAGAAACAGGAGTATCTAACTGGAATCAAACCCAGGTAAATGACCTGTTCACCTGAATTACCATGCCCAGAGTCTACAAATGGAAAACTCATTTTACTGGTAGATACAGGAGCAGATACAAGCCTGATAAAGAAATGTGCGATAAACGATAGCATGATAATAGACAAGTCGAATAGGAAATACTTAAGCGGAGCCTTTGGAGGTTGTGTAACTACAGAAGGATCAACTACTATATGCCACAATGCGGTACAGTCCTTACGTCTAACGCTACACGTTGTGTTACTTAAACAAGGAGTACCCGCAGACGGCATATTAGGAAGAGATAATTTGTGGAACAACTCCATTATAAATACAATGGAAAAGATTTTAACACTCTTCAATGAGAAGAAAGAGGTTATTTTGAAATTACCAATAAAAACTATTGAACAGATAGGAAAAGAAAGTAAACAATATTACATACCAGTTGACGCAAGAACTATTACGATAATACCATTAAAACTTCGTACAAAATTTAAGAATGTTGTAATTCATAAAGAAGAAATAGATCCAGGAATCTATATAGCTGACACATTAGTAAATGTGAAAGATAATACGGTTTATGCTCCGATATTAAATACAACAGAGTATGATTACGAGATAAACAGCGAATTTACACCAAAATTAACAAATTTCGACGAGTACACAATACAAAGTACTGAGTCAATTAATAGTATAGGCGAAATAGATGCCAAAAGAAGAATAGGTGAATTGCTCAATGAAATTGAGTTACATAGATAAAAATTTAAATATGGAGGAAAAGAATTCCATAGAAGAAGTAATAAAATCGTTTCTGACGTCTTCCTATTAGACGGAGTTTTATATGCTTTCGTTTACAAGCGTATTAAAACACGAAATTCCAACAGGCGCAGATCAACCGCCAATAAACATAAAACAATACAGATTACCGCAAAAACATAGAGAAGAAATAAATAAGCAAGTAAACAAACTTTTAGATGATGGCATAATCACACATAGCACATCACCATGGAACTCACCGTTACTTTTAGTGCCCAAGAAAAGTGGCAAGGACGGGGAGAAAAAATGGAGACTGGTAATAGATTATAGAAAACTAAATGAAGCTACGATTAAATAAGTTCTTCCCATTCCTCGTATTGACGAAATTTTAGAGCAGTTAGGCCATAGCAGATATTTTATAACGCTACATTTGGCAAGTGGATATCACCAAGTTTAAGTCGATGACAGGGACAAGGGGAAAACAACATTCAGTACAAGACTAGGGCACTTCAATTCAATCGAATGCCATTTGGGCTTACAGGTGCCCCAGCAACATTTCAAAGGATAATGAATCATATCGTAACAGGTCTACAAGTCACAGACTGTTTTGTTTATTTAGATGACATAGTTATCTACGGTGGAAATCTGAAACAACACGAACAAAGGTTATGTTCAGTACTACAGAAATTACGTGAACATAATTTTAAAAAAACTTCCTAAGAAGAGAGATTATTTATTTAGGACACAAATGTACAGATCAGGGCGCACTCCCTGACCCCAACAAAGTAGAATGCGTTAAGAGCATTCCGCCGCCTAAAAATAAAAAGCAGGTGCAAGCATACTTAGGACTAGTGAATTATTATAGAAAGTTCATACCAGGTACAGCGAGGATAGCTCTTCCTATTAACAAACTAGTTCGTAAAGATGCAAAGCTTATTTGGACGCAAGAATGCCAGACAGCGTTCGAATCACTGAAAAAGGCAATAATAACACCACCGGTTTTGGCATATCCGGATTTTGAAAAAGAATTCATACTAACTACTGATGCAAGTAACGAAGCGTTAGGCGCAGTACTTTCTCAGGGTAAAATAGGCGAAGACAGGCGATAGCCTTTGCAAGCAGAGCCTTGAATGACGCAGAAAAGCGTTACTCCACTATAGAAAATGAGTTCTTAGCCATTGTGTGGGCAACAAAAAATTTCAGAGCTTATCTGTTAGGAAGACCATTCAAGATAGTGACAGACCATCAATCTCTAAAAGGAATAGCTAACATAAAAGACCAAACTTCAAGACTGGCAAGGTTTAGGCATAAACTCAAAATTGACAAAAATGCCCATGGTGCTAACAGATACACCAATGCGGCCATTTGACAAAGTTTACATGGACATGTAGGTATTCTACCAGAAACTGTGGTAAACTCTGGTAATAAGTACATTTTAACGTTTTAAGGTGACTTTTCGAAATTTATGGCATGTACAGCTATCCCAGACGCGGAAGCAAGTACTGTCGCCAGGGCTTTTTATGACGAAGTAATTACGCGTTACCGAATTCCACGAATACTAATTACTGACAACGGAACTAATTTTATTTCGAAGTTGTTCTCGGATACATGCAAGTTGTTAGGTATTAAAACGTCTTGGATATAACGCCTTACCATCCACAAGCTAATGGCTCATTACAGAGAAGCCACAGACCGTTAGCGGAATAATTGCGTAGTTTTGCAAAAGAAGACGGTTCGAACTGGGATTAATGGTTAACTGCAGCGATACATGTTCATAACCACAAACCCCACACTACGCCTAAGCAAACACCTTTCCGTACTTTATTCGGATTTGATATAGAGATGCCGACTATCTTAAAAAGAAAGTGTAGTCCGGTCTATAACGCCGGAGACCCGAATAAAGTTTTGAAATTCCAGATACAGAGAGCACACGAAATAGTGAGAAAAAATCAGGAAATGTCTAAAAATGTAGCAAAAATCATTATGACAATAAGTTAAATTTAGTAGAATTTAAGGTAGGAGATAGTGCATTAAATAAGAATCAAATTAAAAAATAAGTTTTCTCCAATATGGATAGGGCCATATAAGATAGTAGGGATTAAAAGTACAATTACTACAGTTTTAAATATTAAAGGAAGGGAAAAACCTTTCCACAATAACTTACTTAAATTGTATAATAGCAAATAAATTAATCATTAAATTAAATCACAATAGTCACCATATCAGGAGTAGGATACAATAAATTTACATAAAATAGGATTGATAGCATATATTATAGGATAGTATGAAATTAACATTTTTAAGTTTATTACTAATAATTTTAATTTAACTTCAGTCTTACATTTGAATAACGAATGAAATTCATCAAATTTCATAATGAAAAATTCAACAAAGAAATAAAATGAAAATCAGAATAGCATTATATAGTGAATAACAACTTGTTTATTTAAGCGTAAAAATATAAGAAAAGAAAACTCTTAATAAAGTAAGTTCGTAGTTAATATTCGACTCATTCTTTTTTTTAAATTTTGAATTGAACTTTTTTGTTTGTATTTATTTTGATTGATAATAAACGGTATATAAAAAGTAACTGTTCCGTTAAATACACAGCCAATATAACTTTGCATTTGCAATTATTATATTAACAAATGCACATGTAAAAATATGCCTGAAGAGTAAGTTTAGGCATAAAACACACATACATTATACACACATTCATGTGAAACTTGCAAAAAATGCTAAATTTGTATCAACGAAAAGGAATGAAGCAAACATTTTTAATAATGGTTAAATGTTCTTCATATTCAAGAATATGCATAGTATTAGTGATACAGTATAGTTTTTTCAGCATAATAATTAACTAATACCTTAATTTTTAAAATTATAGATATTCAATTTTATGCATCTTATTAGGATTTTCTTTTTTTTTTATTTATACAGGATGTTTCGCATAAGAGGAGACAAAAGACTAGGGCATGTAGGTTGGGTCAAGACAAGAAAAAAATCGTATGGGAGGGGGGGTCATTTCCCCCCGTTTAGACGGGAGGGGCCATTTTCTAAAAACTCGTCTAAAAACCGGAAAAAAAAATATTAAAAAATAACGGCGATATCTGGATCACTTTCGCTTATTGGATTTGAAAGCCAAATATCGGCCTCTTAATATCCTTTTTAAATTATGTTCCTACATCAAACAGTTTTTGAGAAAATTAATGCCAAAGTTAAAATTTGGAATAAAAATTCCAAAAAAAAATTTTTGGTCGCAATTTTTTCGTTAAAATACGGTATTAAGTATAAATTTTTGTCCGACCATAAAATTCTCTAATCAATTCTAGAGAGAAAGCTTCAAACCGGAAGGATCTATGTTTTGTAGTTTTCAAGAAAAGTGAAAATTACGAAGCATACTTTCCTTTCAAATACCAATTTTTTGGCTACTTGTGTTTTATTACTGGTGCAAAAATATGGAAGAAGATCGCTCTGCGGAAGGAGTTTAGATCGTAATTTCCACTTTTCTCGGAAACTACAAAACATAGATCCCTCCAGTTGGAAGCATTCTCTCTAGAATTGATTAGAGAATTTTATGGTATGGAATTTTATTTTATGAAAAACGTTTATACTTAATACCGTATTTAAGAGCAAATTGCGACCAATTTGAATTTTTATTCCAAATTTTAACTTTGGAATTAATTTTCTCAATTCCGATTCGATGTGTCGCAGCGAATAGACGTGTTGTGAGTTCTCCTGAGCGATATTATTTTGAACCAAGTGTTGGCTTTCTGATACGTGCCTAATATAAACATTGTTGTGCTAGACATTTACCACATTAAAATTCTGACAAAGTGCAGTATTTTGGCTTTTCATTTAATGCTAAATATAGCGTAATTTTATTTTTTAATAAAAATTGACATCAAGCCATAAATCGAATAAAATTACCGACAAGTACATACTAGTTTTTTGGCGAAAAACACCAACAAAGTCACAAAACCGGTTTTCCCGTTACTTGTGTACTCTTAATATTCAGTATAATGGTTAAGGAGCTGCGGTCGGGAAAGGCGTCTAATCTCTCTGAGAATGTTGCCACACAAAAACAAAATTGCACTCCCAATACAAAACAGCAACAAAACAGCTCCCCGAACTTAAAGAGTCAATCTACTGCTCTCACGTTATCCGAGTTGTCATCAGAGCTAACCAAGCACACTGAAGTTATTATGAAGAGTGTAAGTTCCGAAATATGTGTACTACGCAAAGACCTACACAAGCAGGTAACCCTTATAGACAAAAAATTCTCAAGCCTGGAAGAATCTCTTAATGATTTGAAGTCACGAGTAGTGGATAATGAGCAGCGGACGTCTGATCATCTGAACAATTGTAATGCTGAGGTAGTTAAATTACGAGAGCAGTTAGCGACTTTAGGCTCACGTTGCGATAGCCTTGAACAAAGTCATTTATCTACCGACGCTATTTTATTCGGTGTTCCACACTTGGAGGATGAAAACGTGATGACGTATTTTCTTCGACTTTGTGACTCAATCAACTGCAAACCACCCGCCGCAAATTCAATTTTTCGGTCTCGCAGGCGTGACAATAATAAAACCATAGACTCGCCGATAATTATTAAATTTAAATCTGGCTACGAAAGGAACCTTGTTTTGAAAGCTGCTTTCGAATTTCGCAAGAAAATGAACAGACCACTATCCCTCAGAGAAGTCGGGCTCGAGTCGGACACATTCATATACGTGAATGAAAGCTTATCAAGGAAAAATCGTTCCCTTTTACAACTGGCTTATCGGATGAAGCGTCTAGGTCAAATCCATAGCGCCTTTGCTAGAAACAGTGCTATAACGATTACTCTTCAACCAAACGGTAAAGCAATCAAGGTTACTGATGAAGCCGCACTACTTAGACTCGTTAATGGACCTGCTGTCGCTTAAGGAGACTCTACATAATTTCATTCAATCTTTACATCTTTTTTTATTGCTTATAAATAAACAAATATCATTAGCATTGCTACTTTATATCTCTTCTGTTTCAGTTTTTGCTCCTCTGCAGCTCTTATCCTCTTACCTAACATTCTTTCATCTTACCGCTATAATTCTTTAATTCAACCTACTTTCCCACTTAACCTATTTTCCACTGGTGAAAATTCAACCTGCTTTCCTACTTAACCCATTCTCCACTTGTGAAAATTTCTCCGTTTCCTATATAAGCTCATTTGTATCGAGGCACTATGAGTTGCGCTCTTCCAGCCTCTGCCAACGTCAGAACCTTACTTAATCTAATGTGTAAGCAAAATTGCGGTTTAAATATCTGTCATTTAAACGCCCAGAGCCTTAAGAATAAAATTGATGAGCTTCGGTATATTTTTGACAGCTGTTCGATGGACATTTTATGTCTGTCCGAAAGTTGGTTTAAGCCCGAAATGCCCAATAATCTTTTTGAGCTTAATGGCTACAAGTTAGTGCGCGCCGATAGACATATTAAGACAGGAGGAGGAGTGTGTATGTATGTAAGAAACGAGCTTAATTTTCGTGTCATAAAGCGTTCTACTCAAAGTGACCCTTTTGAGTTCATTTTCGTTGAACTCTTGTTTGAAGCCGATAAATTTCTAGTGGGTTGCGTTTATTTAGCGCCTCAGCTAAGGGGTGATTCTCTAATCAGAGATTTACTGGAGGAGTTGGCACTACATTCAAATATTGTATTATGCGGAGATCTCAACATCAATATTTTAAACAATAACAATACACATTTTGTTGATATGGTTCATGGTTTTAACCTCCAAATAGTTAATCAATCTATCGCTACTCATATAAAACCTGGGTGTATGTCATCCCTGCTAGACATCTTCTTAGTCTCCGATTCAAACCTGGTACGAAGTTACGATGCGTTTTCGTTTCATGACCTCATTTTCCTTTCACTTAACTCATCATATCCCACCGATGAAAGGGTTAAGCGCCTTCCTGTTTTCTCTAAAATTAATTTAAACACCCTGTTTGATGAGTGCGCATGTCTAGATTGGAGCCCGATATATACCACCAATGATAGTAATGTGCAAATAGAATATTTTACATATGTACTAAATTATCTGGCCGCTCGCCATATACCTATGAAAATAAAACGGGTTACATCCTTGAAATGCACTTGGCTAACGCGTGAGATCAAGTTATTAATGGAAAAACGTGACGTGCTCTATTCAAGATGGAAAAGATATAAGTGCTCGATGCTATTTGATGATTTTAAGCGAGCTCGTAACAGAGTCACTTTTCTTATTCGCAGAAATAAGAAGTCTTTTTTCGGTAGTAGATTTGCCTCGCTTAAATCAAGCACTTCTTTTTGGAGATGCATTCGTCAAATCGGTATTGGGAATAATACAACCTCCCTCGATGCAAGCACAGATCTAGATGAACTTAATAAAAAATTTGTTCAACCGGTCTCCTCCATAGTACCTTCCGTAATCACTCACCCCTTTGAACCCCCTGCGGTCACCGGATTTACATTGCGTAGCGTTGATTCAGTTGATGTCGGATTAGCGATCCTGGACATTAAATCCTGTGCGGTAGGTGACGACGGCATTCATCCCAATTTTCTCAAACTACTTCTCCCTTGTATTATTCAGCACATAACACATATTTTCAACACAGTCATTATGAGCTCTCTTTATCCCTCCGCCTGGAAACTTTCTAAAATTATTCCACTTCCTAAACCTCCGATGAGGAACACTGTACAATATCGTCCAATCGCTATACTCCCCTTCCTGAGTAAAGCTTTTGAATCTATCATAAGTTCGCAAATGAAACTCTATCTTGATGATAAAAGATTTATCTCTAGGCATCAATCAGGTTTCAGAGCTAAGCACAGCTGCACAACTGCCTTAATTAAGGTGTGTGAAGATATAAGAGCTGGTTTGGATAGTGATATGGTTGGTCTTATTGCGTTCTTAGATTTCTCGAAGGCGTTTGACTGCATCAATCACAACATTCTTGTAGACAAACTCAAATCCCAATTTTCTGCCGATGGCACATTTTGTAATCTCATGTCGTCGTATCTTGCGGATCGCTATCAATATGTTTGGACCAAACACGCATGCTCCTCAACGGTTTTAGTGCCCTCTGGTGTTCCACAAGGATCAATTTTGGGGCCGCTGCTCTTTTCCATATTCATAAATGATATCGTTAGATGCATATCTCATTGTGAATATCATATTTACGCTGACGATCTTCAAATTTATAAATTATGCCACAAATCGCAAATTAATCAGGCGGTGCAAGCAATGAATTCAGATTTGAATGCCATTACTGAATGGTCATCGTTAAACGGACTAAACCTCAACCCTCTTAAATCCAAAGCAATGCTAATAAATAGATCCCGCGTGAAAGTTAATCCTTTTCCTTTATTACTGAATGGTGTTGCAATTGAGTACGTGGACTCCATAAAAAACCTAGGTGTTTTTCTTAACAGTGACTTTACCTGGAGTACCCATGTCAACTGGATCGCTTCCAGAATTTATGCTGCGCTGAGGGGAATGTCTCCTACAAGGATGTATCTCCCAGTCAACGTAAAATTAAAACTCGTGAAATCTTTTATTATTCCAATTATCATATATGGTTGCGAGCTTTTCTCCAATCTTGACTACGATTCAAATAGAAAATTACTGGTGGCATTCAATAATTGTGCTAGATTCATATTTAATATCGATCGGCGTACTCACATCTCTGGTTATGCATCTCAAATTATCGGTATTTCGCTGAATGGGCTCTTAAATCATCGGACCCTACTCATGTTTCACAAAATAATCCTTAGTAAAGAGCCTGGCTATCTATTTGATTATATACGACTCGCTAGGTCTTGCAGGACGGCTCATGTCATTATTCCTCGTTGTAAATTTCTAACTACTTCCCGGCACTTCTTTGTATATGCGGCGCGCCTGTGGAATAGCCTACCCGCTTATATAAGACAGGCTGAGGTCAGCTCCTTCAGGGGGCTTTGTTTTAAATTCTTTGCGGAAATTGAATCGAACGAACACATCGTTTCAGCTTCTTAATCCTTTCTATTTCCCATCTATTCCCAATCTTCCAGCTCTTACTCTTTTTTCTTTATCTACTTTTCTTTTACTTCTTGCTCTTTTTCTTCCTCTTTCTTCTAATCATCTGTCTAGGGTAATTTTTAATGATTGCAAGTTTATTAATTGTAATAAGATAATTTGTAAGATTCCGTTTGTACATATTTAATAAGCATTAGCTTACTTGTACATTTATATTTGATACGAAATAAATAAATAAATAAATAAAAACTGTTTGACGTAGGAACCTAATTTAAAAAGGATGTTAAGAAGCGGACATTTGGCTTTGAAAATCAGCAAGCAAGAGTTATCTTGATGTAACCATTATTATTTTGTGATATAAAATAAATATAGAAACGCAATTATTTCTATTTCAAAACTTTATGGTCGATGTGCCACGTCTTCCCGATGTCAAACCGATCTGAAATTTTGTACAAATTACTTTTTCATGAAATAGCACAAGTTTAGAGGGCGGCGTGCTAAAAATGTTATGGTCGAAAAATAAGGTCCACCCTAATATACATACAAATTCGCACCTATGCCTATATGTCTTAAGAAAACAATCTTTAGGGAATAAGAGAAATACGTAAGGTATACTTCTCAAAAGTACGGAAAAATAATATAATGAAAAAAAATATACATATATATATATACTGTAAATAAAATTAAATTAACTAAATCCAAAATAAGCGATCAAAGCAAGCGCTCCAACAATGCAGCAACAAAGTAGCACAACTGAACATGAGCAGAATGCAGTGTCAGTTTTAAAACAACTAATGAGATAAAAAAGAGAAAATAAAACACCAAAGGTGAATAACTTTAAAATAACCAAGAGAAAAGTAAAAATAAAATACACAAATAATAAAAACATTGTTATACACATTCATATATACAATATTTCAGTACATTTACAAATAATAATAGCTGCGTTCCTTTTTCCTAATCTAATCCTGATTTAAAATGGAACGGCAAGGAAATTCACATGCAGTTGTCCCCACAAAATCACACTGAAAAAAGTTTGTGTAATGAAATATCAACTGTTTGAGTGTTAAGAATTAAATACAATTTTTGCTCGAGTAAATAAAATGTTTGAATTCAAAATGGTAACGACAGCGATGCTATCATGGTCTTCACAGGTTTGTCAGAATCGTCTTTATTAGTCAAATAAGATAAACTGGGTAACGCGCACCATCAATTAAAAAGAAAAAAATCTCATCTGCGCCATCTATAGTTCCATAGCGAAGTAAAGTTTTGGGGGCTTCTTGAAGCGGAATAATTATTTACGATATGTAAATCACGATATGTGTCTGAGCCGAAAGAGATCGAGAGAGAGAAGAAGGAGATGAAGTTGACACCTTCTAATGTTGCTTTCTTCTGCTACTTATTTCTTTGACATTTTACATGACGTCAGAAACAGATGGCGCTGGCTGTCTGATCAAGTGCCCACAATACTCCCCTCCGAGAAGTGCAATTGTTTTGAAACTTCGGTATTTGTTACCCCTTTTGCGCTATAAACTTTTGGACGGTCGGAGCGGTTGCTTGGATCCTGCATTTGGTGGGCTAACTCCGGTCTTTCGAAAAACGCCGGTTTTAGCCGTTCTGTGGAGATTGTTTTGTGAGTGCCTTCGACCTTTACCTTGAAGACTCTGTCTGATATGCGTTGTATAACTTCATACGGACCCTCGTACGGTCGCTCGCATGGTTTCTTAACTGCATCCACCCTAATGAAGACGTGTGTGCACTGGTGTAAAGTTTTGTGTGCGAAGGCTTTTCTTTTGTTATGGTGCTGATCGAACCTGCCGCATCTGTTCTCTCAACTTTTCCAAAAAATATCTTGGCTCTGATGTCAATTCTTCACTAAGCACAAATTCCCCTGGGATGCGAAGCGTGGAGCCATAAACCAATTCAGCTGCCGAAGCATTTATGTCGTCCTTATGACAAATTCGAAGACCCAGCATTATCGACGGTAATACTTCCAACCAGTTTGGTGTGTTGTGGCACATGATGGCTGCTTTTAACGAACGATGCCAGCGCTCAATCATACCATTAGCAGCTGGATGATACGCTGTCGTTCGAGTTCTCTTGCTGCCGATGAGTTTCGCCAGTGCGTCGAAAAGTTGTGATTCGAATTGCGAACCTCTGTCTGATGTTATTGTTGCTGGTGCTCCAAATCGTGACACCCATCCCGCGTAAAAACCTTCTACTATTGTGTTCACTGTGATGTCGCGTAAAGGCACGGCTTCCGGCCAACGCGTGAACCTGTCAATTAAAGTTAAAACATACCTGTAACCTTTGAGTGGCTGCATGATCACTATATCGACATGTACATGCCGAAAACGCTCATTAGGCATCGGAATATGTTGTGGTACGTTTTTTACGTGGCGGCCAACTTTGCTGCACTGACAGTGTAAACATGAGCGGGCCCAACTGGTTACCTCACGATTCATGTTAGGCCAAACAAAAGTTCTTCCAATTAAACGCTTTGTGGCACGACCACTTGGGTGCGATAAGCCATGGCAACCATCGAAGATCACGTCGGGGTCACCAGTTTTGGGGGCTTCTTGAAGCGGAATAATTATTTACGATATGTAAATCAAACTACCTCTTTATTAGAGTATCGAACTTACTAAACTAATACAACATATAAATAAGAAAAAGTATTATATATAAACCACGCGGTCCTTGATTTTTGTGTCTGAGCCGAAAGAGATCGAGAGAGAGAAGAAGGAGATGAAGTTGACACCTTCTAATGTTGCTTTCTTCTGCTACTTATTTCTTTGACATTTTACATGACGTCAGAAACAGATGGCGCTGGCTGTCTGATCAAGTGCCCACAAAGTTTTTACATCAGCGCCATCTATTTATCATATAATGAAAAGAGCAATTCGATTAGAATCCCTAATCCTAGTCGAGAGTACGATTATGAAATTTGTATGGAAACTGGTATAATCCGAAGAAAAAGGAACGCAGCTATAGTTCACCTATACATATATAAAAGTAATTTAAAAGTTAATTAACTAAATTGTAATTTAGAATAAAATATGTATATTCAATCAAAAATTGATGAAAATAAAGGCATAAAAGAAAAAAAAGGGCAATAAGAAAAGTAAATGGAATTGTAATAAAAATAGAGAACAAAAATATATATATAAAACGTTACATATAAAAGTAAAAAGTAACCTGTTAATATAATTGTACGAATTTTTATTGAAATACTTTTCAAGATAATTGTCATTTTTAATAGCCTAACCAATTATATTCAACTATAATAATCTAGATTTTTAATAATAATAGATCTTTTGATTAAAATTGAATTAAAATAAATACAAAATACGTTACAATTACACAAAACACAATAAATAGGTCAATTCTTAATCGCAAAGTTCAATAGCTTAAAAATATACTGTAAGAACAAAAGAAAAATAAAACCAGTAAGAAAGCTATATTCGGCATGGCCGTATCTTAGATACCCTAAATCTAAAAGTTCTAAAAAAAATGCCGAAGTTACGGTGGGGCGGGGGTGGCGGTCCACTCTGGGCGGCACAATGTCGAGGGTGGCAGTTGTGGAAATCAAGTAGTGACTTATTGAATTCTAGGTATTTTTGGGGCTGCAAGTTGATTAACAGTCCCGGGCTCCATGAGTCCTAGCTACGCCTCTGTATAAATATTAGGAGTGGTCATTACCTTTTTCAAAACAAAATAACTAGCTTAGTTGTTTTATAATTGTGTTCATTTGAACTTTATTTCCGTGGTAATAAACTTGTTTTCATGCTACTACACTAAACACTATACTGTATATGTAGTGTAAAAGTGGGCGGACCGCACCCAGTTTTGATATAATAATGTTTTTTTGTAAAACAAGTTGTTACCTAAAGTTTTATTCAGGAAGTTTATATATTTAACAATATAACCCTCTTTTGCCTGTGTAAACTAAAAGTGGGCGGATCACGCCAATATTTGGCACATTAACGAATAATGCTACTCTATACTCAGGAATGAAATTTTGTTGTAATAGCTCAAAAACGAGCACCGGTTCTCCTGTGATCGTGATTTCAACAGACAGACAGACAGACGGACGGACATGGCTAAATCGACTCAGGAAGGCCACGCTGATCAAGAATATATATACTTTTCTATACCTATCGTCTCTATTTCTATGCGTTACACATTTCGTTACAAAGTGAATATACCCTTACCTTAAGGTGTAGGGTATAAAAATGAAAAGTTAAATGTAATAACGTATATAAAAGAAGAAGCGAGCATGCAGAGAACCTGACAGCTATCTCGATGTACACCCACGAGAGCAGCAGAAGACGCACTCATATACTAAAAACAGGACGACGAATAGCGCCCAGCCAACTGGAAGGGTAGCTGGAACAGCTGATCAGCGTAGCGACAACAACCATAGCAAACAAAGAATTCGACAACAAAACACGAAGTTACCTTCAAAGAGGTCTAACAGCAGCAACAGCTTGAACCTGAAAATTACTACATGATAGTTGGTGACAGATACACAGTACCTTGAGATCACACTGAGACCAAAACCACCGCAATAAGACACCCAATAAGATAGAAAGCTATCCAATCGGCAGCAGCTATTTACCACTCGGTTGCCGCCCAACAGCGAAATCATCGTGAATCAGGATGGCAGCCTAGCGGTATAACTTCGCATGACAGCTCTACATTAAGTTCTGCGAGTGGATTGCATACTGCCGCGAGTAAAAAATCTACGTCTAAGCGGACGTCACGCGTATGTGACAGCAGAATCACGTCGCGGCGATGAAGCAGCGAGTAGACAAACTCCTAATGCAGGCACAGGTTCGTCAGTTAAATTTATGGCGACATATTCTCCTGTGGCACAAAGCACATTCTACAGCATTACCCCAAGCGACAGCGATTTAAAAACGCATCACCACTATCTACAAGCAAAGATGTTGAAGATGATGAAGCAAGATGTTACAAATGATGATTCTGGCAACATTCATCAACAGTTCAAGCGAACATCATCAACATTCATCAACAGTTCAAGCGAACAACAATTGATCCCAACTGCGGGAGAAACGATACTACCGACAACGAACAACTGCATCTGATCACCAATACAATGGGTATAAGGACCGAAAGTTAATAACGGCAGTTCCGAGCATAGCACTTACAACACAGCTACAACCACGTCAGCTACCCAGCAGCAGCATTCCCACAACGCAGCGAAAAGAGGACATCGATAAAACGGGGTATACATCAAAATCAACATTATCATTAGCAGCAACATCAGCATCAACGTCAAGACCAACATCAACGTCAAGATCGACATCGAAGTCAACAACAACATATTATTTCAATTATACGCTACATATACTATATTATACATTTGTATATAAAACAGCAAACACATATTATTATTAACACACTTGCATTAGATAAAGTGCTATTACATAATACATAAGATACTCGCAAGATAAGCAAAACCATAAAAGACTTAAGCCACTAAAAATTAACCCAAACGTAAATGTATAAGAAAAATTCAATATCGTTTTGTACTAGTGTGAAGGGATGTTGTATGTCGTGATCGCAATTTCTAGTTCCGGATGATATGCACTTTCAAGGCCAGTATTATTATTGTTTTCATAATACTACTCCGTGAGTGAGTCAAGGCCAAGTTCATATTATTAATGCAACCACAGCACTTTTGCTTGGTAAGCCCGAAGCTCCAGTCAAGCTTTCGTTAAAGTAAACTCGAAGGCCAAGCCAGCAACCATAGCACTTTGCATGAAGTGGATTGTGGGAGCTAACTTTCAATAGTAAGCTCCCAAACCACAAAAATGAAATAGCTTGGCTTGAAAAATAAACGATCAGAACTCAAACGCGGAAGAATTCAATTGGGAACGATTATCTTCCGCGTATTGATATTGCTAAGATCACCATTTAAATATTGTGAAATAATGGAAATTGCGAAACACGGCATACTGACCCACTTTGGTTCGGTCGACGGGTGTGTCAGCCGAGCCAACGTGGAAACAAGAACAGATCCCAACGGGAGTCTTGTAAGAATCTTGGAGTAAGATAGTCGCATATAAAGTCGCGTTAAAATAGTGTTAAGATATAGTGTAAAGTATAGTGTAAAGTCGAGTCTAAGTAAAATTGTCGCTAAGAATATATAATTGTAACAAATAGTGAAAAGACCGAATAGTGTCACTTCAAATATATATAATATTAATTATATAAAACCAAGTATAAGTGCGATTTAGTGATGAACAAAGCCTGTAAAGTGACAAGGAGATATTAAATAAAATAATATAAACGAACCTCCAAGTGTTTAATTATTACAAGCAAGATAGGCTCAAAGGAGCACGATCACCCGAGAACACCACAACAGGACAAAGTCTCAAAAACTTTTCTTAAAAACCAATCTGCTGGCGGATATAGAGAAACTTATTCAACGAAGGAAAGAACTTGATTTCTTATCGAACTTTCTTTATAAAAATTATATCGCACAAATTGAGAATAATATAAAAACTAACCCAAAATGTTTGTGAATCTTCTACAATTCTAAACGTAAACATTCAAATTTACTTAAAGCAATGGAATGCCAGAACTTGTGCGCTGAGAATCCTCAAGATATTTGCAAAGTATTTCTCCTACTTTTTCATGGAAAAGCAGCATTTTTGACCCCTGCATAAATATCCATAATTTCGACCAGCTGGTCCAGCATTTAAATACATCTCTCAAAATTAGACATCATTAAAGGTGCTGGTTTTTATTTGCTCCCACCAACACTATTAAAGAATTCTGCTTTGGATTGCCCTTACATTCCTTTACAATAAATCTTTGGCTACTGGCACTGTTCTCGATGTTTGGAAAATTTCTTATGTAACTCTAATCTTCAAGCCTGGTAAAATAAACTGTATACAAAACTATAGACTTATATATAGACGGTAACTTATACTCGTAAGCAGTTAACAATTCATCATGACCACTCCTATGATGGAATAAATCAATTTCAGAAAGCTTCCATAATGCAGGATTTGAGAGTTTTATTCGACTCTAGGTTTTTTATACCCTACACCTTAAGGAAGTGTAACGCATAGAAATAGAGATAATAGGTATAGAAAAGTATATATATTCGTGATCATCGTCACCTCTTGAGTCGATTTAGCCATGTCCGTTCGTCGGTCTGTCTGTCTGTTGAAATCACGATCACAGAGAACCGGTGAAGATATTATAATGAAACTTTGCAGAAATATAGTTTCTTATGGTGTGCAGGTTGGTATTGAAAATGGGTATTAGCGTTCGTATCAGCGTTCGTTTTTCAGTTATGACAATAAAATTTCATTCCTGGGTATAGAGTATCATTATCCGTTATATGGCCCACTTTTAGGTTAAACAGGCAAAAGAGGCTCTTAAATGGTTATATTGTAACATATATAAACTTCCTGAATAAAACATTACATAACAACTTATTTTCAAATAAAAGATCATAACAACAAAACTGGGCGCGGTCCGCCCACTTTAACACTACTTACTACTGAAAGCTACTCTATATAAGATTCAGAAAGGAACTATGATTTGCACTATGAGTTTGAAAGAGTAATGCACCTTAATGATAAGAAAAAAAATAAAATCCGTTATAGATAAAAATGCGTCAGAGATATCAACTCTCAAACTCAGCTCTTGAAAATCGTATATTTCATTCTTAATTACCTGATATATATTTTGCAAATATAAAAAACATAATATTTTTTATTATTTATTTTGACGTTTCGTAAAAGACCACCCAAACATAGATTTAAACCACAAAATCCATGCTGATACGGCGAAACTAAAGAGTTAAGGCCTGATTAGTCGTACTTAGCACTTAGCACTTATAAGTTTCGAAGAACTTAGATGTTTACGAGTTGCAGGGGTACCGGCACTTCTAGTGTAGCGTGTAGTGTGTTGACCTAATGTTCGAAATTGGGTATTTTTATGGTTTTGTGAGCAGCAATCAGCAGCAAAATTTTAGTATTTTTATTCACATTATTTATATTATTATGGTATTTTGTTATAATAGATTTCGTATAAATTAATTGTTTAAAGAATATTATATTGAAATCCCATTAAACTATAAATTCGGCAAGCAAAGACGACATCTTCAAAAATAGCGTAAAGTTCGATCTGGTTACGCGTTTTGGCTGTCACTTGGTTCGAACTTAGCAAAATATCAAAAACGATTTCATATTCCCCTGCTAAGTAAGTACCAGAGATTAATCTCTGGTAAGTACGACTGATCGGATACACATGTTTCCATAAGCTAGAAGTGGATTTTGACAGCACGTCAAGTTCTTCGAAGTGCTTATAAGTACGACTAATCAGGCCTTTAACATTCCATGTAATAATGAAAAAAATTATTTTCTCAAATAGTCTCTGCCGAAGACAGCAACCAGGTCGATCAAACGATTTTTATGTGTTAAAGCCGATTTATACTTCAAACGTTTGTTATAAAATATATATCTGAGATGCATACATAAGCATGTTTTAATGAACTTTGTTCTTTGCCATACAAATGACACTTGCTTAGGTTTTACCACTAACCACATAATATATAGACCGCTAAAAGTCCCTTTTTTCTGGTCTGCAAATATTTCTATAGCCTGGGTCCCACAAAAATTCTTACTCTCGTATTCTCTTTTCAAGAGCGATTGTTTTTGTTTAACTACTGCCACGAAAGGTAGGTTTTCTCTTTCTTTCTTCCACAGATCGTGCTCGTTATTGCTTTCGTCATTGCATATTCGTATTCTGTGTATTCTGTGGAAGAAAGAAAGAGAAAACCTACCTTTCGTGGCAGTAGTTAAACAAAAACAATCGCTCTTGAAAAGAGAATACGAGAGTAAGAAATTTCGTGGGACCCAGACTATAGAAGCATTTGTGTAAATGAGTAGGAACACATTTTAAACACGTGGAAGAACGAGAAAGCCTACCGTTCATAACCGTTGTAAAACAAAAACAATTGCTCTTGAAAAGAGAATACGAGAGTAAGAATTTTTGTGGGACCCAGGCTATAGAAATATTTGCAGACCAGAAAAAAGGGACTTTTAGCGGTCTATATATTATGTGGTTAGTGGTTTTACCCAAGGTTGATGGAATAGAAGGTTGAGACAGTAAACAAAAAGTAGTCTCGTTCTGCGCATGTAGGTCAGGAAGTATTTTTAAAATCACTAGGGTCACAACACACGGTACAAACGCCAAACTTTAAATATGGAATGAAAAAAGTTAGAACAGGTTATTTTTCGAAAAGAATTGAGAGTAAAATCTGTAAACCTCTCAAACGCAATCGAAACGCGAAAGCAAACGCAAAATGCTCGCGTTTGGTGTGATTCTGAACAGTGACTCATACAATTTTTTTATGCACGGCGCTACCTTCTCCAAAAGATCCAGAAAAACTTATTTTTTCATGCGTACTTAGTCATAAACCTGTTCATTATATAAAATAAAATAATAACACATAATATTAGAAGTTACTGAAGCTCCGGCATATGCAAAAGATCCGAATCCGTATTATGACCTAGCTATGACGGTGCGCTAGTAGTCTCATTAGGAATATTGCTGCTATATTCACTCTCACATAAAGAGCACACGAAAATAAACACAATATCAATATGCACAGCCTTATAATGGAAGACGTAATTTACGTTTATCAAGCGTTTTGTTTTATCATTTTTCGTATTTTGTTGGTATTTTGTTTCTTAGTAACGTCAAAAATATAAAAAACTACGCAAAACACAAAACAAAACGTGTGTTAAACGGAAAAAGCGTTTATCGTTTATAAGAGCGGTAAACATTGTGTGCGAATTATCAGATTTGCTTTTATTGCACAAAACTATTCTACCAAATAAGAAATATTTTTAAAAATGCTTCATACATGGCAAAGACTACAAGACTGGAAACTCTTTTTTCGCTTTGAATGTGTTGGTGAAATCAGACTTGGGTGTCGTAGATTACAAAAACAAAACGCATGTAATTTTGACAGTTCGGGAACGAATTTTGACAGTCCGGGAATTTGTTTACAAAATATTTTGAGAGAGGAATGCAACTCTTGTTCTTTTTCACAGCAATAAGCCAGAAATATGATTTTTCAAATACGTAAAAAAGACCAAGGAGCCAGTTTTAAAAGCAACGCACGCTTCTAGAAATGTACATGAAACCTTTTTTAAGTCTTATAGTTGCAAAATATTGAAAATTTTGCAAGTAGCAACGAAGTTAAAATTCGTAACAATGGCTCATTTCACAAATTTAGTCAGCTGTTTTTAACCTACCACGCGTATTTTTAGCCGAAAGAGATGCCAACGTATTCAACATGTTTTGTTGAATATTGAACTGTGATTTAGTTTAATATTTACTGGATTGTGATTTTAGTTCTTTTGGTCTTTAATTTAAACGAATTTAATTTTAAATGCATGAATTGAGAATTTGTTTATGTTTAATTAATTTTAATTTAAATAAATGAATTGTAAATTTATTTATGTTAATACGTTTTAATTTAAATAAAAGAAATGAAAAATTACAAAAATAAATAAGTTTACATTACTTTTTAATATTTCCAAACAGCTTAGAAATCGTCAAAACCTCGAAGGAACAGAGATACTGTATAACCTCTATATAATTCGGAGAACCTCTATATAAACAAGCTCGAGAACTTATAAATGGAAAGTAGTTTTTCTATTAATGTTTACTTAAAAACCAAAAAAATAATTAGCAATAAAGTTGTGTCATTGGTATCCCTGCTACTAACTCACCCCATCATTTTGTGGCGGTGTGGTAACAAAGCAAATGGTTTACCTTTTCAGATATCATGCTTTGTGATAGACTGTTTTAGTTGTAACAAGTCGACAATTTCACCATAAAATTCACATACACTGTATGTGAACACGCGGACGGACATTTCTTGAGCTCTCTCACGAAATAAGAGGAGTTTCCAGTCTTGTAGTCTTTGATACATGGTAACTCTTTGTGCTCTGCAGAAGTTTGTGTTTCTCCTCAAAGCTCACACGCAGTCTACTTGAAAAAGTTAGATCATAACATTTGGAACGCATTGCGTTTGAGTTTGCGTTTAAAAATACATGATCGTTGTAGTTTTATACGATAACTCCAACATAACCAACAGTTCTATTCGGTCTCCTATGTTTTCGGAGTTACATCGCTTTGAAATTTGGAAATTCCGAAGGTATATCTCTTACAAGACTTTCTGATCTCAGTCCCAACATTTTTACGTTGACCGCCAATAATGCCAAAATCAACAAGAGCTGGGGTCATACACTCGACAAGTGCCTCAGAAACCTATTTCTAACGGAGCGGACTGACGAACTCTGTTTTACGGTACTAGGCAGACAGTTCCAAAGTCTAATGCACCTTACAAGGAAAGACCCTTCCATGGCCAACGAAGAAAACAGTAAATTAATATTAATTAATTATTAAAATTTATTTATTGGAATTTTTAGTTTATTAAATTTTAAATTTAAATTTATTAAATTTAATTTCCCATTGCAGAACAGTAGTATTATAGAGTGAAATACAAACTAAAAGTAAAGGAAATATGTGGTTATAAGGAAAGCTACCTTATAATCACATTTAATCACCGACGGATATAAATACAGTGCCGTAGCTAGGGGGGCCGGAGGTGGCAGTTAGACGGTGGCGGCACAATTTCGGGGACGGCAGTTTTGGAAATAAAGTATTGATTTATTGAATTTTTGTGGCTGCAAGTTGATTAACCGTCCCAGACTCCCCGATTATGCTATTATATTATACAGCTATGCCACTGTATAAATAGTAGGCGTGGTCGTTACCTGTTTTCAAAACAAAAAAAATAGCTTAGTATTTTTATTATACCCTACACCTTAAGGTAAGGGTATATTCACTTTGTAACGAAATGTGTAACGCATAGAAATAGAGACGATAGGTATAGAAAAATATATATATTCTTGATCAGCGTTACCTCCTGAGTCGATTTAGCCATGTTTTAGCCTGTTATAAAGGTTCATTGGAAAATAAGTTGTTATTTAAAGTTTTATTCAGGAAGTTTATATATTTAACAATATAACAATTTAAGACCCTCTTTTGATTGCGTAACATAAAGTGGGCGGATCACGCCCATATTTTGCATATAAACGGATAATGCTACTCTATACCCAGGAATGCAATTTTGTTGTCATAACCCGAAAACGAACGCTGATAGCACATTTCTAATAAGCTTGTTGACCAATTTTGCCCATTTCCAATACGAACGTGCACACCATAAGAAAGAAAATTTCATTATATCTTCACGGGGTCTCCTGTGATTGCGATTTCAACAGACAGACAGACGAACAGGCATGGCTAAATCGACTCAGGAGGTGACGCTGATCAAGAATATATATACTTTTCTATATCTATCTTCTCTATTTCTATGCGTTACACATTTCGTGACAAAGTGAAAATAGCCTTAACCTTAAGGTGTAGGGTATAAAAATGATAATAAAATATTGGAATTCATTATTTTAAATTAGCGCTAACGTTGAGGCGAACGTAGATCGAAAGCTGTTATTGCAATCAAGCAATGAGTGCGAGCTAGCCATGCTGGCGTCAAGAGGCCTAGTGTGATACCGAACATTGTTACCATAATTACACGAATGAGTGGAACTTGAGATATATATATTTCGAACATATCCTAAGTAACGTTTCGTAAGATGTGTCAAATGACGTAAGTCTCACTGTTTTTTAATAGAAAACAAGAGAGGAGCATTTTTATGAGAAAAGTTATATTTTATAAACGTTTAATTCGTTCGTTTTCGATAAAAGCATTGTTTTCAAATATGTTTAACGCATTCTTTGTGTACTGTTATATTAAATAAATATCGAAGTGTTATTGAATTGAACAGGTATAGCATTCGTTCTAAGAATTGTTCTTTACAAGCTGCATTATTCTGATTGCATTGACGTCACTTTTAAATCCGTGTTATCTTGCTGTTAATCTCACTGTGGAAAATAGTTGCTGCGTGGTCACTATAAGGACAAAGTGAGGCTTCGGCAATGAGTAGCAGCACTGATGGCTCCTCGATTCGTTTTAGTGACCACACTTTGGACAAGGCTACAAAAGCCAAAGTTACTCTCGAGAACTATTATAGCAATCTAGTCACACAGTACGGTGAGCGTAAACAACGTTTGGCAAAGCTAGAAGCTCAACTTAAGGACGAAAGTTTGAGTGAGTCACAGAAGCAGGAAAAACGGCTGCAACATGCCCAAAAAGAGACTGAGTTCTTACGTCTAAAACGACTTCGTCTAGGTGTTGAAGATTTCGAAGCACTGAAAGTTATCGGACGCGGCGCCTTTGGTGAAGTTCGCCTAGTTCAGAAGAAAGATACTGGACATGTATACGCAATGAAAGTGCTTCGGAAAGCTGATATGCTAGAGAAAGAGCAGGTAGCTCACGTACGTGCCGAAAGGGATGTCTTAGTTGAGGCTGATCATCAATGGGTAGTGAAAATGTACTACAGCTTTCAGGTAACCCAATGTGTTCAACAGTATAAATCCATAAAACTTTGGGGTATATTAAGGGATGGATTAAGTCATCCGTTTCACTCGAAAGGCGTGAGAAATAAACGAGAAAAATAGACCAGTTCTGACGTTCTTCTATTTGCCTAAATAAATCTGGATCATTATTTACCGAAATTTTTATTTTATTTGTCATCCAAAATCATCAAGCAAGCAAGTAAAGATATTCTGAAATTTGAATATAAGTTTAGATAAATAAATTAACAATTTTAAAAGAATATAATAGGATTTCTTGCAAAGGAAACTTTTACTTATTTCATATTGTTTCTGCTTACTAATTTTAAAAGCCATATCAGCCTCGTCAGCCTCCGTTTCGAATTAGATTCCTATGTCAAACAGAGAAAATCAGTAAAAGGGAATTACTGAAACTTAAAATTTTGAAAACAAAATTTGTGTAGCCATTTAAAAAAAAAAATATGTCATTGAGTATAAATTTTCATTTTCAGATCATAATCCATACTAATATATAAATGCGAAAGTCTGTCTCTCTGTCCGTCTGTTACCTTTTCACGGCTAAACTGTTGCACCGATTTTGACGAAATTTTACATGGAGACACCTTAAGCCATGGAGAAGGACATAGGCTACCTATTTTAAAAAAAGTGGATCTCCAAATGGTTGAAATGGGCGTGGTAATGATTTCAGTCGCCGTAATGAGGAAACTATAAAGCTTTCACAGGTGAACCACTGCACCGATTTTGACGAAATTTTACATGGAGATACCTTGAGCCATGGGAATGGACATAGGCTACCTATTTTATAAAAAGTGGATCTCCAAATGGTTGAAATGGGCGTGGCAAAGATTTCAGTCGCCGTAATGAGGAAACTATAAAGCTTTCACAGGTGAACCACTGCACCGATTTTGACGAAATTTTACATAAAGATACCTTGAGCCATGGGGATAGGCAAAGGGTACATATTTTATAAAAAGTTGATCTCTAAATGGTTGAACTGAGCGTGGCAATAATTTCAGTAGCCGTAATGAGGAAACTATAAAGCTTTCACCGGTGAACCACTGTACCGATTTTGACGAAATTTTACATGGAGACACCTTCAGCCATGGGGGTGGACATAGGCTATTTTAAATCGGCCTCTAAATTATTTCAATGGGCGTGGCAATGATTTTAATGCCCATAAAAACTTCACACAAAACCAACAATTTTAAGGATATAAAATGCAACCAAAGTATCGTAGGAGGTATGGTCGTATTACTGGTTGGCAATTTTAGACAGATTCTGCCGCTAATAACCAAAGGCACACCAGCAGACGAAATAAATGCATGTTTGAAAGCATCAAATCTATGGCAACATATTACAAAATTTAGCCCAAAAATAAATATGCGCGTACATCTCCACAACGCCACAGAAACAGGGCAATATGCGGATGCTCTTCTTAAAATTGGCGAAGGTCGTATTTGCTACAGATGATGACGGTCTCATTACATTAAATCGTGAGTTCTGTAATATTGTTCACAGCACAGAGGAATTAGTGAGCAACGTTTATCCTGAACTGCAAGCTAATATGAGAAGACCTAAAACATTGTTTATAAAACTGTATTAAGTTATTATCATGCAATAAATGAAAAAAATATGATTGCTTTACTTTTTAATAATTGCATACGAATAAACTACGGCTCGATATTAATACATACATACATTGAAAAAATATTCACAGTATACCATCGCCCACTACTCTACAACGCGCACGAAGTCGCGGGTAACCAGCTAGTTTCTCCTATAAATTCTAAAGCAAATACTTGGAAAGAAAAGGAAAGAATTAAGCTTGTGTATTATAATATTTTTTAAAAATCATTGCCATTATAAAAAATCTTTGATATGATCACCATTTCGTAAGTTATAACTTCGTATAGCTGCACATAAATCAGTTGTTTGCAAGTTTTCTGTTATTTAATGCTGGCTTCTTCAATACGTTGCTTTAGATCTCTCCTGGTGCTATTTCAACGCTGTACGCAATCTTTCATGAATCTCATCGCATAAAAATTCAATGGAGTTAGGTCTGGTGATCTTGGCGGCCATTCCATGGGATTTTCGTTCCAACGTTTATTGAAATATCGATTGTGCAGCTTCTTACTGCCGAGCTGTAATGCGCTGAAGCTCCATCCTTCTGGTAGATGAAGTTGTTCCTTACAGACAAGGGAACGTTCTCCAACAATCCTGCAACGGTTTTGTGAAAAACTCCAATTACTGTTCACCCAAGTTCCTAGCCAAGCATTGAAATTGAAGCTATATTGATATTTTGTTTATTTTGTTACCTCAAAATTTGTGATGTTGTGTGTGTGTGTGTATGTACTCCGCAGGTGAAAATTGGTTACTCCATCTGATAAACTGTGCCTCATCAGTCCATAAAATTTATGGTATTTAGTAACCTTCGATTTCATACCTAAGCAAGTTACGTCTACAAAATCCAGCTCTTGTCTGGCTTGTCTTCTGGAGACAAATCCTCTACCGGAGTGAAATGGTATGGTTATTGGTGGTCGTTTTAAAGTACCCCCACATATGCATATAGAGTACTTCAATTATAGTAGCTAGCCTTCTCGATTTCCCCTCCCGCCTAAATGGGGAAGAATTGACCACTCTACCATTCAATGTTTTTTTATGTCGACCACCCACACTTCCTAGCTTTTTGTCATACCTTATTCGGTATAATTGTACAGTATAATTGTATAATATTCCAAGAAGTGTTCGAGGAAGAAGTATATGTACTTCGTATTTTTTAATTTTCTCAGAAAGACGCTTGAAGCATTTTCTCTAGAACTTAAAGAATTTTGGTATCTTAAGATTTTCTGGATCTAAGATTTGATAGCCTTGATTTCATCAGTAACATTCGGGTGTTTCTGAAAATACTTTTGTCTCGGTGAAAAATTTTGAAGTATATAAAACATTACATGTTTTTTTTTATGTCGCAGCTAAGCAAATTTGTGCCAGGCAATACAATTTTGAAGAGGATATTTCGTTAGGAATTTTTATACCCTATACATGAAGATGAAAGTGTATACACCTATTCCTCGTTTCACGGCCTAGATATTGCCACGGCCAATACGTTTCGGAAAAATTGGAAGTAAAGCGAAAAGCCGTATAACGAATCAATTTAATACAACCCCATACAAGTTCAATTTTAAAAATGATACATACAAATTTAATTCATAAAGCATTTTGTTTTTCTTTATCTACAGGGTTTGGCGTTTGAATTGTTACCTATTCAAACGACCATATTTTTTTGGGTGAAATTATTTTTTATTGATTCAAATTACAAAAATGTGTAGAAATAATACAAATTTTAGAATCCATTCTGACTATGGCCTTCAAACGGTTCAAAAATGAGTTACTTGCTGCACGAATATGATCTTGCGGTATTTTGGCCCATACCCGTACAATGGCTTTCTTCAGCGCATCCATACTGGCATAGTTTTTAGTCCTCACCTTGCTATCCAAAATGGCCCAGATGAAATAGTCCATCGGATTTGCAACTGGCGAATTCGAAAGCAATTGTGAGGACGAAATGAAGTGTGAACCATTCTTAATTGCATCCTCAATATGAAAATGTGGGTTTAAACACAGTATACTTTCATTCGATCGTCACTCTCGTAGACAAGAAATTTTTTTCCGTCCGTTCGAAAGTCTTCCCGTAAGTATGTCCGTCCGAATTTTAAAAAAAAATTCTGATCAGAATCGACCTGAGTCGCTTTGCATGCAAAGCGAATACTATAGCTCAGATAGATCCTCTATATGAAAATGTAGGTTTAAATATTATATACTTTGGTTCGATCGTCACTCTCAGAGATATACATTTTTTCCGTCCGTCTGTCATAATTAAAAAAAAATCTGATGAGAATCGAACCACTCTTCACATCTAAAACACATCCTTTTGAGTTTTAATTGATTACATTAGATATTATTCACACCAGAGGACCACTAGTTACCTTATAAGATCACTCGTAAACGTATGAATCAAAAAATAAAAGAAACAAACAAACAGCATAAAGCGCTTTAACATAAACATTCAATAAACTGTAAGATATATGGATGCATCATCAATTAAAATATTTTTCCAACGTTATCTGCTTCGCCTTGTTTTAGTTTTTTATTATTTTTCTCATCTTCTTAATAAATTAACAAAAATTAATGAATTGTTTTAGTTTTATTTATTTCTCGCAGAATTTAGTAATTTATTAACAAAAATTAATGAATTAGTTATATATTTAACGAAATTACAATCTTTCTAATGGGTACCGAAATGTTACAATTCAAAAACTAAGACAAATACACGAAATCCTATTAGAAAACCACTAAGAATAAAGACCTGTAATTGCACTAGAGCGACAACGTAGTGAAATTATGACAATCTTTTGCAAATGTTCCTCATATTTTTTGTGGCCAAATGTAAAAATAAAATTAAAAGGAAGTATGTGGGAGAACATTGTCAGCCGTAAATCGAAAAAGTACAGTAATTCAAACAGGCCCTTATAGCGAAACGACGGATAAAGAGGCGCCATATAGCGAGGATTAGGTGTATTAAGTTTGGCCCTACGTTTCTAACGTATGGCTGGTATATAAAAGAATATATATTTTTTTATCAGCGCCTCCATTTAGCGGTTTTGTCCGTTGGTTCTTAGTTCAAGAACCTTTGATCAGAGGTCGTGAGGGTTGTGGGTTATTTCAGCTTCGGTCAGGTCCAAGATGTGCTCTCAATGTATTGTCATAGTGAGATATACATACATGTCATATAAGACATATGTCTTACAGCCTTATCATGTATCTTTTCGCGTCGCGTTTATTTCGCGCTTTGTTTTGTGCTTTTCGTATTTTTCGAAGAATTGAGATAGGAAAATCTGTAAACCTCTCAAACGCAATCAAAAAGCGAAACCAAACGCAAACGCAGTTTTGTTGGTCATTTACATGCTTTGCAGACTTCACTACGTTTTTCTGGCATGATGGATGAGCTATTTCCTGGAAAAAGTCTCAAACCAGACGATTGCAAAATGCTCGCGTTTGGTGTGATTCTGAACAGTGGCTCATAGAATTTTTTTTATTCATGGCGACACCATGGCGCCAAAAGATAAGTAAAAGATCCGAATTGTCCATCTTCTGAGTATCCCCGTATTTTGTTCCACGCTATGACGCTGCACTAGTAGTCGCCCGAGGAATATTGCTGCTATATTCACTCTCGCATAAAGAGCAAACGATAATAAACACAATATCAGTATGTAAACATTGTGTGCGCGTTATCAGATTTGCTTTTGTTGTACAAATTGTTGCCGTACATCAGTTATAGCACTAATTCATTGGGATTCCTAAAAACTACTTGTAAAAATGCTGAAAATGCTTCATACATGGTAACTCTTTGTGCTCTGCAAACAGGAAAAGTCTGCAAGGCTACGTAAAGTTTGTGTTCTCCTCAAAACTCAAACGCAGTCTACTCGAAAAAGTTCCATCATACCATTTGAAACACTTTGCGTTTGAGTAGCGTTTGAATTTGCGTTTGCGTTTAAAAATACATGATAAGGCTGTTAATGTTATGTGTTGTTGTATTTTTCTGATTGTTTATGTTTATGGCAAAATACGATTTTAAAGACTGATGTTTGGTTTTTTTTTTGGTTTGAAATATGATCATGGCTCTGCAATGTCTCGTGCTATGTTTTAAAAAAGCTCGAATACGTTCTACATATTATGAATTCTTTTTATATTCGTATTATTCAACATTTTATACGGAAATCTACGAAATCTTATATTTGATAAATTTTTAAGGATCCGGTAAATTTGTATCTAATTATGGAATTTTTGCCTGGTGGCGACATGATGACGTTACTTATGAAAAAGGATACACTTTCTGAAGAATGCACACAGTTTTATATAGCTGAAACTGCGCTCGCAATTGATTCAATTCACAAACTTGGTTTCATACACAGAGACATAAAACCAGATAATTTATTATTGGATGCCCGTGGTCATTTAAAGGTATATTGTTTAAAATTAAATAATAATTTATTAAGCTTACTTTGTTTTCAGCTTTCTGATTTTGGTCTTTGCACAGGTCTTAAAAAATCACATAGAACCGATTTTTATAGAGATTTGTCACAGGCAAAGCCTTCAGACTTTATTGGCACCTGTGCAAGGTTCGTATTTTAAGCAACTCTTATGTGTGTACTTTTTTATTTAATAAAATCTCAATTTAGCCCAATGGATTCTAAACGTCGCGCAGAGTCTTGGAAACGAAATCGTCGAGCTTTGGCATACAGTACTGTAGGAACCCCTGATTATATTGCCCCGGAAGTATTTTTACAAACTGGCTATGGACCAGCATGTGATTGGTGGTCCTTGGGTGTAATTATGTACGAAATGTTAATGGGATATCCGCCATTTTGTTCAGATAATCCACAGGACACTTATCGAAAAGTTATGAATTGGCGCGAAACATTAATATTTCCACCCGAAATTCCAATTTCTGAAGAAGCAAAGGAAACCATCATAAAATTTTGCTGCGAGTCAGACCGAAGACTAGGTTCTCAACGTGGGATTGAGGACCTTAAATCGGTTCCTTTCTTTCGTGGTGTTGATTGGGAACATATAAGAGAACGACCTGCCGCTATAGCAGTTGATGTGCGATCTATCGATGACACGTCCAATTTCGATGAATTCCCAGATGTATCCTTAGAGATCCGTAAGTATAAGATTTTATACTCATACATTATGTTTTCGATTTAATTCTGTTTATTTACTGTATTTTTCGTTGCACCACTGCAATAAATTCATTAATCCATATTTCGGTGAATCTTTAATGAAAGCATTTAATGACTTGTGCGTTATCCGGATTGACGTTCAAGCACAACAGCGGAAAAATTCCCTACTTCTAATCTAAAACACGGAAGCAATATGAAATATATCTTTCCAATGAAATCTCCATTAAGTAAAAATGTAGGGAGATATCAGAATGAAATTCGGTATACACATAACTGCATATGCAATTATGCAGTCGTATGTACATAATTACATATTGCACATAAAATTCATTTTACACCTCGTAAAAGATTTTCGTGTACAAATTTTCTTTGGCAGTGAGATACGCAGAATAATTAAATATCTTCACATATACATGGGATCAATATTACATACTGATTCAAAGATAGGTGGGGTTCGCCCGCTTTTACATACGCGAAACAAATCTACTACAATATGATCTCGTATCCGAAACCATTATTTAACGAATTTATAGTTAAAAATAAATTAGATTACTTTTTCTTAATAGTGTTTTAAACAAATGCCACAGAAGCAAAATTATATATGCATATGCTAACCTAGAGTCTATTTTGTTTTCAGCTTCAGCTCCAATTCCGCAAGGTAGTGAAATATCTAAGGATTGGGTATTCATTAACTACACTTTCAAACGTTTCGAAGTTCGAAATTTAGAATGAGAAAAGGAATAAAAATTATTTAATGTTATAATAGACTTTATTTTCGAATCGTTTGTTTTTTTAGTTTAAGTTCCAGAAGACAAAATTTTACGATATAAGTTAAATTTATAGAAGATATTATGCAAAATTTTAATTTTATATGTACGTTCAAACAGAGAACATTTATTAGTATTGTATAAACGTTTATTCGAATTTGAATTTTTTTCTCCTCTGTTCAAGTTTATAATTTTTATTTAGTTCTTATTTCTTATTGATAAGCTTTTAAAATTGATTGTTTAGTTATGGACAATTAATTTCATGTTAATTTCATGTTTCATGCTCCTTACAATAAATAAGCTTCATGATTAATAGAAATGATAATAATAAATTTCTAATGGATTTTCATCTGTACACAGAAATTTCGAAAGTTAATAAATTATTTTTGGTAATTAACTAGAAATATTGATGGTAAAATTGTAATAAATATGCGTAAATGGAACATAGAACTGATTTTTTTCTTTCTGTGAAGTAAACAAATAAGAATAATGCTATGTTTACACCGACCCTAAATGCGCATTTGTAATCACGCATTTGAAAAGTGTTTACACCGCTTTGTTTGCATTTGGTTCAAAAGAACACACCAAATTTATGTTTTTTGTTTTCCTGTTTTTTTTTATAATTGTGTTTTGACAGCTGATTGACATTATTTCCCTTCCATTTCCACTGCTTTGTTTTGGGATTTTATTTTTTCCCTACCACAGACTGATTCAAAATATTATTTTGCTTCGCATTTCTTTCAAATGCGATCAAATTTATTAAATTTGATTTGTCAAATCGTATGAAAATTTTTAAAATTCCGCTTCGCATTTGGGAAATAGAGCTCAAATGCGCATTTGGGGTCAGTGTAAACGTAGCATAAGGGTACCCGCACACTACAGACTTTTCGTCGGCCGATAGTTTGTTTATGCTATGTTTACACCGACCCCAAATGCGCATTCGTAAGCACACATTTGAAAATTGTTTACACCGGTTTGTTCGCATTTGGTTTGACATTGATCAGACTAAATTTATGTTTTTTGTTTGCCTGATTTTTTTTATAATTGTGGTTTGACAGCTGATTGACATTATTTCCCCTCCAGTTCCACTTTTTTGTTTTGGGATTTTATTTTTTCCCTACCACAGTGATTCAAAATATTATTTTGCTTCGCATTTCATTCGCATTTCTTTCAAATGCGATCAAGTTTATTAAATTTGATTTGTCAAATCGTATGAAAATTTTTAAAATTTCGCTTCGCATTTGGGAAATAGAGCTCAAATGCGCATTTGGGGTCGGTGTAAACGTAGCATTACCGTCTTAATCAGCATGGAGTTATATGGAAGCGCGCACACTACACCGACCCGATATGAGCATACCAAAAAGTTGAATGGGCATCAGCTTTGCGTTCAAACTTTTCTTCGATTAAACTGTCGGCCGAAGCTTAATTTGCATGGCAGTCAATTAGAATGCGCAGACATGCAGATACTTTTTGTTGTCGACTTTTTGCTGATAGCAAGTTTACGCGAAATTGTCATCCGTTTTTGTTTATTCTTCTTTTGTTATTTCTTTCTTTTGCGTATTTCTAGAGAATTGGAAGATATTAAATATTTGCTTCGTGGTTTTTAAACGGGTTATTTTTTCGGGGGAATCTTCCACTATCGGATAGTGTGCTCACTAAACACCAACCCGACAGTTTAGTACGCATAGTGTGCGCGCAAACAGCCTAATCTGATAAAACTATCGACCGCAGTTTTGATAGTTTGTTTACCTTCTTAATCAGCATGGAGTTATATGGAAGCGCGCCAAAAATAATAGAATACAAGATTACGCAGGTCCGTTATACGATGTCGAAAAATTTGACAACCGGTTTCAACCATGTGTGACGTCACAATAGTAAACATTTTTGTGAGAGCCATATAGCCTGTTTCCATAAAAATATTTAATCCGGTAAGGTGTTCGAAAATCGATCAGCTGATCTAGTGTTTCCATACCGGGGTCCGGGCTGTCAAACCGAAAAGAAGAAATAAACATCTGTTGTTTTGGTTTTTGTATATTTACGCAGCTATTTTTAAAATTGTGCATCGCTTTAATTTATAATACAATGAATAAATATTCGACAATAACAATAACAATAATATTCAAAATTATTGAAATGGACCTTATCCGCCGCCATCTCTCTATATATATAGACATTTTTGCGGAGTTCGCGCAGGCCGTCAATGTTTTCTTGCCAGAGGTCCAGCAGCATTAATTCTGGCCCCACCGACCACAAAGTTCTCTCTGTTGATTTCTGCATCTGAAATAGTTACATTTTTGTTATTTATTAGATATTATACTTATTAAAACTTACGACATAAAACACTTACATTTGTTTTGACTTTTGGCAGAACAGTTTGGTGGCACTTTATCTCTTTCTAACTTATTGGCACTAGAAAAGGAGAAAGATAGTGTGTCTGCAATTCCAAACTTCGAAACAGACTTGCAAACTAAAAACTGAGGCTAAAAACCAAAAGCATTTTGGTTTACCGCTGGAATCGCAACAACAATTTCAAGGGAGTTAAAACAGTTTACGAGTGGTTTTGGGGCTTAAAACAGTTTATTCCAAATACCTGGAAAAACCATTTTATGGAAACACCATATTTGTTTCAGAAATGTGTTGCCTAGTATTCATCGAAAATACTTGGAAAATAAAGAAGTGGTGCCAAATTCTTACAAAAAATGTAAACAAAAAGCACATGTTTTTGCTAGCAGCATTTAATGCCCTTTTATCATATTCTTCTAAGTCGTCTTTTGAAATAAATGATAATTCTTATTTTAGATGAAATGTGAAAAGCATAGTTTTTTGGTTGAAAAGGAGGCGTCGATAAAAAGGCAACTTTAAATATTTAGTACCGTAAGCTCTTGTACTGCATTTTCAATATCATTCCCAGATTTCAGAGATATGTTTAAATTAGTGTTCATTTCTAGGTGATAATGACATATCAGTTTGTAAACTCATTATTTTGATTTTATGCGGGATTGTTTGAATTAGTGTGCTGTATATGGCTACTAACGAAAAGTGATCAGAACTCAATTGAAGTTCTCAATTGGAACTCACTTGGAGTGAGTCGGACGTCGTCGTCAAAAAGTCACCTGACTGAAAGACGTCGTATTCACAGAGTCACTTTTTGAAAGGTGACTAGCTCTTACGTTGCGCTCATATATGACAGTTGGTTCGTGCACTAGCTAGCATTTTTAGTGTTACAATACAAAGATTATACTATGGTATTTATGTTGAAATAATAAAATTCTTAAAAATTATATTTTTTTTCGCGAAATTAGATTTATAAATGTAGTAAAAATAAAGAATAACCTCAGGAGTTTATGAGAGGAATATTTATTTTGTTTTTCTATTGTATTTTCGTCATTTAAATTACACCAAAATATATATATTGGTTTTTCTGTTGAAAATTTGCAACACTGTAGAATTGTAAACAATCGTGAATTCTAAACAATTACAATGTGCAAAATTTGGAGTTATGTTTATCAAGTGCCTGTTCTTTAGTGAATGTATAATTTTCAAATCTGGATTTAGTGCTAGTGGAGCCACCTCATATAGCCGCAATATCCGCATGAACTTGTCCCAGCTTCATTTTGGTGCGTGATTTGAAATCTCTTCATATCTATAATTGTAACATATGTAAGGAAGTGCATATGTGACAATTCAAATGTTAAACTAATTACCTTATCCATCCATTTAAGCTACTAACGGGAGGGCTGTTGGAGTGTAACAGGCCGCTCCCATTCTTTTTCACCCTGTATTTGGTTGGAGCTAAAAATAGGGGCACCTCTAGCTAATTCTGAAATTATTCCATTCCATGTCACGCACCAAAACTTCAAATTGTAGCGATGTCGTAAATTGTACGCTATATCTTAAGAATTAATAAAATATTTAACAAAAATTCTAATTATTTATTATTCGTTTAAAAACTTTATTGTTTTACCTTTTCTTTAATATTCATATTATTTATCCATATTCACAATTCTATACTTTGTGTGTATTGTTCAAGGATGTTTTGAGGATCACAAGAAAATAACGGGAAGCAACAATTTTTTAGCAAAGCTCTATAAATCGAAAAGAAACAAAGTAGAAAAGAAAAATTTTTCTTCGCGAAAATATACCCATTTTCTCCAGAAAAAAACAGTTTTTCAAAATAACATTATATAATATATATTTATTTATTTTATAATACAATAAAAATATAAATATAACATAAAAAAATCATAAAAGATAAATATAAAAAATAAGCAATAACTTTAATTAAATAAAGCAATTAAATAATAAAGCAAAATATTTAATTTTTAAATATAATAAAAAAAATCATAAAAGATAAATATAATTTAAAAAGTAAGCAATAACCTACAAAATATTTCATTTTTCGCAAGAGACGACACCTAAGAGGCTGTCGTCATATTTGACAGCTCATGTCAAACTACGTAACACACGACGCCATGCTTAGCTAAGACACCTCGACGTCTCTGTGAATAGAAAAAGACGACAAACAGCTGTTTTAGACGACGACGACAGCTAAAAGTGACTCTGAATAAGGGGGTCAGTTATATCTAGATGAATTCTAAGAATTCCTGAGTAACATACAAAATCAATTAAGTTGCAGCCTAGATATAAGTATTATGAATACTTTCTAGTATTTCAAATTTAATGGTTGAACATTTGAACAAAACTACTAAGCTTCTTATTTTGTTTTGAAAACAGGTAACGACCTCGTCTACTATTTATACAGTGGCGTAGCTAGGACTCATATAGCCCGGGACGGTTAATCAACTTGCAGCCCCAAAAATTTCTTGAATTCAATAAATCAGTACTTGATTTCCAAAAGTGCCGTCCCGGGGCAGACCGCCACCCCTCCCCACCCTAGCTACGCCACTGTATTTATACCCGCCTGTCATTAAATACGATTATAACTTATAATCACATCATTAACTTATAATCAATTTATAAATTATAATTTATAAGATAGCTTTCCTTATAATGACATATTTCCTCTAGTTGGAGTTTGTATTTCACTGTATAGTGTTATTGTTCTGCAACAAAAAATCTAAATAAATTAAAAATTGAAATAAATAAAACTATTTCGTTCAATAAAATTTTTTCAAACCTTTTAGGTGTAGGGTATTACAGGCGGAATATAGGGAACAAATTCAGATCAGCTGCCAAGCTCAGATTTTTTTTCTTTTTTTTACCGTTATTTGAGACCGTTATAACCGGAAGTGGCCATGTTTTTTCGGGGGCTGATCAGCCATCTTGGATTTATGACCGTTTGAAGGTCAAATAAATGGTACTAATAAAAGGCACTTATTTCATAAACTAGGTAAGCTAACGGAACAAACGAAGTACTGTTGGAAAGGTATTTTTAATACCTTTCATTTATGTAATACACCTTTTTATCCATAACATGGCTGTGAAGGAGTTATATTGATTTTTAGAAAAATGTGACAAGTTTACCTTGAAACAACAATTTATTTCTTCCAAACGGACACATTAAGGCATAAAATAAATTACAGTTATGGAAAGCTTGTTCTTCTACCTTTAAAATGGTATATAATATGTTATACTTACTATTGTATTACATTACTTTAGCTTTACCTTTCAAAATTTCAATTACAATACTGCGCGAAAAATCGCGCGATTTTTCATAAAAATTTTGTAATTTCAAATGTTTTTCTGAGTTTGCACTTGTTTGTTTAGAGAAAAGTAAAGCTAAAGTAATGTAATACAATAGTAAGTATAATATATTATATACCATTTTAAAAGTAAAAGAACAAGCTTTCCATAACTGTAATTTGTTTTATACCTTAATGTGTCCGTTTGGAAAAAATAAATTGTTGTTTCAAGGTCAACTTGTCACATTTTTCTAAAAATCAATATAACTCCTTCACAGCCATGTTATGGATAAAAATGTGTATTACATAAATGAAAGGTATTAAAAATACCTTTCCAACAGTACTTCGTTTGATCCGTTAGCTTACTTAGTTTATAAAATAAGTGCCTTTTATTAGTACCATTTATTTGACTTTCAAACGGTCATAAATCCAAGATGGCTGACCAGCCCCCGATAAAAACCAGCCACTTCCGTTTCTGATGGCCCTATCTAACGGTAAAAAAAAGATGAACAAAATTTGAGATTGGCAGCTATTCTGCATTTATGCCGAATATAGCACTCTTACGGGTTATAAGTAATTTTTAAAACGCAAAGATTTCGTGTAGACTTCAGTGCAAATGCGTGGCGGCAACACTATACACAAAACAAATTCGACATAGAACTTGCAAAAGAAATAATTTCACATTAGAGGAAGCCTTTTTGGTTTCGCGTCGTTTATCAACTTTTTTCCTGGAAACTGCCGATTCATTATACAACGCGTAGCCGTTAAAATCTGCAAAGCATGTGAAAATACCAACAACAAACGTTTTTTGTGTTTAGTGTATTTCACTCGATTTTCTGTAATGTTCGTTGTCAAGCAAACGAAAAATTACGAAACGCATAAAACAAAGCTCTAAAAATGTAAATTTTGTTTTCGTTTACGTTTTCAAACGATTTACATTATAAGGGTGTAAATCAGTGTTGCGAATTTTTCCGATAGTAATTTGACGCCTCCTTCGTTTTTTTTCCTTACCATAACCAAATCTAGTTGAGGAGTCTAGTCTGGGCGGACGTGTCTTCAACGACATGATTTAATTGAATTATACCGCAACTCCAGCAGCAACATCAACAACAATAGCGTAAGGCATTTATCGGTTTTACGCGTTTAATTTTTAGAAATGGCAACAACTGCAGACTAGCAACCAACAAGAGTTTTCGGACATTTAGAAACCTGGGGAACGGGAACTTTTCGCTATCATCTCATCTTTTTTTTGGGAACGAGAACTTTTCGCAGCAACAGGTCAACAACTTTGTTTAAAACTGTTTGGTGGGACGAAAACGCGGCGGAACGACAGTGATGCTTCGCTGACGCTGCTTTTCTGACGTATAAAGCCTCCCCCATATCTATGTTATTTAACTCATTTTAAAGTGATTAAAGATGCATTTCTTAAATTCAGCCACTTCACTAGTTAGATTATTGATAGCCGTTGCAATTTTATTTTCACGGTCACTGACTGACAGCACATTCAGAGCAAAGCATATTAAAAAAAAAACAGTACAAAGATTATGGTTCATTCATTTACGTATCATTTCATAAGAATCGTGGACAATCTGAGCAGGATTGCTGGATGAAGACACATTGATACCGATCAGTTTTGTTAATTGTAAGAAGCCGTGTTTGCAAAGGAATGAGATGTATTTTAAATTGTATCCATATTAGAAACACATCTCCAAATATTTTTTAGAATTATTCAATTTATTTTCAAGTGCTTTAAAAATATTAAAGTAGTAAATATTTTAATAGAAAATTACCAAATATTCTATCTTTACTTCTCAAGAGAAAAAAGGAACTAGTATAAAATGATTTTTGGGTACTAAACTTTAAAGGTGAGAAGCAAAGTTTTTATGCGATATCGCACAGCCACTTCAAAAGTGCCACAATTCAAAACTTCCCATTTTTTAGAAAACGCAATTTTGTGATTGCACCTGGTGTCTTCATAGGATGAAGACAAACTAAAACTGTTTTTGGCATCAGGTGACAAGAAAATAAATCTAGCTTTTGGTTCTTGGTAAATATGTGCAATGGGAGGAGTTGTAATACATAAACCAGAAAATGAAAAATTTGGAGTGGTTACTTTTGAAGGGTGTGCGATATGTATATAACAGTTTTCAAAAAAAGATGTTTCTTTTTGACGTTCAAATTGGTTAGTTGGCTTATACATATATTAATAAAACATTATTATATACTACATGTATACGGGTTTTGATGTTGATATCTTTATTAGAAGTTGTAACGGCAGTTTATCCATAAAATAATAAGATGTTAAAAGTTTAACTATGTGCTTAAAATCTAATGAAAAAGTATACATAGACGAATATGTATTTGTGTATTTTTTATATTGTTTTTCAATGTATTTATAGTTAAAGATTTAAAAATTTATGTTATGTACAATTTTGCTTAGGACTGCTCATCTACCAACAACATAATCTGTTGTGTCGCCGTCTGAGCGGGGTTTCTTGTACATTCCACTTGATGGGCGTTCCAATCCTTTCGTTGACAAAATTCTGAACAATAGGGTGTTTTTCGGCACAGAGAACATTCTGCCAATGCTTCTCTGTTGCAATTAGCACACTGAAATGTAAATCATATAAAATTAAATCAAACTAACAAATTATATATATCATACTTTCTTAGCTGAAATTATTTCATTTCCATGCAATGAACCTGAAATATTCGGGTCGTCAATGTCTGTATGTACTTGGACCCGCATCGCAGCAACAGCAGTGTCTCTTTCTTTCTGTAGTATTTCAATTTTTCGATCATATGTTGTTTTTAAATCAGTTAAAATTCGTTTAAAATCATTAGTGGCCTTAACCATTGTACAGTAGACGCTCTCTAAAGTTTTCATTGCGTGACTATTGTCCAGCATTGAAATTGAGCCTGTATCATTGATATTTACTACGAAAGTTTCCCTGTCATAAGGGTTACACATTTGTGATTGGTCAACCAACTCCGTGGATGTATCAAGACTGTCGTTAAGTGTTGGCCAGGGTTCATCCTTGGATGTTATATTATCTTCAGTTAAAAACATATTGTTCTCATCAACAACAGTGGTAGCAGGTGGTGGTTCGATGTTGTTGTTACGCTTCCGTTTTGGGACTGTATCAATATCCATTTCGGTTTGATTTCGCTTTCGTCGCTTGTAGGGCGTAAAGAGACGCACAGGACCAGATGCTGCAAGTCACATAAACTTTTAATATTTTATAAACTAAATTAAGGAACAGATTTAGTTTAAATGATGACGAAGGTTAGTTAATCGGTAAAAAATAGTTGGTTCTGATATGATTAGATAGAAATATGAATTAAAACTATAATTTTTACACCAAGTGCATCGATAAATTTTGTACACATCTTATTTTTTGTATCTTATAAAGAGAACTACTTTTAAATATTAGAACTCACCAGCTTCATCGTCACAGCATACTGTACAGCTGCAATTGGTAGCATGAGGCGTGAGCGCCCCTTCATCTATCAACGACTGTAGTGATTTGCCTCCATATTTAATTGAGCGTTTCCAATCTTTGCTGGATCCTCTACCACACACCTGTTCAAACTCACTTGGTGTATACCACTTATCTTTGTATTTAACGCAACGACCTCGACCCCCTGATCCTAGTTTACTACGGTAAAGCTCTGCGCTAGTGGTCTTGCATCGTATTGGAAATACTTCCATTGAGGTTGTTTCCGTCCAACTAACGTTGGAATTGGAGCCTTGCTGTGGATGTTCGTTAGTAACATTACTATCGTGCGAGTTGTTGCTTCCGGAACCATCGTGGGTGGTGCCACCTTGCTGTTGTATAACTATGGTCTTCAAGTCTCCACCTACGTTTCCTACCATAGTACCGCCGGAAATATAGCCATTGTTATCTACGCATAACATCTGCTTAAAGTGCGGCAACTGATCAGGAGTGATAACATTGAAGGCGGTCCCTGTGATCATGGAACCAATTGGCAAGGACACTGGCACAGATACAACACCGCTTCCACTGTTATCCGACGATGTCACCATTCGTACTTTTGTGTCGATCTAAAAGTATGTATAAAATTGGGCATCTCTAAATTTAAAAAATACAAAGGGAATGAGCCCATAAACCATTTAATATTCGAATATGAAAACACAATTTTTCATTTAATTTCTTATTGGAACTTTAAACAACATGAAATCATGATTACATTATTAAACTATTAGCACTTACTTGGTGACCAGAACTCTCTAAAATCACTTCTTCTTTTACCACTTCCCGCGTTTCAGCCGAAATATCTAATTCCTTGACATCTCGAATTCTGCTTATATGTAATTCTCCAGAGTCGACTTGGTCCATGGCAGAAAAGCTACAAACCACAATTTCACTACAAATGAGTACGTCAGTGGAGTTGTTCTCAATTTTTTAAGCGTTTTGTATATTTTTTGATTTATTTTCAACAGCAAAAGTACGATTTTGTAAACAATAAATCACATTTTGCTTATAAATATTTTTTGTGGAAAATATTAACTGGACGTGCATGACATTTGTGATAACAACTTTCAATTAACACATTAATAGGTCTGTTTATTCGTATTTTTGACATTTGCGGTGGCGAAAAGCTCTCTGAGATATGTTTTTAAACCAAGGTCTACTATGTAAACGCGTTCGAATATACAAAAATTGTGTTCCGAATTTAATCATAGTGTGATCACTTTTCACCTATATGGACCTAAATACATTATACCTTAAGTATATAATTGTCAGATGTAATTATTAGCTATAACATTTCTGTACTATAATATATTTTATACAAGGCCCTGTGACCTTTTTTTGTACACCTATTGAATAAAACAAATAAACAATAAACAAAAATAAACAATAAATACATAACTCAAGGAAATTTTAAATTTCTAACTATTTTCGATAATAAACAAATAGGATTCTGGTGTCCATATTTAATGGAAAATACATGATGATAAACGGTTCTGTTTAAGAAATATGTTTAAAGAAAATTTTATCCTGCCATCACGAATACCAGTCCTCGACTAATCTGATTTATGTAATCACCTGCCTATATGTGCACGAACGTAGAGCAATTTTTATTAGCAGAAAAAAGGTTTGGTTTCCGTTGCAAACTGTGTCCAATTTTGTTGTTGTTTTTGGGCGCTGATTACAACAAAAAGAAAACTTCTCTCTGGCCGTGCCCACTTTAGGAATTATATACCCTTGAAATATGAAATTTCTGAACATGTATCTCCTTAACCATAAAAGATATCCCGATTGGTAGTGTTACATAGGCTTTTTAAGTATGGAAGCTTGACCGTTGTAGAACCACTCTATTTTGTTGTTGTGGTTTTTATTTTATTTGTTTACGATGATTACAACAACGTCTTTATATGCTCTCGTATACTTAACAAGTTGCAGCCCTTTCAAAATTGAAATTGTTATCCTTATATCTTCAAACTATTGAAGATATCCGCATAAGATTGGAAACGTTACAAAGGAATTTGAAGAAACTTTTATTTATGTTTGTCAAAACAAAATTTTGTCGACAACCAATACTTTTGGAGAACTTTTTTATAATTTTATTTCTTTTTTCCCATTTATTGATTTCCGTTTATTAAATATTTATAATTTGATATTTCTAGCCTTATGTTTTTCTATAATGGGCACCTTCTTTCTTAAACTAGTTTAATTAAAATATTTTCCTAAAAGCCCACCACTGGTTTAAATCACGATGACCATATGTCAGTCACTACTGTCATAGCTCCTAAAGCATTACCCATGTAATGCATATGCATCGTACTAACGAAAAGATGCAACTACGAATGCACAGCCTCCCAATTGAACCACACCACAGATGACGATGATGGGATCGAATTCACCATTTATCCTGTCAAATGTTTTTTATACAATTTGCATATTTTTAATAAAAATAAGTTAACTGATTTCACTGATTATGAAGACATGCGTGGAGAAACAGTAGAAGAAGGTAAAGCTATTGCAAATGATTCAAAATTGATTCAAAATTATTCAATTCAAATTCAATAATAATTGATAATTGATTGATAATTTGATTCAAATGATTCAAAATTATTGCTGCAGGCTTAACACAAAGTAATGTAAACATCTGATTTAACAACTAAATATTATAATTAAAATTTTCTTATTGCGCTTGGCTATACGCAGTATCTTTTGAAACGGTTTCACTACTGGTATGTCGATACCATAGTTGACTTCACAATGTGGTTTCTCGTTTGGTTTCAAAATTCGTAAACATGTGATGCCAAACGTGTGTGTGAAATTTAGGCCCATATTACATTGCAAACAGTTGTTCGATCAAACAGTCACATTGTTTTTGTTTTCTGTATAAAGCTGTCAACTCTCAGTTCATCCATGAAAGAATGAAAACGGATGAACTGTTGTCACAGCAAATACTCTGTTTGCAGGCGATGCGTGCAAACTACAAACAGAACAGAGTTGTTGTGTGGTGTAATAAAAAAGTATGCATGTTTTGGAGTGAAAAAGCTGCACTTATGCCGGAAAAAGGAGGATTGCGTGAAAATAATTGCACAAAGCAACTCTAATTATGTATATATACTACGGAAAGTGTTTGACTGTTTGTGTTTGCAATGTAACATAGCAAGCAAACAGATTTGACGGGAGAGTGAAATAGTTCATTTCTTTGGACTGTTTGATCGAACAACTGTTTGCAATGTAATATGGGCCTTACTGAATATCCAAATTTTGGCCAGAGTGAGAGAAAATATAAACACGCGTTCGGAAAACTAAGTCACACTTCTTTCGCTCAGTAACTGCTTACTTGTGTGCGTAAAAAGGACTTGAGAAGCTAAGTCTATTTTCGTTTCAGAAATTCTCTACACTCGATACCAGCGTGTAGACTTTTTTCTTTCTTCCTCATCTCTCTTTCCAACGAACTGAGTGAAACCGTTTCAAAAGATACTGCGTATAGCCAAGCGCATTTGCTTAATTTTTTAAGGTAAAAGTTCAAGCACGACTTCTTTTGCGAGCAGCGGAAGAGATGAAGAATATGAGTTTGTTTTCAGCGTTTGGCTGACAAAGATAGTTGACATGATAGAAGACAGCGTTCCCTTATGCCTTGAACACAATTGGACGAACAAGACACTAAACACAAAATCAACTGTCAAATTTACACAGGCTCTTATGGGATTCAAGAAAAAAATTAGTTATCTACGAACATTTGTGTTTAGATAAAGAAACGCATGTCCGTGAGATAGCTCTATTTCTATTTTGACAGCTTTTGTGCACAAGCGCTTCTTCTGCTTCTGTATATATTCAAATTGTTTGCACAAGAGAATTGAGAGAAATGACAGATTTTGTTTCTTGTGCGCGAGGCCCAATTGTGTGCGTGTTCTAAGCAAAAGATACAGAGACAAATGTGTTTAGTGTTTTGTTCGTCCAATTGTGTTCAAGGCATTAAATTGTCTATCTGCAGATTCACCTTGAGCAAGGCTACTTAGCAACTATTCACACTTTGGCATACATCACGAAATGCTTTCCCTTGGTATAACTGCATATTTTTATTGCATTTCATTTATAAAAGTTATTTATTTTTAAATTTTTTTTTATATCTTATTAATTCTTTGTTTTGACGTTTCAAAAAACAACCCCGAAAAACAAATTTATATGTAACGCCTGCGATAATCTTATTTTCGAAGAAGTAAAAATTTTGTGCATCCTACAGAATTCTTGCACCAAATTACAAGTGTTTACTGTGGTACCTAAATAAGTGCGTCGTGCGTTGCGTTTCTGTCAAAATGAAATTGGAACACGCAGTCTTATGGAAGTGGCTGGATAAGAAACGCACTGACGGCGACCCCTTCGAATTTTTAATTTTAGCATGCGCTACGAAGTGAAGTTGGCGGCAGATGACAAAAAAATGTTCATGAGCGTGTGAATGTGTAAAAACTTTTAGTCAGAACATATGCAGACGCAACGCTGTTATTTCGGTACAGCGCAACGTCGTTTCTAAGGCGCAGTGATAAACGCAACGCAAGACGCACTTATTTAGGTACCACAGTTAAGGCCTGATTAGTCGTACTTAGCAGCACTTAACAGCACTTCGAAGAACATGACGTACTGTCAAAATCCACTTCTAGCTTATGGAAACGTGTGTATTCGATTAGTCGAACTTATGTACAGGGGAATCTCAAATCGATTTTGATATTTTACTAAGTTCGAACTAAGGCTCTCTCGTTCTTCCACGTGTTTAAAATGTGTTCCTACTCATTTCCACAAATGCTTCTATAGTCTGGGTCCCACAAAAATTCTTACTCTCGTATTCTCTTTTCAAGAGCGATTGTTTTTGTTTAACTACTGCCACGAAAGGTAGGTTTTCTCTTTCTTTCTTCCACAGAATACACAGAATACGAATATGCAATGACGAAAGCAATAACAAGCACGATCTGTGGAAGAAAGAAAGAGAAAACCTACCTTTCGTGGAAGTAGTTAAACAAAAACAATCGCTCTTGAAAAGAGAATACGAGATTAAGAAATTTCGTGGGACCCAGACTATAGAAGCATTTGTGGAAATGAGTAGGAACACATTTTAAACACGTGGAAGAACGAGAAAGCCTACCGTTCATAACCGTTGTAAAACAAAAACAATTGCTCTTGAAAAGAGAATACGAGAGTAAGAATTTTTGTGGGACCCAGGCTATAGAAATATTTGCAGACCAGAAAAAAGGGACTTTTAGCGGTCTATATATTATGTGGTTAGTGGTACGACTAATCACGCCTTTAGTGAAATTGCCAATGTTTTAAGCGACGATTTCGAAGTGTCCTATCCCGTCATCTCTGGTAGACAGTTTCATGTCGCTTTCATTGGTCGTAAGGCGTTTAGAAGACAGCATTTTTCCTATATGTACTTGGGTTTTATTTCTTTAAATACTATCGCCTTAGCTGATGTTGTTATTTTAATTATAATAAATTCGTACAAAATTTTATATCGGGTATTTATTTAAAATATTCTTTCCAAATTTTAACGCAATTTTCACGGCAAAATTTTCTGGAATTTAATTTTCATATTTTCATTTAATTTTCCTGTTTTCTCTTGTTTTTGTTTGATTTTGCAGAAAGGAACATTTTTTAGTCTAAAAAATTGCATTTGGTAAATGAAGTGGGCATTGTTTGTACACGCGTCACGCGAAAACGCGTCAACAACATGTCTTCGTCAACAAAGTAAGTAATAGATATAATAATTTGTATTAATATGTACGTATTTCAAATAACCAAATGTAGTATAGAGATAATGAAAATATAAAAACCAGTAAGAGTGCTATTTTCGGCCTGGCCGAATTTTAAATACCCTACACCTAAAAGTTTTGAAAACGTGTAATTAAATTGCATAACAATTATATTATAGAATGAAATACGAACTAAAACTAGAGGAAATATGTGGTTATAAAAAAAACCTACCTTAATATCACATTATCACCTTATAATCACATTTAATCACAGACGGGTATAAATACAGAGGCGCAGCTACAGTGGGGAGGAAGTTTTGGAAATAAACTATCTGTATAATTTATTATATAAGTAGGTCTTTGAAATACTGAGAAACACTTGCTTTGATATCCTAATTTAATTCAACATGCAATTAAATATTTAACATACAACAAATAAAAATAACTTAAGTAATATTAAATATATACAAATGTATATACAGAAATTGAATATTGTTTTGCATTTATCGTATTATTAACAACATATATGAATCACTAGGAGTGCTTACGTGGATTTTAATTCGGTGTACCAAGCCATTAACTTGACTGACCCCGTCTATGTAGCTAAATATAAAATTTTAAACTTTCTTTTGAACTGTTAGATTAATTTTAAACTGTTATTGAATTGAATATAATTGAACTCTTATTGTAAACTACTCATGTAATCTTAATTTATCTAATGTAAACTACAAAGCCTCAATGGCTTAGTTTTAAGTTGAAATAAATAAATAAATAAATAAATTGAAAAATAAATATATTCGATATAGCAATTGTAGCATGTAAGGTAAAAGTGCACAGATCAAACCAATTTCTTTAATAAAACGATAATTTGTGTAAGCTAATAATAATAAATTTCATTTACTTAGATACAAAACTATCATTTTGGTAGCAAGTAGCAAATCTATCAAAAGTAAACGGTAGCTCGTTTCTGCAACTTTTCACGAACGATTTTTTCGTTTCCTTTTCGAAAACTAACGTCGTTCTCGGACGTTCTATTTCCGTAAGTGAGAACCGAGAAACTCTTGTGTCAAACGAGTAAAAGAAAAACCAGAAAGAGTGTTCGGCCTGGCCGAAGTTCATATACCCTACACACGTTTACTTGAAAATTATGCGTGGCAATGATCTAATTTTGTTTTCAATCTCAAATAGCCTGTGATGACAGAGAATATTCGTGCCAAATTTGATAAAAATATCTCATTCGTTCTCCTGTAATCGAGTTTTATTTAATCATTGAGCGAACCACGCCCATTTTTGGTAGTCTGTTTTGATCAGAGACAGTGGACTTCTGGACAAAATTTCAACCCCAAATTCTTTCTACAAGCTGAGAAATTGAGCTATGAGCATGGATTCATTTATATTCACTATAAAAAGTAGGCGTGGTAATTTTCCCATTTCCGATTTTGCCCATTTTCAATACTGATGAGTTTCTAATGATAGACAATATTCGTGCCAAGTTTGATGAAGATATCTCTATTCGTTCTCTTGTAATCGTGATTTCCACAGACAGACTGACGGACATGGCTAAATCGACTCAGGAGGTCATGCTGATCAAGAATATAAATACTTTTCTATACCTGTCATGCCTCCTTTAATGCGTTACAAACGGAAACAGTAAGTGAATATTCCCTAATCACATCGTGTGTGGGGTATAAAAATGACAGTCAGCTGATTTGTATAAATATCGTATTTGTTTAAGATATTCTTGACTAAACCTTCGACATCCTTAGAGATGACGAGATAGAACACTTTGAATTCGCCGCGTCAAAAATCGGTTTGACGTTTATTTTTTATGATCTGTTGAATTCATGTACACTATAAGTTTATAGAATAGAAGGTTGCGCCTTCTAAAGTGGCCTCATTTGCCTTAAACACAATAAGGGACGCAAGACGCTTATTAATTTTTTGGCTGTCAAAATTACACGTGCTCTTATGGAGATCGAGAAAAAAGTTTGCTTTCCATTTTGCTTCCCTACTTTGCTGCCGCGATTTGCATCACGCAACCGAGCTAATTCTAATTTTGACGGATGCAAAAGCGTTCTTGTTCTTTTTATTTGTTTGTGTTTGTTTACATCTCAATCTTTTTTCTATTTCAGCTGCTGTAAAATTATCTGAGTGTTTTTCTGTTGCTTTTTTATTATTATTCTGAATAATATATTATTTAAATGTATTTGAAATATATTTTAATATAGATACAAATAAATAAACTTCGAGAATTTTGGTTAGAATGAATCTATTGTTCTCTACTGTCAAATTTTTGACATTTCATACTTCTGCTTCCCGAAAATGCTACAATGCTATTTGGTTTAAATCCGAGCCATTTCTTGCGTCCCTAACTTGAATCCGCATTTCCGCGTCCCTGATTGTGTTTAAGGCAATTCTGCGCATGTACGTCAGAAAGTATTTTTAAAATCACTAGGGTCACTACACACGGTACAAATGCTAAACTTGAAAAGTGGTATGGTACTCCAACAAAAACAACAGTTCTGGTCGGTCTCGTATCTTTTCGGAGTTACATTCCTTTGAAATTTGAAAATTCCAGAGAATATCTCTTAAACTATAAAAGACTCTCTTAATTTAGTCCCAACATTTTTACGTTGATCGTCAATAATGCCGAAGTCAACAATTGCATTTAATTTAATTTAATTAATTAATCGTCATTTAATTTACACCAAAATATATTAACATTGGTTTTTCTGTTGAAAATTTGCAACACTGTAGAATTGTAAACAATCGCGAATTCTAAACAATTACAATGTGCAAAAATTTTAGTTATGTTTATCAAGTGCCTGTTTTTTAGTGAATGCATAATTTTCAAATCTGGATTTAGTGCAAAAATAATAGAATACATTCTATTCTTTTTTTCATTCTATTGTATTCTATTATTTTTGGATTTAGTGCTAGTGGAGCCAGCTCATATAGCCGCAATATCTGCATGAACTTGTCCCAGCTTCATTTTGGTGCGTGATTTGAATTCTCTTCATATCTATAATTGTAACATATGTAAGGAAGTGCACATGTGACATTTCAAATGTTAAACTAATTACCTTATTCATTCATTTAAGCAATTAACGGGAGGGCCGTTGGAGTTTAACAGGCCGCTCCCATTCCTTTTCACTCTGTATTCGGTTGGAGCCAAAAACAGGGGCACCTCTAGCGAATTCTGAAATTATTCCATTCCATGTCACGCACCAAAACTTCAAATTGTACCGATGTCGTAAATTGTACGCTATATCTTAAGAATTAATAAAATATTTAACAAAATTTGTTGTAATTATTTATTATTTTTTTGAAAACAAACAAAAATCTTCTTCTTTCTTTTATATCCATATTATTTATCCATATTCACAATTCTATACTTTGTGTGTATTGTTAAAGGATGTTTCAAGGATCACAAGAATATAACGGGAAGTAACGTTTTTAAGCAAAGCTCTATAAATCGAAAAGAAACAAAGTAGAAAAGAAAAACTTTTCTTCGCGAAAATATACCCATTTTCTCCAGAAAAAAACAGTTTTTCAAAATAACATTATATAATATATATTTATTTATTTTATAATACAATAAAAATATAAATATCACATAAAAAAAATCATAAAAGATAAATATAATTTAAAAAGTAAGCAATAACCTAAAAAATATTTCATTTTTAGCAAGAGATGACACCAAGACGACACCTAATGCCTTAAACACAATCAGGGACGCAAGGCGCAGATTCAAGGTAGCGATGCAAGAAATGGCTCGGATTTAAACCAAATCATTTTCGGGAAGCAGAAGTATGAAATGTCAAATATTTGACCGTAGAGAACAATAGATTCATTCTAACCAAAATTCTCGAAGTTTATTCGAAGTTTTTTTATTTTTATGTATATTAAAATATATTTAAAATACATTTAAATAATATATTATACAGAATAATAATAAAAAAAAAACAACAGAAAAACACTCAGATAATTTTACAGCAACTGAAATAGAAAAAAGAATGAAATGTAAACAAACACAAACAAATAAGAAGCACAAGAACGCTTTTGCATCCGTGAAAATTAGAATTAGCTCGAATGCGAGATACGTAATTTCGCAGCTAAGTAGGGAAGCAAAATGGAAAGCAAACTTTTTTTTCTCGATCTCCATAAGAGCCTTGTAATTTTGAAAGTTAAAAACTGAATGTGCGCCTTGCGTCCCTGATTGTGTTTAAGGCATTAGAGGCTGTCGTCATATTTGACAGCTCATGTCGGTGTTTGTCGTCTCTGTGAATAGGTTTTAGCTCACCTCCAAACTACGTAACACACGACACCATGCTTAGCTCAACGAGTATAAATAGGCTCTAGACAATAAATTTATCGATTCTTTCTTTCACACTTTACTTGGCATACGAGTGCTGGATAAATCTCTTCTTACGCATATTCCCTAGCATTGTTAGTGCAAAATAACAGAAGCAAAATCGATCTTCCGATCCCTTCATACTCATTAAAAAAACTTCCGAACCACTCATTAGTAGAGCATTCAATTTTGCTTTGCTACCAGCGCAGAATACAAAAGAAGTTTTGTACTCTGTAAAGAACTTCGTTTTTATCTTCGGTTTTCTGCTTTACAGAGATGTTTTGTTCTTTACAGTGCTAAGTCCTGCTAATTAACAGCTGCCTAATCTTCACACATGAAATCACGATGTTGCCGGCAACAAATGTTTCATGCAATCTCTTTACGAATATATGCTCGTTGCACGCGTTCGGCAAACTGCGTTGCTCTTTTTTCGTTTGACAACTGCTTTCTTATGTGCGTGCAAAGAAACGCAAGAAGAAATAGAAGCAGGGTTTATTTTCGTTTCAAAAATTCTTTACATTCGATACCAGAGTGTAGACTTTTCTCTTTCTTCCTCATCTTTCTCTCCCACGAACTGAGTGAAACCGTTTCAAAAGATACTGCGTATAGCCAAAGCCATTGGCTTTTAAAATATAAATTTCACCATATATAAACAAAGGTGGTGAAGTTTTCCAAACCTAAAATGGTAGGTGTAAACGGATGTTTGAGCCCCCAAGTGCATCAATGATGTATAACAATATATAACTTTAAAAAATATTAGAAAACAAATAAAAATATATAAATGCGACCATTCTGGAGTTATTAATCGTAATTCTTTTTGGCACCACTATGCATTTGCAACCAAAAATTAACTCGACGAATACTTTATACCAAAGTAAAAATGAGAAATAAACAACCAATACTGTGTAAAATATGGAAACATACAATAAATACCATTATACGGAACGGGGAGTTATGTTTTATATATATTTATATACTTATATACTTATATATATATATACTTATAAAAAGGATAATATTTTAATTATTTGTTTTGACGTTTCATAAACAACCCTCGAAAAACTGATTTTGCATGCGTTCATGCGATCAATTTATTTTCGGCGAAGTACAAATTTTTTGCAGCGAAGTTCAAGTTTTTTAGAGCGAAGTACAAGTTTTTTGCACAAAATCACAATTTTTTATAGTAGTTTAGTGAAAATGCCAATGTGTTTTGCGACGAATTCGAAGTGTCCTATCTCATTATCTCTGCTGTGAATTCTGCTGCATGTGTTTGTATTAAAGACTACAAGACTGGAAACTCTTTTTTCGCTTTGAATGTGTTGGTGAAATCAGGCTTGGGTGTCGTAGATTACAAAAACAAAACGCATGTAATTTTGACAGTTCGGGAACAAATTTTGACAGTCCGGGAATTTGTTTACAAAATATTTTGAGAGAGGAATGCCACTCTTGTTCTTCTTCACAGCAATAAGCCAGAAATATGATTTTTCAAATACCTAAAAAAGACCAAGGAGCCAGTTTGAAAAGCAACGCACGCTTCTAGAAATGTACATGAAACCTTTCTAAGTCTTATAGTTGCATAATATTGAATATTTTGCAAGTAAAACGAAGTTAAAATTCATAAAATTTACTCATTTCACAAATTTAGTCAGCTGTTTTTAACCTACCACGCGTATTTTTAGCCGAAAGAGATTCAACATGTTTTGTTGAATATTGATCTTTGATTTAGTTTAATATTTACTGAATTGTGACTTTAGTTCTTTTGGTCTTTAATTTAAACGAATTTAATTTTAAATGCATGAATTGAGAATTTGTTTATGTTTAATTAATTTTAATTTAAATAAATGAATTGTAAATTTATTTGTGTTAACACATTTTAATTTAAATAAAAGAGAAATGAAAAATTACAAAAATAAATAAGTTTACATTATTTTTTAATATTTCCAAACAGCTTAGAAATCGTCATAACCTCTAGAACTTATAAATGGAAAGTAGTTTTTCTATTAATGTTTACTTAAAACCCAAAAAAATAATTAGTAATAAAGCTGTGTCATTGGTATCCCTGCCACTAACTCACCCCATCATTTTGTGGCGGTGTGGTAACAAAGCAAAACGGTTTACCTTTTCAGATATCATGCTTTGTGATAGCCTGTTTTTGCTTGTAACAAGTCGGCAATTTCACCATAAAATTCACATATACTGTATGTGAACACGCGGACGGACATTTTTTTGAGCTCTCTCACGAAATAAGAGGAGTTTCCAGTCTTGTAGTCTTTGGTTTGTATATTATGCTCGTGAGATAGCCTAAGTTTTTGCATCAAAAGCGCTGTTTAATCAAACATCAGAACGAGTGTAGCACGCATCGTGATTATATGTGTGACACCAGCCAATAGGCCATGTTAGGTTCTTGAGGCCGCCTCAAAAAAAGCTATTAAAGTTGCATTGTAGACTATAGAAGCATTTGTGGAAATGAGTAGGAACACATTTTAAACACGTGGATGAATGAAAAAGCCTTCCGTTCATAACCGTTGTAAAGGGATCAAGGAATCATTTGATCATTTGGGACCCATTTGAATGGGATCGTTGCCACGAATTCTGACGAAGTGTTTTTCTTTTTTGTTCAATTAGTTATGCAGGTGATAAAATTCACCAAAATGACTTCTTTTCGCGAAAACCTCACGAACCCAAATATTCCTTTTCAAAAATTTTCCTTTTAGATAAGAATTTTCTAATAAAAAAAGTCATCAACCGTGTCCATTATGTTATGGACGCATATGTTGTTTTTGCTTTACTCATAATTTTACGCACCAGTTCTGATAGAGTGTGCGGACTCTTTCGGACGAATCGTTTTCGTCAGAATTCGTGCGAACGAAAAACGCATGCAGTGTGCGAGCAGCCTAAGAAATTTTGTGGAACCCAGGCTATAGAAATATTTGCGGACCAGAAAAAATTGACTTTTAGCGGTCTATATATTATGTGGTTAGTGCTGGAAACTCTTTTTTTCGCTTTGAATGTGTTGCTGAATTCAGGCGTGGGTGCAGTAGATCACAAAAACAAAACTCATGCAATTTTGACAACTCTGGAGTTTGTTTAGAAAATGCAGAAAAATATTTTGAGAGAGGATGATTGATATGATTTTATGAATACGAATAATACATGATTTTTTAAATACGTTATTATTATTATTATTATTTATTATTGTATTCCATATCTTCAGTATATATATTTGACAATAAAGATTCTGCGAAGCCTATACTAGTCTTGTCTGCAGAAAATCCTCCTTTAAGTTATATAGGTGCACAATATTGAATATTTTGCAAGTAAACCGATGTTAAATTTCATAAAAATTGCTCATTTAACAAATTTAGTCATCTGTTTTTAACCCACCACACGCATTTTTAGCCGAAAGAGTTGTCAACGTATTCAACATGTTTTGCTGAATATTATTCTGTGATTTAGTTTCATATTTACTTAATTGAGATTTTAGTTCTTTTGGTCTTTAAATTAAATGAATTTTATTTTAAACGCATGAATTGTGTTTTTGTTTATGTTTATGTAATTTTAATTTAAATAAATGAATTGTAAATTTATTTGTGTTAACACATTTTAATTTAAATAAAAGAGATAACATTACTTTTTAATATTTCCAAACAACTAAGAAATCGTCAAAACCGCGACAACTAATAAAAGCAAAGTAGTTTTTCTAGTAAAGTTTATTTATAAACCAAACAAATAATAAATAATAAAGTTGTGTCGTTGGTATCCCTGGCACTAACCCACCATATTTGACGGTGTGGTAATAAACCAAATCGGTTTACGTTTTTAGTTATCTTGCTTTGTAATAGCTGGTAGCTTTCAACAAGGAAAATATTTCACCATAAAATTCACATACACTGTACGTGAATACGCTGAAAATTTTCAGCTGTGCTTCGAATCTGTATATATGTGTTAGTGATTGAAGCTCGTGAGGCAGCAACAATTTTAACGCCAACATATAGCGCCAGGCGAAAATGGATCGATAGCTGTTTTACTTTTTGCAATCAACCAATCAAAGCGAACGAGTCTGGCATCAAGATGCCTAGTGTGACACCCCACATTGAACTCATCAGTCTTCGTATAATAACACCCTAACTTTTATTGGGTACGTACCTGGTTGTTTATTCTACAGAGAGTTATCTCTGGTATTGAATTTACATTGTACATAGAAAGAAGACATTTTCAAAACATGTTGGCTGAAATTGATGTTTTTATAAGCAATTACACACTGGTCGATAAGGATATATACCAACTTTGGATCGAAGGATTCTCCTGTGGGTGTATATTAGTGTTTTCCGGTGCAAAAGAAATTTATTTTTTATTTATTTGAAGCTAACGAAGCTGTATGTTACCTAAAGCACAAAGGTGTTGGACATTTCATGGGAGCGCCAGCAGATCTTATAGCATCCGATATATTGGATCACTATCGTACGTATTCGCTAATCGAAAGATTGTTGCTTGCTCCAACGAAATTACTGGAGCAGTCATGTTTCCAACTTGAACCAAACACTAGAGATCTAATTATTGAGAAGTATTAAATGATAAGGGTAAAAAATATATCCTATGTATAAGAATGGATTAATTCGTAGGTATTATTCCATTGATGACATTGTAGCCAGAGAGATTCTTGGAAAAAAGCTATCTTCAAGATATCGCAAGGACTTGGATGAAGTATCTGAAAAGACATGTGTCAAACTGAAATCCTGCAGGTAAACATAAAGGTCACACACAAATAAATATAAAAATCTCAAATTACAACTACAGGAGGCAATTTGATAACGTTAAGCGTATTTTTAAAGCAGTAGAGGAGCTACCAGGCAATATAACAAACAATATTAAGCAGCTGTTTTCACTTACCGAGAGTCTTTCCAAGTACGTTTTATGTTTTCATTTCTATTTTTTTGACATTGCGTATCTATAATGCCAATTAAGAAACTAAAAAGGTAATAAATATGACGCCAGGTTAAAAGTCCGTGATTAAAATCCAGGTTAAAAATTATCGGAGTACAAGTTTTATTGGTTCTATACATCCAATCTAAATGTAAAAAACGATTTAACAAACAACCCGAATAAAAAGACGTCGACGCATGTAAAAGCAAAATACAAATTTTATAACAAACAACAATTTAAAAAAAATTAATATATCTTAAGAAATATGTGTCGAGTAGACAAAGTTATACAAATTAGAAAATATTTGTAAACAAATCTCAGGACCAGAGCCTGAAAATGACTTTTATGCCAATAAAAGTTTTTATTTTTTTTAAAATAAAAGTGTAATAAAAGTTATTTTGTGACTTTTAGACCGAATAGCATGTGTCTTGACTAGCGAGGTCGTACATACATGCTTATATACATACATATGTATAGTTATAAAAGCGCTTGCTATACGTATATATAAATTTCAAAACGAACTATAACCAATTTGCATTTACTTGAATGATGATGTCTACAAAATTTTTGTAGAAAATATGCTTCCATAGTCTTCCTCGCCTGTCTGCGTTTCGAAACATCAAAAAAAAAATTGCAGTACTTAAATTTCGGAGATCTATTTGCTTGTTCTCAGGCCGTCATGCTATATTGGACTTATACTTACCAACATTCAGGGCCAGAATATTATGACACTGAAATGGATAAAGAATTCTTGCTGGATCTGCGTGAGCTACGTTGTTTACTTGATAAGGAAAAGGAAATCAAACAGTAGAGTATTAATTATTACAAAATTTTTACCTAGATGTTATTTAACTATATTAAATAAATATAATTATAGTCTTGTCTGTTTGCGTCTTAAGCCGGTTTTGTTAGAAAGATCATACCACGAATTGGACACTAATTTTCGGTAAACGCTCTTACATTGAATCATTTAGTTTAATGACTTATTATTTAAAAAATGTTGGTTAAAGGTCGTACTGGCGCGCTCTTATAACAATTGCTTGTAATTTACATCGGACTCGAGAGCTGCGTGGTATTTTTGCTGATTTGTGTGAAAAACTTATCGAACCCTGGCGACAGAGTGGTTGGAACTCGGAACAAGTTAACAAATTTATATCAGCAATTACTCAAAGTGTTTTGGATCTAGAAATATCAAGGTTTGTATAAGAAATATTTTAAAAATAACAACAAATATATCCCAACAATATTATCTAATACATTTCTTTTATTATTAAAATCTACGATGTTTTGTTACAAAAATAGCCGACTTCGGGTAGGCATTTGGATAGATATTAATATATAGAGCAAAATGTTCATTTGCATTAAAGTTTGGCACCGATTGTTGTATGAAAACTTGGTCGGTACATCGCTAATTTTTTATTCGGTACAAGGGAAACCTATTATTTTTTCTTATTTAAGAATTATTTTTTCTTAATTTGTTAAGACATCGTTAATAATTGAGCCGTTTATTTTGAAAGTGGCATAAGTCACTATTTAAAAAAATCGAGTTAATGGCAACACTAAATACATTTGAACGGTATCTTTTCATTTTTAAAAAATTTGCAATCAACAAGTTGAGAACTATTGAGATTTGTTCGATAGAAGTTTTGGTAATTAATGGTATAACAAACCTGTGTATTTTGAAAGTGGCGTAACTGAAAGTGACTGTACTCAGGAAATTAATTACGGGGCTTAGTGTGAAAGAAATAGAAACATGTGATAAGTGTGTGTGAAGTATTGTCTTGAATTATTTTCAGTATTTTTAAAAAAGTTGTGATCATTGGACTTATTTTTATAAGTGCGAAAGAATAGTGCAATTTACAGTTTTGTAAATTATATTATAGTGACATCTAATATAGTACACATAATTAGCATTATTAGGTCACAAATAGAGATGGATCCGTTATACGCTGGATCTCGTCCTGTTTCTTCAGCAAAATACAAAGACATGATGGACTTGCTTAATTATATACCCCCAATACACCACAGTTATTTTCAAAATTTGAAACAAAATACGATTTTCGAGGACTTAATCACTTTTATTATTGATGAAAATTAAATTGAACTGATTTATTTTCATATAAATTACTTATACTTACATATGGTTTAAAATGAACTAATTATTTTTGTATTTTATGAATATTAAAACAAAACAGAAAGAGTGTTAACTTCGACCTAACCGAAGTTCATATACCCTACACACGTTTACTTAAAAATTAGGCGTGGCAATGGTCTAATTTTTTCCTTTTCAATCTCAAATAGCATGTGATGACAGAGAATATTCCTGCCAAATTTGATGAAAATATCTCTACTCATTCTCCTGTAATCGAATTTTATTGGGCGGACCACGCCCATTCGTGGTAGTCTTTTTTGGTCAGAGACAGTGAACTTTTGGACACAATTTTAACCGCAAATTCTTTTAACAAGCTGCGAAATTGATCTATAAGCATGGATGAATTTATATTCACTATTAAAAGTAGGCGTGGTAATAGTCCGATTTTGCCCATTTTCAATACCGATAAGTTTCTAATGATAGACAATATTCGTGCCAAGTTTGAAGAAGATATCTCTATTCGTTCTCTTGTAATCCACAGATTTCCTCCTTCCACTCTTGATTTCCACAGACAGACAGACGGACATGGCTAAATCGACTCAGGAGGTCACGCTGAAATTATATTCACTTCGTGTGTAGGGTATAAAAATACTTAAATCCAACTTTTATATTAAATATGTTGATGGTATGAATTATTATTTTTTCTATATATGGAATTTATTCAACAATTTTGGTAAATCACTGCCCTTTTAAAACATCACTTCAGTAAAATACGTCCGACAAAATTAATATAAGTCAGTCATTTTTCTAAACTATTTATTTTGAAAGTGGCTTAAGTCACTTTACCGTGATGAAAAGAAGTGATTTTTTAATGTTTATACGAAATTATTTATACTGAGTAAAATACCAGTATTATGAGATAACAAATACAAAAAAATCTTCTCAAAAGTTAGCATCCATATTTTTAAACGTGTTAAAATGCAAACCCTTAAATATCTCGACTTAAAAACAAAGTGACTTATGCCACTTTCAAAATAAACGGCTCAATTAATAGTGATATGGGAAAAATAGTTTCTATTTGCGAACTCGGTCCTTTCGGGATTCTATAATGATCCCTGCTCCATTTATACATGAAAAACCGTAATATATAAAAGGCTATATATTTTTAAGATGTTTACCCTTATGATTTCATTGATGTTGTTTCTACGAACGACGAATTTCGAACCCTGCTTTGTACTAATATTTATATTTTTCTTGTTTATAGAGATCAAGAGACTAGATGTTTATGGGATCGTTACATGCAAGTCATAGGCATTTGTTTAAATAAAATGTATCATGTGTAAACGAAACATGAAGATACATCTTTTAACAATAATATAAATTGATTTATAATCATATTTGATATAAAAAATTCATAATTTTTCAGCAGTTATCTGTTCAATATAAACTATCTGTATAATTTATTATATAAGTAGGTCTTTGAAATACTGAGAAACACTTGATTTGGGAACCTAATTTAATTTAACATGCAATTAAATATTTAACATACAACAAATAAAAATAACTTATATTAAATATATACAAATGTATATACAGAAATTGAATATTGTTTTGTATTTATCGTATTGTTAACAACATATATTCGATATAGCAATTGTAGCATATAAGGTAAAAGTGCACAGATCAAACCAATTTCTTTAATAAAACGATAATTTGTGTAAGTTAATAATAATAAATTTCATTTACTTAGATACAAAACTATCATTTCGATAGTAAGTAGCAAACCTATCGAAAGTAAACGGTTGCTCGTTTCTGCACTTTTCTCGAACGATTTTTTTCGATCCTTTTCGAAAACTAACGTCATTCTCGGACGTTCCATTTCCGTAAGTGAGAACCGAGAAACTCTTGTGTCAAACGAGTCAAAGAAAAAACAGAAAGAGTGTTAACTTCGGCCTGGCCGAAGTTCATATACCCTACACACGTTTACTTAAAAATTAGGCAAAATTACCAATTTTGTTTTTCCATCTCAAATAGCCTGTGATGACAGAGAATATTCGTGCTGTTGGAGAATTTGTATAGGGAGAAGAATATTTTAATCGGCATATCAAATCATTGAATACGTTATATGAGTAAGACTAAAAAGTTGATGAAGTCAAATTACGGAAATATTTATGTATTTATTACATGTCTATTTATTTTTATCAATTAACTCAATTAGGCTGTTATGGCTTGTAGGTACAGATATACATTAGTTAATTTTTGAAATTATATGTATATTGTATTATAACAAACAAAAGATATAAAATAATCAATTATTATGTATGATTTCTATCTATATTGTCTATTTATTTTCTTTGATGGTTTATTGAAAATTAACTTAAAATGCTAATTAGTTAATTTTGTAAACTGTATGTATGTTAGCACTATTGTATTGTATTTGATTCAATGTGTATACTTATGGCATGCCATTAAATTTAATTTGATTTTATGAAACCAGAAAATATAAAAACCAGAGTGTAAAAAACTATTGATGGTTTTACTATTTGAAATTATTATCGAAAATATTAATAACACCTTAGTAGTTTCTACATGTACTATGTATATTGTATTATCATAAACATTTGAAATAAAATAATAATTTATTATGTCTGAATTTTATGTCTAATTTATCTACCTTTTCTTTCTTATTTGTTAGGCTGTTTTTACTCGTTTAATCAATTATATGGTATGCATAAATATACAGGGTGTTTCGCATAAGGGTGTTCAAAAGACTAGGGCGTGTAGGATGGGTCGAGACAAGAAAAAAATCGTGTGGGAGGGGGTCAATTTCCCCCCGTTTAGGCGGGAGGGGACATTTTAGAAAAATTCGACTTAACATCGAAAAGAAAATATTCAAAATTAATGGTTTGATCTAGATAACTTTTGCTTGCTGATTTTCAAAGCGAAATATCCGCTTCTTAATATCCTTTTTAAATTAGGTTCCTATGTCAAACAGTTTTTGAGAAATTTAATGACAAAGTTAAAATTTGGAAAAAAAATTTTTGGTCGCAATTTTTTTTAAAAATCACGGTATTAAGTATAAAAATTTTTCCGAACATAAAATTCTCCAATCAATTCCAGAGAGAAGTCTTCAAACCGGCAGGATTTATGACTTGTTGTTTTTGAGAAAATTGAAAATTACGAAGCATACTTTCCTTTCAAATACCAATTTTTGGCTACTTGTGTTTTATTACTGGTGCAAAAATATGGAAAAAGGAAGGAGTTTAGCGATACATGCTCGTTGTACAGAATTCAACAACCTAATAAGCATCGAACATTATCAAACGCAGTTCGAGTCCAACCAATCGGTATGTCCCTGATCGATGTAGCTAATTTTGAAAATTTCTCTGCGTTGAATTCGCCTTTGTAATCTCTTCATGATACATACTCGTTGCTTGTACAACATATTGTTGTTCTTGTTTTCTGTCTTTCAGTATGTTGAAAAAATCAGCCGTTTCATGTTTCTCCACGGTTTTACTTATTTGTGAAATTTGCTTCCAATTGTTTACAATATCAGTAAATTGATTAAGTAAGCTTAATACAGAAACAAAAATATTCTAAAAAAAATGTTAAAATGTTGGTTTAAAAATTATGTGAGGTCTGTTAAGCACGAAATTTGGTTAAGTTATGGTAAGACTGAGTGTAATTTTAATAAGAATAACTTAACTCATTTTACGCAGATTATGAGAACATGTCAGGAGAAACAGTAGACCATTGTAAAACTACTGCATATAATTCAAATTAATTGGCCCAACACACAGTAATATAGACATCTGGATTAAGAAGTGAATACTTATTTGGGCTAAGGTGTAGTTTAGGGGACTGGCGCAGTCCAGAATAGAAAGGTTGGCGGTGAAGGAGAAATTGTGAAAATCGATAAGAGCAAGTTCGGGAAAAGAAAATACCATCCAGGTCACCGCATGGAGGACCAATGGGTCTTTGGAGGGATCCAGCGTGGATCATCCAAATGCTTTCTGATCGCAGTCGAGAAGAGAGATAGGGATTGGTATCATAATGGATTGGTTACTGCCGGGAACTCAAGTGGTTTCTGATTTTTGGAAGGTAAGATTTTTCTATGAACTTTTCTAATGAACTTTTTTTATTTCTACATATTATAGGCGTACCATTGTTTAAGCCATGAAGGTTACACACATTTAAAAGTTAACAATAGTGTTAACTTTAAGGATCCGGAAACTGGTGCACACACAAGCACCCAGAAAGGACTCTGGCTGCAAATCAAATACTCCATGCCTCAGTATTAGAGGCAGAAATCGCACTTCTACCCAAGGTCCAACGGTTTTCTACTTTAGGAGTGATTGACCTTTTATTATGTCATCTTTCGTGACCTTCAAACGCACATAAATTCAAAATGTTCGCCTAGCCGCGGAAATAAAATACACACTTTCGGCCCTATCGGTAAAAAAAAAGAAAAAAAACGGAGAAAGTCCCGTAAACATTTGTTCCCTTAATTGCTTTATATTTAATGTAGAAGCCCAATCACAAATTCTCGAGCAAGCAGGTGAAGGCATGAAGACTACTTAAGCAGCTGGACAGTAGACCATTTGAAGGAAGAAGGCGCGAACAAAATGAAAAAATTTAATGCGACAATTCTGGAATTATTAATTGTATTTTTTTTTGTGATTAAGCGAGCAATTACGCATTTCCCACAAAATTAGGACAACGACTACTTTATTCCAATATAAAACCAGAAAGAGTTTTAACAGCCTGGCCGAAGTTCATATACCCTACACACTTGTACTTAGAAATTAGGCGTGGTAATGGTCTAATTTTTTTCTTTTTCAATTTCAAATAGCCTGTGATGAAAGACAATATTCGTGCCAAATTTGTTAAAAATATCTCTATTCGTACTCCTGTAATCGAGTTTTATTTAATTAGTGGGCAGACCATTTTTTGTAGTCTGTTTTGATCGCAGACAGTTGATTTGTGAATAAAATTTCAACCGCAAATTCGTTCTACAAGCTGTGAAATTGAGCTATAAGCATGGATTAATTTATATTCACTATAAAAAGTAGGCGTGGTAATGGTCCGATTTTGGTCCGCCCATTTTCAATAGCGATGAGTTCCTGATGATAGACAATATTCGTACCAAGTTTGCTGTAGAGTTCTCTATTCGTTCTCTTGTAATCGTGATTTCCACAGACAGACAGAGAGACGGGCGGACATGGCTAAATCGACTCAGGAGGTCACGCTGATGAAGAATATATATACTTTTCTATACCTGTCACGCCTCCTTTAATGCGTTGCAAACCGAAGCAGTAAGTAATAATATATTCACTTCGTGTGTAGGGTATAATGAGAAATAAACAACCAAGACTGGGTAAAATAGGGAAGCATACATTTATTATCATTACAAGGAACGTTGAGTTATGTTTTATATATATTTTGCATAAATAAAAAATATAATATTTTTAATTATTTGTTTTGATGTTTTGGAAAAGAGCACCCGAGAAACAAATTTTGCATGCGTCCATTTCTTGCTCCAAATCACAATTTGTTATTCTAGTGTTAGTGAAATTGGCAATGTATTTTGCGACGAATTCGAAGTGTCCTATCTCGTGATATCTGGCGCTTAGTTCTCAACTTTTTCATTCCATCTATTAAAACTGTACATAAATGTTGTAATTGCTTTACAAATATTCTGAGCTCCATCTACCTAATTTACAAGTACTGTGAAATTATATTGTGGATTATTTTCCTTTATTTTCTGAGCGATGGTTTGGTCGTCTGAGCGCGTGCTTGCCAACATTGCTGCCAATGAGGAACCGTTTTTATACGATGGAGTTGAATTCACTATTGACACAAGAAATATGAAAACCTTAATTTGGTGAAGATTGGTAAAACTATTTACCAAAGCTATGAAAAAGTTGAAATGATTTACATTCATAAAACAACAAGATGGCGGTCGATGAGTGCTTTAATACGGACTGTAACGTTTTCATAGTTTCTGAGGACTACGATATTAAAGGCGTCGTTCCAATCCCCGTTGATTGAAAAAGGAATTTTTGAGCACGCCTCTCCTAAGGATTTGGCCACTGTCTGCTTCGTGCTCCATTAGCGATGTAAGAAGTTTCACAAAGAAAGACCTTCATATCCCTGGCAAAACCATTAACACTGAGTCTACTTTATTTTCATTCTTCATTCATATTAATGGTGTCTGCGACCCTGTATCTCCCTTTAGGGAAGGAGTGCTGCAGTGGGTGTGCAGTGTAGTTGCTAGCGTTTCAACCGCTCCACTGAGGTCTGCAGTAGACCCACCAGACTCTGACTGAATTGCCTTGTGCCCAGCATACCAAAAACAGAGTAAAGGTAAAATAAACAAAGCAAATAAAGTATCCAATCCTCAAACCTGTAAAATAACCCCTGCTAAGCGCCCTCGCATACAAGACCCAATCACTCCTGTCGGACTATCTGGCCTTAGGGTTCGGAACGTTGTTTCAATTGAAAAAGACACTTATAACATAATTAAAATTCTGTAAAAAAAAATTGAATCCTCTAATTCAGATGCCATACAAATAATCACACCTTTTCTCACTACTTTGTTTTCCTTCATCGAAAAATCAAACTTACAGAAATCTGCTAAAGATAACATAATAAAACCTTTATTTACCTCAATTATTAAATCTCTCACTGCCCCTAATGAAAATATGGCAGATATGCACCAGCATTAGAAACAAAGCAGCTGCCTAGTATCTACAATTATTTCTACAATATTTCAATAGCCTGTCTGTACGAAACCTTTCTTAAACCATATAAACCCTACCATATAAACTCATCAAAAACTATAGCATCATCCGCGCCGATAAAGCTTCTTCGAGGAATTTCGGTAGCGGTGCCATTAATGCTCCCTTCAAACTCGTAACCATAATATCTGCTCTTCCTACAGCAACATAGAAGTTTGTGGCTGCGAAGTAGATCATATCTCAGGCCCAATCTCTATCCTCTCCTTCTACATTCCTCCCAACACGACCTTTTTGAACTCTCAACTCTTCTTTATTCTTTCATCCTTCTATTATACAACCCTTGTATAATGCGCATCACACCTTGTGTGTGTGAGAACCTGGTCGTAGCCCTGAAAAAATGTACTTTCTTACATTCATTGAAACTGAAAAACAGTACCCGCCTTTCTAATCGTTGGTGGAATACAATTTGCTATCTTGCGAGCGCTCAGCATTGACTGCCTCCAACTAACTGAGATTAGGTCGTACAATTAAAAGATAAACAGCTGAACTCTGGAAAATCATTAAATGCTTCAAAGACAATTTTTTGCCGAATGTTTCTCTAGACTACAGGAATGCATTTTACCTTTCTGTGACGCCTTTGCGGTCCCGCTTGGACCTTACACAAGTGTGGTAAAGTCGGTCATTGTATCTGTATTCAATGAAATTCTTTCCTCTGGTCACCTTCCACTCCTGTGGTTTCAATATATGTTTACTCCTATTAAGAAGAAGACCGTGCTATATGTTGCTCTAAGGGCACTGCCTCTGGCCTAAACAGTATTAGAAATGGCCATATCAAACTTTTTAATTGTATCTGTATTCAATGAAATTCTTTCCTCTGGTCACCTTCCACACCTGTGGTTTCAATATATGAGCCGTTTATTTTGAAAGTGGCATAAGTCACTTTTTAAAAAATATCGAGTTAATGGCAACACTAAATACAATTGAACGGTATCTTTTCATTTTTAAAAAATTAAAAACAAAGTGACTTATGCCTCTTTCAAAATAAACGGCTCATAGGTTTGCTCATATTAAGAAGAAGAGAGGGTATCGATAGCCATATCCTCTTGTCTCAGAAAAATTTTTCAAAGAATTCTCAACTCTAGACTTGCATGGTTTGTGGTTCTCTGCTCGCAAGCTCCTGGGCTTGCCATCGACGAGACAAATTTAAATTTGTTTTATCGTCACAGCCGTGGCCGCTCAAGAATAACTATCTAGCTGATACTGGCCAAAATATTCACATAATTGGAGCTATAAGTGCCACCGGAGTTATTAGAATGCACTGCGCAGAGGATCTTTCAAATCCCAAACAGCAAACGAGTGGATAGAATCGGTACTACAATGGGGCGAAGAGCTAGGTAAACATTTGTGCGATCTGGTGATTGTTTTCGACAATGCCCCATGCCACACGGCTTTAGAATCCGCAGTCGCACAATACTCGCACGGGCAACGAAACTGTTAAGACTAGGGCCATATTCTCAATCCAGTTGAGATTATATGGTCCAAAGTAAAGACTTTCGCTAGGTCGAACATTGAATTGCCGATCTTTAACGGAGCAGGAGTTTGCGAGTAGAGAATACTATACCTATGTCATAATACATAAATGAGCCAGAGGCCAGAGTCGTCCAAAACACAACCCCTTACCACGGTCCCGTGTGGAGGCAAGAAGATATGCCAGCCGCACACTAAAAGTTTATTATTACTTTATATATTTAATTTCATTTTTATAATGTCAAAAATCTTATCACTTACTGTGGTACCTAAATAAGTGCGTCTTGCGTTGCTTTTATCACTGCGAACGACGTTGCCTATACCGAAATAACAGCGTTTCGTCAACATATGTTCTAACAAAAAGTTTTTACACATTCACACGCACAAGAACATTTTTTTGACATCTGCCGCCAACTTCACTTCGAAACGCATGCCAAAATTGGAAATACGAAGTGGTCTCCGTCAGTGCGTTTCTTATTTCAGCCAATTCCATAAGACTGCGTGTTCCAATTTCATTTTGACAGAAACGCAACGCCGACGCACTTATTTAGATACCACAGTTAATTACTTTTTACTTACCTGGCTTACTTATTATAATATTTTTAGGGCTAGTTTTACAGTGCTCGGTTATCGTCGTTTCTCAGTTAAACTGCGTTTAAATGACACATTGTGTTTTTCAGTGCTCGTTTAAACGGAGGTTAACCGGACAATATTGGTGAGTTAAACTCCGGTTAATTTATCTTTTTAATAGATAAAAAACAGCTGTTTCTTCGAGTACAGACATTTACCTTTGTTCAAAACTATGCTAATAATTTTGTTTATTTGCACCAGAACAGCTGTTCTCTTTGTAAAAATGAAAATATTGACAAGTGCTGCCAAAATAGGTTTAGGTATACGCTCAATATTCCTTGCATTCAGATAAATTCTCATTCATTCAGATAAAATCTCAGTTAACTTTTGTTTGACGTTTAACTAAACGCCGTTTAAACGATCACTGAAAAACTGGCCCTTACTTGTTATTATTACGAGGGAGTGATGTCTGGCGTGGGGCTGGCCTATCAGCGATGGGACACGGTCGCATTCTCGACATTGTTAAAAAGAAGGTCAGTGATGCCTATGGAACGCATAAGAAGGATGCGGATAATTAACAGGTGATACGCTAATCACTGACGGACTGTTGCATGATGAATGCAATAAGCACGACATTAGCATTTTCACGGATTGATCTTTGATGGAAGGTAAGTAAACCCGGCGCGGGTGTGTATTGCAAGTAATTAAACCAGAGCTGAGTGGGCACGGAACAAAACGAAATAGTTGACTCCCGCGAAAAGGAGGGGTCAGTTACCGATTTCAGCTGGACCGAACTAAAAGTCGCGTTAAGTAATGGGCAGGTTAAGGCTTTAGTTGACGACTGGTTATACTCGGAACACCCACGTAGATGGGAAGAGCTTAACTTTTCCCTGAAAGAGGATAGGTTGGGAATAGGAATTGATTAGGTTGGTGTTAGTACGTAAATGTATTTCTGACCTTACTTATACTTCTTATTATTTATGAATGGTATATCTTTCTTAAAATCTATTTACCATTAAAGACTCATTTAGAAAATAATTATAAAATTCATATTAATTATAATTATTCATATTAATTATGAAAAGGTATTTTCTCTTTTACAAATGGTGCTTTTTGATTTGCAAGTGACGCTCTCTGATTTCCAAATGACGCTTTGTGATTCACAAGTGAAGCTTTCTGATTTACAAGTGACTATTCTGAATTACAAGTGACGCTTTCTGATTCTGAAATGACTATTCTGAAATACAAGTGACGTTTTCTGATTTATAAATGACTATTTTTAATTACAAGTGACGCTTTCTGATTTACAAATGGAAAAGGTGTAAATGCCTCGAAACCTTATAATACCTCGTTGCAAATCTTTAGTTAATTCCCGGCATATCTTTGTCTATGCGGCGCGCATGTGGAATAGCCTACCCGATTACATAAGACAGGCTGAAGTCAACTCCTTCGGGAGGCTTTGTTTTAAATTCTTTGCGGAAATTGAATGAACTCATCGTCTCATCATCTTAATCCTTTCTATTTCCTATCTGTTCCTGATCTTCCAGCTATTGATCCTTTTTTCACTTTTCTTTTTGCTGCTTTTCTTCCCCTCTCTATTAATTATCTGTCTAGTGTAATTTTAGTGATTGTAAGTTTATTAATTATAATTAGATAACTTGTAAGATTTTGTGAGATCATGAATTGAGAATTGCACTTTCTGTTTGTACATATTTAAAAAGCAATAGCTTACTTGTACATTGTAAAAATTTTATATTAAATAAATAAATTGTTCTAAAATAAAGACAAGAGTTTTTAAAACTTTAATCGCATAACAACAACTTACCTTCTGCAGCACTGAACATAATCAAGGAATCTCATACCGTCGAGGTACCGCCATCTCTTTTTTGGAGAACGTGCATCACTTCCCGAAGCCAGTTATTCCGACCGTTTGGTTCCGCGGTAACAGCTCCCCAGTCCGATTCAGTGATTTCAGCATGCTTCTCCTGTAATTTTATTTTGGTTTTTTTATTATAAATACATTGAATTCATGTTATATACCAAGGGTGGGCAAGCTCTCCGCAAGTAAGAACCAAATTATCACATTGGAAATTATTTGCGAGCCGCAACCAAATGTTACAGCAAATGTTACAGTACCACAGTTAGGCTTAGTTTTTCAGTGCTCGTTTAAACGGCGTTTAAACGACGATTAGTTAAACAGCAAACAAAAGTTAACTGAGATTTGGGTTTTACAGTGCGAGTTTAACTTATCTATGTTAAACGTATCTTATCTATATTTGTAAGAGAATTTATCTAAATGCAACCAGTATTTAGCGTATACCTAAACCTATTTTCGCAGCACTTATCAATATTTTCATTTTTACAAAGGGAACAGCTGTTCTGGTGCAAATAAACAAAATTATTAGCATAGTTTTGAACAAAGGTAAATGTCTGTATTCGCAGAAACAGCTGTTTTATATCTATTAGAGAGATAAATTAACCGGAATTTAACTGGAGGTTAACTCACCAATATTGGCCGGTTAACCTACGTTTAAACGAGCACTGAAAAACACAATGTGTCGTTTAAACGAAGGTTAACTGAGAAACGACGATAACCGAGCACTGAAAAACTGGCCCTTAGTCAAATAAGATAAACTGGGTAACGCACACCATCAATTAACAAGAAAAAAAATGTCATCAGCGCCATCTATGGTTCGAAGTAAAGCGAAGCGAAGTAAAGTTTTTACTTTCGCCTTCTATTTATCATATAACGAGAAGAGCAATTCGATTAGAATTTTTAATCCTAGTCGAGAGTACGATTAGGAAATTTATATGGAAACTGATATAATCCGAAGAAAAAGGAACGTAGCTAATATAATAATGTGCTAAAAAGAGAAAGAAGATAAGGCGTAACTAGTCGATAGCCTATGAAAAGTAGTCTTCACCTACAACTGTCTTAACCCTTAAGGGTAACACCCGGGGCGAAATATCCCCCTAGCTACGACACTGAGTGTGCAGCGCAGACTGACCAGTGTTGCCACTACCAAACCTTTGTTTTTTAATATATAACTTGAATAAAAATCAGTACATTTTAATTTACGTTGTTTTTGGTAATATGTTCTCAATTTACCGAGAGTCATAAATTTGATTGTATATATGTTGTACTTTCGAATTTCTACAACTAATTATTACTAGAATTAATTATTTCATATTTCATATTTTGTCATTTTTAATTAATTAATAAGTTCATAATTAAGTTTAATTAATGTAAGCTTTCTATTATTTGACGGCTTTAAAACACGTAACCTTTCACCATACATAAACAATGCGAGTAAAGTTTTTCCAATCTAACAGTAGGTGCGCGCAAAGGAATTTGAACTCACTTATAGAACGAGCTCAAAAAATATCCCTCCGCGTGCTCACGTACATACTCGTATGTGCTGAACCACATCAGCGTCGAAAAATAATTTACTGTACAAACCTTATGGGAGGATTGTGAGAATCGATGTAATGACGCTTCGATCGAATCAATTCTATTTTCTCACTGACTCCGAGCTTTGGCTTTTTTTTTGGAGATTTGTTGGCTTAAATCACTAACCACATAACGTAGTTAAGTGACCACGTTATGTGCTAAGTGCTTAAGGGCCTGATTCAGAGAGTCACGACGACGACGTTATCGGGTGATCCTCTTTTTGCTTTTCGTCGACTTTGACGCTTTCTAATGTGTTTGTTTTTGTAATCGACAAAAAGCACAAAGAGGGTCACCCGATAACGTCGTCGTCGTGACTCTCTGAATCAGGCCCTAAATACTGATCCGCCTGGTAACGCCAAGCGTGTTGTTGTTTTTGTTGTTGATCTTGCGTATGATAAAGGCCATGAAAACAACAAAATCGTCACGCGACCTCACCCGGTTTCTCATTTATAGTCCTGTTAAATTTAAAATTATTTTCCTTATATCTCCTTAATTATAGAAGATATAATAATTTGGTGTATATACCGTTAGAAAGGTAGTTAAATAGCTTTCCTTGAATTGAAGTAAGACTTTATCGAAAAACGCACTATTTTTTTTTATGTATTAGGTGTACAAATAAGTCTCCGCGGTTTGTCAAAAGATGGTCCCACCAGAAGGTTATGGAGAAATTGTCAGATGTAAAACGTAATATCCCAAGTTTCGTCATCCGGCAACACCATAACCTTAAAGTACTAGTGATTCCGTATCAGCATCACGTAATTTTTTTCCTGCAAAAATGACAAGTTTTGTGCCGAATAAGCATCATTTGCGGGAACTTTTGATTTACTTCTTTAATTTGAAAAAATCTGCAGCTGAGGCGCTTCGATTGCTTCTAGAAGCATATGGTGAAGCTGCTTTAAGTGAGAGAAGTTTTCAGGAATGGTTTCAAAAGTTTAAGAACGGTGAGTTTGACGTGTAAACTCATGATGTGTATTTGGTGGGATCAGCTTGGTGTCGTGTACTATGAATTGCTCAAACCAAGCGAAACCATTACTGGAGCTCTCTACCGAACACAATTGATGAGATTGAGTAGGGCACTTAAGGAAAAACGCGCCCATTACTACTCCAGACACGACAAAATTATTCTTTTACACGATAATGCTCGTCCACATGTTGCGGCGCCGGTAAAAACATACTTGGAAACACTCAACTGGGAAGTTTTACCCCACCCGCCGTATTCACCAGACTTAGCCCCTTCTGATTATCACCTGTTCCGATCGATGGCACATGGTCTGTCTGAGCAGCGCTTCACATCATATGAAGACACCAAAAATTGGGTAGATTTGTGGATAGCGTCAAAAGATGAAGAGTTTTTTCGACGGGGTATCCAAATGTTGCCAGAAAGATGGGGAAAAGTAGTGGCAAATGATGGAAAATACTTTGAATAAAACGTAATGTACTGTTCCTTCACAATAAATTCCTAACTTTTTATAAAAAACCGAGGAAACTTATTTGTACACCTAATACTAATAATAATACCCAAATTATTATATTAATAATAATAATAATACCCAAATAAATTTGTGGAAAATAACGAACTCATTTGTTTTTCAGTTTTATATTTGACGCGTTTTAAATGCGTGAAGTTGGCTACATTTAAGAAAAGGACAAAATCTTAAATTGTACCTATAACCTAGATAGAGGCGTGGGCAAGTGTCACCTGTATGGCAAAGATCTATAAAAACCGCAGCTATTGCCGGTGTACTTCCGAAAAACGAAAATAGAGAACTCAAGGAAGTACAGAGTTCCGATTAAAATCTCCTGTTTTTACTGACAACTGAATAGCGAAATTCCTAAATGAATTTTGAATAAATTTCTGTATGAATGAACCTACGTCCAGTGTTTGTAGATGAACACAATACCCCCGCCCAAAAGATAAAATACACATTAAACTAAATATGTTGAGCCAGAAATAAAATATAATTAATTGAAATTTTGCCCATCTCAGAAAACAATAAAAATCAAATCACCTTACAAGCAAATAAAATAAGCTATTGAAATTGTAAATCAAAATTTTGTGTATGGTAAGGAGGGTCTTAAATATGGAGAAAATACGTTCTACAAATGCGTAGAACGTACCTATAAACAAATTCTCTCTCAATGCTTAAAATCCGATAGTTGAAAAACTAAGAATATTCACGCATCATATTACAGCAAATACACCAATTTTGAAAATTAAAGACGTATAATGAATAATTGCAAAGGAAACTATTACTGAAACTGGGTTAGTGTGGAAGATGGTTGTTATAGTCTGATCAGGTAAGTGATTTAAGATATCATATATAAATTATCTGTGATGTAAGTTAGCAACGCATAAGTCAACAACACATGTCAACGAACTCCGAGTTAGACCATATATCACCTCATAAGTTAATATGTCAAGTCAATGAACTCCTAACTAGACCACAGTGAAAAATGCAGAATTGCAGACCCAAATATTTCAAACAACGTATGAAGCAACAGCCTGTACGAGCCAGCACATGACAACAATAATAGCTACGAACGAAATCAAAAGTTTCGTTTTTAATTAAACAAATTGTAATCAACCCTAAAGCAATCAAATAAATAACACCGGTATGGGTGAAAAATATTTTTAAAAAACTTTGTTAAAGTTTATATTTTATTAATTTGTATAAGATATACACACGGTGTGAACTGCGTCCATCCCATATAGGTTTGATAAGCCACTTTTTGTTGCATGTACTTTATATGTTTACATATTTATTTTACTAATTTTTAGCATTGCTTTGTACATTAATAATGTTTATGTATAAAAAAACCAAAAGAATACAAACATGTTTTATATTTAATGCTTTAGTAAAGTATTATTTAGTTGATATATTAGTAATCAATGGGTTCAAATTTCTTTTTATAAACCTTACTTTATATGGCTTAGGAGAAAGCGTGATTCCAGGAAGCAGCTGAAATTGATTAGCCGTCTCAACGCCTTCATATTCGATTCTAAAACGTTGCACAATTGCTACTAAAAATGAGAACAAACAAGACCGAGCCAGTGCATCACCCAAGCAACGTCTCCGTCCTTGTCCAAATGGAATGAAATACTCATCGTTAATAATTTTCCCCTCATCATCAAGAAAACGTTCCGGTCGGAAGTTCTCAGGATCTCTCCAATGATCTTTGTCCATAAGTACGGATTGCAATCCAATCAAAATGGTTGTATTTTTGGGTATATTATAGCCTCCCAGTTTGGTGTCCCACAGTGCACGACGTGGACCACTAATGGGTACTATATGGAAAAACCTTTGTATTTCCATGATATATGCATCCAACAAGGGCAAAAAACTCCTGGAACTTAGAGGTATATATTTTTCATTCCTATTATTAAGAACATCTGTGATTTCCTTGTGAATCCTCTGCTGAAATTCTTTCTTCAATGCAAGCATCATAATGGCCAGATCAATAGTATTACTTGTTGTTTGTGAGCCGGCTATAAAGAAGTCCAGAATGGTCATCGTCATCTGTGTCTCATTAAATGTGGTGTTTTTTAAGGCATTATTTTTCTGCATTTCCTTTATATATACATATATGAAGTCGCTCTCATTGTTCTCGGCCGTTATGCTTTTCTTATGGTCTTCTATAGTCTCCATGAAAAAACAATGCAACTCCCGATTTAATTGCTGTATTAAATTGTATCCCGTACGGTTTGGAAAAATAAAACGTAGCCAGGGAAATTGAGTTAGAAGTCCTCCACACAAATCAAATACTTTGGATCTTTTGTTGAGTAAATCCAACAGATGCACCAATTGCCTGTCCTCTCTATCTATTCTTTTGCCAGCGGTTAAAGACCAAAGTACGTTAATAACGCTGGGAGCAAGAAAACTTCCGGGCCACACAGGATGCTCATTTATGCCCTCAATAAATTGAGTTAAGCTGTTGGCCTCCATCTGAATATGCTGTTCCATTTGATTTTTACAGTATCCAACGTGTCGCAATTGCTTCATTGCGAAGTTTCTGTGCTCGTGCCAGAGTTTGCCATCAGTGCATGTAATTCCCAAACGAGTGCCCATGGTACGCAGGCGAAGGAAGAATGTGTTGGGTCGTCCTTCAAATACCTCATTCCGATGTACTTCACGGACTAAAGCATGGGAAAGTGCAACAACTACAAGTTCACTACCGAGTTTAAGACCGAGAATATTAGTTTTGTATTCCTGTGACCACTTCTCAAAAACTTTATATTGTCCTCCTAATTTGATGGCTTCTTTGCGCAGTTGAAAAGTGTTTCCCATCCATGGTGTAAATTTTGGCCCTTTAAGAATTTAATTATTATGTATACATGTAGTTGGAAAATATGAAATATAAATATTGTACTCTATATCTATAAACCAAAATAGTATTATATATACTCGTATAATGTGAACACGTAACATTTTTTTTGTTTTGTTTTTCCTTCTGTTTGATTGAAAACGCTTAACAGTTCTAGAGAGACTTGGTTGGAGCTTAAGTACCCTATTGATTCTAATTACCTAGCTAGAACTGAGAGCCGTTAGACGATTTGTAGCTTTACTCCTACACAGAAAAAGCCTATTCCTTAATTTCTATTTAGTGATTGTGGATGGTTTTATATATAATTATATATTTTAGATATTATCTGCCCTAAATAAGGTTTTTAGTTAACAAAACTGTTATCAATGTATGCTGCGAGTATGAAGAAAACAACTAATGTATGTATGTAAATAAATTCAATGCCAAGAATAATGGTACCGCCCAATTTGCAACTACGTGCAATATTGTTTATACGCTTCGCCGCAATCTATGACTTTATGCTTTTTGGAATTAAATTGTTGTTCATACAATATATACTTTAAACTGCAGATCTCAAATATGTGCAAAATTCGATTTAATTTAAGTAGATTGATAGAATTGATTGAATTATTAATAAATTGTTATTTACGTAGGAAAATCTTGTGTTAGCATATTTATAACTTATTCATGAAATCACAATACTAGAAATTTAAAAAAAGTGTTTTAATACTTGTATTCTTAAAATCCCGAATAATTACCGGGATTACAAAAAGCATTCGGGATCGTTGGCCTTAGTACATAAAGTACCGAATACCTAGTCCTGAAAGTTTTCAACTACGTTCGGATTACTGGAATTTTAGAGGATTAGATTGCTGGAAGAAATTAGTTGTTTGTTTTTACATTTCAAAATATAATGAATTTGTGAAATCCGTATGGAAAAACATGTATTATTCAGGTGGTTAATATACAACTAACATACGTAAACTAAGTAAAACTAATGAAAATGGCCTGCATTTACTCACCTGGGGGATAATTCCTTGGCCTTCTTATTGATTTCAATAAAAAAAACAACAGACACCCAGTAAGCACTACTGTGAGAACCAGTAGCAGAATCATATCAGCACCACGTTAGTTTAGTTGTGTATTCTACAACAGGACAAGCTAAAGTCAACGCACGTTTATCTCACTGATGGCAGATATGATGCCTAGCTCTGCCGTCTTGTCACTCCACCGTATTTGTTGAAACTGAATTAGTGTTATTCTACTGTTAACAACTCTATAAATGGTTGCTAGCTCAAATGATGATAAGGTGCTCAGGGGTTCTATGAGATTGTATTTATACTCCTATGCAAACAAAAACAAACACTCTACAACAGGTCGATAGAGACTATTTTCCTTTCGTTTATGAAACTGATTATTAACCATAGATAAACATACATGCACATACATTTTCGACTTGGCCGAAGATTAAGGGCCTGATTCAGAGAGTCACGACGACGACGTTATCGGGTGACCCTCTTTGTGCTTTTTGTCGATTACAAAAACAAACACATTAGAAAGTGTCAAAGTTGACGAAAAGCACAAAGAGGATCAAAGATCAGGAATGTCTGAAATTCATATGCAGACTTTGTTCGTGTTTTAAAGTTTAACACGATATCTTTTATAATGATGTTTAATTAGATGTATTTAGAAGAAAATATAAAAATATGCTGTGTTCACACACATACTTCACACATGTACATATCAATTTATATTCGGTACTCCAATATTCTGACTTTTATGATATGACTTCTGTGTGTTACATTTGTGCTTCTATGCCTTATGCCTTGAACACAATTGGACGAACAAAACACTAAACACAAAATCAACTGTCAAATTTACACAGGCTCTTATGGGATTCAAGAAAAAAATGAGTTATCTTCGAACATTTGTGTTTAGATAAAGAAACGCATGTCCGTGAGATAGCTCTATTTCTATTTTGACAGCTTTTGTGCACAAGCTCTTCTTCTGCTTCTGTATATATTCAAATTGTTTGCACAAGAGAATTGAGAGAAATGACAGATTTTGTTTCTTGTGCGCGAGGCCCAATTGTGTGCGTGTTCTAAGCAAAAGATACAGAGACAAATGTGTTTAGTGTTTTGTTCGTCCAATTGTGTTCAAGGCATTATATGCCTTAAACACAATCAGGGACGCAAGGCGCAGATTCAAGGTAGTGATGCAAGAAATGGCTCGGATTTAAACCAAATCATTTTCGGGAAGCAGAAGTATGAAATGTCAAATATTTGACTGTAGAGAACAATAGATTCATTCTAACCAAAATTCTCGAAGTTTATTCGAAGTTTTTTTATTTTTATGTATATTAAAATATATTTAAAATACATTTAAATAATATATTGTGAAGGAACAGTACATTACGTTTTATTCAAAGTATTTTGCATCATTTGCCACTACTTTTCCCCATCTTTCTGGCAACATTCGGATACCCCGTCGAAAAAACTCTTCATCTTTTGACGCTATCCACAAATCTACCCAATTTTTGGTGTCTTCATATGATGTGAAGCGCTGCTCAGACAAACCATGTGCCATCGACCGGAACAGGTGATAATCAGAAGGGGCTAAGTCTGGTGAATACGGCGGGTGGGGTAAAACTTCCCAGTTGAGTGTTTCCAAGTATGTTTTTACCGGCGCCGCAACATGTGGACGAGCATTATCGTGTAAAAGAATAATTTTGTCGTGTCTGGAGTAGTAATGGGCGCGTTTTTCCTTAAGTGCCCGACTCATTCTCATCAATTGTGTTCGGTAGAGAGCTCCAGTACGAATCTTCCTCCAATAATACTTCTAATTCCATGTCTTCGTACACTTTCGGCCTTCCACTGCGTTCTTTGTCCTTCACGTCAAACTCACCGTTCTTAAACTTTTGAAACCATTCCTGACAACTTCTCTCACTTAAAGCAGCTTCACCATATGCTTCTAGAATTAATCGATGCGCCTCAGCTGCAGATTTTTTCAAATTAAAGAAGTAAATCAAAAGTTCCCGCAAATGATGCTTATTCGGCACAAAACTTGACATTTTTGCAGAAAAAAATTACGTGATGCTGATACGGAATCACTAGTACTTTAAGGTTATGGTGTTGTCGGATGACGAAACTTGGGATATTACGTTTTACATCTGACAATTTCTCCATAACCTTCTGGTGGGGCCATCTTTTGACAAACCGCGGAAACTTATTTGTACACTTATTTGTAATATTATACAGAATAATAATAAAAAAGCAACAGAAAAACACTCAGATAATTTTACAGCAACTGAAATAGAAACCAGTAAGAAAGCTATATTCGGCCTGGCCGAATCTTAGATACCCTACACCTAAAAGTTTTAAAGAAAGTGCCGAAGCTAGGATGGGGCAGGGGTGGCGGTCCACTCTGGGCGGCACAATGTCGGGGGCGGCAGTTGTGGAAATCAAGTATTGACTTATTGCATTCTAGGCATTTTTGGGGCTACAAGTTGATTAACCGTCCCGGGGTCCATGAGACCTAGCTACGCCTCTGTATAAATAGTAGGCGTGGTCATTACCTTTTTCAAAACAAAATAACTAGCTTAGTTGTTTTATAATTGTGTTCATTTCAACTTTATTTCAGTGGTAATAAACTTTTTTCATACTGCTATACTGTATATGTAGTGTAAAAGTGGGCGGGCCGCACCCACTTTTTATGTAATAATGTTTTTTTGTAAAACAAGTTGTTATCTATAGTTTTATTCAGGAAGTTTATATATTTAACAACATAACCCTCTTTTGCCTGTGTAACCTATGGGCGGATCACGCCCATATTTGGCACATTCACGGATAATGCTACTCTATACCCAGGAATGAAATTTTGTTGTAATAGCTCAAAAACGAACGCTGATATCACATTTTTAATAAAAAATAGGCGTGGCCGTGGAGCGATTTTGCTCAATACCAACCAGCCCACCACATAAAACAATATATCTGCAAAGTTTCATCACGATATCTTCATTGGTTCTCCTGTGATCGTGATTTCAACAGACAGACAGACAGACAGACGGACGGACATGGCTAAATCGACTCAGGAGGTCACGCTGATCAAGAATATATATACTTTTCTATACCTATCGTCTCTAGTTCTATGCGTTACACATTTCGTTACAAAGTGAATATACCCTTACCTTAAGGTGTAGGGTATAAAAAAGAATGAAATGTAAACAAACACAAACAAATAAGAAGAACAAGAACGCTTTTGCATCCGTCAAAATTAGAATTAGCTCGAATGCGAGATGCGTAATTTCGCAGCTAAGCAGGGAAGCAAACTTTTTTCTCGATCTCCATAAAAGCCCGTGTAATTTTGACAGTTAAAAATGAATCTTGCGTCTTTGATTGTGTTTAAGGCAATACTGCTTATACGCTATAGGGTATATATGTATACATAATGCATTCAGCTGCTCTCATCTGTTGACAGATTCAAACGTTTAATACATTTTCGAAACATCGATACGCTTGCAAAAGTAGTACCGACAGTTTTACTCAGGCCCTCAGAACTTTTATATCTTTTTTTCTGAAAAAAGTTTTTCTGATGACTTTTTCTGCTGACTTTTTTGAAATAAGAGTTATTTTAAGAGTTATTTTCAAGAAGTGTGGAAAAGCATGAATATGTGGCTAGGTTTGAAGGAAGCTACTTAAGAGTGAGAATAAAAAAAACTGCTGCTTCTACAAAATTAAAGCAGCTTTAGTTTTAGATAAGCTAATTATTAATAAGTAATTATAAGTTTTTAAAATACATATCACAATACAGTAATTAAATAATTGGTTACATGTATTGCTACATGTATTGTAATGGCACAATCGTAGGCTTTAATTTCGTAGAAGCAGCAGTTTTTTTATATTTTCACTCTTAAGTACCTTCTTTCAAACCTACCCACATATTCATGCTTCTCCACACTTCTTAAAAATAACTTAAAATAACTCGCATTTTAAAAAAACTTTTTTAAAGAAAATAAAAGTTAAAGTTTTAACTTATAATGTGAAAATAAAAGTTAAGAGTTAAACTTTTAACTTTAATTTTCAAAACTAAAAGTTAAAACGAGAAAAACTTTTAACTCTTTTTCCGGGAACAACTCAGTAATAAGGAAATATGTGATATTTCGTCGTCAAACCTTCGGTCGTAACCGCAAGTGGGAGCACTATGATCACCAATTTCACATAGCAAACATTTCAGCAGTTTTATAAATATTGTACAATACATATGTTTTACTGTTGTTCGATATAACATTTTTTAAAGTATATAAATGGAGTATACCACTAGTCTCTTAAAAGAAAACTGAATTTTTGGCAATAATGTATTCAATGTCTGTTGTCCATGGATTTTTGAAAGTCTTCCATTCACTCTGCAATTGAACGAATCCATTGTCCTTGCATCGAAATCTATAAATTTGTGTCGTAACCTTTTCGGACACTTGTAAAACCATTTTATGTGACTCAGCCAGATATGGTATATCATCATGATGCAAATATTCATAAAAACTTGTTCCCAGTATCTCTTGAGGTAGGAATCCAATAACCAAAGTTGCTCTAAAAAGACAAACAATAAATATACATATATATATATATATATATGCATATACAGGGTGTTTCGCATAAGAGGGGACAGAAGAATAGGGCGTGTAGTTTGGGTCGAGACAAGAAAAAAATCGTATGGGAGGGGGGGGTCAATTTTCCCCCGTTTAGACGGTTGGGGCCATTTTATAAAAATCCGACTTAACATAAAAAAAAAAAAATATTAAAAAATAATGGTTTGGCCTAGATAACCTTTGCTTGCTGATTTACAAAGCCAAATATCCGCTTCTTAATATCCTTTTTAAATTAGGTTCCTATGTTGAACAGTTTTTGAGAAAATTAATGTCAAAGTTAAAGTTTGGAAAATAAATTCCGAAAAAAAATTTTTGATCGCAATTTTTTTTAAAAATTACGGTATTAAGTATAAAAATTTTTGCGACCATGAAATTCTTTAATCAATTCTAGAGAGAACGCTTCAAACCGGAAGGATCTATGTTTTGTAGTTTCCGAGTAAAGTGAAAATTATCTAGGTCAAACCATTATATTTTAATATTTTTTTTTTCGATGTTAAGTCGGATTTTTATAAAATAGCCCTCCCGTCTAAACGGGGGGAAATTGACCCCCCCTCCCATAAGATTTTTTCTTGTCTCGACCCAACCTACACACCCTAGTCTTCTGTCCCCTCTTATGCGAAACACCCTGTATACAAATATATATAAATATATTTGTGTGTACATATGTATATATATTTTTAAGTTATCTTCATAATGCAATGGCCTCATTCATTTTACAAAAGCCCAGTTACTATAAAAGCTGTTATGTAATGCTCAGTAATTAATTAATGTCTAATATCTGCAAGTAAATAATGTATGTCGCAATTTAGCTTAAATTTGAATATTAAGTATTAATCTGAAACATTCAAACGCAACTCATTATATTCGAATGTTTTACAATACATATAAAGAATTTTACCCACTATATGCTCAATTAAGTCAAGTTAAGTTAAGAATCATAAAATTCAAACGCATTTGGTAAGCAAACCATAATGAAGAGGGTTAAAAAGTCGGAATCGAAACAGAGTTTCGTCAGTCTCTTCAAGTAAGTTTCTTAAGCAGGAAATTCATATAATCGTTATACAAATATAACGAGATAAATAAATATTAATAACAAAACAATTTATTTGTTTTAGTGTTGGAGTCGCTTTTACATCCTACCTCTGGTCCATGAACAAGAAATTGCCATCCACAGAATGACGTGATATAAACAGCACGTGTCTGACATTTGGATTATTATCAATATTTAAATCCATTGTTTTTGGCGGTATCCTTCCAATTGCAACTAAACATGACAGATTTGTTATTTGGTCTTCGTTCTCACTTTCTCGATCTTCATCCTTAATGCATGTCCAGGACTTTAAATAGCCAGTACATTGTATTACTCTGTATTTATGGTCGACGCTTAGTTTTGACTTGCGTTTGGTTGAACTTCGGGAACTCGAAGAAGTATCTGATTCTTCCTTAACGTGACTGGTATTTGCCTTCAGCTTCATCCGACAAAAAAAGGATCTCCTAGTACCAGGGCAAAGTCGATACTGATTTTGAGGAATATCCGCTTTCAAAGGAAGCATCGCTGTAAGTTAATGTTAATATTTCAAAACCGTATTTGCTTATGATGCAGTTTTGGCTTAAATAGGGATCCGCCCGAAAACTCCAATCGTGTTGTTTTAAAGGTAATAATAATAATAATAGTTTCCTTTTCTACAAAAGTACTTGGGTTAATTACACATTTTACGAAAAAAATATGCGATTTTCGATAAAACATTTTACATAAAGGGAAGATATTTAATTAACCTTTCTAACGGTATATATCCCAACCGGATATCTTCTATAGTTAGGAGACAATAATTTAAAAAGATTATAACTCAATCAGCTAGGGGATGGGGGGGGGGGAGATGATTTTATTGTTGTTTCGATTGGAGTTTCCCTGCAGATCCCTATCTGTTCCGCAATTTTCGTCTGATCGACTTTTTTACGATTATCGACTATTATCCGTACTCTTAGCATCAATTAGACGTTCCCTTGGGCAAGGATCCAACGATGATAACTGCTCCTTCACTTTTACTACATCTTTTGGATGTAGCACATCGAACCAACTCTGGCCCAATAAATCGCTGCTATTGCAATTCAAAACTTGGGAAACCGATTCGGAAACATATAAAATACGCCCTCTGTCACAGCCAACGACGAAAAGGAAACCCTCTGCAGCTTGCAAAATGAGCATTTTTAGCTCCTGCTCAGAAATAAAAGTTGGCCTATAATCGCCACCGCTGTATGAATTGACATTGCCTCGAATTCCGCGCAAGTGTTGAACTGCCATACGGAGTACTGTCAATTTATCCAATTTTCTGTGCATGGCATAGCACATAGGTACCATGGAAGATAGTTCAGTGATGTATGTGTTCATTTTATCACGCCTTCTCTTCTCAATTTCGCTGTGATTTTGTCTACATAAACGTGTAGGTCGTACTTTAGTTATTAGATGATATACTGTAAATTGCAGCAAAAAAGCACTTACTTTCGGTTTTCATCGGATGTGCGAGCTGACTTGGCGTCATCAAATGTTTCATCGTCAAACTCCTCCAATTTATCACTACGTATTTATGAATAACAATAAAGGTATATTATTTATGCAGTTTTTCGTAATTATTACAATTTGATAGATGTATGTACTTCCGTTCGTCTGTGGTTATGAATTAATCAATTTATTAATCTACATACACTACTATTTTACCCACCAGTATTCCATTAGGTAGTTCTTTGGTAGTCTTCAAGATATCCGAATATAACTGTACCTTTTGGTAAGGTTTCCAGGAAATTTGAAGAATTTCCACCACCGTTTATCATATTACATTGCAAACAGTTGTTTGATCAAACAGTCACATTGTTTTTGTTCTCTGTATAAAGCTGTCAACTCCAAAGACTACAAGACTAGAAACTCCTCTGATTTCCTCCTCTGAAAATGTCCGTCCGCGTGTATTTTAAGGTGAAATTGTTTCCTTGTTGCAAGCAAAAGCGGGTAAAGCAAGATAACTGAAAAGGTAAAACGTTTTTGTTTGTTACCACACTGTCACAAAATGATGGGGTTAGTTAGTGACAGGGATACCAACCACACACCTTTATTATTTATTATATGCTTGGCTTTTAATTACACATTAATAGAAACATTACTTTGCATTTAAGAGTTATTGCGGTTTTGACGACTTCGCGGTTTGGAAATATTAAAAAGTAATGGAAACTTAGCGGTTTTTAAAATTTTTCTTTTATTTAAATTAAATTAATGGTGTCCCCAGGGGACACCAAACTCATGTACGTGCAAGCGGTTGAGATGCGTTGGTAAGCGCTTTCATTTCAACGACAGCACTGTGCGCAGTGATTGATTTGATGTGTCAGTTACATCAGATATAGGCCTGATTAGTCGTACGACTAGTACGACTGATCGGATACACATGTTTCCATAAGCTAGAAGTGGATTTTGACAGCACGTCAAGTTCTTCGAAGTGCTTATAAGTACGACTAATCAGGCCTTTAGCAAAATATTAAAATCGATTTGATATTCCCCTTGTAACTGTGGTACCTAAATAAGTGCGTCTTGCCTTGCGTTTATCAGTGCGCCTTAGAAACGACGTTGCGCTGTACCGAAATAACAGCGTTGCGTCTGCATATGTTCTAACTAAAAGTTTTTACACACTCACACGCACATGAACATTTTTTTGACATCTGTCGCCAACCAAATCCTTCGTAGCGCATGTCAAAATTGAAAATTCGAAGGGGTCTCCGTCAGTGCGTTTCTTATTTCAGCCACTTCCATAAGACAACACACAATCACAGGCTGTCAATTATCGAAAATTTCAGACTGCACAGTGGACCAACATCACCAAATAATTGTTTGCACGTTTTTAGCAGCATTCATTTTAAAGTATCCCACTGTATTTATGAAATTCAGCAAGCTTATAAAATGAACACCCAACAGGAAAGGGTATATTTCAATTTATATTTAATTTTAATGTTTATTTTTTTTTTTAATTTATATTTAATAATAATTATCCAGAGTACAATGTATCAGTTCTATTCACTTTAAAAACACTTTCAATAATGAGCCAATGTAATTTAAAAAACAATTTTAATTTAAATTTAAAATTTTAAAAATGTGTGGTTGGCCACACGTCACACTAACAACAGCAATAAAAAAGAAGGACGCTTAGGTAGCTGGGCATTATTTGCCATTATAAAGGTCATTTGTTTTTAATTTTTGTAAATGTGACAATTCCGGTTGGGTACTGATAAATATATGTTTGCTTATATGTAACCAACAGCCAATGAGATGCAGAAATTCACTGAGAGAAATTATATATGCTGAAACACTACATTTACTTCCGCTTGCCAATAATTATTTCCAAAAAGTGACGGATTTTCGTGAATGATAACGCATATACGTTTTTTGGGCATAAATGCAGAATAGCTGCCAAGCTCAGATTTTGTTCATTATTTTTAACCGTTAGATGGGGCCATCAGGAACGGAAGTGGCTGGTTTTTATCTGGGGCTGGTCAGCCATCTTGGAGTTATGACCGTTTGAAAGACATATAAATGGTTTAATAAAAGTCACTTATCTCATAAACTAAGTAAGCTAGCGGAACAAACGAAGTACTGTTGGAAAGGTATTAATACCTTTCATTTATGTAATATCCATTTTTTTCTATAAGATGGCAGTTAAGGAGTTATATTGATTTTTAGAAAAATCTGACAAGTTGACCTCTAAACAACAATTTTTTTCTTCCAAACGGATACATTAAGGTATAGAACAAATTACAGTTATGGAAAGATTGTTCTTTTATCTTTAAAATGGTATATAATATGTTATACTTACTATTGTATTACATTACTTTAGCTTTACTTTTCTGTAAACAAACAAGTGTAAACACAGAAATCGCGCGATTTCCTTCAAACGGTCATAAATCCAAGATGGCTGACCAGCTCCAGAAAAAACATGGCCACTTCCGGTTATAACGGTCTCAAATAACGGTAAAAAAAAGAAAAAAATCTGAGCTTGGCAGCTGTTCTGCATTTGTTCCGTTTTATGTTTTATAAAAGGTATAAATGAAAGTTGCACAGATTTTTGGCATTATTTTTTTTAAGTTTCAAACATTTGTCAAGAAATAATTGAAGTGTTTTTTTTTATTCTCTCAGTGCATATGCTTATCATCAAAATCTAGCACATTCATGTGTTTGTGTGTAATTTTTCGATCAGCTTGCAATTAGAGTACCAATATGCACTTTTCCAAAAAGTTGTAAATTTCTATTGCAAGGTGTGCAAATATTTGTTAATGAAGTTTTAAAAACGCTCCAATATATCTTATCTTTATACAATTTATATTTTTCTGCAGTAAAAAATAAAAAATGTTTGCACAAAATTAAACAAATTTTGTATTAACAAGCGAAGATCTTAAGAATTTAACTTTAAACCTGGTCACTCTGTCCTGCAAATTTGTTCTCTTATTTGAACGCCATTTTGTCATGCGCCCGCGGAGCTCGCAGCGTGCCCGTACGAGCCAGCTGCCCGCGAAAGCTAATTTGTGCATCCCAGCAGTACATCAAAGGAGAAACAAACATTGTATAGCCGATACACTTTCCCGAGTTTTTGAAATAAATGCAATGAAGAACATAGAACTGAATTTTAAAATTTTACAAAGTGAACAAAAGAAGGACAATGAACTAAATAAACTAGTTTCTGAAACAACAATAACACACAATCTTAAATTAATGAAATTCCCTTCCTAAATTTCAATATTTGGTCTGAAAAATCAGGTGATAATCCGAGACCATTTGCTCCAATTAATCTGCGCAAACCGTATTCAATTTGCTACACAATACAACACACCCGGCACCAAAGCTACACGACGGTTAATCGTCAGTAGATACTATTGGCCAAGCATGCATAAAGACATAAATGTTTGGTCAAAAGAATTTAAGTTATAAGTATAAGTTAATTTAAGTTATTAAGTTTAAGTTATACCCTATTTGTATTTTTTTATTTTGCCCTAAGTTAAACTACAAAATTAACCGTCAATTCCAAACCTCAAAGAAATAAAATTCCAATTCCTAAATGCAGATTCGAACATATTCATCTATACATTGTTGGACCTCTTCCCGTTTCAAAAGGACATGGTTACATTTTAACAATTATTGACAGATTTACACGGTGGTCAGAGGCATATTTGAACCGGAATTATTACAAATAAAATTTTCACAGAATGCATATCACGATTCGGACTACCATAAAAAATGACAACAGATCAGGGTACGCAATTTACATCTAAATTATTTACAGAACTGATAGTCGCCAGTCATAAAATTATAACGTCCGCCTATCATCCTCAAGCAAATGGCATAGAACGATTTCATCGGCAATTTAAAGCCACAATTATGGCTAGAAATGGAAGTAGTCTATTGGGTAAAGTATTACGTTTGCAGTAGCAACTTGTTGCTTCTGTGCCGATTAGTATTTTTATACCCTACACCTTAAGGTGAAGGGTATACTTTATTCCGAAATGTGTAACGCATAGAAATAGAGATATAGAAAAGTATATATTCTTGATCAGCGTCACCTCCTGAGTCGATTTAGCCATGTCCGTCCAAGTCTGTCTGTTGAAATCACGATCATAGCAGAACCGGTGAAGATATCAGAAATTTTGCAGAAATATTATTTGTTATTGGGTGCAGGTATTGAAAATGGCAAAATCGGTCAACGACTATCACTATTTTTTATTGGAAATGTGATATCAGCGTTCGTTTTTGAGTTATGACAGCAAAATTTCATTCCTGGGTATAGAGTAGCATTATTCGTTAATGTGCTTTTAGGTTACACAGGCAAAAGAGGGACTTAAATGGTTATTTGTTAAATTTGAACAAAATAAAACTACTAAGATAGTTATTTTCTTTTGAAAACAGGTAACGACCGCTCCTACTATTAATACAGTGGCGTAACTGGGACTTATGGAGCTGGGACGGTTAATCAACTTGAAGCCCCAAAAATTCCTAGAATTCAATACACTATTTCCAAAACTGCCGCCCCCGAAATTGTGCCTGCCGGGGCCGACTGCCACCTTCACCCCACCCCAGCTAAGACACTCTATTTATACCAGTCTGTGATTAAATGTGATTATAAGGTAGCTTTCCTTATACATAACTACATATTTCCTCCAATTTCAGTTTGTATTTCGCTCTATAATGTTATTGTTCTGCAATGAAACATCTAAATAAATTAAAAATTGAAATAAATAAAAGTATTTCGTTCAATTAAATTTTTTCAATTATTTAGGTATAGGGTATCTAATATTCGGCTAGGCCTAATATAGCACTCTTACTGGTTAAGTTTCTGTTTGTTCCACTAACTTAGTAAATTAAGTATTTAATGTAATTAATTAGTTTTAGATAATATTTTTTAAGTTCAGTAATTTTTCCATGTTTTTTCTGTTTTAAGGCTGCCATTATTTTATAAGATTTCATCTTAAAATGGTGGGCAATTTGTATTTTTATAATAAATAAAATAAAAAAAATTATAATAACTGTTCTGTAAATGTTTTGTAGCCCTGTGACTTCTGAAGCATTTGCATTAATGTTGTTAATACGCAAATGCTTTTTCGGGTCTTGTGAACTAATCTGTCCATTTTTACCTGGTATTTTTTCCTGCTGGTTTATGGTAGGTTGGTAAAAATTTGAATTTTTTCTAAAGTTGTTGAATAGTCTGTTCCTAGCATTATTTTTCGGTCTTTTTAAAATCTGTGTCGTCGTCCAATGTGTTAAAATTTTTTTTCCCTTTGATAATGTTTAAATCTTTGAAAATTATTGTTAAAATTGGAAGGAACAGATACCACAAAGAATTTTGAAACTTTTTTTATTTTGTTTTGTAATTTTGATTATCGTTCAAATTTTTAGTAAACTGAATTTGTACCATGTGTCATTATAGTTTTATTGATTAATAAGGTTAGCTTATTGTTAACTTCATTGTACTATATAAATCAATCAATGGCAAGTATCTTTGTCTTACTGAGTTTTTGTTTAATTATGAGAACGCGTTAATTGTACTTTATTATAGGATATTGCACTTTACTATAAGATATTGCATGGCCATAAAAAGCATATACATTTGCTATTAGTGCATAATTTTCTTTAGGTATGTATATTCCATATACTAATATTAATATCATACATTCATTTAATAATATCTTAAAAATTTGTATTTAATAAAAAATGATTACTTAATTTTCTCCTTTTCTCCTGGTTGGTTGTTTGGTGACCATTCTCCCTTTCCTTTTTAGGATTCTTGATTATTGGTGTTTTGGTTGTTCTCTTCTAATGTAGGATATTTGATTGTCTTTCCAATGATAAACCACTTTCTTCTCGGTGGTTTATTTCTCACTCACTGGATTGTACGTTGTCACCCCCGTTTTTAATATAGCTTTGTATTGCAAGTGTCTTTTCACGTAGGATTACCGGCTTGCTGATTTTAATAATTCCTTAATATATTGGATTAACAGCTCTTCAATAGGGTTTTTTATTTTAGTTATGTACTTATTTTGGGGTGTCCCGCGATTTAACCCTTTGGAAATTTTTTATCTTGTACTCCACCCATTTTATCTTACTTCTAGAATTAAATTTTAATTTTACTTCTATTACCAATTAAATTTTACTTCTAGAATTTTGGGGTTTTTAAAAAGTAATTAATTTAGAACTATGCTGGCTAGCAAAACTAACTTTTCTTTAGTCTTTACTTACAATTTACAATTTTGTATTTGAGAATGTATTTCAATCAATAATTCGAGCTTCTGGCAAAGAATGTTACATCTGAATCCTGTGAAACTCCCTCAAAGGTGTCAAATGATTTAATATGGTTCCCTTAGAATTTATTAAAAGATATAAACTACGTTGCCTAGCGATTGAAACCAAATGTAAATGTACTAATACTGCTTTTACAGAGCCAGAACCTTTTTTGGCGAGGAATATAATAAAAGATGCAAAAAAGATGCTTATGCTTATAGATGGTAAACAAATACAATACAAAAAACAATACAAATACAAAAACAAAAAAATACATAATATTCGATAAATTTTTTTATAATTTCACTTTATCTAAAAATACAAAAATCCTACAAAAATACACAGCTCAATATCCGTTTAAATGCAGCACATATCATATATATGAGTGCATTCCTTGGTATCCAGTATTTCTAAAACCACAAACAAAACTGCTTGAAGCAGCACAAAGTTTTACACTGAATGTGGACGACCATTCCAAAATACTTACACTTCCATTTATTCACAAATATGCATAGTCGGAATCCTCAAAAAATAACAGTTCGATGCAAATGCAAAAGAAGAGCGAATACATTGGTAAATTTTCCTTCTTCCTTTGCTTTCTACAATTTAGTACTTACTACATGTATTAATGCGGCGCACTAGATAAAAAGGGGGGATTTACAAATAGTCGACCGCAATTTATACTTTTACATCGAAATAAATTTAATTACCTGCATAAAAATATATATATTAATAGACATTGATATGTTTTTGAAAAAAAAACATTTGTTGTGAATTAATCAGGAGTGTAATAGATGTTTATTACCAATTATTACCGAAACATTGTTGCGATGAAATTAAGTAATACAACTAAAACTTAAAAGTTTAAGGGGGTTTCTTATATTTAAAATCACTTTTCAACATATCTCACATCATTCTTTACAAGGATTTCAACAATGTCTATTTAAACTAACAATATTTCTTTATATCTGTATTTCTTAGTTTTGAAATATTATATAATTCAATATACTTATTACTTATATATATATATACATATACATATATACATACAAATATATGTTCATGTATTATATATGTATGTATCATATTATATATATATATATATATATATATATGTATATATATATATATATCTAATATATATTTAGTAAATATACTCTGATAACTTTATAAGGTACAATTTGCTTACAGCTTATTAAATATTTATCTTTCATACAGAACATATATTTAGAACTATAAAAAATACAATGATAATTTGAACAGTGTAGTATATATTACGTTACACAAAAAATGATACATTTACAATAGAAAAGATAAACTCAAATATATTTATTACTTTATAGCTTAAATAAAGAACATTTAAGTTAACATCAAAATTGCCTTTGTTTTAACCATAAATTTTTACCTATATTTACATCAGCTTCTTTATTATACAATATAACATTTTTAATATTAAATTTAGTACATTCCATAAGAGCATAACTACATAATGTTAAAAATATATATTTAATTTGTATATCTTTACATTAATTTGTTTTTTTATTCTATAGGTGTTGTAATTGCAAACTACATCTCCATCTCGTTTACTTCGTTTTACGTTTACACTTTCCGTTTTGCGTGCAACATTTCCATTAATAAGGTTTGAGTGGGAGCACTTCCGGCGCAGTGCTTTGAATATAAATGCTCCTCGCCTCGCGCTGCCATTGCATGTATATCGGGTAAAATATTGAGTAGTCTCCGAAACTTATCCTGTATAGAAAAGGAAGTGAATGCTACTGTACAAGGCTTACATCTTAAAATACGAAAGCAAAAACGGGAGTGAAAATCGTTTAATGTTAGCCTGAGGGTGTCAGTCCGGTAACTTTTAGTCAACTTCTCTCAGTCACGCTGGTTCCCAATAAGGAATGATTCAAGGTCAAATAGAACAAGTTTCAGAAATAGAAGAATAGAAGTAGTAGTGTGTAAAAACCATAGGTTTTAGTAAATTGAATTCTAGCTCAAAGTTATGCATATAGATTAGTAGCCATTCACTCACGTTTTTCGGACCTTCTCCCCGAAAAAGTGGACGTCTAAAACAGAAAAGGTCTGGAAAAATTTATACTCATGAAAACATTAGTAAGGCAGCAAAACAATCGCGGTTACGAATTAAAGCTGTACAGAAAATCTGAAAAATGAAGGAATGAAGGGTGGCAAGTCTGGGTTATTCGAAAAAGAGCTTTTCACTCACATGAAAATTTTGCATTATTGAGGTAATGTTATCCGATCAAAACAAATGTGGACTGCAATATTTTGTCCGGAATGAAATTATGTTCTTAAAATCACACACAAGATAGACAAAGGTAAAATCGACGGAAATATTTCAATAATTAATTGCCTTCATTAAATTACATCCACCATTCTATGTATTCTAGCGTTCACAACTACTTTTATTATCACAAGTACAAATTCATTCATCTAGCATCGACTATGACATTGTGCTAGCTCGTTTATCACGTACATATGTCAATTAAAAATTGTACTTTTAAAAAACTGAATTACATATTCAGTATCCCACGCAATATTCAAACTGATTCAAATATTCAACTACATAATATATAAAAATACTAAGGGGATTCATGATAACGCGAAAAAGACTTATAAATCGCATAAACTTCATGAATCCCTTACTATAATCATTCTTGAATTTCTTATAAAGTATAGGAATTACCGTCACAGATGGGTAACAAGTCAGCGTGTAGTCAAGCAGCGCAGCTTGAACATTTTCATGTCCTTCTAAAACGGTTTTCTTATTTAGAATTCCCCGAACATCTATAATATCGGAAATGGAATCGAAACTATTGTATTCATAAGCAAATCGCAAACCTGGATTGAGAAGAATTAGGAATTTCATGCATACGTAATCGCCCATGTCGAACTTCAACTCTTGCAGCTTATTCTGTAACTCATTGAAGTAGTCAGCTAGCTGCGGCACGCCCAATAATCCTAGACCTAACAAGTTGAACACTTGCCCATTATTGAGCTGAGTTTCATCAGGTAGGCCATTGTGAATTCGCTGATGCAGATGGTCCAACACAAGCATATCGGACCACGAGTGTTGTAAGAGCTTCATTTGATCGTCAACCTATAAGCACAACATGTCGCAAATGAAAGAGATCGAATATAATTTTTGTGATCCTTTATTAATGAGTTAATATCCGTAAATCTAATGTTCCACCTTTGCTTCATTAAAAATAACAAATAATAACTCAAGTGATAATAAAATATAACAAATATACTATATAATAATAATAATAATAAGGTCCCAACTGATCAATGCAGATCCCTAGTTATAGGACAGGACGACAATATAGTATATAACTCTAATTATTTGGAATGTGATTGGTTTATGAAACAGTTTATTTGCGTTTATTGCAAATGGTCAGCCCAGGTTCTCATCTTATTTTTGTCGATCCCGGACAATCGTTGTAAACTGGATTAATACCGATGGAATTCAGAAATCTTAAGAAATTCAAATTCATTTTTGTTCAGTGATGTACGCCAATTTTTAGAAGAGAGAATCTCAAAACGAAACCTTTATTGAATTTTTGTCGTCATGCCAACTTGCTTTTCAAATTCTTTGTATTAAATTCTACACTGTGTATATTATAAAACTTCAATTTTATAAATTTACCAGTGGAGTTGGCGCAAGACCAACGGCGTCATCATGCTTGCACATTTCCTCCGCTTGACTCACCGACGGACTATTGCTCTTGCTAAGCTTTCGGTTCAGTTCGTATACACCTTTAGATTTCAGATCGTATGAGTGTAGTTGTTTTTAGTCGGCTTTCGAGTTTGTATTGAAGTTGTGTCACAATCGTTAGTTCTCGTTAAGCTTTAGTTGCTAAGTAGGTCAATCATCAAAAAAACTCTAAACTGACGCTGAAACTCATGAGCTAGTGTTAATCCAATGACTTGTTTTCAAATAACAACCGTTTTAAAGACGTACCAATACAAACTCTTTCACATGCATGTATGTGTTTTCTGTTTACAATAATTCACACAACCGGGCACCAGTAGCGCACAAATGTTATTCAAAGAAGTGGCTGTGGTATTGACATTAGATTGTTTCAATGGTAAAAAAGACTAAATATACTATTTATGAAGTGTACTGCAAGCTGTATATATATTATAATATATTTGTCAATATATTGTAATATATTTGTACAACGTCAGTCAGATTTGTAACCTCCTTTTCCCCATCAACGTTGAGCCCTGGAAAGAGAGTTTACTTATTGCTAATACGACTTAAGCCTAATATTCACACACTAAACCTTTTCAATTAGCAAGCAAACATAGCCAAGCAGAGCTCAACATACAGTGGCGGACAAAACATATGCAACTAAAATGGTGTATGTGAAAATGTTTCAGCAATCGCTAAATCATTTAAAAAAAATATTTAAAGGGTTGTATACTAGCTTATACGCTTACGGTCATAAGGTACAACAATGTTACCACTAAAAGTTTGATTGATTAGATTTTATTCAAGTTTTTAAGAAAAAACTCAAAATCTTGCTGGACACAACAAATGCAACTCATACAGAAATAAACAAATTTTGCCGCTGTAACAGTATATTTGTCGCTTGATTGTATTATTTTTTTTAAATTGTAATAAAAGGACTTGAAGAGATTATTTTCTATTCATATTTTCGCCTAAGCAGATCTTTCAGTTGGTTTCTGGAAATATTAACATTTTTTGCTAAATGGCGCGCGATCAATTTGGTTTTGAATTAAGAAAACGGATATTGGACGACTATTCTAGTGGAATATCTCCGAAAAATATTTCTTTTACATATATCATACAAAAAGGTTAACTTTCTCGCATCATCATGCTGGAAGAAGGCCACTAAAAAGCATCCAGCATACAGGCAATTTAATAGTGCAATGTGTGATAAAAATCCATTTATTAATTCCTCACAATATGCCAGCGATCTTGAGCTACCGACTTGTTCCAGAAATGTTCGTAGATGCTTTGTTAATGCCTCCTTTCGTGCTTATCAACCAGCAAAAAAAACATTGATTTCAAAACATAGTCAAATAAAATGACTTGAGTTTGCCAGGGACCACTTAAACTGATTCGTTAAAAAGTGGAAGACCATTCTTTTTAGTGACAAGTCTAAATTCAACATTATCGGAAACGATGGCATGTGCTATGTCAGACGTCTCAAAAATGAGCGATATCAAGCACGATACTGTAAAAAAACAGTGAAACATGCAGGAAGTTTGATGGTCTGGGGATGCCTTTCTGGTACTGGGATCGGTCCCATTGATATAGTGAATGATATTATGAACCAACACAGTTATAGAGACATACTTCAAAATGTTATGGTTCCGTTTACTGAGCGGAAAACGCCTCTGTCTTGGATCATGCAGCAGGACAATGATCTAAAGAACACCTCGAAGCAGGCGAGGTTGTGGTTTAGATATGAAAAATGTAACAGTTATGGAGTGGTCACTGCAGTTGTATAATCTAATGCCTACAGAAAATCTTCGGAAGATGGATAAATGGCGAATATAAAAGGAGACTTCAAAAAAGCAGATAATTTTTTTAGGAATTGGACAAGGCGTGGTATGGAATACCAATGTCCACAATTACCAATTTAGTTGAATCGATGCCACGGAGGTCTAGGGAAGTTATCAAAAATAACGGATTCGCTATACAATATTAGTGAACAATTACTTTGTTACTATATAAATTATAAGGTGCATTTTGCATTCTCACATACACGATTTTAGTTGCATATGTTTTGTACACCACTGTATTACAAGAAATGTCTGAACAAAAAATGATTCAAAAGAAATGTGTACATATTTTCCTGGGATTCTGATGCCTTATATCCCTCATACTCCAACTTATCCAGGACTATTATCGAACTTGGATGAACATATTAACAGTACAATATTTTTTAGTGGATATGTATGTATTGTCCATTCACATTGTATTGATGCGTCGTAAAACATTACACGAAGCGAAATACTGTAGGCTAAAACTTCAACCTTTTTTCCATGTACATTCTAATCAACAAAATTTAAAAAAATAGTCTTCCCCCAAATCAATTCAATTTGTGATAAAGTATATTGGTATATAATCAAGGAGGTAATGTTACGTTCTTAATAAAAAACACACGAATATTTTAAAGAAAACTGAATATTTAGATATACGTTACAATTGAATCAAACTTTGGAGTTGATAGTTATTCCTTTCTGGCTTTATAATTGTTATAGTAAATTAAAAACTTAAGGTCAAATTAAGGTTAAATTACTTACGCCAAATAAAAAGTAAAAACATACATACTTTTATTTTAATATCATAAAGCTGTTATTACGATATTTTTTCAAAAATAGAGTCTTGTGTTTGTGCATTTACAAAGCTTTCATAGAATTTTCTATTCTATTACTTTGAGATCTCACCTTGAGGTCTTTAAAAAACACCGTGTTTCTAGCCCAATCCACTTGGGAAAATAGATTCTGATCCAATACTTTGCACATCAATTCAAATAGATCCACTTCAACCTGATTGTAGGTCTGCTTCTGCAGTAATGCAAATAACTGTGTTTGCCATTCTCGATCGTCTATTGACTGGACAAAATCCCTAATCATTGGCGACACCCTGTGAATATTACAATGGTTACTAATCTACACATAGACATTCAAGGTCAATACCTTAGCGTTTCAATTACAGTATCAGCTGTACTCGAGGGATGTGTACCCGATTCATAGCTTAACGTGATCAAAAAATTTGTTTTTAGCAATTTTTAAATATATAATGAAAAGACAATATAGAAAATATACCACAATTTCGAATCCGCTGTCGTTTGTATGGAACCGGAGCCTGCATCGTTACAACTGCTGGAGCCACTTCGGTTGATACTGTCACTAGTCATGCTTGTGTTGTTACTGTTCGACCCAGTATTTCCATTTAGTGGATTCGATATGACGCTGGTGCTGGCGGTCACCTGGCCCAGAGCAATAGCAATAGGACTGGGCGACGAATCGGGTGACTGAGTTAAGGAAGATACCTGTAAGAAAATGCTACATTATTGTTACAGGAATAAAATTACGTATGATGCATACAAAAAAGTTCTACGATTCTATGAATGAAATCAAAGTGCACAGCAGGATTTTTTTTATCGAAATCGTATCGAATTGTATTATAAGGCTATTATATCGCGTCCAACTTAGATCTATTGTGCATGGCCATTGATGCATATTTAACCTGAGCTTAGGCTCCTAATAAAGCTGCCAAGCAACCTTCTTGATTTGGTTTGCCATATTCCATAATAGGACACCGAGGGATCACCGAAATAGTTCTGCCTATGTCTGCTAATTGCAACACAATCACAGAGCACATTCGCAAAAGTCTCACGATCTTCCGTGGAAAGTTTGCAAGTGTCTGCTTCGGATAGCCCGATGCTCTTGAGGTGATATCACAGTGTCCTGTTAGATAGTAATAATTATTCAAACACGCACACACACAGCAGCTTGTACTGCTCCCAAAGGGCGAAAATCCAGCTAATTCTACTTCGTGCCGTCCTTTGTGTATGCTGGACTCGTCAGGTAAACTTTTAGAACTGATTATTAAAGAGAGATTGTTGACAACGGTGAACGAACGAATGTCGAACATGCAATATGGATTCTGAAAGTCGATCAACAATCAATGCGGCACCAACATGGAAAGAAGATTTTTTGAAAGGCAGCTACAAAAACAGACACACACACACACGATATCCTAATGAGAGATACGTATTTTGTACGCTTATTAAAAATATTTTACTCCAGATCTGGTTCCTTCATTTTGGTTCACGACAAATCAGTTCTTATACCCTAGACACGAAGTGATGTGGGCATATTCAGTTTGTGCTTCCGTTTGTAAAGCATTGAAAGAGAGTTCCAGCTTCTGAGTCGATTTAGCCCTGTTCTCCCTTCTGTCTGCCTGTCCGTCTGTCTGTCTGTCCGTCTGTCTGTCTGTCCGTCTGTGGAAATCACGATTACAAGAGAACGATGATATCTATCTTCATCAAATTTGACACGAATATTCTCCATCATCTGAAGCGCATTGGGATTGAAAATGGAAAAAATCGGACCAGCGTTATCCGTTAAATTATTAGAAGTCAACTATAAATTTATCCTACGGTTGTAGGGTATATGAACTTCGGCCAGGTCGAGGTTAACACTCTTTCTGCTTATACTTAAGCCTTATTACTTACCTGAGGTATTTGAATTTCTTGTTTTATATTCATGTTTGAATATGCTTGTTGATAGCCGGGTGAAAGAGGAGTCGATTTCATGTCAGTGGATCCTATCGACGTACGCAAAGCCTGTAGCGCTAACTGTCTCTGTCGCATGACTTGCAGTTTCCGCGCTCGGTCTCTTTTATACATTGGCCCAAATTTATTTCTACCGCCTCTCATGCGATCTGCTCTCACAGCTGCAAAAAAAAGCTTATTAAAGAAATTCACTTTCAAATTAGTTTCCAAATTTAACTTGGTTAGGTTAGGTTTTGGAAAGCTCATAGTTTTTTCGGTAATGGCCTACTGCGATTGCCTTCGGAGTAGTATGGGGCCAAAAAACCGTAGAGCCGATTTTGAGGCCTAATTTCACATTGAGGGAATAATTTAAGAAAGTAAAACAACAAAACTAAGAAGAATATTTTTATTTTGTAAGTTCTGAAGATATTGTGCTTGTTGTGCCTCAGTATTGACTCAGACTCTCTTTACTAAAATTAATTTTATAATGATATTGATTTATAACAGAAATTTAAATAATACAAAAACAAAAATCTGCTATTAGGAAAATGTGATGTAAACTATCTTGTTTAAGGTTTGGGACTTTTATTAAATAACGCAATTATCTTGCTTAGTTTTAGGTCTAAACAAAATTAAAGATGTATATATGGACGTGTGTGTTGCAGCTGATCTAAAAAACCGACTGCACAGCCCTTCAGCAAAAAAACTTTTAGTTATTTTTTTATATATTTCTTCGCTGCCGAACAAGAAACACTAATTTAGGTCAAGCGTATTGTTTACAAAAATACCTTATGTAAGTGTGTTGTTCACAAAATTTCATGAAACACACACATAACAAAAGAGCTGTACTCTCCACGTCGCACGCATTGAATGGAAATACGCCAACACCAAACACTGTATAGATATGCGCTTTATTTGCGCTCGTGGCAGTTTGTGTGCAGCGAGTGGTTGAGTATACATACATGGAGAATTCAGCCAGCACTGCCGGCCTGAGCATGTATGAAATCTGTGTGGATGAAAGCGTTGGTAAGTGAAAGAGCGAGTTTCAGCAGTTCCTTTGAAAACCCGTTGACCCGGTTTCTCTTTCGAAGATAAACAAGTTCTCTAATGCTCCGAATGCTACACAACCTTACCTTCCTTATTCACTCTCACTTGCAATAGAGTTTTGAAGCAATAGCTGAAATTTTGTTCAAGTTACTTCTGTTTCTCTTTCTCTCTACTGTATCTGGCCCACTCCTACACGTGTGTGAGTTAGCTGAATTGGTGTTATTTCATCGACTTTATTCTTTCTTACATTTTTGCATTTAAGTGTTCCCAATCTTGAGTGGAGTAGGTCAAGGACAGAGAGAAAACTGGGCCACCTCAAACACTGAAGGCTCGCACACTGCGATGGGATAATCAAATCTTTGTTGTGACTGTCGATTGCTGTTTAACTAGCGTGCGTATACGTAATCAAGTCGAGTCACCCATAATGATTTGCGCAATTTATTCCAATAAGCAGTCAACTAACCCCAAGGTGTTGCAACATTGAAGCGCTTAACAAGAATATCATTGTAATATATTATAGTATTCATTTGCGGGAAAGAGATTCTCTGCAGATGAATCAGACTTTGGGGCAAACTTTGGGGCAAACTTTTTTATTTGTATATTACTTTTCCTTTGAGCTCTCAAAAATATTAAGAATTGTCGAACATCGATTATAAACAAATGGTTCACTAATACTTTTACTTCAACTTATATGCTCACGTTATGATGTTACATAACGGACGTTACGATAAATACAAATTTTTACTTTCCATTCAAAAATGTTACGTGCAATTGTATGTAGGTTTACGTAATCATACTTAGACCTAACATTTTGTAAGGTTGTGGTCTTGATTTTTACAGTCGGTTACACAAATGAAGGTACGGAATAGGCGACACATCTAATTTGAGAGATTTTAACGCTACGTTTGGTAAAGCTGTATTTAGACCCACAGATCTTAATGATTGTTGGTCTGTCGTAAGCAGTTTATCGACCAAACCCAAGCAGTTTATCAATCAACCAATGTTATGGTAGAGTAGAATATGATGGACCAAGTCTAAAATCTTAGTTTCTAAAAAATGTATTAGTCCTATCTAAGTTCAATGATTTCATCGCCATTTTTACAGACCTGGGAAATAGTATTATAATTATAAATTATAGTTTTGGATAGTTAAATTAATTGTATGGTTTTTTATGTGCTTGTATAAGAATCTAGTCTTCTGTGTAGTTTGTAATCTGTTGCCTACTTCGATGAGAGAAATTTAAATGTAGACTGATTACGTTTATAAAGTGGTGTTGTATTTCATAACGCGCCGACTTGTGTATGTCGGTAGATCGGTAAACACCGGAACAGTTCGTTTTCCTAATCGTTTCCAAGTAAGTAATCATTTACCAATCTGCTTTGGCTGTACCCTGACTTCTTTGTGACTCGTATGGATTGGTACTTTTTAGTACGTAGTACCAATTTTTCGGATCAGCAAAATAGAGCTCTATATTTTCAATAGTCGATTAACTGCTAATTCAAATAGTCCTAAACCTCTTTAGGGATTCTCTCTCTGAAACAAATTTCCATATCCGCTATGGCACGACTGACAAGCTGATAAATATTATACAATACCACCAACACAAGTTAAACTATAGTGTCATTATTGCAGCTATCTTATATGAGCATGTGTGTTGTAACTCGGGCTGAGTGAGCTAGTAGTTGATAGACTAAACGCTTAACTAGCTGCGATTTCGTCAATACGCCAGAAAGACGTACCAGACATCGTATGAGCAAACAAACCAACCGAGCAGTAGCCAAGGAAAAATAATAATAATGAAAAAGCTCTCTACGTGTTGCATTGATTACAAATAAGGAAATCTAGGTCATGAGCGAAAGAGATAGCTTAAAGCTATTCTAGATCAAGAGCGCAAAAGCGGAAAAGAGACACAACTTTTAGCAATTTATGCAGAGTAAAATATACAATGTATATAAATGAATATATAAGCACGCATATACTTACGATGCCCACGAGTGCCAACGTATGACTGTGTTTCAATTTGAACACACACATAGACTTATATTTGGAGATATATTTACACATACGAATGCAGCTATAAAGTAGTTAATACTCGTATATGTATTTATCTTTCGCTTAAAATGAATAGACAAACTTTTGACCCGCAATTTAAATGAAATTTTTTGGATTTGCTTCCTCTTTCAGAGCTAATCACTCTTCCTTTCTTTCGCACTGTAATATATTTTTTCTGATATATCGCCACATTGACTTAGTAGCTAGACGTCATTTTGGTACGAGGAAGTATCGCGGAGGTATTGTAATACGTAAAGCAGCGCAAGTACATGCGATTATTGGTCCAAAGAATGTTAAGAGCATATGTATATTCAAGCGTACTGCAGACAAGCCATCCCGAATCTACGAACATACTCGTATGTTGGGGAAAAGGCGCCTGTCAGCGCTGAACACAGAAGGCACACGCTTAAATAGCACGTGTAGCAGCCAACTTTTTTTCTGGAGGAATTGAGCACTCAAATCGCTCAATTCTGATCTGAAGCAATCGATACCGTGTTTTTGTTCAAAAGAAATGAATTCGAAAAGTTATTACTATTAATTTAGCAAAATATTTTATAACAAAATCTACGAAGGAGAGCCAATACAAAAGAGTAATTTCATTACAGCATCAGCATAGTTTTTGAAAAAGTTAAAATTCGCCGTACTGTTAGTATGTAGAAGTTTATAACAATGTGGCAACACTCACCTTCCAATTTCATACCGACTTCTAAGCACTTCTGGAATCTGCAGTAAGGACATCGTTTTCGCTGGGTCTTGTCGATGTGACAGGAACGTTCGGCTACACACGTGTAGACCTTCTTGTTTTGTACGGTACGTTTGAAGAAACCTTTGCAGGACTCACAGGTCAGTAAACCGTAATGATACCCGCTGACCTTGTCACCACATACGGGACATAGTTCTTCAAACAAGTGCTTGAAATCGATGCCGCTGCCGCCTCCTTCACCCGCGCTACCGGCGGAACCACTGGTACCACTGGAGATACCGCCCATGTGTCCGCTGGAGCTGCAAGCGCCCATAGTAGGCGGTATTAGTGACATGTAGCCGCCTCCGTTATGCGGCTGCCCTACCCCATTGAGCAGCACGACGCTAGAGTTGGAGACATTATTTCCGACGCCACTATTGCTACCAGGACCACCTCCGCCGCCACCTATACCAGCACCAGCACCACCACCTGCACTCTGCTGCGAATGTGACGAGGTGGTGTCCTGGTAACCTGTTGGGAATACGTACTGTGAGTCAAAATTGTAAATGTAGGAATATGAGAAATTGGGGTTGTTGGCAATATTTTGGTGTTGCTGCTGTGGTGTTTGTTGCTGCTGGTAATGCTGCTGCTGATGGTGTTGATGCTGCTGAGGATGATGTTGCTGATTGTTTCCGGCCGTGCTATTATTGGCCATGTGCAATGAGTACGTGGAATAATCAGCGTCCTGGTGGTTCATGCCAGACGATTCGTTTTCCGTGTTAGCACTGTTGTTGCTGCCGTTGTTTGTGTCATTGTTGTTGCTGTTGTGGTTGGCCGCCGTTGTAATCTGGTGTATGGTGGCCCCCATCGCTGGACTGGAAGGCTGTTGATCCATATTCATAGAGAAGGGCGACATATTGAGCGACGAAATGAACGACGCTGTTGACTCTTGCTGTTCCATTTTCAATAACATTTTTTAAGAGCATTAGCAGAACATTTGTATTGCTTACACTGCAGTTAATGTTTACAAGGGTTTTTCAATATATGTGTTTTACACAGAGTCGTTGGACGGAGTTTTAAAAAATGTTTCCACGAATCTCAAAAAGGTAACTTTAACACAATGGATCAAACTGTAGTTTGCTTTAGTATGTTTTTTTAATATTATTTTTTGATAAATTATTTCTCAGAGAAAAATATACTGCTTAACAAGGCAAAAAGAGGTGGCATGTCGCAGGAGGTTTGGTTAAACATAGCAGAAGCGAACACATGTATGCTCCCGTCTACGGCAGGTACTAGTTTACGATTTAGGGGCAACTTTGAGAAACTCTGGAAATTGGGCTACATAAAAATATTGTACAGTATTCACACCTTATTATAGCATCCTCGATAATGCCCTAATATGCAGTAACAGAGTGATACCAGCATTTGCTCTAAGTACAGATGTTGAAACCGAGTGAAAAACTGACAAACATTTGGACGCGACGCAGGCACCGACAGTCGTGTCTGGATTTAAGTATGTTGTGTCTATTTCGATATTTTGGGATTTTGATTATTGTGCAACGCCAAAATTGTGAATGTTACAAATTCATTTATGTATTTACATATTCCACATGTTTTACACTTATTGTTATTACTTAAAATTGAATGCACGTTAAAATTAAGTTTAAGGTTTTTGATATTTTAAGGTACTGCGTTGCGTGTTTGCGAAGATAACATTCTGGTATAAGAACATATTCTTGCTGCTGATGCTGCTGATTTGATGTGTTTATATAGTACAAAGTGCATTATTTGTGCAATGAACATAATCCAGGGGCTGTTATTGCACAAATTAATGCCGTTTTGTTGCCTCGACTGAAACTTTTAGCCGGTTCCGTATTTTTGTGCAAAATATCTGTCCCATAAACTCTTCTCACTTAGTGAATTATGGTTGGTATTACGTTATATATTGCTATAATTTGTCCCTTGCATGGATATAGTATATTTAACGTTTTATTTATGAGGCAGTATGTTGCTGCGTTGATATTAGTTTTTAATATAATTGTTCCCCGAAAGCACGACCAACATCAACCACGAATCTCGTTTGACTAAATGTAAGTAAGCTCTAGGATCCGCGAAATACTCAGCAGTTTGTAACATTTGTGGAGCAGTTGGGGACCCCGCGCAGTCGGTAGGGACGCTACCATGCGTTCCGAATGGATTGAAATCGACCAATCTGAAAACTTAGGCAGCGTCGCTGACGTCACTGCTTCTGCAAGCGTCAGTTGCCAACTTCTTGGGGCAAATTCGCTTTTTTGGAAGCTTTTGCTCTGGCATGTACAGAAAAAGCTTCGAAAATAACAACAAAAACAACACCAATACCAAGAAAAAAGGTGTTGGTATTTGTTTGGATTGTGTAAAGTTTTGTAAACAATAAAACGCCACGCATTTCGACACTCTTAATTTTCGTTTTCGTTGCTTGCTTATTGAGAAATTCATAAAAAACCAACCACAACAAAAAGTGCTTACAAAACTAAAAGAGATGTGATGTATCTCTGTATGCATGTCCATATGCCTTTGATATGCATATGGTTGAGAGAGCAATACTGAAAGCGAAAGTAAATTTAAGTTTACTAAATATTTATGCACTCTCAAAAGCACTCCAGAGAGAGTGGCGCTCGGCACTCAGTTTCTCTCACCTGTTTCTGTACACACTCTCAAAAAAAATTATGTTTCTCTCCATTGTCGTTATTAATCAAAATATGGTTTGAAAAAAGAGCAGCCGGGTTGGGGGCAGTTCCCCAAATTGCAGAATATTTTAACTCGTTTGGGTTTAATTTATCAATTATGTGTATAATTTTCTGCGAAACGATGAATGGTCCAGTATTAATTATTTGAGAATATTTTCTGATACAACTAATAATAAAACAAATAAAAGACAGATTATCTACAAAAATTTTAGAATCCATATTTTCCTGTCAAAGATTTTCTTAAGAATATCGATTTTTAAAAAATTGAATTTGATAAATTTATTAAAAAATATGCAATAAAAAGGAAACGTTTATGATTATTAAAAAACAATAATTTCTATTTTGATCAATCAGAAAGAGCAATCAATAAACTACATACGAGTATTGTACTGAGACAAAAAGTGGCAAATTTTTGACAGGGAATGGGAAAATTATATTAGCATCGCACGGCAACACTGATTGTCAGAAAAACAAAGAATTGAAAAAAGAAAAAAAGAAGAAAGATTGGGTCTGAAAAAAGAATTGATTGGAAACTGACGGAGGAGCTTAACTTTGTTGTCGTAGTGTGTCGTTGGATTTATTGTTTTAAATAGTACTATACCATGCATGGTATAGAAGTATGGGGAAATTTACATTTTAGACATTATAAAAATTGTTAACGCTAAACTTTGTAGTTTTATAACGAATACATTCTTCTGTTCAACGGGAATCTCTTCTAGAACTCATTACGAAAATATGAAGGGTTTTTAATACTTATATACGATGTAGCTCGTATATCTACGATCTAACTCGTCATTCTAGTACCATGCATAGGCACCACACTCTTAATAGGAGAGCGTAACGGTAACGGTAGACGATAACACCCATTTTAGGTGAAGTAGTTGAATATTGCAGCATATAATATAGTCAACCAAATTTGTATAATTCTCAAAAATATGTTATATTGAAGAATATATTTCGTTTCGAGAATTTAGTTTTGTCCTCATAGCATATTTTCATGTCTTCTTAGACGGTTGGCCGATTTCGCGCATTTGCAACTTCAAACAGCGATGAGCAACAAAATCTATGTGTTCTAAATTACACTTAGATACCTTAAAGTTGAATAAATATTTATGGAGGTGTTGGGTATAAGAACATTTTAAAGAAAGATAAGTTGTGCCGAATTTCATTACTACACACTTGAACCGTAATACTTCATGAAACTAATGAAATCTCTATTGTGATTTCTATCTGTGATTATCTGGTATATCTGTCTAAAAAGTACAAGAACAAATGGAAAAACAAAATCAGAAAAGTAGAAAACCAAATATATGTAAGAAATTCAAGATAAACAAATATATGTACATACATCCTAACCTGAAATAAAACCTTGTAACATTTATTTCGATAAGCGCCCGTCTTGCTTCACTACATTGACGTTGAATTACATGTTTTTTGGTAGATTGTTTTATCGAAGCTGGTAATGAACGGGCGCGGAACTGGGGCACGGAGGGCATTATTAATGCAAACAAATGGAAACCAACAACGCATCATAACACAACCTACAGCAACATCACTACAGATATACGTTGTTCCCTTTCTCTCGCTCTTTCTCCATACTGTTTCCATAATCATTCGGCCTCTCTCGGAGAAGAAAAGCTCTAGTTTCCCTCTGTTCCCAGCGGAACACACAAATCGTTTTACTTTTGCTTTCAATATGAAAATCTTTCTGCACGGCCACTACTATAGCGACTTCACCAACGCAGAGCGAATGCTAACAGCCGTTCCTCTCACTGTGACTGCTACCAATACTAAGAAACGAAATTTATTTTGCAGTTACCTTCAGAGAATTGGAGCGCTTCGTTGGACGTCACTATGCCCCGAAGCGGTCTAGGGATGGCCCAAAACGCCATTGTTGAATAATGTAATAAGTGAAAGTGTAGTGCTGACCTACTTTCTTAACAGATTCAGGTCTATGTTAGCAAGATTGCTATAAACTACGTTATGCCGAGCTGAATGAAGTTCTGTTGTTGCCGAGAGAACGTGAGCAATGCGAAATTCTCTACATTCATACACATTTTATGTATAAATTTATGTACATATGTATGAGCTTTTTCCCAACATTGTTGGAATGGTCCAACATTTAGAAATCACTCAAACCTAAGTTGATAGAGAGAAATACGTGAACAGAACTGCGTTTTGCTTATTCCATAGGGAAGAAATGCTTCCCAACTGAGAAACGGATAGATATTGGGAAATCGATGCTATCAAGCATTTTATATAAAATGGGCCAAATGAGCGCAGGCGGAAAATATTTGCTGTTAACGCTAAAATGAAAACAACAAAATGCATTGGGCAAGAGCTAGGCGGGCAGGAAGAGATCTGAAAAAGCACAGCGCAAAGCAACCCAAGCCAATGAAAATAAAAAGCATACAAAACAAAAACGAAAGTCAAATTGAAATCGACAGCAAAAGCAGCAGTGAAAATTACAATAACAAATTGCGGCAAGCAGTATAACGTGTAGCAAGGCGGCGTGGTGTGGAGATCGAGCTTCGCGGTGTGCATTTATTGAAAAACCTTGACACACTTCTCTCGCAAACGCAGGGACGGCTCCGACCGTAATTCATGAGGTCAGTAGCTAGAGATGAGCACAGAAACAACGAACATGTAATTTTATATTTTAGGCAAATAATGAAATTGCAAGCAACGCTTTAACGTATGTGTATATGTACATACATATAGCATAAATTAACGCAAGCTAAATATGAAAGAATACATAAATAATATTACAAATAACTAATATATAGCTAATAATATAAATAATATGTAGCAGTATTATATACTTGAACTTTAATGTATAATTATAATGTACTTTTAACTAACACAATAGTAATCCGCTACAGTTATACTAGTTCAAAAACTATTTACTTTATTATCATTTTCTTTGCTTATTTTAATTAAAGAACTGATGCAAGTACAATGTATAGAAAATCCTTTTCTTACAAAAATAAGATAACACATTTCAATCAACTAACTGTTATAAATACAAGTGTGTAACTTTTAACTTAAAATGGTTAACCATGTTTTGTATGTATGTTGATGCAAAATAGGTCACGAGGCCGCAAAGGGCAGTAAAACGCCTGCGAATAAATCTCTTATTAGTAACGTGTTGTTGTATGGATGGATGTAGTGTGGTAGAGTGTGTATGCAAATGTGTGCCTGTGTGCGATTAAACGTAAACAATTAAGTTTTTTGCAATTAAAATATAAAAATAGAAAACGTACGATTGTACGTATTTATGGATGTACGAGTATGTACAACACTTACATATGTATTTACATATGTACCATACTGCTGCGAAGAAGAAGCAATAAATTCCAATATGTATTGGCACATTAATACGTATATATGTACATACATACTATGTATCGGAAAGATAGTGGCAATTGCAGCCTCGGAATATTTTGTCAATGTAAGTACAAAAGCCCAAAATAGAGCTCGAGATTTCTAGGGGAAAATAACTAATCAAGCACTACTCGCATATGTATTTACATTTTGAAAGGCAGGCTAAGTTTTGCTCAGTTTTGTTACTCTCAAGACTGGACGCAATTCCAGACACTGATTTCCTTCGGGTTTGGTGTCCCAAAATATTTATGTATGCCTTAACGTAATCATTTCTATTTTGACAAGCATCCCAAACATAAGTCTGTTTGCGGCAGAAACTTTAAACAGAAAAAATGTTTCTGAACTTAAAGACCCATACATACTCGTATGAACACATGTTTGTGTTCAGATAAATAAAAAATAATTGTAATTTCAACACAATTCATAAAAACCGAAGCGATACAACAACAACCACTAGCACCACATCGACTTTGAATACTTTACAACTTGTACGCTTTTAGATACGACGACCTACTAACCTACTTTCGGCAAATGCGGTGCTTCTTAGTTGGAGTTATATAAACATAAAAAAGCTTCAACGCAATCAGCGTAGCACTTACATAAAAAGCGATTGCGTTTGATTACGGAGCAAGAGCGAGAGACGACGAGAGCGCTTGAACAATGCAACAAAATGAGTGCGAAAGCCAATAACAAAGAGCGAAGTTGCATGTGCTCACATTTGCACTTGGGTGGACCATTTATCACAAATAATAATTACCATTGTTTCTCCTTAACCTTATTACTAAATTATTAGTGAAGACATTACCAACGTAATAAGATATCAAAAAATTATATGAGCAACTAAATTTGCAACATAAAATTTTCCGAAAGAAAAATTTCACACAGCTTAATCAACTCATTTAATCGAAAACCCCAAGTATTTACAAGTTTTGGATACCCACAATTGCCGTGGATCAAACGGTTCCTGTGACAGCAACAACACTTTTCAGCGTTATGTATTTGAAAATTTGAACCTAATTCAATACAAATTTCAATTCTCTTCTCATTCACATTAAACACATGGATCTACGCAGCTTAGTACTTTTTTATTAGTCAAGCGACCTGTTGCTCAGTTGTGCAATAGTTGCATGAACAAATTAGGGATAAACTACCTCCACGCTTATGGACCAAAGTTTTGTTGGATCTGGCCAGTGCCGAGTGTGTTTGCACATTTGTTGCAAAACTGCTCAAGCGCCATGATCTAAATGTGTAACTTATGGCACACTTTAAAAGTGGGACAACTAAAAATGTTTCCATTTCGAGTTTATGTATTAACACTCTTCACAATGCATGCATCTACCAACAACAATTGTTGCAAGGGTTAAAACAAAGAGTTTACCATTGATGAGAACTCTGAAGAAGATTTCAGTTCATATTCGCAAATAAATAAATTCCACACTATAACCCTTTAAACAATTTTTTTAGGGCTTTTAAGTTTTATTTTTTAATTTTGAATTCAACAAAAGCACTATAAATTAAAATAGTTCACTGATCAATGTATTAAGATTTCATCAAAAGAGTCACACCTAAAATTTTAATTTCTGCCGTATTTTAAAAATAAACTTTTGTAACTGATCCTAAACCATATTCTGTACGGATTTTCTGCTTAATGATATACATATTAGTTCAAAAAATTTTTCTTGAAATCAAAGACGGTGTTTTGCGTTTTCTGAAAAATGAAAAACTTTGATTTGTGTCCCTTTTGAAGTGGATGTGCGATATGCTATGCCGAAATAAGTAAATATAGCATGAAAGTGATAATAAAAGTCACGGATTTCTGTTGTACTTTGACTTGACCTGAAACCCCAGCTGACAATTGCTTCATTCAGAATTTCCTAAATGTGATTTTTTGTTGGGCAAAAATTTGCGCACAAAATAAAGAGAAACTTTAGTCAAATTGCGTACATCAGACTTGAATTGCTTTCTGCCAATACAACCTCAATATTAGGATCGAAACGATTATTTTCACGTGATTTTTAACAGAATAAACATCCTAAATAGTGCTTTAATCATAATCCAACAGTAATCATGAAACTCTTCTTGCACTCTTCTTCTTCTTCCTCTTCTATCCCATTACACTTGAATTTGTGAGTTTGGACGGAATGGAAAGAACCATGTACACTGAAATAATAACAATTGCAATTTAAATAATAAGTCTTGTTTTATATTTATATTCATTTAATAGAGTGAAACAGAAACTTGGTCAAGTGCAGTGGGCCATGTCTAAGTCAGCATTACCTTGATTTTGCTAATAGCTTCAAAAGCTTCTACGAAAACGAAAACAAAAACTGAAACGGTATTAACTAAGGAATAAATATAAAGCCACGTTTAATCACACGAGGCAGTATATGCATCTAACGTCGGTATTCTTTGCTGTTGCATCTTTGGGCGCAGTTTTTGTTTCAGTTTTCGTTTTCGGTTTTGCATCCTTCAGCCAACCGTAACGAGTTGTCAAGCTACAGACACCCATTAAAATTCGAAAGAATAGTTTTTTAAAGCGCTCATACGAGTAACATCCAACATAAATACGTACATATATATCGTCGGATTACTATTTTATTTATACACATACAATATTTTTTGTTATATGGACATAGCTTGGAAGCTCCTTCCACCGGAGTGAATGTCGGTAATGACACCAAAAGTTGAATTTTAATAAATGCAGGACTTGACGATGATCAAGGAAATACATAGTTTTATATACCATAATGACTCGTCTTTATACTCGTACTAGTTTCCTACAACCATATGTGAAAATTCTATTGTAAATGTTCATAGTAGTTAAAATCAAAGAATTTATTCAATGTGTGTATGAATTGTAACTAGGTCAGGGCACATAACCAACACATATACATAGTACTGCCGGCTGTGGGGTGGTGGGCGCTTCCACTTTTATTGCAAATGCGATCCGATTCGCTAAAGTGATGACACAGAACGACAGAGAACGACTAAAGCCGACTGAGAACATCGACGATACGCGCGAGACATCGAAGAAAAACGACCAACAATCAAATCTGAGAGAAATTCAGAACCACACACACACAGTCAAGAAGAACACATGTATTCAGACGAACACATTAGAGCAATTAACAATCAAAACAAATGCAAGCTGCACAAACTAAACAACGAGCGTAAGCTGTTGTGCAGCAAGGACGGCAAGCTATGTGTGAATGTTGCAGTGTGCATTCATTCAAAAACACACATACTCAAGTGTAGTATATAAGACGATAAGTAGGACAGGGTCACTCGACGACCTATTAGCACACTTAGAGAGGCGATTTTCATTGAGCTAAGGTTACCAGCAGCAGCAGCAGAATACCAACAACGCACTACAAAAAGCTACATCTCTTCTGTTGCAGTTGTTTACATGTGACGTAATGTGTGTTCTTTCATCAAATCGGAATCATTCTATTGCTCATAAAGACTGCGAGATAATCTGTTAACGGATCAGAGTTAAGAAAGAGAAAACTACCACCACGTGCAGTGGTCTTTCTCAGCTCGACAATTCGACGAAATTAGTATGTGGCGGTAATCGTCATTTGAAGGTGTATTCTTAAAACAATCTGCTTGCAATTTTTGACCATCTAACCATTCTTTGAATTTTAATACTTCCTTCCCTACGAACAGATTGCAAGGCGGAGAATAGACACAATATGGAATATACTACGATTTATATGAATGCATACATACATACGAGTATATTTCAATGCACCTGTGTCTCACCTACATGTGTGTGTATGTGTGTATAGCGTTTCGTGCTTTTTGCAGCGTGCAACAAAAACAAGGCTTTCAATGCTAGTCAATTGATTCGCTTGTCTAACGCGACTTGTGCGATATAGCCAAGCGGTCGACCTTCGGAGCAATTTAACTGATAAGAATTATGTCTGCGAAGCAAGGTCAAAGTTGACGTTGCTGACGCGACGCAGTCGCCGCCAAATCAAAATTCATCCTTTGTGTGTTATTCAAACAAATAGAACAAGGCTGTTGATGCAATGTGGAATACTGACGTTGCTGCTTTTTATCGACTATGTATGGATGGCTGTTGGTATTGTTGTTGCAATTTTGTTATCATTGCACTTCGTCATTTCCAATTAGAACATTACGAGCGAATCTGGGTCAAGATCAACGGGCGTTATTACTGGATATTGGACACAAGGACGCCTGCATGTATAATTGTAAGGTTAATTTGAACATCCGGAACATGCACCACAGTGCATGTGTTTTCATTTACCTACTAGAGACAAATACAGATCCATACATAGTCGTATACGAAGCGGAATATTAAAGGATTTCGAATAAGAACTGCCCTGCAGTGAAAAGGTGCACTTCACCTAAGCCAGGGGTCAAATTTTAATTGGGACATACATAGGTTTTATGTGCCGCACGTTTTCTGGAGTTCAGCGAAATTTTAGCTTACCCAAAAACTGCTGCTCTGACTATTCGCTTTCTACAGTCCAAGCGCAGCTAAACACTAAAAGCTCAAAAATAAAATTTTGCTCTATCCCACACATTGTAATTCGCATTACGATTGCGCGTAATTCGTATCCCGCTAAGAAAATCTGCATAATAGCGTAGACACTAGAGATGAGCGTTCCAGTGATTTTTTAGGAACGGTGACAGCAGTGACTGTGTCATTTTTGTCACCGTGATTTTAACCAGTGACTTTAAGTCACCGTGACTTTGGTAAAGGTAACCGATATCAGAAGTTTTAACATGTTTAAATATCGAAAATTTAGATTTGTATATTTAATATAAAATAAAGCAACATTGTCATAAAAACCATGTTTGTGTAATTGTTTAAAAATAATATTATGAACTTGATAATATAATTTAGAAACGTATGTATTTTATTAAAAGGTTTTTCTAATACGAGAAATATAACAATGTGCTTTCTGGTAGTTCTGGTAAATACTATCCTGTATTTTTTATTTATTTACATATTATTATAATTTAAAAATAAAAGCATTTTCAAATTTTCTGCGTATAATCGACTCCGACGTTCGTTTAAAACTTGGCCAGCTTTCGAAAACAGAGTTTCGCAGGGCATCGATGATGCCAATGCGCAGAATTTTCCTGTGCTACGTGGGCCAAAGTTTCCAACGATTTCTCTTTAAAAAGAATCGATATCCTTAACATTTTAGCCAATTCAACCTGCCTGTTTCTCTAAACTAATAAAACTAATATAAGGAAGTTGGGATAATACAAAATAATAATTTTGTTACTGAATATTTGCTTTTTTATCATTATTTTCATATTATTTTATTTTTCCAATATTGTTTGAACAATTATAATAATTAATATGTAAGATAAAATAAAAATAAGCCATAAGCAAATATTTAATAGCGAATTCTATAGAACAGAATGTTAACTGTCACATAAAGGCAACCCTGAATTTTTGTATAATTCGTGAAAAAATATCGTATTCCGAATACACGGCACGGGAAAAAACCAGTGAAAGGAACGAGTATATAAATAAATATCGTCACTGTCACTGGTAAAAAAAATATTCGGTCACTCCAGTGACCAGTGATTTTTAAATCACGGTGACAAAGTCACCGGTACAGAAATATCGCTCATCTCTACTAGACACAATGATTGCTACAAGCAAATGGAGTTGTCAAACGCTGGCGATTAGACGCAATGGACGAGCGATATCATTTGCTTGCACAGATGAACAGCTTATTTCTCACATTTAAACATTTAAATCGCTTAAGATTTACGTCTTTCTCGATATCGTATTCTTCAAAATGAAGACGGCGCCGTCTCTTACGTAGCTAGCTGGTGACTTTTGCGATTCTAAAGTAGAATAGTACACGTCGTTTTGGCTGATTCAAGACGGCACCAACTGAGGCGCCTTTTTCCAAAATACGTATTTTGCAGCCGTACAAAAAAAGTGCAGTGAAAGATTATCTGAATGTGTAAATTCAAATTAATGCAACCATCATTTTGGGAGCAATTTCGTCCAAAATCTGGCGGAAGCAATGTTTGCTCTTGCGGGTGTTTGTAGAAAATCTGGTTTTATAGAAATAATACGTCAGCGTCATAATTGAACTAAACAAACGTTCTCAAATTCCGGCAAAGCAAATATATCCGAAGAGTCGCGTAACTGGCGATTTGGAACACGGTTGTTCGGTGCTTCGTCGTCGTCTTCCTCAATGAAAGCATTGTTCACTTCCCCTTTCGCCACTCGGTTTTACCAAAATGCACAAATCCTTGATTTTCGCAAAATACTTTTGAAAAGAAATCAAAATGTTTATATTGTTTAAAAATATCACGGTTGTAAAATTTTCAAAAGAATTAATGTTATATTTTTCGGCATAATATAAGCGATAAACATAATACAAAAACAATTATTCTTTGCATCATTTCCTGAGACCTTCTTTATTTTTGCTTCATTTGTATTCCTGAGTTCGCTGAAAAAGCAATTTTATAAGGAGGTGAAATTTCTACAAACTTTTTTACTATTTTATGTAGCAATGTTGTACTTTGCGAAATTAGTTCATCGCCTTCTAATGGTGGAGTCAGAACTTACGCATTCTGGTGAATGCGACATAAAGCCGAGTCACTTTCAGAGACGTCGCACTTTAGAATACGATGTCTTCTAAACGGTAACTTTTCAGAAAACGACGTTTATAATCACCTGGTAAGCTTCAGAATAAGCACGTTATTCACAAGGCGTCGTGTTCTGGGAAAGTCACTCTTTAACAGACATCGTATGCACAAGCTCATTTCTGCTAGATGTGAGTAGATCTTACGTTGTCTGTTGTACTGTTGTAAGCACAATTCGTAAGTGCAATGACTTTCATTAGAACATTTGTGTACAGGAAAAAGTTTTCAGACCTAAATTAAATTGGTATTTTCTCTTGAAATCTAATTTATAAATGTTACAAAAACAAAATGTAAACTCAAATTTTGTGAAGAATAATTATTTTGTTTTTCTATTATATTTTTCGGCTTATATTGTAGAAAAAATATGAACATTGTTGTTTTCTAATGCTAAATGTTGCACCGCTGATAACTAAACAATGAGCAATTCTGATAAAAATACAATTGATGTTTTTCGTGTATTTCTTAAAATCAACTGTTAAACAATCAAAATCGCTTTACATTATAATTGAAGTATGGATGAATTTCTAATGGAGGAGGACGACAACGAATCGTCGTTATTTCTTTGTCTTTGGGTATTCATTTGAATTTTTTTTTTGAAATTGCCAAGCGCGTCCGAACCATTTATAAAAAACCTTTAAATGATCCGAATTTAATTTTACGATTTCGAATTTTCGGATTCAAACAATCAGTCACTGAAATTTTTTAAAACAGTTATGCGGATATTACACTACGAACATTGTTCGAAATAACTGTAAAATTGTTTTTGCTTTCTGTACAAAGCTGTCAACCTTACGCTCTCAGGTTACAGAGTTGAGTTCATCCAGAGAGGATAAACTTTTGCGAAGCAAAACAAAATGTTTTTGGTCGACGACAACAAACTTCGATTAAAACGGTGTTCTAGTGTGTTGAAACAAAATAGTACTCGCGTTTAGGATTCAAATAACTGCACTTTTATTGATAAAAGGTACTTCATAATAAGAAAAAGATACACAAAGCAATTTATTCAGTATTTAGGAATAATATAGTTAACGTTATTTTTCAATATTTTTCCCGATTTTAAGTAGGGTTTTTAGAAAATTGTCCTATACGATGTTTTCCTGCTTCGACTCAACCTACACGCCCTAGTCTTTTGTCCCCCTCATGCGAAACACCTTAACAATAATGAACTGAAATATTGCATTTCTACTAGAAGATTGCATTTTTGCAAATATTGCATTTTCTACACCTCAGTTGCTGCGGTCTTATTTGAGACGACATGCCGTGTTCTGTTGTGCTCGTGAATAGCTAATTACCTCCAAACTACGTAGGAGACGGCTCAGACATGGCGTCGTGCTTGTGAATACAGAAAGGTAACAGTAAGCTTGTGAATAACAGCCTTATTCCAAGAGTAACGGTGACTAGGATGATAATCGTCTTTATCGAGTCACGACGACGTAACAAAGGTATTACAAGAGTCACGTAACTCGTCTCGTCTTGCTATTGCGTCGCGGTCACCTACATTTTTATACCCTACACTTTAAGGTAAGGGTATATTCATTTTGTAACGAAATGTGTAACGCATAGAAATAGACACGATAGGTATAGAAAAGTATATATATTTTTGATCAGCGTGACCTCCTGAGTCGATTTAGCCATGTCCGTCCGTCTGTCTGTCTGTCTGTCTGTCTGTCTGTCTGTCTGTTGAAATCACGATCACAGGAGAACCAATGAAGATATCGTGATGAAACTTTGCATAAAATTGTTTCTTGTGGTGAGCAGGTTGGTATTGAAAATGGGCGAAATCGGTCCACGACCACGCCTATTTTTTATTAAAAATGTGATATCAGCGTTCGTTTTTGAGCTATTACAACATAGAGTAGCATTATCCGTTAATATGCCAAATATGGGCGTGATCCGCCCACTTTTAGGTTACACAGGCAAAAGATGGTTATACTGTTAAATATATAAACTTCCTGAAAAAACTTTAGATAACAACTTGTTTTCCAAAAAAACATTATTACATCAAAACTGGGTGCAGTCCGCCCACTACATATACAGTATAGCAGTATGAAAACAAGTTTATTACCACGGAAATAAAGTTCAAATGAACACAATTATAAAACAACTAAGCTAGTTATTTTGTTTTGAAAAAGGTAATGACCACGTCTACTATTTATACAGAGGCGTAGCTAGGTCTCATGGTGCCCGGGACGGTTAATCAACTTTTAGTCCCAAAAATGCCTAGAACTCAATAAGTCCCTACTTGATTTCCACAACTGCCGCCCCCGACATTGTGCCGCCCAGAGTGGACCGCCAACCCCGCCCTACCCTAGCTTCGGCACTTTTTTCAAAACTTTTAGGTGTAGGGTATCTAAGATTCGGCCAGGCCGAATATAGCTTTCTTACTGGTTATGAATAAAAAAGGTTTGCATACAAGATATAAATTTCAGTGTTGGTACGTTGGTATAACGAAAATGTTATAATTGTGGTTAATTTCAATTAATAATAAAATAAATTAAAAAAACTTAAAATAACTTTTATAAATAAAATGCACTAAAAATATACTTCATTCAGCATAATATACTTCTTTCCTTCTCAGCGATTTTATATTTTCCGTAAGTACGTCCGTCCATCTGTCATATTTAAAAAGCAAAATCTCGAATTATGATTAAAATCGTGAATTTCATATACCTATGTAAAAAAAATTATATAAAGCATAAATACGAAGTCCAGCTTTATATTGTGCACTAAATTCATTTCTTTTTTGTATGAGACGACAACTAAAAGCACTCGCCTTATTTAAACGATAATCCTCTCTAGCTCGTCTCTTCGAATACATCAACACGATCAAAGCTTACGTCGTTGACTACTGAGAGACGACTTAGAGACGGCGTGACTCTTGGAATAAGGCCGTAAGTAAACAAACAAAAAAAGAAGAAGACCAGCTACATCGCTATAATAGAATTAGAACCACGGCTAGCGACCAGATCGCTAGCTACAAAGGGGACATTTTATGTTTTTCTCGCTTCCCATAAGAGCCCATGCAATTTCGACAGTTGAGAGTTGTAGCTATCATCATCATCATCATTGTAAATGTGATTCCTCTTGGACAACATTTAGGATTGGAAAGGACCTCCTGAAACCTAAAGGTTAATGTTGAGATCCTTAGAGAAGCTTGAAATAGGGGACTAAATTAATATTTAGATATTCAGTATATTTTTGGATTCCAGTTTTCTTATTATGTATACGTGCGTATACATATATATACATATGTATGTATGTTTTTATTTTTATACCCTACACACGAAGTGAATAGGGTATATTCACTTACTGCTTCCGTTTGTAACGCATTAAAGGAGACGTGACAGGTATAGAAAAGTATATATATTCTTGATCAGCGTGACCTCCTGAGTCGATTTAGCCATGTCCGTCCGTCTGTCTGTCTGTTTGTCCGTCTATCCGTCTGTCCGTCTGTGGAAATCACGATTACAAAAGAACGAATAGAGATATCTTCTTCAAACACGAATATGGCACGAATATTGTCTATCATACGAAACTCATTGGTATTGACAATGGTCAAAATCGGACCATTACCACGCCTACTTTTTATAGTGAATATAAATTCATCCATGCTTATAGCTCAATTTCCCAGCTTGTAGAACGAATTTGCGGTTGAAATTGTCCAGAAGTCCACTGTCTCTGACCAAAACAGAGTACCAAAAATGGGCGTGGTCCGCCCACTAATTAAATAAAATTCGATTACAGGGGCACGAATAGAGATATCTTAATCAAACTTGACACGAATATTGCTTATCATAAGAAACTCATTGGTATTGAAAATGGGCAAAATCGGACCATTACCACGCCTACTTTTTATAGTGAATATAAATTCATCCATGCTTATAGCTCAATTTATCAGCTTGTAGAATGAATTTGAGGTTGAAATTTTATTCACAAATCAACTGTCTTTGACCAAAATAGACTACCAAAAATGGGCGTGGTCCGCCCACTAATCAAATAAAACTCGATTACAGGAGAACGAATAGAGATATTTTCATAAAATTTGGCACGAATATTCTCTGTCATCACAGGACATTTGAGATTGAAAAGGAAAAAAAAAAAAAGATCATTGCCACGCCTCATTTTCAAGTAAACGTGTGTAGGGTATATGAACTTGGGCCAGGCCGAAGTTAACACTCTTTCTGGTTATTTTTTGAAATTTTTTTTTGTATAGTTTTTGTTTTATTTCTTCTTTATATTGTATATTTTTTTTGTTTGTTGTTTTTTTTTTATTTTTTAAACGTTATGAAGAAAGAAGGCAGGAAATACAATAGAGGTGAGTAGCTCATGCAAATTGAGCACGAAAGCCTTTTGAGAGTGTAACTTGGAAATTAGTGATGATTTGAGCAATGGCCGAAAGTCCGGGACGCGGAAAAGAAGGTGATTCGCAGCCTGGACAGAACCGCAATTACAAATGGTGTTTTCTGCTAGTTGAATCCTGTGCATGTGGTCTTTGCACCTTATGTGATTGGTTTTCAGTCTGTTAATGTAGACGATGTTATTGCGAAAAGAGAGGAACCTTTGAACCTTAGAGATGACGACCATGCGCCGAAGTTGTAGCTATCGTTTGTAACTATAATTCTGTCTACCGTATAAAACATTTGTATTTTAAAAAGGTGGATAAGCAAGATAATGTAAAATTCACAATAGTCTTACAATTATATTACACTAATATTAGCTTTCAAATTTTACCACTGTATCGAACCGTAGCTACCCTTTTCCATCGAAAAGGCAATATTAGCATTTGTATCCCTAAATTACTACCGAATTCCTTATATCTGTGATTATAAAAAATTGAGATAATGATTTTTAAGTAAATAGTCATATATAGGTTATATATAGTTATAGGTTATAATATATAAATATAAAAATATTTGTACATATGTATATAAATGTTGATTAAAGTTAAAAAGAGTAAATAAAATAGGTAGCACTAAATGGGAAATTAAATTTCGCAATATTAGGGTTTTTTGTGCAACTACAATACATAATTTAGTTTTTCAATGAAAAATAAAGTAGATTTTTTTGAAACTTAATTTGGTTATGAATATTGTTCTTTTAAATGAAGACTTAAGTAAAAAATTTTAACTCAAATCATTACAACTTCAAAAAGAACAACAAATATTTAAATTTTACATTATTATTAAACTTATATTCTAACACATCCAAAATATTGCCAACTGAAATTATAATTATTACATCTGCGTGTATAAATCGGCTTTAGACATTCGATATTCATTCTCCAGTGCGCTTGTATAGCTTTGATTACGGTTTAATCTCTTGATGCAATTGAGTGTTCACCGAATAACACGTTTTCTTCAACGGGTCATGTGATTAACGTCCTACACCAAATGATGCAATACGTTTAAAGTTTTGTGATATTTAATTTTTTCACTCCTAAACAAAATAGACGAATGGAGTCGCAATCAAACGATACGCAATCAAACGAGTAGATTTTGTATGCAAAACATCGAACAAGAACAGCTGATCACCAGTAGATCCTTAAGGCTTGATTTGTCGTACCACAGAATAAATAGTATACTATTCGTACTTAGCACTTATAAGTTTCGAAGAACTTGGTTGTTTACGGCTAGGATGTACCGGAACTTCTAGTGTAGCCACTAGTTGACCAAATGTTCGATATTGGGTGGGTATTTTTTGGTTTTGTTGGATTTTACTTGATTAGATATAGATTGCAATTCCTTTCGATTTGCACTCAGCAGCAAAATTTTAGTATTTATATTTACATTATTTATATTATTATGGTATTTTGTTATAATAGAGATGATTTCGTATAAATTAATTGTTTAAAGAATATTATATTGAAATCCCATTAAACTATTATATAAATTCGGCAAGCAAAGACGACATCTTCGAAAATAGCGTCAAGTTCGATCTGGTCTCGCGTTTTGGCTGTCACTTGGTTCGAACTTAGTAAAATATCAAAATCGATTTGATATTCCTCTTGTAAGTAAGTACGACTGATCGGATACACATGTTTCCATAAGCTAGAAGTGGATGTTGACAGCACGTCAAGTTCTTCGAAGTGCTTATAAGTACGACTAATCAGGCCTTTATGCTGTATGGTCCTTACGGAAGCCTAAGTTCATCAGAATGTTTCGTTTAGATTTGATCAGTTAAGGCCCAACTATACAATGCATATGCATGGTACTGACGAAAAGAGAGAAACTACGAATACACTGAATCCCATTTGCTCACCCATACCAAAGACTACAAGACTGGACACTCTCGAATTCGCCGCTTCAAAAATCGGTTTGACGTCTATTTTTTATGAACTGTTGAATTCATGTACACAATACGTGAGAGCAACCATATTGTTGTTCTTGTTTCTGTCTTTCAGTATGTTGAAAAATCAGCTGTTTCATGTTTCACCACGGACTCATTTAGTTATGAAATCAGCTTGGCTAGACGCAGTATCTTTTGAAACGGTTTCACTACTGGTATATCGATACCATCGGTGGCTACACACTGTGGTTTCTCATTTGGTTTCAACAGTCGTAAACATGTGATGACAAAGTGTGTGTGTGAAATTTAATGAATATCCAAATGTTGGCCAGAGTGAGAGAAAATATGAACACGCGTTCGGCAAACTGCGTTGCTCTTCTTTCGATTGACAACTGCTTTCTTTTGTGCGTGCAAAGAAACGCAAGAAGAAATAGAAGCAGGGTCTATTTTCGTTTCAAAAATTCTTTACATTCGATAATAGAGTGTAGACTTTTCTCTTTCTTCCTCATCTTTATCTCCCACGAACTGAGTGAAACCCATTCAAAAGATACTGCGTATAGCCAAAGCCATTGGCTTTTAAAATATAAATTTCACCATATATAAACAAAGGTGGTGAAGTTTCCCAAACCTAAAATGGTAGGTGCCAACGGATGTTTGACCCCCCAAGTGCATTAACAATGTTTAACAATACTTAATTTTCAAAAATATTAGAAAACAAATAAAAAAAAAATGCCACCATTCTGGAGTTATAAATCGTAATGTTTTTTGTCAATAGGCGGACAACTATGCATTTGCAACTACTTTATACCAAAGTAAAAATGAGAAATCAACAACCAGTACGGGGTAAAATATGGAAGCATACAATAATTACCATTATACGGAACGGGAAGTTATGTTTTATATATATTTTACACTTATAAAAAGGATAATATTTTTAATTATTTGTTTTGACGTTTCCAAAATGCACCCCCGAAAAACAAATTTTTCACCTCAACGAGGCCACAAGATTTTTACGGCGAGGCCACAAGTTTTTTGCAGCGAATCAAAGTTTCTACGGCGAGGCTACAAGTTTTTTGCAGCGAATCAAACTTTTCTTTAATAGTGTTAGTGAAATTGAAGCAAAAATGCATAAGTGTGTACACAGAATTTGCGAGTGTCCAGTCTTGTAGTCTTTGCCCATACTATGCACATGCACGGTTTCGTCAAGTTCGTACTCTCTCTTCTTGCATAGCTTGAATAAGAATATGCGGCCTGGATCGTACTTTCCGTAAAACGCAACGGAAAAAGAGTTACCATCCCCATACAAATGTGCAAATTTTTGCAATTGCAATTGCAATTTTATTTTTTTTTTTTTGTGTTTTCCTATTGAAAAGTCCCAGAAAACTTCTAACTTAACATTCATATGCATTGCGTAGATGGGCCTTTTAAAGTCTTTAAAAATTTATGATATACACCCCGTGCCAAAAAAAAGCCGCATTTGAAAAAATTGCAAATTTTCCGATTTGCAGGTAAAAAATGTTTGGAAAGGGTTTCGACTGTCAACAATTGTCCATTAACATTTGAGAAATCAGATCAGGACCATCCAAAGTCGTTTTTTAGAAGTTTTAAATAAGGTATTAAGTGAAGAAGAAAAAGGCCGTATTGTAGCACTGAGTGGAGAAACCTATTCCAATAGACAAATTTCTCAAAGAATTGGGTGTAACGAAAGCACAGTGCGACGTTTTTTAAAAAAAAATTCAAGTAACCGGAAGCATACAGAGGAAACCCGGAAGTGGTAGATCAAGAATCACTACACAGCGGGAAGATCGATCGTTGGAACGAATGTGCCTTCGAAATCGGTTCCAGACTGCTAGGGAACTAAGGAGAGACCTTCAGGAAAAGCTATCTCCAGACGCCTAAAGAATATGGGTATTCCAGCTCGCCGACCTGCCAAAAATTCGGGTTTAACAGCGGTTAGGAAGAAAAAACGGTTAGAATGGGCCAAGGTGCAAAAAAAATGGATAGCTTCTAATAGGAGAAATGTCATATTTTCTGATGAATCGAAGTTCAATTTGATTGGGCCCGATGGAAAAGTCACAGTTCGAAGGAGATCGAAGGAACGATATTCCGATGAGTGCATTCTTCGAACAGTCAAGCATTCACCTTATGTTTTGGTATGGGGATGCATAACATCTTATGGAGTTGGACAAATTTTATTGCTGGAGGTTCCGTGAATGCAGAAAAGTATAAAAATGTTATCAAAAAAGGCGTGGTTTAACAATCGAGGGGCTGAGCTGCCATGTTGAAAACACACTTTTTCAAGACGATAGTGCACCGTGCCACCGAGCTCGCTCTGTAAGTACGCTCTGTAAAACCTTTAAGTTTTACCTAAAAATGCATTCTGGGGATATTATCGATGTCCTGGATAGGAAATAGCCCATACCTTAATATCATTGAAAATTTGTGGGGAATTATGCAGCGAAAAATTCAAGAGATGTCTCCAAAATCCATCCAGGAGTTACAAATTATTATAAAGGAAGTGTGGTACGAAGAAAAAACCAAGAACCATGTCCAAAATCTCTATTAACGTGTTCGCACTAGGCCGAAATTGATACAATTTCATTTAAAATTGGCAGTGTTCGGTTTAGGCATTCCCAATTTCATTTGACGTTTCGTTTGTTTACTGCGCGAGAGTTTTGTTAACATTAGAAAACAATGGAAATTGTCCAAGTTTTACAAATAATTAACATATATATGTTTTCTAATATGGCTGTTGCGCTTTGCCCCTCGTAGCTGGTCAATTTTGTTTGACCAGTTTTCTATTAGCAAGTCGCCAGCCATTTCACCCCACAAATTTCGCTTTTTATAGCTTCTCATTTTTCGAAAAATTCTTCAATGCCACAATTGTACTAGTCAAATGTATTGCTGCTAGTTCAATACCAATTTATAACACATTCTATTACAAAATCAGGGTTGATTTTCTATTTCTAGTCAATTTCGCTTCCAATTTCGTTGAAATTGAGATAAATTTATTCACCACCTCAATTTCGTTTGACGTCCTTTTGTATGGCGAAATTGTGGACTTCATTCTCAATTTCAGCCGAAATTGTGGTAAGCAGCGAAATTGCCTAATTTTGGTCTAGTGCGAACATAGTATATGATTCAATGTTCAGAAGAGTGGAAGCTGTTTTGAAGGCCAAAGGAGGATCAACGAAATATTAAAAAAAAATTTAAGGAAAAAAAAAAGTGTAGACAGAAACCGAAGAAAACCAACATTTTTTATTTTATTACCCTTTTTTTTAAAAGGGTAAAAAAAATTAGATCTTGGGTTTTCCACCTCTTTAGCGGAAATCGAGCTGCCGGGCAACCCTTTTCTTTTTTCTTAAAGATTTTTTTACAGGTTATAGGGATCAAATAATATAAAAAAAATAAAAACTTGCAGGTAGCTTTCCTTTTCTTATTAAATTTTGCATGAGTAATGAAATGCTACTAGTGCGGCTTTTTTTTGGCACGGGGTGTATATTGAAGTGCCGTATACCAAATTAAAGATAATGAAACGGCCCTTTTGAATTAATGAACATTCTTATATATTATTCACGTATTTTTTTAAGAAAACAACGTTTGTTTGTGATTTCTTTTACCCTTTTTTACATAATCTGCATTAGCTACTTATAGGGATCAATTATTAAAAGTATTTATATATAGTTTAAAAACAAATGGCATTACCTTTCTTTTGATATCCATAACGCTAGGGTACACGCAGTAGTTTTGTATGTATACGTATCACGATTTTAAATTTCAATACGCCCTCACGCTCATATTAATCGCGAGCAGAGTTGTTTTTTTTCATCAATTGGATTTTCTCGCAATTCTACATATCTGGTTAAAAAAAACAAGATCGGGGCTAATGGCCTAAGCTAGATTTATGTCAATAAAAGTAATACAATTTTACATTGCAAAAATTAAAGTTGCAAATCCGTATGGGTGTTGTAACTCTTTTTCCGTTGTTTGTTACGGAAAGTACGATCCAGACCGCATATTTTTATTCAAGCTATGCATGAAGAGAGAGTACAAACTCGACGGAAGCGTGCATGCGCATAGTATGGTATTCAGCAAATGGATATGGCAAATGGTATTCAGTGTATTCGTAGTTCCTCTCTTTTCGTCAATATGCATGCGTATATGCGTCAATGCATATGAATTGTATGGTTCGGCCTTTTAGGCAGTCATTCACAATTCTTTTCTTACGGACATATTCGTACCCGTTCGTTATGTCTGAATTCGTCTATTTTGGTTTAGGCTTGAGGCCATGGTTACGCTACCGAGCATGCTCGGAAAGTATGTTTTTTTTTTGTTTTGTTTGTATCCCTTTCTATCTTTTACACACAAAAAAAAAACAAAAATTCCCACTTGTCGAGTATGCTCGGTACCGTAATCATGGGCTAACGAACATCAACCGCCTACAGCCAGCATTGCGGTATTATGAGAAAAAATTACAAACTATTCAAATTATTTACCGGGGCCACATGCGTTGTTATCCAAATCGATTAGTTCATCTGAGGAAAGAGAGTCGCAATTACAGCTCTGGACAGATACGTTGTGAGAGAGCTTGTCACCTTTTACTGTCATTTTGCTGGGTTTGATAATTTTACGTACTGTTAAAATTGATGGAGAATTGATAACTACATCCTCATTATTAAATAAAGATGGCTCTTCAGCAGTGCTTCTTGTAACTTCAGTTTCTGTTGAGCGACGTAAAGTAAAGCCGGTGGTGTCTTTGTTGTTCTGCTGGTTACTTGGATCAATAGAAGTAGTAGGATTGTTAACACCATTTCCAAGATCTTCACATTCATTTAAATAATTGATATGTACGGCACTATCTGAATTCTCTTTAATCAAGTTACACTTATTGTTACTACTACCGTAAAGAGTAAAACCTAGTATTCCAGTATCACAGCTGGTTGTAATTGCGGCTGAATTATGCAAAAAGTTGTTGTTGCGGGGACTTTCATTGGTACTGTTAGACTTTAAATTTAAAAAGTTCTCGGGGGTTTTACAATTTTGCATAGATTTTGACTCGATGGTAACAGAGTTAAGGGTGCCATCTTTGTGAACCATGATGCTCGGAAATGAAGGAGCTGCTTGCGGGTGTAAAAGTCTGGAATAGTTATTTCCATTATTTGCATTCCCTGGCACAATGCAAGTTCCAACTTTGGGAAGTGTAGTTTTAGCCTCAATAGTTACTGGGGAGACGTTCTTTAAGGGTGTTTCATTTAACGATATATTCGATGGAGTACAATCTGAAGAGAATTTTAAGTCACCGCATATACTTCGTAGGCAAGAGTTATCGAGTGCAGGATCTACTGATCTTTCTAGCAGTGCAGATTGCTGTATATAATTAGTGAATATCGAGTAGTCATTTTTCAATGCAGATACTTCCGATTTGGTAGAAATGCCATAGGTAAAGTGGTTCTCCTGGGAACTTTCAGTAGCCAGCATGTGGTCCTTGTGATGACATGGCTGTGGATTAATGTTGGAGGTTGGATTGAAAACTCCATTGGAGAGTACTGTAAAATCATCCATTTTAATCATAGGAAAACATAGCCATGAAAAAGGGTGTTCGATAGTTGATTGATTTTAACTCTGTAAATTGAAAAGACAATTATTCAGCATCGTCTGATACTCTTACTAATAACAAACTGGTAAGGATGTGCATACGGCCTAGCTTCAAGCTTCCGGTAAAGTTTTTTGTAAAAGTGGGCGTTGCACCACGCCTACCAATAGAAATAATAAGTACATGTATGTAGTTGAAATAAAAAATAATAAGTTATACAAAACATTTATTCCTATGGTAATAAATGTATTTTTAAGGACTATACTGTATAATTACTGCACCAGTGGGTGGACCACGCCCACTATTGGAACAACAATAATTTGTTGTTGTAATATAACCCATGAAAAACCCTTTTCAGACTATGTAAACCAAAAGTGGGGGGATAACGCGGATAATGTTACTCTGAACTTATTATGTGGCATTTCAAGTACCGGTACTAATTGTTTTTGGGCGTGGCCCAACACCAACTTGTATCAAAATCTCTACCGTAAGCTTTAAGATGTAAGGTATTTCGGCTACGGCCAGACCTTCACTAGTTTGAATATTCGCAAAAACGCAGGAGAGAACCTGAATTCATCAACTCGCTACGTTACGTTAAGACGCGATATACGATACACATTTTGATACGTTTTAAGTAAAATGACCTTATGGCCTTCTAATACGGTGTTTCCATAAAAATTGAAAAAGAGTTAGCGGCTTTCGAACATCGGTCATCAAGTCAAGTGTTCAATACCAAAACTGATTTTCGATTATTGCTATTCTGGATAAATTTGCAAGTTTACAAAAACGAGGAAGTAAAAATTCTTTACATTTAAGAAACAATAAATATTTTTTAATAATCGTATATCGCAAATATACATATAATGATTAAAGCCATACGAATGATGATGATGAGTGAAAACAGAACTTCGTGGAAAGTGGAACCTATTAAGCAATAAAATAAAATGAATTCCCCAAATAAAAAATATCTGCTATTTGGTATCAAATATAATGAAAACATAACAATTATGCAAACCAATGCTTGTTTTGTTTGTTGATTTTGGCAGTGTTTTTGTATATAAGATTTATCTTTGAGGGAAAGGGAAAGAGGTCTAGTATTTCGAACTAGATGAATTTAGCCCTAAACTGGTGCCAAACTGCTTCAGAAAAAATATTTCTCTTTTGTTCAGAACTGTTTCATTAAGTTCAAGTCAACTTAAATTTTAACAGGTAATTTTATTATAGTAAGTAAATAATAGTGACTTCGTTTTGACATAAAACAAGATTTAGAAAAATTAGTATTGCTCGATTATAAAAGGAGAAAACGACTAGAATAACTAATGAAACCTCTTGGCCTCCAAAATATTCAATGAATATAGTATAAAATATTGTGTTCAGAATAGAAAATTTTGTGGTCAGAATATTTTACGTTACATGTTCAGAATATGTGTGATTAGAACATGCGTTACATGCTTAAAATCTAGTTCTAATTTTTTGTTTAATGGTATGTCTTCTAATGGAGGTGGTGGTTGGGTGCCGTATACTTTTTTTCTAATAAAATTATAATCAAACCACTAACTAAAAAGGGTTAAGGGGACTAAAAAGGATCTAAGGTTTATCTCATGTATTGGCCCCTATAAGTGTGGTGGGGCAAACTTTGGATGAGGATGCAACAAGATGTAAAAATATTATTATACATTTTTCAATTTATGCACTAAACTCTTTAATAGTTACATAGTATTCTAGAATGTTAGGAGACCAAAGTATATCTTATGTTTTATATATAATATGTTACTATGTATCCATTAAGACTTGTTTCATCTTAAACATGGCCTGGACGAAGCTTGAATCCTACTTCCTGATTTATATATCACATGTGCCCATTGTACCTATTCGAGTAGATCAGCATATACATATGTATATATAAATGAGTATATCAGCATTTATATATATTGCTCTATTTTCAATAAGTTTAGCTGTTTTTGGGTTTTTTAGGTTTTGGTGTCAAACCAATATTGTTGGAGAGCTCTTGCCATCCTTTATTCACGGTAAAGTTTATCAGCTTTAGGCCTCGTGCAGACAGAAAGCGGAGCTGAGTTGAGCTTATCGGCGGCCATTAACTACTTGACATTTTTAGCAGTACGCAGACAGAAAACGTAGCTTATCCTATTAGAATAATATATATTTCTCTTATTCCATAGTGCAGAATGCAAAGCAATTTCACTTATTAAAATTTCGCAATCCATTGCATCAACTCGTTGGCACCACGCAACCAGGAATACGAAAATCGAATATTATTTTGATTTTCAGCAGCTTATCAGCGCTGATCTAAACAAACAAAAGTGCATGAACAAATCAGCTCAGCTCAGCTAAGCGCTGATAAGCTCCGCTCCGCTTATCAGTGTGCGCGTATCTATTATGCCTTGAACACAATTGGACGAACAAAACACTAAACACAAAATCAACTGTCAAATTTACACAGGCTCTTATGGGATTCAAGAAAAAAATGAGTTATCTACGAACATTTGTGTTTAGATAAAGAAACGCATGTCCGTGAGATAGCTCTATTTCTATTTTGACAGCTTTTGTGCACAAGCTCTTCTTCTGCTTATGTATATATTCAAATTGTTTACACAAGAGAATTGACAGAAATGACAGATTTTGTTTTTTGTGCGCGAGGCCCAATTGTGTGCGTGTTCTAAGCAAAAGATACAGAGACAAATGTGTTTAGTGTTTTGTTCGTCCAATTGTGTTCAAGGCATTACGTGCAATATGTTTGTTTGATCAGCGCTGATCAGCTCAGCTCCGATTTCTGTCTGCACGAGGCCTTAGTCTGGACTCGTATGGAGGTAGACTCCTGGTCGGATCCCAATGGAGATTTCGCAAGCAAAATAGTTGAAACTGTTTTTGCACTGACTCGATTTGCGAAATGCAACAATTCAAATTTGGGCCCAAATAAAGTAAAGCTAATAAACTTACCATTTTTACTGCATTGAGGGATTATGCTTAATAGTACTTTTATTCTGGATCTACTTCAAGGCGCTACTAACAAATCATACTTCTCATAAATTCTATTCATACTTCAAATTTATATTCCTCATTATCATAGCAGAACATATGATTTCCTGCACTTAAGCATCGGCGTCAGCACATATCGAAGTTATATTTCAGATTGATCGAAATTTGCATTCAAAATTTGCTCTAATAAGGCTAAGTTTAAGTGACCTTTGACGCCAAAGTTCTACGAGTACACGCATCAAACCGGTATCGTTGGAAAGCTCTCGGTGACCCTTCATCAACGATATATAGCGCATATAATTATATTTCAGATTGATCGAAATTCGCATTCAAAAATTGCTCTGATATTCACCTCGTGTAGGCAAAGTTTAGGCAACGAGTATGTGTCATGAAGAGATTACAAAGGCAAATTCAAGGTCGCAACATTTTCAAGATTAGCTACAGCGATTAGGGACATACCAATTGGTTGGACTCGAACTGCGTTTGATAATGTTTATATAGCATACACACTTATTTATTTAACTTAGCGCACGTAGACACTTGTATGTTTACGGGCCAGGAATTGCGGGACCCCGCACAATGCACAGGGAACCATGGGGAATACAGGAGGTCCTGGCAATAAACATATGTGCTGAACTGAACCCAAGACGGAAAGTTAGAACCCAGAGCATTGTCGTAATGTCGATAGTCAAGCTGCTATTAAGGCACTAGCATTCTATAAAATAACACCAAACTAGTGTGGGAATGCCTAGGAAAACTTAATATTCTGGGCAAAGAAAACAAACGGAAACTGCTTTGGGTTCCAGGACAAGCAGGAATAATAGGTAATGAGCTAACAGACGAGCTGGCGAGAAAGGGTGCGAGTAACCCATTGGTGGGGCCGGAACCGTATTGTAATATCGGCCTGCCCACGTACATGGAGGAGAGCAGAAGAGAGGAAGTAGCCAAAAGAAACTCCTGCTGGAACGAAACTCTTGAGCTCAGACAGCCGAAACTCCGAATTGGACGATACAATCCGAAAGGGGCAAAGCTCTGCCTTGACTTCACTAAAAACAACTTAAGAATACTGACGGGGTTTCTCACCGATCATTGTAGACTTAAGGAACGTCTCGAGAAATTGGGCATTGAGACAAGAGACGATTGCCGCTTCTGCGAAAACGGCCATGAGACACCGGAGTATTTGCTCTCCGAATGCGAGGCTGTCATTCGGAGAAGAATAGAGCACTTGGACTGACCTAGGTATCAATAACTCATATACCTACAACCCGCTTGGCATATTGATCTTCCTGAAAAACGTAAGGTTAGAGGAAACATTGTAATATACACAACATATACATACATATATGCACAACAGATCTTTTGTGAGGGGTGTCAATTTCCCCCCGTTTAGACGGGAAGGGCCATTTTATAAAAATTCGACTTAACATCGAAAAGAAAATATTCAAAATTAATGGTTTGATCTAGATAACTTTTGCTTGCTGATTTTCAAAGCCAAATATCCGCTTCTTAATATCCTTTTTAAATTAGGTTCCTATGTCAAACAGTTTTTGAGAAAATTAATGTCAAAGTTAAAATTTGGAAAAAAAATTCCGAAAAAAAATTTTTTGTCGCAATTTTTTTTAAAAATTATGGTATTAACTATAAATATTTTTCCGACCATAAAATTCTGTAATCAATTCTAGAGAGAATGCTTCAAACCGGAAGGATTTATGTTTTGTAATTTCCGAGAAAAGTGAAAATTACGAAGCATACTTTCCCTTCAAATACCCATTTTTTGACTACTTGTGTTTTATTACTGGTGCAAAAATATGAAAGAAGACTGCTTTTTTCCAAATTTTAACTTGGACATTAATTTTCTCAAAACCTACTCGACATAGGAACCTAATTTAAAAAGAATATTAAGAAGCGGATATTTGGCTTTGTAAATCAGCAAGCAAAAGTTATCTAAGTCAAACCATTATCTTTTAATATTTTTTTTTCGATGTTAAGTCGGGTTTAAAGAAAATGGCCCCTCCCGTCTAAACGGGGGGAAATTGACCAACCTCCCATAAGATTTTTTTCTTGTCTCGACCCAACCTACACGCCCTAGTCTTCTGTCCCCTCTTATGCGAAACACCCTGTATAAATACGCCACATGAAGTGTTCCATCCCTCTAGCGTCGTTCCCTTTATTCAATTTCAATGGAATATGATGTATACCGATTTGTAGGTATTTTTCTTCTCTACTGCACAAAAAAAATGGAGATGAAATTTTATTTGCATTAAAAGATATCAGGTAATACGTCTCAGTACATAAGCATTGTTTATCAACTGTATGTTGTTAAGGACAAAAAAGAATCTAAACGCAAAATTTTGTTGCTGAGATTTCTTGTGCGCATACGAAGACGAATTTGTTAATTGAGTAAGAAGAAGAAGTGTTGTTGCTATTCATAGACGAGTAGTCAATTTGAATTTTATATTATTATTATGTATATATATATATATATACAATGAATGTATATATATACAATATATATACAATGTATGTATATATATAAAATATATATATATATACAATGTATGTATATATATACAATATATTAAGAATTAATTACAAATGGGAATTGCTCGACATTTCGATCACGATCGACCCTAGTATTAATAATACTGCTGAATTGAAATTTGGCTTCGTCGACAGCAAACATTTTGGTTGGCCTCATCCTCTCTGCATGAACTCAACACTAATTGAATGTTGACAACTTTGTAAATACAATTTCTCCTAAAATCACGATTCTGATAATATAGTATACCTCTAGATAAGTATGTAGGTTAATTAAATGAACATTTTACTTGGAAAAATATTAATGAATGGAAAAAAGTTTTTAAGCTTGTTAAACAACTTTTTTGCTATCGTATGGAGTTATAGACGTCGAACATTGAACTTCTTATCTCCTAAACTATTAAATATATCCGAATAGGATTGGTACTAATTGGTTATAAAGGAATTTGTTTATGTAAATTAAAATTTTGTTGGAAAACCATTACTTTTGGAGAAAAACCACTTTTTATAATTTTAGTACTTTATTCCCATTAATTTTTTCCTAAGAATAATGTGAACTAGCCCATACATTTTTCTTTATTTTAAGAGAGTGGAGGCTATTACCTTACCTCCGAAAAAAAACCTTACGCTCTACGTAAAAATTGCCGTAGTTTTCTTAAAAATGATAAATGTGTATGAGAAACTGGACGAAAATAACAACAAAATCGGACCGTTTTAGCAAAGACAAACTCAGTGCTAAACAACATCGATTTGACGCAATTTCAGAAAAGTCGATTTGACGCTTGACGCCGTGGCGTTGCAACCAAACTAATTCTATACTCTCACTGACGCCGAGCTTTCGCTCTTTTTTCGGAAATGTGTTGCCTACCTTTCATTTCGGAGATTGTACGTCTGTGGTTGCTCTACAACGCTCCAAAACAACTCCATTCACCCACACAATCACCGGATCTTAATCCAATTGGAGCGCATAATCCGAATGCATACAATTACAAACAAAGCAAATCAAAACTGTATTACTGAAGGAATGGGCTAAAATATCGCCCATTGGTTATTCAATGCCTGCAGAAGTTTTGAAACGAAGCGGATACCCTACCACATACTGAAATTGTATTCTTATTTTTTATAATGTTTTCTATAATGAGCAGAGACACTCTTCTTTTCTTTTTCTGCTCGCTTCGCTCATAGGTAACGGTATTTTTCCCGTTATCTTTGTAAAGAAGCAAGTCAATGGCAACAAGTTTTGTATCTGCTTTCCAATAGAAATGCGTAACTTATATCCTAAGAAAAGTTCTATGAAGATTCAATTTTTTCAAATGCTACCAATGATAATCAACAATGAAGAAGGGAGCGGAGACCCCTTTGAGACTCATGAGCGGATGTCCCTTTTTCTAGCCAGTGTACATACGATGGTGGTCCAGTAAGTACTTAGCCTCATCACCCGATGATTGCCACGATCGCAAGAGAAATTTACTACCGTGTAGTACATTGCTCTAAACAGCTACTTCAATATTTCAGCAGAATCGGACTCGTAGTTTTGTTTCGACGGGTGTGGAAGCGGGTGTGTCCGCGTATTTTAGAAAAATGGAAAAAGAGCAATATAAGTCGGTGATTCGATTCTTGTTTTTTTCGAAGGGAAATCGCGCAGTGAAATAAAGAGCGCTTGGATGCTGCGTACGGTGACTCTTCTCCTTCGATGGCGAAAGTCAAAAACCGACTGATATTGCCGACCCGCTTGCACACGTGGTCAAAACAAAACTAGGAGTAAAAAAAAACAAAAATCACCGACTTTTGATTGACATCATTTACAATGATTGACATTATTTACAATAATGTAAAGAAAGTTTGTCTGACATTTGCTCTTTTTCATTTTAGGCTGACGTTCTTCAAGAGAGTCGACGCACTGAGTTCTGACTTTCCGTCAGTTTGCTGTGCTTCAGCACTTTAGAGTAGACACAATGATAGCTACAAGCGATATCTACAACTCAACTGTCAAAATGGGATCTTATGGGAAGCGAGAAAAAAATTAAATTTCCCCTTAAACTTTTTTCTCGCTGATAGGGTAGCCACATTGATAGCTACAGCTCTCAACTGTAAAAATTACGTGGGCTGTTATGGTAAGGCCATGGTTACGCTAACGAGCTAAACTCGGTGGGAATTTTGTTTCAATTTTTGTGATCGGAGTCCGTGCAAAAGAGTGGTTACCCTTGTTCTCGACCCACAACAGCAACCCGTCTACTACACAAACGAGAAAACGTATTATTTGAGCTGTAGTTTTCGATGTGATGAAGCACCAAATGTTCATATTAATTGAAATGTGTTATACATATTAAACATATATAAAGGCGTAATATTTTGGATAATTGATAAATTTATCTGTTCATTCCATTTTTTCACTACACTCCATTTTTTAATACTTTTGTGAATATTGAGACTAAGCAAACACCGATGTGCTTGGTGTACGCTAGACCGAGTTTTCGTGAACGGCTTTTTCTCGTTTCTCATAAGGACCCATGTTATTTTTGCGGTTCATTTTGTATTCATAACATAAGTCCACAAAGAAAAAAAGACGAGTTATATCGCTATGATATTAGAACGACGGTTAGCGAATGGAACCATAAGGCCGTGGTTATGCTATCGAGTTTTGCTTGGCAAGGACTTTTTTTTTTGTTGTTTTGTGTGTTTACGAGAATTAAGAGAGAATTGTTTACACACAAAACAACAAAAAAAAAGTCCTACTTGCCAAGCAAAACTCGATAGCATAATTACGGCCTATATATCGCATTCTCTCTTTTACACACAAAACAACCAAAAAAACTCGGTAGTGTAACCACGGCCTAAGCGAGAAAAAAATTTAATTTCCCCTTCGTCTCCAGCGATTTGGTAGCTAAACGTCGTTCTCATATCATACCGATATAACTCGTCTTCTTTTGTTTTGTTGACTTATGTTGTAAAACACAGACATTACAACAAATAGAAAATTAACTGCAAAAATAACACAGGTTCTTATGAGAAACGAGAAAAAGGAAATTGTTAACGATTGCAGAGTCTACAACGGCATATCTGTACAAAATTACAATTTTATGCTAGTGTTTTTTGTGAACTTTGTTTGTGTAAATATTTTATAGGGCATATAATTTATTTATTGCTCACAAATATCACAAAAGAATATTTGGGACACACAAACTATTTTCTAAATAAACTCACAGACAACTGTCGGTAGCGACAATGGTGTTGTATTTACAACATTAATCTTTGCAAGCAAATGATAGCGCTAATCGCTATAGATACCTTTGCGTTTAATCGCCAGCGTTTGACAACTCCATTCGCTTGTAACTATTTTGTGTCTACCTTAAAGCCGTTAAGACTTGTGGCCTCAGAACTTTGAACTTTGTTTGTGTAAATATTTTATAGGGCATATAATTTATTTATTGCTCACAAATATCACAAAAGAATATTTGGGACACACAAACTATTTTCTAAATAAACTCACAGACAACTGTCGGTAGCGACAATGGTGTTGTATTTACAACATTAATCTTTGCAAGCAAATGATAGCGCTAATCGCTATAGATACCTTTGCGTTTAATCGCCAGCGTTTGACAACTCCATTCGCTTGTAACTATTTTGTGTCTACCTTAAAGCCGTTAAGACTTGTGGCCTCAGATTTACTTTTTTATACTTGCCATGCTTCTTATGTGCGTTACAACAATGGACAAAATTAATATACGAATCCTTTCACTTTCGGGTAATCTTTTATTTATACTTAGTTATACATTTCATTTTCGGATACTATAACCTGGATGGGAACTGTAAAAATCAGCCCAACTTTATTATACCACCAATTAGATATTAAATTTTAAAAGAGATGGCAACTCTAACACTCACCGATGGGTTATACAGATTACTCACATCTGTAGCTGGGATTTGTGCAGCACGCATTGCCAAGAAGAGCGAGAGCAAAAACCAGTTGTTTAAAATAACTTTTATTGTAGACGATTGACCAAGATTTTAAGCAGTACTTTCAAAATCAGATGTAGACAGATATTTTATTTTACAACCGATTATTAATTAAACACACAAACAAAAAAAAGCGGTTTTCACAAATTCCATCAATTATTTTTTGGTCCAGGATTTGGATTTTTTTATATTCCCACATTGCCATAAAATTATATGAGAAAAATAAAATTTGCGAATGAATAAGCTAGTTAATTCTAAAAAAAGAAAACATCAGAAAGATTTGCGACTCTCCGCACCCTCCTGAAATTGTTAATGTTCTGGTTTGTTTCCGTTTGCAGCAATCGTACGGAGCTTTGAAATTATTTTCTTTATTATCCTATTACCCTGTTACTTTATATTTTCTTCGCTCTGCTGCTCCTTCAAAGAGAACGTGATAAAATTGTTGGGGATATATACTGCAAAAGCAGTGCAAACAAATAAACTATTTAAAATAAGGATCAAAGGTAAAAGAAACTCGTACTAGCGGATCTGGGATGAGATGAGATGAAAGACTGGGAACGCAAAAAAAAGAATGCCGAGATTGCCTAGCTAACAAAACTGGAGCTCTGTCGCGTGGTGTCTTAGGTTCGCGGAAAGATGCAGCTGATGTTGGTTAAACTCCAAGCGCAAAATTGTTTGGTTATGAACTTCCAACTAATCCACAATCCAACTAAACTCAGGCAGCCAATCTATATTTCGAAGTCGAGCGACAAAGACAACAGGAGCCCCGGACGCTGATAGAAAAAGCTCGTACTCGGCGAACAAATTGCAGTTTTTCTGTCACTCTACAAAGCAAAGCTCATGGACCCGAGAGAGGAGCACGGTAATAGGGGTTGCTATGACACAATATGACGATGTATTGCGACAACCGCGACGCGACGATTGATAATTATTGTACTTTAATTTTAACCGCTTTCTGGGCTTTGTTCTAGAAATAATTATATTTTCTAGTAGCTGTTTATGCCTTTATTTTATTTATTTTACCGTCTTAACATTTATTAGCGAAATATAGAGATTTAAGCAATTTGTTTGGACGATTCTTTAAAATTAGGTCTGTAGGGCAAATTTTTACTCTCGGTCTCGATTCACACTTCACGATAAGTAGTACATCAAAGCGACGGAATGAAAATGGAGCAAAGCAGAAAGAAGAAAACGAAAGCATTAACATGTTTATTGGAGCCCCCCCTATACGAGGGGAGCGCAGCAAAGCAACACACCACAAGTTAAGCGAAAAGCAAGTTTCGATTTCGTCTGTTCTAATTTTGAGTAAGAATGCCGTTGCATATGTGTGACTAGTACAACGAAATGGAAGAGGCATGATTTTTGCATGGTATCGCCAACGCACGGAATTTGTTCATGGCCTTTAAATATCGGTTGAAGAACAAGGACAGCCAGCACATTACGAATTCGATAAATTAAGCTCGCCAAAGCTTCAAGCACAGAGCTTTAATGTGTTTTATAATTATGGTCTGTCTCTACTCCTAATTCAAAAGCGATTGCTTTCTGTATTGAAGTGTGAGAAACATCGAGAGGTAAAAAAAGATTGCAGCTCGTAGTCATGGATGTACACTAAATATGTGGTTTGGTTGTTTTAGTTTTTTATGCTGATTACAACACCATTAAACGCATTAAAACTTCTGATATCGGTTACTTATATTAAAGTCACTGCTTAACTGTCGTCGAAAATTGCTGGCACCGTTCCTAAAAAAATCACTAAAACGTTCAACTCGGAACTTTATCGTTACTGAATCACTCCAATTTTGGCTTAAATAGTGTTGATGTTTTTGTTGCTAGTGATGCAGAACCTAAATCATCTCCCGCCTACCCTGGTTTTTAGTTATAGGCCTTTGAAATTATTTGCCAAATTATTATTAATTTGTTGTTGTTTATTTTTTATGCTAATTACAACAACAATGAAAAATATTTTCTCTGGTATAGTTATCGAGCTATAGCCATTCGAAAATTGGAATTCGTATCACTCTATATCCTAAACTATGAAAGATATCAATGCCATGGATAATAAATAAATTCTACCAGATTATAATGGACAAAAATTTCATTCCAACAATATTTCTTCCTTGTATTGTTAAGCTCTTAAAACAACACCCATTGGTGGGTGTCACATTGGACATCTTGAGGCCGCCTCAGAAAAAGCTGTTTACGTTGCATCCTGTCACACTACAAAAAATTGTGCGCATCCTCAAACTCGTGTACGTGCAAGCGGTTGAGATGTGTTTGTAAGCGCTTTCATTTCAACTAAAGCACGGTACGGAATGATTGATTTGACGTGTCAGTAGCATAAGATATGTTGTACTTTACGTACCCTCTATCTAATCTACCGTATATTCTACCTGCATGAGTTCGCGCTATTCGAATGTAATGTAATGTAATGCAACCTTTTTATACATCTTGGTTTTTATTTATAATTCTAAGAAATGTATCCTTTCTTTCCAGAATATTCTTTTGGGTCAATTGATCAATATAATAATTTGTTTTAAATATGAATACGGAATATTTTCATATTTAAGAAATAAGTTTCTAGAGCTTAGTTAAGTTTTCTAAGCTTTGTTTAAGTTTCTAGAATTATTCTAATAATAATTATAATAATAATAATAATTACATAATACAATTAAATTCTAAAAAGAAAACAGTAAAGTAAGAAAAAACATGAAATCAGTTTTTCCATTCCATACATTATTTATTTCTACCGGCATGCATGTTTTCTTAAGCGAAGCCCTTGCTGTGGCTGCTACGCATAACAAAACAGAAATGAGAAGGCAACAGATATGAAAAATTTTCTGACCGTGCTTCAAGTTTTTATACATGTGTTAGTGTTTGACGCTCGTGAGGCAGCCAAAATTTTAGCGCTAACATTGAGGCGAACGTGGATCGAAAGCTGTTCCACTTTTTGCTATCAACCAATCAGAGCGTGTGAGTCTGGCGCATAGATGCCCAGTGTGACACTCACCATTTGACTGCAAACGGAGAATAAGACTTTCAACCGATTTCCCTTTAAAAAATTCCGTTATCTTAAACATTCGATACCTAACATTCCATATCTAACATTCCATATCTTAAACAGTCGAAGTATCCACTAATAAAAAATATGAACACTGGCCTGCTTAAAAATAACCGAAATAACTCAAAGCAGCTTCATTGTCTTCATTGTAAGCAAGTCGTCATTATATTACAACATTTAGCAACATTTTCAGTTGTAAAAAACTTGCAAATATCGTAATATTTATTTTAGGAACAGTAGTTTTAATTTCATTTAATTATTTTTATTTCTCTAAACCTATCTCGTTTTCTCTGCGTTACAAAATAAAGAACAAAACCAATATACCCTTTCTTTTCCTGTGTAGGGCATATAAATAATATAAGGAAGTTTGCATCAGAGATAATTAGCTCTGCTTTGGATAATACAAAATAATAATTTTCTTTCTGAAAATATTCTGTTTTATCATTAATTCCATATTATTTATTTTTCCAATAAATTTCGAACAATAATAATAATAATTATGTTACATGAAATAAAAATAAGTATTACGCAAATATTTAACAGCAACCTATGTTGTTCTGTATGATACGAGAGAAAATATCATATAGCGAATTAACGGCAGCGGGAACCAGAGATAATCAGATAGGACACTTCGAATTCGTCGCAAAAAAACACATGGCATTTTCACTAACACTACAATAAAATATTGTGATTTTGTGCCAAAAACTTGTACTTCGCAGTAAAAAACTTGTACTTTGCTGCAAAAAATTTGTAATTCGCCGAAAATAAATTGATCGAATAAAAATATTATCCTTTTTATATGTGCAAAATATATACATATAAAACATAACACCATATGGTGGTATATATTCCATACCACCATATAATGCATATTCCATATAATGGTAAATAATGTATGCCTCCATATTTTACCCAGTATTTTGTTTATTTATTTCTCATTATTACTTTGGTATAAAGTTTTTTTTTGTTGCAAATGCATACTTCACCCTTTCACAAAAAAATTACGATTAATAACTTCAGAATGTTCGCATTTATATTTTTTCATTTGTTCTCCAATATTTTTCAAATACATAATGTTATACATCTTTGATGCACTTGGGGGGTCAAACTTCCGTTGGCACTGACAATTTTACCCTCAGTAAATTCACAAACTTTGTTTATTAATGGTGAAAATATCAAACAAATTAGAATTTGAATTGATTGGCCGCCGGATTATAATACCAGAGATCTGCTGATGATTAGAAATAAATCCTATAAGATAAATTATTTATTGTTGTTTTTGATTAGTGAAAATCAAAAAGAAAATAAGCATCTTATATTAACATGTTTTTCTCTAATGGGTGGAAAGCGCAGATGCGTAAAGCACAGCGTTTTTCTATTTCACTCATTTTCCATATTAAGTAAATAGAAATTGCATTGTCTACATTTACATAATTTATTTTAATTTTCGTTTCGTTCCAACCTATTACCAATATATTTGCATATGTACATATATAGGCATTGCAAAAAGAATAAGAAAAATATACCATTTTCATACATTACAAGAAAATTGAAATTACGGATTTGAATGCATATTCTCAAATTTACTTGAATCGCTACCATCAACGCGGATGGCACTTTAGCAACATCCTGTTGCTTTCTCTCAATTTGTCTGATCCGTTCATCACATTCCTCTTTGATAATCTTATCCTTGGAATGAATCACTGATTGGAGCTGTAAGAGCCTGTTAAAAAAGTAGTCAAGCTCAGCAAGAATTAACCATTGCAGCTATCTTCGATTTCTTCTCTTTTAATGCACACAGTTCACATATATGCAATTGTGCGTGCCTTATTCAAGCACAAAACTACTGCAGCAAGGAGGTCTGCGGTTAAAAAAAAGTATAAAAACTCATCTTATTTTACTGTATGTAATTTATAGACACCAACCTCATTTTTCAACCTATCTAACCCATAAACATTATTCCAAACGCCGACACGTAATTGGAAAAGTTCCACATTGCCTTATTTGCGTTACTGTGCTGATCCTACAGCAATAATTTTAAATCATCTGCGGTAGTTTTACCATTTTTGTTTCTCCTGGCATATCTTCATAATCTGCATGAAATGAATTAACTTATTTGTGTTTTTATTAAAATTACACTCAGTCTTACCATACCTTAAGGCCTGATTAGTCGTAGTTGGCAAAGACTACAAGACTGGAAACTCTTTTTTCGCTTTGAATGTGTTGGTGAAATCAGGCTTGGGTGTTGCAGATTACAAAAACAAAACGCATGTAATTTTGACAGTTCGGGAACGAATTTTGACAGTCCGGGAATTTGTTTACAAAATATTTTGAGAGAGGAATGCAACTCTTGTTCTTCTTCACAACAATAAGCCAGAAATATGATTTTTCAAATACGTAAAAAAGACCAAGGAGCCAGTTTTAAAAACAACGCACGCTTCTAGAAATGTACATGAAACCTTTTTTAAGTCTTATAATTGCACAATATTGAATATTTTGCAAGTAAAACGAAGTTAAATTTCATAAAAATTGCTCATTTCACAAATTTAGTCAGCTGTTTTTAACTTACCACGCGTATTTTTAGCCGAAAGAGATGCCAACGTATTCAACATGTTTTGTTGAATATTGATCTGTGATTTACTTTAATATTTACTGAATTGTGATTTTAGTTCTTTTGGTCTTTAATTTAAACGAATTTAATTTGAAATGCATGAATTGAGAATTTCTTTATGTTTAATTAATTTGAATTTAAATATATGAATTGTAAATTTATTTGTGTTAACACATTTTAATTTAAATAAAAGAGAAATGAAAAATTACAAAAATAAATAAGTTTACATTACTTTTTAATATTTCCAAACAGCTTAGAAATCGTCAAAAACTCGAGAACTTATAAATGGAAAGTAGTTTTTCTATTAATGTTTACTTAAAAACCAAAAAAATAATTACTAATAAAGTTGTGTCATTGGTATCCCTGCCACTAACTCACCCCATCATTTTGTGGTGGTGTGGTAACAAAGCAAATCGGTTTACCTTTTCAGATATCATGCTTTGTGATAGCCTGTTTTAGCTTGTAACAAGTCGACAATTTCACCATAAAATTCACATACACTGTATGTGAACACGCGGACGGACATTTTTTTGAGCTCTCTCACGAAATAAGAGGAGTTTCCAGTGTTCCTAGTGTTCGAAATTTGGTATTTTTATAGTTTTGTGGGATTTTACTAGATTGCAATGGGCTTCGATTTGCAATCAGCAGCAAAATTTTAGTATTTATATTCACATTATTTATATTATAATGGTATTTTGTTATAATAGAGATGATTTCGTATAAATTAATTGTTTAAAGAATATTATATTGACATCCCATTAAACTATAAATTCGGCAAGCAAAGACGACATCTCCGAAAATAGCGTCAAGTTCGATCTGGTCACGCGTTTTGGCTGTCACTTGGTTCGAACTTAGCAAAATATGAAAAACGATTTGATATTCCCCTGGTATGGCCCATATTACATTGCAAACAGTTGTTCGATCAAACAGTCACATTGTTATTGTTTTCTGTATAAAGCTGTCAACTCTCAGTTCATCCGTGAGAGAATGAAAACGGATGAACTGTTGGCACAGCAAATCAAAGACTACAAGACTGGACACTCGCAAATTCTGTGTACACACTTATGCATTTTTGCTTGAATTTCACTAACACTATTAAAGAAAAGTTTGATTCGCTGCAAAAAACTTGTAGCCTCGCCGTAGAAACCAAAGACTACAAGACTGGACACTCTCGAATTCGCCGCTTCAAAAATCGGTTTGACGTCTATTTTTTATGAACTGTTGAATTCATGTACACTATACGTGAGAGCAACCATATTGTTGTTCTTGTTTCTGTCTTTCAGTATGTTGAAAAAATCAGCTGTTTCATGTTTCACCACGGATTCAGTTAGTTATGAAATCAGCTTGGCTAAGCGCATATCTTTTCAAACGGTTTCACTACTGGTATATCGATACCATCGGTGGCTACACACTGTGGTTTCTCATTTGGTTTCAACAGTCGTAAACATGTGATGACAAAGTGTGTGTGAAATTTAATGAATATCCAAATGTTGGCCAGAGTGAGAGAAAATAGGAACACGCGTTCGGCAAACTGCGTTGCTCTTCTTTCGATTGACAACTGCTTTCTTTTGTGCGTGCAAAGAAACGCAAGAAGAAATAGAAGCAGGGTCTATTTTCGTTTCAAAAATTCTTTACATTCGATAATAGAGTGTAGACTTTTCTCTTTCTTCCTCATCTTTATCTCCCACGAACTGAGTGAAACCCTTTCAAAAGATACTGCGTATAGCCAAAGCCATTGGCTTTTAAAATATAAATTTCACCATATATAAACAAAGGTGGTGAAGTTTCCCAAACCTAAAATGGTAGGTGCCAACGGATGTTTGACCCCCCAAGTGCATTAACAATGTTTAACAATACTTAATTTTCAAAAATATTAGAAAACAAATAAAAAAAAATGCCACCATTCTGGAGTTATAAATCGTAATGTTTTTTGTCAATAGGCAGACAAGTACGCATTTGCAACTACTTTATACCAAAGTAAAAATGAGAAATCAACAACCAGTACGGGGTAAAATATGGAAGCATACAATAATTACCATTATACGGAACGGGAAGTTATGTTTTATATATATTTTACACTTATAAAAAGGATAATATTTTTAATTATTTGTTTTGACGTTTCCAAAATGCACCCCCGAAAAACAAATTTTTCACCTCAACGAGGCCACAAGATTTTTACGGCGAGGCCACAAGTTTTTTGCAGCGAATCAAAGTTTCTACGGCGAGGCTACAAGTTTTTTGCAGCGAATCAAACTTTTCTTTAATAGTGTTAGTGAAATTGAAGCAAAAATGCATAAGTGTGTACACAGAATTTGCGAGTGTCCAGTCTTGTAGTCTTTGCCCATACTATGCACATGCACGGTTTCGTCAAGTTCGTACTCTCTCTTCTTGCATAGCTTGAATAAGAATATGCGGCCTGGATCGTACTTTCCGTAAAACGCAACGGAAAAAGAGTTACCATCCCCATACAAATGTGCAAATTTTTGCAATTGCAATTGCAATTTTATTTTTTTTTTTTTGTGTTTTCCTATTGAAAAGTCCCAGAAAACTTCTAACTTAACATTCATATGCATTGCGTAGATGGGCCTTTTAAAGTCTTTAAAAATTTATGATATACACCCCGTGCCAAAAAAAAGCCGCATTTGAAAAAATTGCAAATTTTCCGATTTGCAGGTAAAAAATGTTTGGAAAGGGTTTCGACTGTCAACAATTGTCCATTAACATTTGAGAAATCAGATCAGGACCATCCAAAGTCGTTTTTTAGAAGTTTTAAATAAGGTATTAAGTGAAGAAGAAAAAGGCCGTATTGTAGCACTGAGTGGAGAAACCTATTCCAATAGACAAATTTCTCAAAGAATTGGGTGTAACGAAAGCACAGTGCGACGTTTTTTAAAAAAAAATTCAAGTAACCGGAAGCATACAGAGGAAACCCGGAAGTGGTAGACCAAGAATCACTACACAGCGGGAAGATCGATCGTTGGAACGAATGTGCCTTCGAAATCGGTTCCAGACTGCTAGGGAACTAAGGAGAGACCTTCAGGAAAAGCTATCTCCAGACGCCTAAAGAATATGGGTATTCCAGCTCGCCGACCTGCCAAAAATTCGGGTTTAACAGCGGTTAGGAAGAAAAAACGGTTAGAATGGGCCAAGGTGCAAAAAAAATGGATAGCTTCTAATAGGAGAAATGTCATATTTTCTGATGAATCGAAGTTCAATTTGATTGGGCCCGATGGAAAAGTCACAGTTCGAAGGAGATCGAAGGAACGATATTCCGATGAGTGCATTCTTCGAACAGTCAAGCATTCACCTTATGTTTTGGTATGGGGATGCATAACATCTTATGGAGTTGGACAAATTTTATTGCTGGAGGTTCCGTGAATGCAGAAAAGTATAAAAATGTTATCAAAAAAGGCGTGGTTTAACAATCGAGGGGCTGAGCTGCCATGTTGAAAACACACTTTTTCAAGACGATAGTGCACCGTGCCACCGAGCTCGCTCTGTAAGTACGCTCTGTAAAACCTTTAAGTTTTACCTAAAAATGCATTCTGGGGATATTATCGATGTCCTGGATAGGAAATAGCCCATACCTTAATATCATTGAAAATTTGTGGGGAATTATGCAGCGAAAAATTCAAGAGATGTCTCCAAAATCCATCCAGGAGTTACAAATTATTATAAAGGAAGTGTGGTACGAAGAAAAAACCAAGAACCATGTCCAAAATCTCTATTAACGTGTTCGCACTAGGCCGAAATTGATACAATTTCATTTAAAATTGGCAGTGTTCGGTTTAGGCATTCCCAATTTCATTTGACGTTTCGTTTGTTTACTGCGCGAGAGTTTTGTTAACATTAGAAAACAATGGAAATTGTCCAAGTTTTACAAATAATTAACATATATATGTTTTCTAATATGGCTGTTGCGCTTTGCCCCTCGTAGCTGGTCAATTTTGTTTGACCAGTTTTCTATTAGCAAGTCGCCAGCCATTTCACCCCACAAATTTCGCTTTTTATAGCTTCTCATTTTTCGAAAAATTCTTCAATGCCACAATTGTACTAGTCAAATGTATTGCTGCTAGTTCAATACCAATTTATAACACATTCTATTACAAAATCAGGGTTGATTTTCTATTTCTAGTCAATTTCGCTTCCAATTTCGTTGAAATTGAGATAAATTTATTCACCACCTCAATTTCGTTTGACGTCCTTTTGTATGGCGAAATTGTGGACTTCATTCTCAATTTCAGCCGAAATTGTGGTAAGCAGCGAAATTGCCTAATTTTGGTCTAGTGCGAACATAGTATATGATTCAATGTTCAGAAGAGTGGAAGCTGTTTTGAAGGCCAAAGGAGGATCAACGAAATATTAAAAAAAAATTTAAGGAAAAAAAAAAGTGTAGACAGAAACCGAAGAAAACCAACATTTTTTATTTTATTACCCTTTTTTTAAAAAGGGTAAAAAAAATTAGATCTTGGGTTTTCCACCTCTTTAGCGGAAATCGAGCTGCCGGGCAACCCTTTTCTTTTTTCTTAAAGATTTTTTTACAGGTTATAGGGATCAAATAATATAAAAAAAATAAAAACTTGCAGGTAGCTTTCCTTTTCTTATTAAATTTTGCATGAATAATGAAATGCTACTAGTGCGGCTTTTTTTTGGCACGGGGTGTATATTGAAGTGCCGTATACCAAATTAAAGATAATGAAACGGCCCTTTTGAATTAATGAACATTCTTATATATTATTCACGTATTTTTTTAAGAAAACAACGTTTGTTTGTGATTTCTTTTACCCTTTTTTACATAATCTGCATTAGCTACTTATAGGGATCAATTATTAAAAGTATTTATATATAGTTTAAAAACAAATGGCATTACCTTTCTTTTGATATCCATAACGCTAGGGTACACGCAGTAGTTTTGTATGTATACGTATCACGATTTTAAATTTCAATACGCCCTCACGCCCATATTAATCGCGAGCAGAGTTGTTTTTTTTCATCAATTGGATTTTCTCGCAATTCTACATATCTGGTTAAAAAAAAACAAGATCGGGGCTAATGGCCTAAGCTAGATTTATGTCAATAAAAGTAATACAATTTTACATTGCAAAAATTAAAGTTGCAAATCCGTATGGGTGTTGTAACTCTTTTTCCGTTGTTTGTTCGAACTTTGCAAAATATGAAAAACCATTTGATATTCCCCTGGTATGGCCCATATTACATTGCAAACAGTTGTTCGATCAAACAGTCACATTGTTTTTGTTTTCTGTATAAAGCTGTCAACTCTCAGTTCATCCGTGAGAGAATGAAAACGGATGAACGGTTGTCACAGCAAATACTCTGTTTGCAGGCGATGCGTGCAAACTACAAACAGAACAGAGTTGTTGTGTGGTGTAATAAAAAAGTATGCATGTTTTGGAGTGAAAAAGCTGCACTTATGCCGGAAAAAGGGGGATTGCGTTTAAATAATTGCACAAAGCAACTCTAATTATGTATATATACTACGGAACGTATTTGACTGTTTGTGTTTGCAATGTAACATAGCAAGCAAACAGATTTGACGGGAGAGTAAAATAGTTCATTTCTTTGGACTGTTTGATCGAACAACTGTTTGCAATGTAATATGGGCCTAAGTAAGTACGACTGATATAGAAGATAGAAGTGGATTTTGACAGCACGTCAAGTTCTTCGAAGTGCTTATAAGTACGACTAATCAGGCCTTTAGATTCGTGCATTACAGGCCTTAAATAATTTCCATTCCATATATCTTATATTTCTTTAATCAGCTTTCTCTTGTTGTAAGAGACTTGTTCATTCACTTTACTTATATTCTAAACTTTTGCAAACAATAAAGCGCTGAACACAATCGGAGCAACAGGATACAGCAACATTTCCAGGCAACAAGAAATTCCATGGCGTTAATTATAATGGCTGGGCAACTGTTGCTCAGCAACAAAAATTCCATATGTCAAATTCTTAATGGTGGTGTAACACTAGGCCACTTGAGGCCGCCTTAGAAAACCTTCAACTGTTTCCTACATTTTCTCCACCAACCTTTTTTAGAGGATTTTCCATTTCTTTTAGCAATTGATAAATATTTTGAGTAATTTTTTTAAATAGGAATGCCGTATATTTTCATATTTCAGAAATAAATTGCTATTAATAATAATAATACAAATTTCGTTAATTATTAACTTAACTAAATTGGCGTTAAGATGCCTAGTGTGACACCCCCACAATGCAAATCGTGAAATTTTACATGACAGAATTTAAACAAACACGCCGAAGAAGAACAAGAACGATTCTGTTGCTGTCAAAATTAGAAAATAGCCCGGAGACAAGATACAAAATGGAAGGCAAACCAGAGCAACAAACTGGAAAGCAAACTTTTTTCTCGATCTCCATAAGAGCCCATGTAAATTTGACAGCTAAAAATGTATCTTGTATCCTGTTGCTCCGATTGTGTTCAGCGCTTAATTTCATAACTAAATGAATGAATGGTGGTGAAACATGAAATAGCTGATTTTTTCAACATACTGAAAAACCGAAAACAAGAACAACTCACGTAGCTCTCACGTATGTGTACATGAATTCAACAGATCATAAAAAATAGACGTCAAAAAGATTTTTGAAGCGGCGAACTAAAAGTGTCCTATCTCATTATCTCTGGCGGGAACAAGCCAATGACAGGAAAGAATCGTCGATAAATATCGTCAAACATAACATAAATAAAAAATGCCAAACTTGGACGGCATAATGTAGTGTTTAAACAGGGGACACGTATCGCACGCTTGGAACTATTCATCGACATTGTCCCCGACAGCGTTTACATGGGGAACAGATTGGATTGTGGATCGTCGTGACATGGATGATTTTATTGCATGATTTATTAATCCTTTTTGCTACCATTTCCATACTTTTAGATACTATTTAAGCATTTATAATACTTTTTGACTATAAACTTTTGCAAACATTTTTATTACACTTATCTTCGTGATACCGCCGAGGAAATACAAAAATAAATTCTCTGTAAACTATATATAAAGACTCAAGTACAATGCAGCTTAAGCTTCAGTATTTGGAAGGCTTTTATTAAGTCGGAACAATATGCAAAGCTTCAGGCATCAACAACTGTTATCGTTTGTTTACGTTTACAAAAAAGAAAAAATTATGCATAGAAAGAATCTTTTACGAACACATTTTTATAATCTTTGTTACACAGATCGAAAATACATTCATGTCCACGAATTTCTGTTATTAATTTTTCTGTTAAGTCCTTCAAATATAATAAAAATATTTGAATTAAAAAAAATATTTGCTGTCATAATCGTGTTAACAAGTAGACAACAGTTTTTAGGACAAATTTTTAAAGCCATTAAAATTTTAAAGCGAAAGTCTATTTCGACGCCACCTCAAGCTTTTTATTTGTTCCCATAAGGTTTTGCTTGAGTGTTGTTTTTGCTGCTGAACCTGCGTTGTGTTCTGTACATAATTGTTACAAAATACAATTTAATTTAATCTTACCCACACCTTTATATGTATTTTAAGCAATAATAAATTCATCAGAAAGGTATTTCAATTGTCTTTCATTTATGTAAAACAACATTTTTTTGCAAATCGCACAGGAGATATGTATAGCTTGTAACGCCCTTATAAACGATAAACGCTTTTTCCGTTTAACACACGTTTTGTTTTGTGCTTTTCGTAGTTTTTTATATTTTTGACGTTACTAACAAACAAAATACCAACAAAATACGAAAAACATAAAACAAAACGCTTAATAAACGTAAGTTACGTTTTCCATTATAAGGCTGTGAATCTTTGTATGTCAAGGTGCCATAACTCGAAAACCAGTTTTTCTTTTTGGAGTTACCATAAGAAACAATAACAACAACAAAAAGAACAATAAAATTTGAGTTTACATCAGCTGCTATTCCTTCTTGCTAAATTTGTATACATTTACTTTTAAATTTGATGACAACACATACCTGATTTCAGTCTAGTTAAGTTTTCAGTTTCATTTTTTCACTAATACGCAACTCTGTTTTCTGGTGACCCTAGAACGTTTGACGTTTGGCTGTGAAAACAACAAGAAATGTAAACACGGCATTAAAGCCTCATTTACCGGGTACCGGCACTTCTAGTGTAGCCACTAGATGACCTAATGTTCGAAATTGGGTATTATTATGGTTTTGTGGGATTTTATTAGATTGTAATTACCTTCGATTTGCAATCAGCAGCAAATCGTGCTTATAAGTACGGCTAATCAGGCCTTTAGGATGAAAAGTTGGAACAGGTTAAATGTTACTCAAACTCCGATTTTGTTGTTGCTCTTTTTTTGTTATAGTTTAATAGCCTGTTTCCATAAAGTGGATTTAGTTGGATTTAGGCCTAAGCCGCTTTAATCGACGAAATCCAGCCCTTAATCAGCTGTAGCACCATTGAAATTTTTGTTGTATGATTTTGTTGAAATCCAAGAAGCAATGTAGATTTAAGAGTATTCATCTCTGGTTCGAAGTTCGAAACTACCGACTACTAGCCTTGTCTCTTTCTACAACTAATGAAGTAGAGTGAGATAAACATAGCATAGTAATAAGCTGTCAAGTTTATTGAAGTTTTTGAATCAAAACAAATGCCTTAAACACAATCAAAGACGCAAGGCGCAGATTCAAAGTAGCGATGCAAGAAATGGCTCGGATTTAAACCAAATCATTTTCGGGAAGCAGAAGTATGAAATGTCAAATATTTGACTGTAGAGAACAATAGATTCATTCTAACCAAAACTCTCGAAGTTTATTCGAAGTTTTTTTCTTTTTATGTATATTAAAATATATTTAAAATACATTTAAATACTATCTTATACAGAATAATAAAAAAAGCAACAGAAAAACACTCAGATAATTTTACATCAACTGAAATAGAAAAAAGAATGAAATGTAAACAAACACAAACAAATAAGAAGAACAAGAACGCTTTTGCATCCGTCAAAATTAGAATTAGCTCGAATGCGAGATGCGTAATTTCGCAGCTAAGTAGGGAAGAAAATGGAAAGCAAACTTTTTTCTCGATCTCCATAAGAGCCCGTGTAATTTTGACAGTTAAAAATGAATCTTGCGTCTTGCGTCTTTGATTGTGTTTAAGGCAAAAGTATTAAAAGTATACAAACCATTTAATATAGGAGCTTTTCTTTCATGTATCGTATTACATGTTTCCAAATTGTCCTGCTTTCACTTAATAACATTGCACGTACAGCGTAACAATTAATTGCTGGTATATATAAAAATGTTTTTTTTTTCTTTAAAACTAAACGTCTTTCTTTTTCAGACTTTTGTAATGCCATAAATTTATCAATTATAGCTAGGTATAATTGCACGCAATTAAAAATAAATTTTAATTTTTGCATTTTGATTCCGATGTTAAAAATATTCCCGATTGGAGAAACTTTAGAGAACAGCTGTTGGGAAAACAGCTGTGCCGATTGTCAAAATAAATATGAAGCTTTTTTGTAAACGCTCGATTGCTTATCCGATGTTCGAAAGCACAAATCCTTATTATATTTTTATGGAAACAGGCTATTATACGGTAACTCCAACAAATACATAAGTCTTTCGGTCGGTCTCGTATGTTTCCGGAGTTACATCCGTTTGAAACTTGGAATTTCCGAGAGTATGCATATGTATATCTTAAACTAGACAGTATACTTACATGTTATTGTTATCGTTGGAAAGGCATTTAAAAGATCTTTCACTTATGTAAACAATATTTTATTAAAGACGCTATAGTTTTAGAGAAAAATCGAATTATAGATTTATGGTAACATTTCTTTCATTTCATTGATTATTTTCTTTCTATGTAAACTGTATAATTAACCGATAAAACCTTAAGCCGGAAAGTTATATTTGCCTTGTCTTCGTTGTGTGTGAAAGTTTCCTGTTGTTCGGATGCCACTTATTGTTTGATTATCGTTGGAAAACTCCCATACTTCACGTGTAGCATAACCTGATATTGTACACGTTAAATAAATTAAAAGTTGAAAAAAACTATGTATAATAAATTTACTTACACATATTCATTTGCAACTCGTTTTCAAAACCATTTAGATTAAAATGATCCTAATGATGCCTGCATCTTTGGTTTTGAATTCTTTGTTCCGTTGGCATAACTCTGGCTAAATTTTTGATAACTCTTACCACTAACTTTTCCTTTAAAATTAATGCAAATGAATCAAACCGGAACGCATATATGAACAAATATTGTGAAATGAGGAAGGCTGTCACTGTCGCTGGTAAAAATAATATTCGGTCACCCCAGCGACCATTGAATTTTCAATTATGGTAACAAAGTCACCGCTACGGAAATACGCTCATCTCTAACGTACGCTGTCGTCCATAACTGGACGATTCCCTTCTAGTACACCATACCAAACACATAGCATCACATTTTCAACGTCAATCCTGACTTTGCGAACGTTTATGACCGCTCTCCAAGCTTCCGATTATCATACGTGACACATTTCTCATCACCGGTTATGACACGTTTCAAAAATAGGTTCGATTTCATTGCGTTTCAGCAGCTCATCGAAGGTGTTAATTCTGCCAAATATGTTTTTCTCACTCAACTCATGAGGAATCCATATAAAATCCATATTTAAAACAGTTTTGTAGTCAATGCCTACCTCCATACCAATACCAGCACTGCTGATTTGTTTATCTTGCTGGACTTTGTCAAGCATTTCATCAGCTTTTCTCCCAGAACGAAAGCGAGCGAACAATTTCCGCGCATCAGATTTTGATGAAGTCGTAATTCACCGTAAACAGCACAAATTTTTTCACAAGCCTGCGCAGCGGTTTCCCCTTTCTCGGAGACGTCCGCGATGGCGCAGAAGGTAACGTACTGAGTTTGAATTCAGCTGCGGATGGTTGTTTAACATGGATGTTATCAGAGTTGGCAATGTTAATAACGACATTTATTTAGTTTTCGTTACTTTCGTTACTTTTCCTTAAAGTTAATTTAACTTCGTTACTTTCACAGACTATAATTTAAATTTAAAGCTATTTCGTTTAATTAAATTTTTAAAAAACTTTTAGTTGTAGGGTATCTAAGGCCAAGCCGAATATAGCACTCTTATTGGTTCATTTTTAATTATTCTGGAAGTGATTATATAATCGATGAATGGAAGCCGTTATTAAAGCTTACCCAAGTCTCTTAAGCGTAATGCATTACCTCCAATGACATCTCTATGTAAACATAATGGTTTTTGGAATCTAGAAAGGAATCGCTTGATAGCGATTCTCTGAATTCCGCTCTCGATTCCGAGGGAATTTAGATTTTTGCTGGAAAATAACACACAGGAAGCGCTGCCAATATTTGTTTGTGGTTTTCTTGTTATATAAAATTAGTTTAGAATAATAAAAAAATTTTGTAATGATAAAAAAGTTTTGGTATATAGCTTCTTTTCTTTCTTTTCTTTTCTTTTCTAAAAAACCACACGCGTTTTGGATGTCACTTACTTCGAACTTAGTAAAATATCAAAATCGATTTGATATTCCCCTTGTAAGTAAGTACGACTGATCGGGTACACATGTTTCCATAAGCTAGAAGTGGATATTGACAGCACGTCAAGTTCTTCGAAGTGCTTATAAGTACCATTAATTAGGCCTTTAAGGCCTAGGTAGTTAGCACTTATTTTCATTATTGTTTTTATTTTTGTGACTTGATGAAATCAGTAATGCAGGCAGATATATTTTTAAAATCTGCCATCATTTGTGCCATAATCTCGACTTTTTTCTCCTCTAACTCTAACAATCTCATATCATTCTGTCATGCAGACCTCCTCCGGACCAACCATATAGCCATATCCACCGCCATCTCCCTAAATATGCGGACATTTTTGCGGAGTCCACGCAGGCCGTCGATGTTTTTCTGCCAGAGGTCCAGCAACATATTTTCCGCCTCCCATCGACCGCAAAGTTCGCTTTGATAATTTCTTCATCTGAAATAATTAAATTTTTGTCATTTATTAGATATTATATTTATTTAAATAAACCTATTACTTACGACATAAAATGGTTACATTTGTTCTGACATTTGGCAGAATAGTTTGGTGGCCCTTTCTCTAACTTATTGGCACTAGAAAAGGAGAAAGATAGGTTGTCTGTAATTCCGAAATTCGAAACAGAGCTAAAAACTCAGTAAAAAAACCGAAAGCATTTGAGTTTAGCGCTGGAATCGCAACACAATTTCAACGGAGTTAAAACAGTTTACGAGAGGTTTTGGGGCTTAAAACAGTTTATTCCAAAAACCTGGAAAAACCATTTTATGGAAACACCATATAAAGTTGTTATTGCTTTCTGTACAAAGTTGTCAACCTTACGCTCTCAGATTTCAGAGCTGAGTTCATCCAGAGAAGATGAACTTCTGCGAAGCAAAACAAAATGATTATGGTATGGTGAAACAAAACAGTATTCGCGTTTAGGTTTGAAATAACTGCACTTTTATTAATAAAAGTTACTTCATGAAAGAAAAAACTTCACAAAGCAACTCCGTAACTTTGCATTGTATTTGTAAATATTGCTATTTGTTGCTCTATGTGTAATCACAATTCTGAACAAAATTTTGAGAGAGAGCAGATTTGTTCATCGACGAGAAACAATGTTCGCAGTGTAATTTCCGCATAAGTAAACTGGGGATTAAACAAAAAATATGTCTATATATCTTTTCTGTTTTGCATTTATTGGTTTGTTTGTGTACTTCGTATTGCCAGCCATTTCTGTACCTGCTATTTCATTTCATCCACCATTATTGTAATTAAAGAAAAAAGAATTAAAAAGAAAAAACAACGTGCACATGTTATTTGTCTGCACTTCTTTAAATTGAGGTCCATGCAATTAATGGTAAACCATGCAGTTACGGAATCCAAATCCAATTTGTAATAATTGTTAGTTTCACAATTGTCTACAAAGAAAATATTTTTATGTAGTACAACACAATAAAACACATTTTGGTGCCAAAAAAATCAATTGCTGCCAAATTCTATCATGAAATATAAACAAAAAACATATGCTTTTGACATGCAACTATGACATGCAAAAATAACAATATTTCCAAACCAAAAAGTGAAAAATTATTAGTTTGAATTTTGTTTTTCTATTCGATTGTTCATAAAAATGTTTCATTTTAGGAAAATAGCGTCGCAGTCGAAAAAAGCACGCGTTCTGTGTTTAGGAAAAATTTGAGCGACTCCTACACCAATCCCGGCGAAATAAATTTCTAAATAAAGCTAAGTAAGCCTACTTTCTTAGTTTTGTATAATTGTATGTCTTCGTTATGCATTTCTTTATGCACAATTTTCACTTTTCTCGGAAACTACTAAACATATGTAGATCCTTCCGGTTTGAAGCATTTTCTCTAGAATTGATTAATTGATTACCGCATTTTCTACTTTGAAGAAAATGTATACTTATTAACACAATTTTTTAAAAAAAATGGCTGTAAAAATTTTTTTTAAATTTGAAGTTTGGAATTAATTTTCTCAAAAAGTGTTTGACATAGGTACCTAATTTAAAAGAAGATTGAGGATCACATATTTAACTTACAAATGCAGTATCTATTTTCCACCATTCGGGTTTTCTTAGAATTCTGAATTTCTGGAAAAAATGGGGCTAATGGGCTAAAGTGCATAGATTTGTCCCCAAAATTCTTCCATAAAATTTGTACAGTAAACTACTTTTTGACGCTTTCGCTGTTCGATGTGCTTGTATCTAAAGCCGATCATCAGAGCGTCAACATGCTCCCATGAGGTTTGTAAAGGCAATTTTTTTTCGACGCTGTCGCTGTTCGATGTGCTTCAGCACTAATCTTGTTTTCTATAGTTCTTGTTTACCTCACGCCAACACATTTCTTACCATAAAGATAACAATAACAACTGTCAATTTTAGAAAGAAAACAGCGAGTGCAGGTATTGGCAGTCGGTTTCTCAAAATAATTATGAAAGCAATATTTTACCATTTTCTCAAAAAATTTCGCAGTGGTAATTATTTTTGTTTCTATATTTTGTATTAGTGGTTATAAGTGGGAGCATGTTTATTTCTAAGTTTATTGAAAGACCGGATATAGAAAGCATACACGGTGTATAGTCATATGAAACAAATATTTGGAAATGGAAGAGCAGTCGATTAGTGAAGCTGTGATTTCACTGGATAGTGGTGACGATCCCCATGAAAATTCAGGTAATGCTGCGAGAGACCGCGACGGACAAAATCCGGAAATAGCAGTGCGGACCACAGAGGTGGTGGATTTGTGTATGTCACCTTCTACATCCATCTCAAACGAGAACGCGTCTGTTGGTGTCGTCAGCGCTAGCTGCAAAACTGCATTGGACGAGTCAAATGGTTTGGGTCAACCTTAATTAGTCACATGGAATACATAAATTTATTTTCTGCAGATCATAATACTTATACTCCATCTTCCATTGAATGTCCCATTTGCCTACAGACTTGCATACATCCAGCGTGTCTGCCGTGTGGTCACATATTCTGTTTTCTATGCGTCAAAGTAAGATATTTATATATACATTTATTCGTATTTGTTTTTAAGCAAGGCCGGTCTTAAAACCTCATTCCTGATTCGAATCGAATCGATAAACCGTAAAAATTTGTATTTTAATTAATAAAGTAAAACGGTATGGCTTTCTATGTGCATACAATACATCACTCCAAATTCCATATCTTTTCATGTACTCCATTTATAGAAAGAACAACACAAGCCTAGTACTTTAAAACATTTCGCTAAACTAAAAATTAATTCATATTTTTAATTTATAGTCTTAATATTACTTTACAGTGTTAATAAACCTAACCTAACCTTTTATAGTTAGAAATCATTGCTAGAAATAACAATAAGATTAAGCATTTATTCAGTTTTCTCCATTTTTATAGGAAAATAAAAGCTTAAGCTTCACACTTTAACGCGTTCCAATCTTGATATAAGTCCCAACCCTCATCCATTGTGGTTTACTTCGTATAACTGTACTATTTTAACTCAACTGTCGAATCTATGCAACGTGCATTTCTAAACGTATTTGCTATATTTGTGGTACGAATCATATATATAGTATGAAAAGGATTGGACCGTAGATCGCAAATATATGTTATATATTAATTTTTATATAAACTGAACAAAATTAAAGAATATTTACTCTTAATAACTTTCGTTTTGGGACTCTAAAGCCTTTATGAAAACAAAACATATTATTTCAACACGAAGTTGTTCTGTATATTGTAATTAACTACCAAAAACTTTTAGGGTGTTGCGTATAAGAATCGCCGATGTGCTATGTGTCGTCGTGAAATACCACCCGAATTCCTGGATCATCCTCACCTTGTGAATGGCATTCAAGATATAAGTAAGACAAAAGCTACTGAGGATGGATACCAATGGTTTTATGAGGGGCGTAATGGTATGTCAATATTATCACTCAGTGTAGTCTATGTTCGAATATTTGCTCACGTGAGAAACATTTCTAATAAAATTATATGCATGTGTATGTATTATTAATGCCTTAATAAAAACTTAAGCTCTACATTTATTCTTCAAAATTTTTCTAAGTAGAGACCCATTAAAGTTCCAGAGTATTAGGTAAGAATCTTGAAACAAATACTCCAAAGCAAAATAGTATAATTTCGTCGGATTACATCGCGTCTTCTATGTAATTAAATTAAAAGCTTTGCTTGGAAAAGCCATCTAGGAGATCTGAAGGCAATGCAAATATGGCACGCTAACAAAACCTAATCATCCGATCTTTCATCAGACTAGGGTTTTTATGAGAGTTCTCATATTTGTGAGCCTGGTTTGACTCCTAGCTCTCCAGTCTTCACGTCCGTTTATGTTAACCGTGTAGTTCCTGCAGAATTCCAGTTTGTGTGGAATATTGTCATTTAGTTTGAAAATAGGAAATGAATATTCCAGCAATCTTAATATGGCCCCAAAGATAGCCACTTTTAATGATGGAAATTGAATCTTGGCGCAGCCAGACAAGGCTCCTTCGTAATAGTTAGATGCAGAGGAGGGATGTAAGGAAGACCGCTTAAGGCTATGGTTATGACCGCTTATGGGCATGTTCTCATTGCCCAGTTATACCTACACAGATTAGACGAAGTAGGTTATATGGTATTGGTATGGTATTGTTTTTTTGGCACCAGACTAGGGCCGAATATGTTAGTATAGGAATTGCAATAGCTGGTGCAGACCAGTTCGTCAGTTTGGATTAGATGCCATGAGGGTTTTTCCAATATTCAGACTTAAGCCCATGCCTTCACACCACCTAGGGGTTATGTTGATAACCATACGTTTGGAAACTGTAGGGTGATGAAATCCTGTTATGCATATGACTAGATCATCCGCATAACCCTGTGTGCTAACCTGTCAGACACTGTGCAGTGAGTCAGCCTGTCCAGAAGTTCGTTCTTAACCAAAGTCCACAGTAAAGGCGATTGTTCACCCCCATGGGGACAGCCTCAAGAGGCTTATATTGATTGCGACGTTCCTCCGAGACTGAACTCTGGACTATAGAGTCCATTTTATGATCAATGGTGGAATATTTTTCCTGATCATGGAGTTGCTGATAGCGTCATAAGATGTGTTATTAAATGCTCCTGATATGTAAATAAAAGTACGATTTGCTTAGATTGCACTGTCTTCTATAGTGGTAGTTAGGCTATGTATTGCTTTCTCAGTCGATGTGCTAAACAAATTTCAATTAATATACAAATTGCTACAGCTCAAATAATACGTTTTCTCATTTGTGTACTAGACAAGTTGCTTTTGAAGCATAAGCGAAACCACTATTTTAGCACGTAGCTCGATAACAAAAATGGGAGTAAAATTCCCACCGAGTTCGTACGGTAGCGTAACCTCGGCCTAGGCAAACTGGTGTTCATGCAATGGGTATTCTGTGATGATTGATTCCTTAATATGCATGTCCAGAAAGAAGGACATGAGGCTTATAGGTCGGAAAGGTTTAGGCAATTGTGCAGAGGTTCTGCTTGCGTTTGAAATAAACACAACCTTTACGTTGGTCCATATTTCTGCAATGTAGCCAAGCGTTAAACTGGTCTTCTTAATTTCTTTTTACAATTTGTCAGATGTAAAAAAACGAAACAGTTGTAGCGTCAAATAGGGTGATAATTTTTGCGCCACCTTGTTATACTAAATGATAAATTATAAATCATATTCGCTAGTAAAAATGCTCTCTATATACAATATTTCAACGTTTTCATTAAAATATTTTCAATGAAGTAGATTTACTACGTAAAAGATCCCATTTCATGTGTATCGTATTGTATGAGTTGTGTCTTTTAGGATGGTGGCAATACGACGATCGCACTAGCCAAGATATTGACGAGGCATATAAAAAAGGTGAAAAATCATGCACGATACTTGTGGCGGGATATGTGTACATAGTCGATTTTGAAGCCATGTTGCAACAGCGCCAGAATGAACCCTCAAGATGCCGACACGTGAAACGGGACCTCTCAACTGTGCCAAAAAAAGGAGTCGCCGGTTTGCGCATTGAAGGAAATACTGTGGCCACAGATTCAAACTTCGTTTCACAAGTGTATCACAGCACACTACTAGGTTACGACTCTATCGAAGAGGCAAGTAGAGCTGCTAGTGTAGTTAGCAGTGATCCAACATTGCCACTAGAGTACGGACAGAGACCTTCAACAAATGCCAGTGACTTCGTTTCAACAATTGCGGCAACCGATGCAGCCATTCGAATAGCAAGTGATATAATTGGATCAACGCTAGCGCATGCAGATGAGCTAACTCGTGGTTTTAGTAGCAGAGTTGCGACAATACCATTGCCAATGGTGGATTCCCAGCAGTATCGCTTTACCGGTGAGAATGGTTTTAGTAATTTAATGAGTTCCAGCATATCTGTACCCTCCTGGTCTACTCTGGAAGTGGCACATGGAAGCCGAGAACTTCTGGGTGCTGCAGAGGATCTTTTGGATGCCACACAGAGCGTCATTTCAGAGGCAGATCAGCAGACAATAGATTTATTTGAGCAAACCCTTAATGACTTTCATTCACTAACGTTGCGTAATATTGTCGACTCTAGTGAAGAAGATGACAACGATGATAATGTCAATGGTTAAGTAGGTATATACTCGTACATACAACTCGTTGTATGTTATAAAAATTTTTTGGAGTTTGTTGATATTTTACAATATTATGATGCTACATTTAGCCACATAACATTTTAGTACCTCTAATAGATTCTAGTTTTAGATAGTGAAAGCTTTTTGTTTTTCCAACGGTATGCATAATTCCTGAAAATTGTAGTAAGTAAGAAATAATGATAATAAATTATGATTTTCATTATCGATAACACTTATAAAATTAAGAATTAAAATAAAAGTTATATGATAGTCTCTTAAACTTGAAATATATGTACTAAAGAAATTGAGAATAATGTTCCATTTATATTTTGATTAAATATATTTTTTAATTTAAAAAACTATTTGAATGAGGTTATTTATTCAGCTAGTCCAATTCGAATTTTCTTAAAGATTAACTTGTCTTGTATTAACTTTTTCTGCATTTTTAGCATTTTCGGTTTATGTCAAACGTAGAGAACACAGGGCAACAAAATTGACAAGAAATGTGCGCCCTTTACCAGAACACTGTTTTTTGAGTGTCTTCAACTCGGTGATCACGAATCTGGTACTGGTAAATAAGGGGTTTTCCAATAAGAGGTGTAATTTTGATATTCAAAGAAAAATGCCATTTTTTGAGATAAATTATCGCATGTTTATTAGACCGGTCCTTATTTATATGGACAAATTTATTTTCTCGAATATATGTTACGGCAAGCGCTAAAAATATTCGTTTTAGTCTCACAAAGCATAAAAAAAAATTTGACAACGATTGGATAATTTTTAGCCGTGCCCCAAGCACCTTTTTGTTTTTATTATGAGAAATAAGGCAAAAAAAATATATATTTTTTTATTTTATTTGCATTTATTTGAAAAGTAAGAATAAACTGAAATATTTTTATTAATTACATACTCATAGTAACATTAATATTATTTTAATTTAATAGTGAAGTCTTTTTAAAAGTGGGATATTTCATGTTATATTCTTTAACCACTTGAAAAAGGAATTGTTTCTCCTCTTCATTGTGGGTTAATTTATTATTATAATCTGTAATGAATTTGGCGCCTCTTTCAGCTGCATCATTTACTACAGATAAGTTTTTACAAATTTGTGATCCCTAAGCGTAGTCAAATCTTTCATTCCAATCCGACGGATCGACTTGCAAAAATTCTTTTGAAATTTCTAAGCGATCAAAGAACGCGTGTGTATTGGAATTTACAAAATCGCTTAAATCTTTTTGAGCAAATGTGTCGATATTTGTTGGATTAGTTATTATTCGCTTGCATTTTTCTGTATTTGCTTTAACATTAATTGCCTGAACCATTTTTTTTTTAATTGCAACACTTACATTAGGATCGAAGAATGAAAAACCGACTGCTTCTTCCGACAAATACCACAAATGATTGCTTATTTTTTGTAGCAAAGCAAGAGCTATATCCCTTTCAGGATAAGCTATAATATTTTTAATTAAATTTAGGTCTTGATTTGGTGCTTCAATTGCTTTAGTGCATCCAAACCAGGCTTTTACATAAATACGAACTATAAACAGACAGACACTACGTATACCGTTTAGCTCTTGTTTGGTCATATTGAATTCATTACGAAACAAATACATTTTAAGTACATAAATAGATTTTGACATCCATCGAGCATGAGAAGTTGCACCAGGTATACGAAAGGTGTTAAAATTCGGCACCGTACCACCAAGAAAACTGACAACTAATTGTAATAATTCTTTGTAGTCGCGTCTGCTATTTTCCACTTATCCAAAGTTGAAAGCAGTCTTGGTGTAAACAAATTTGTTTTACCTCTGGATATACCTGATATACCTGGATATGCATTTCCTGCTGATGTTGATGCTACAACTTCAATATCGTTTTCGTCGTCAATGTCAATCATACCTGTTTTACAATAATAATTCTGATTTGCTTAAAAGATATAATTCTTAATTGTATACCTCTTTGAGTATGTTGTTCATATAACTCTTTTCGTTCATCTTCTTTTATTCGACGCTGGTTTTCTTGTTCTTTCTGGACTGCCTTTCGCTTTTCTTTCTGCATGACAATTCTATCCGTTCCTAGCATACAACCTGGTCTTCCTTTTTCTCGTTGCTTTTTTAAGAACTCTTTGTCTTCTTGTATTTTAATTAATTCTATCGCGTTTGCGTGTGCGATATCGAATAAATCATGTAATTTATCTTGAAATTCAGTTTCTTTCCTGTTTTGACATTCTGTTTTTCGACCATGATGCTTTGTAATATCTCTCCACTCGTTGTATAATTTTTCCAGCTTCTCAATGCAGTGTTTTTCATGGTGTGTTGGAATTCGTGCTTTTTGCCAAAACGTACTAACCTCAGCAACAACTAATTTAGAACTTTCTCTTAAATTTAAACCAACTATTCTTAAATTATAAAATAAAACTTGTAGCACTTGTTTTCTTCCTGGTAATTTGGTGGTCAATTACGCCAATTAACATAATATCATCATCCGATCGAAATCTTTTGGTTGTCATCGCTTTGGATTTTTAATTTTAAAATTTATTTGTTCAATTTTTTAAAGGTAATCTTTTGGACAATATTCTTTTAAATTTTTTTGTTTGAACTTCACGATTTCACTAAATTCGTCGATCTCCACGTGTGAAAGTTGCAATACAAAATGATTTATTTATGCGAATTTTCGTCAGACGTACACAACAACAACACAGTACTGGGCCGCCACAAAAAAAGAGAGAGTGTGTGTCACATTTGCCAAACGCACACACACACATTTCAATAAGTACTTACCAACAGGGCTGCCAGATACATTTCAAGAAAAACCGGGGAAAAGCATTTCAATGTTGGCGGGGGCACGGCTAAAAATTGTCCAATCAAGCTCAAATTTTTTTTGTGTATTTTTAGGATCAAATAAAATGGTTTTAGCGCTTGCCGTCATTCGAATTCGAAAAAAAAGAAATAAGGACCGGTCTAATGTTTATTTCGTAATAAAGAGGAAGCTATGCCGTTAATAATGAAAAACAACATCAGCCAAATGGCAACCACGACCACGCTTACAGGACCATATGCTTTTCAGGAAATTTTCCGTAACCAAATCACAAAGTCCCCTATGTCCTCGATAGCCTCACGAATTCCATCTTTGAGGTCTTGAATCGACGCTGGGCTGTTGGCGTAGACCTTATCCTTCACGTGGCCCCAAAGGAAGAAGTCGCAAGGTGTTAAATCACAAGATCTCGGTGGCCAATTGTAATCACCTCTTCGAGAGATAACACGGTCAGGAAACTTTTCCCGTAAAAGATCAATGGTTTCGTTGCTTGTGTGGCACGTAGCGCCGTCTTGTTGAAAGTAAACGTCCAAAGTAAACGAGGAATGGACAAACCTGGGTTATCCTCAACACTTTGGGCTACAGCAGCAGTATTCTCAGTTGTTCTTGAGCGACGTGCACGGGTTTTATTCTTCACATCACTAACGTGTCCCAACAGCTCGAATTTTTCCACCAATTTCTGTATTGCGGTCCGACAAGGTGCTTCACGACGACCCAAAGATGCTTTAGTTTTGCGAACTGTGACTGCAATATTTTCACCATTTTTGTGGTGAATTTTAATAATTTCAATGCGTTGTTGCAGCGTGTATCATTCCATTTTTAGTAATGGCGTAATTTCTACTTGTTAAATGTCAAAAATAACAGAAAAAAACAAAATAACATAAAATTTTCAACATTAGCTACATCGATCAGGGACATACCGATTAGTTGGACTCGAACTGCGTTTGATAATGTTTGACGCTTATAATGTTGTTGAATTCTGAAAGACTTCGTATGTGAATATGCGTAATACTATGTTCGCACTAGACCAAAATTAGGCAATTTCGCTCCTTACCACAATTTCGGCTCAAATTGAGCATAAAATCCATAATTTCGCCATACAAAAGGACGTCAAACGAAATTGAGGTGGTGAATAAATTTATCTCAATTTCAACGAAATTGGAAGCGAAATTGACTACAAATAGAAAATCAACCCTGATTTTGTAATAGAATGTGTTATAAATTGGTATTGAACTAGCAGCACTGAGTACATTTGTACATTTGACTATTACAATTGTGGCATTGAAGAATTTTTCGAAAAATGAGAAGCTATAAAAAGCGAAATTTGTGGGGTGAAATGGCTGGCGACTTGCTAATAGAAATTGGTCAAACAAAATTGACCAGCTACGATGGGCAAGGCGCAAAAGCCATATTTACATGGATATAGCTCAAAAATATATACGTTAATTATTTGTAAAACTTGGACAATTTTCATTGTTGTCTAATGTTAACAAAACTCTCGCTCAGTAAACAAACGAAACGTCAAATGAAATTGGGAATGCCTAAACCGAACACTGCCAATTTCAAATGAAATTGTATCAATTTCGAGGGCAATTTCGGCCTAGTGCGAACACGTTATTAGAGTGGCACAGGCAAAATTGTAAATGAAATTTTGAAAAGTAAAGCTAAAGTAATGTAATACAATACTAAGTATAACATAATATATACTATTTTAAAGGTAAAAGAACAAGCTTTTCATAACTGTAATTTGTTTTATACCTTAATGTGTCCGTTTGGAAGAAAAAATTGTTGTTTCGAGGTCAATTTGTCACATTTTTCTAAAAATCAATATAACTCCTTAACTGCCATCTTATGGAAAAAATGTATATTACATAAATGAAAGGTGAAAAATACCTTTCCAACAGTACTTCGTTTGTTCCGCTAACTTACTTAGTTTATGAGATAAGTGCCTTTTATTAGTACCATTTATTTGACCTTCAAACGGTCATAAATCCAAGATGGCTGATCAGCCCCCGAAAAAACATGGCCACTTCCGGTTATAACGGTCTCAAATAACGGGCGCCATACATGACGCTTACCATCAGACCCAAGTCGATTAAATTTGGACTCATCGCTCCAAAGAACATTTTTAAAAAATGATAATGGCTTGTTACCGTATAATCTTGCAAACTTCAGTCTTGCTTCAATATTTTTCTTCGACACCAATGGTTTCTTTTGTGCAACATATCCAAACAAACTTGCCTCAATTAACCTTCTTCGGATGGTCCTACTGCTAATTGCTATCTGGTGATCCCGGGCTATATTTTCTTTTATTCTGCGTGAAGTTAAAAACGGATTTTTCTTTGCTTGAACCGTAATTAGTCTGTCCTCAGCATCTTTCTTGGAGGCGCTCTTCTTTTTACCGGTTCGGAACTTTTATAATTTTCATAATGCTGTAACGCATTATAAACCATTTTTCAATGCCAATATTATTTGCTATTTCTGCAATACTCTTACCGTTTTTTTCATGAAAATTATTATTTTTCTCTGCTCTGGAGTACACGACGTCTTATAACCCATCTAGTGTAAATTATTTAAAAAAGTTTTAAACTACAGATACATAAATAAAATTGTATAATTACTTACTGCTTTGAAAATTTATCACTCTTGCTCGAATTAAAGAAAAAATCACTTCATCTATATACATATATAAAAATGAAAGGCCTGACTGACTTACGATCAACGCACAGACTAAACCCTTCGACCTAGAACGATGAAATTTTGCACACAGGTTTCTTTTATTATGTATTCGTCGAATAAGAAAGGATTTTTCGAAATGTTACTTCTAAGGACTTCAAAAAGGACATACACAGAATTTTTTCTTTGTACAGGCTAAACCCTTGGATCTACAAAGGTGAAATTTTGCACGGAGGTTTCTTTTATGATGTACGCAAGGTAGAAGAAAGGATTTTTTGAATATTTTACTTCTAAGGACTTCAAAAAGGACAACCACATAATTCTTTTGTTAGCCATCCAATATGGATTTTCTTTTTTCACGAAAACATCTCGCGTAGAAGTGCCTAAAAACCATTTTCAGGATTTTTCAAAATTCATCCTCTAAAGGTCCAAAAAAGGACATCATTTGGTAAAAGTACACCCAATGACGTAATATAATAAAACGAAGCATATTGTGAATATTTTGCACAGACTTTCTTTTATGATGTATACAAGGGAAAAGAAAGGATTTTTCGAAATTTTACTTCTAAGGACTTCAACAAGGACAAACACATAACTCTTTTGTTAGCCATCAAATATGGATTTTCTTTTTTCACGAAAACATCTCGCGTAAAAAAATGTAAAATTAAAATAAACACAAAAAACATAAATAAAAACAGACCAAATTAAAAATACAAAGTAGTATTATAAAATAATATTTTATTTCCCGAGCAACGCCGGGTAGTTAAGCTAGTTTACAAATAAAAATGTTCACGTGCTAATTCTATGCCCAACTCACTTAAGCGAAGGTAAGAAATTTTTTGCAATAAATAACGAACTACTAATATTTCTAACGTTAATTTCCGTTGTATACAAGATTATACGTTCAAGGTTAAAATAAAACCACAGAAAATTGTGTCAGCTATTAGAATTAGGATATTTGGTGTTATAATTTCTCATAATGCATGGTGTGCTAATTCTTTGACCACCATAAAGATTATCAAGTACGTCTATAGCATAGCGCAGACTTCCAACTTGCTGTATTGGAAGCACTCTCGCCTATAGATGCTTATAGGTTTGAAATATTTAGGATTTAGTAACGCTGAAGGAAAGATTATACAGACTGATAAAAGTAACTCAAGGACAACACAACATGCAAAACCCAACATCAACTCTACTGCAGTCTAACTATATGTATATAAATTCACCTGTTTCCGAATGTCACCACTGTGAGTGACTCTTTCAACTTAGTATTTACCTGTGCCATGAGAGAGCATTTCAGACTGTCTCGAAATGAGCTTGATGAATATAAAAAACAAACAATCAGGTTTTGTTACTGCTTTTTGCCATCTTATTTTGTGCTGTCGTACAAGTGCTGTAGATAAAACTGGAAATGCATGGATACCAGAAGCGGTGTGGTTCGGGGACAAGGTGTTAACAATACTCAGATTCAGATGGTGTTTTTTAAGCCTGCGTATCTCCGTCTTGTTCTCTAAACTGGATGTGGAAAAATGGAAATGAAAACATTACACCAACAAAAACAGCACAATCGCAGTTATATGTTGGTGCTGCTGAATGTGGTGTATATGTTCAAGACGGAAAGTGGCCAACAACATTATTATATTTTGTATCTACCTCTAAATCGGACGGCTTGTGAGTAAAAAATGTACGGTCTCTAAGCCAACGACTTCGTTTTGCACTTTTTGTGTTAAAAAACTATATTTCTCAATATTAAGTACTATATATCATATGTAGTATGTATGTAGTGGATAATAAACAAAATTAACGTTAAAATTAATTTAATTTTTCCGTCTGTGCTTCCACCAAATCTGTGTTTTGGCCACTGCTCACAGAACAATCGATTTTTAGTTGGATTATTTCTATGGTGCATTTTAAATAAAAACTATTATTCGATTAATATGAAATAAAATAAATAAAATAAATAATAAATATGGCGATTTAAATTTTGTGAATGAGTATAATCAAATGATGAAATATGTTTAAACATTTTAATGGAAAGCATACGTACGTACATACGTACACACATTCGTATGTACATATAGATCCAATATGCCAATCCCGTTATGGAAATGAAGTGTTGAACTTTAACATTCTTTATGACAAATACACCAACTGATACCTTCAAATGCCTACAGTATCCATAAATACGAACGTACTAATTGTTTAACCATTCATACACACACATCCATTTATATCGCAGATGGATTGATTGTCGGCATCATTTTAAAATGCTTCACTGAGCTGGTAAGTGCTACATTTCTCATGTTATTGATTTTCCTAGACACCTTATTAAGTACCGAATCGTACCAAAACGTCTTCTAGTTAACAAGTTTATTTGTAAATTGTTTAAAGCATACCAACATCAAATATAGCAGAAATATAAGCCCGGGGAAACAGGAAAAACAATTTCATAGGAATATCTTTCTCAATAAACCGTAAAAAAACAACATAGAATAATTTCTACAAATTCACAATGAAAAGATTGATCCAATTAATGATTTATTTTAAACATTAACTGTTTGGCAATTAATATTTGGTAGAATGATTCCACAATCAATGAATATAAAACAATTTCAAAATACAATAAAAGACCAAGAAGCAATAAAGTTAATATTAACATATATATCTGTATGAAGTTGAATTTAGCAATCTTGTAGTAATTTAAGGGGCTTTTGTCCAGTTTAGGTAGGTTTAGGTTGTGCCCAGTCGGGGAAGATATGCGATGTAGGAAAAATAAGCATATGCCATGAGGCACAGAGTATAAACAACAACAAAATGCCAACAATTGTTGGTCCAATCCCGGCAACCAACTGAAAAAAAAGTATATGAAATATTAATGTACATATAGATATATGATTGTTGATATAAGATTGTACATTCTGTTTAAAGGTCAGCGGTAAATTTTATTCCCTGTCAAAAATTTGTAATTGTAAATTTGTAACTATGTATTAGGCCACCAAAAACCGAAACAATCCTAACTATCGGGAATATAAATTTTGCATCCGTTGAACGTAACACCCGCCGCCCCTTCTAAGTAAAGCTACGAAAACCACAATGAGACATAGTATTCTAAAATGGAATAAGTAGTTATGGCTTTGGAACTATATGTATGATAGCTCGATAGGATTAATGTCAAATTTTCATTCAATTGTATTAAGAATCCAAAATTAAACCACCAAATTAGGAATATTTTTTGTAGTTCGTCCATATTTAAATGGGTGTATAAGATTGATACCATAAGTAAAAGTATTCAACTACAGATGTAAAGATATTCTGTGTAACTCACTTCAAAAGAAAATTTATATGCAAATGTATGCATAAAATTGGGTCTTTGCAGCCCACACTAATCTGGTCAACGAAACCCCCTTTTTGTTCAGATAATGCATGAGTGGTTGGACCACACCTATACTTGCAGAGTACACACAGAGGTATACTTCTGATGGAAGTATATTTTGTTAGTTTCATGGGCTTAATAGGACCGATAATTGAAATTAGTTTTGAACAAGATGTTTGGAAATTGTTGCCTATATCTTATTATGCTATTTAAAAAACTATTTGCCTATAGTTTTATATAAAGGTGGTCGTTGTTAAGTTGGTTCAATGTATAATAAATCGATTCAGGACGTGATGCTGGTCATGAATCTGTATATAAATACGCCCACGAACATGGTTCCATGCCTCTAGCGTTCTGTTCTGTTTATTCAATTTCAATGAAACATATACCGATTTGTAGGTATTTCTTCCTTACTGCACAAAGAATGGAAACGAGTTTGTATCTGCATTAAAAGATAACAGAAGAGCCTCTTAATATGTTTGTATTAAAAATGGGGATTTTTATTGGTCGAAATGTACACCACGACCGACCCTAGTACACATACTTTTCTATACCTGCCACGCCTCCTTCTATGCGTTTCAAACGGAAGGGCAAATTTAATGTACCGTTTCAAATTATATCAAGTCAACAAAATTTAACTTCTCTCCTCTTCTGAGATAAATAATTTCTTGTACTAAATTGAACTAAAACCTGTAAGAAAGCTATATTCGACCTGGCCGAATCTTAGATACCCTACACCTAAATGTTTTGAAAAAAGTGCCGTAGCTAGGGTGGGGCGGGGGTGGCGGTCCACTCTGGGCGGCACAATGTCGGGGGCGGCAGTGGTGGAAATCAAGTAGTGACTTATTGAATTCTAGGCATTTTTGGGGCTACAAGTTGATTAACCGTCCCGGTCTCCAAGAGACCTAGCTACGCCTCTGTATAAATAGTAGGCGTGGTCATTAGCTTTTTCAAAACAAAATAACTAGCTTAGTTGTTTTATAATTGTGTTCATTTAAACTTTATTTCCGTGGTAATAAACTTGTTTTCATCCTGCTATACTCTATATGTAGTGTAAAAGTGGGCGGAACGCACCCAGTTTTGATGTAATAATGTTTTTTTGTAAAACAAGTAAAGTTTTATTCAGGAAGTTTATATATTTAACAATATTTGCAATATTTACCCTCTTTTGCCTGTGTAACCTAGAAGTGGGCGGATCACGTCCATATTTGGCATATTAACTAATAATGCTACTCTATACCCAGGAATGAAATTGTTGTAATAGCTCAAAAACGAACGCTGATATCAGATTTTAAATAAAAAATAGGCGTGGTCGTGTACCGATTTTGCCCATTTTCAACACCAACCTGCACACCACAAGGAACAATGTTTATGCAAAATTTCATTACATCTTCACCGGTTCTCCTGTGATCGTGATTTCAACAGACAGACAGACGGACGACATGGCTAAATCGACTCAGGAGGTCAAGCTGATCAAGAATATATATACTTTTCTATAACTATCGTCTCTATTTCTATGCGTTACACATTTCGTTACAAAGTGAATATACCCTTACCTTAAGGTGTAGGGTATAAAAACGAACTATATACAAACCATATGTCTACTCCTGATCTGGGAGTAAGTAGAAACAATAGCATTCGGTGGAGTGCTTACTGGCAAAAGAAATGCCATACTGCAAGCAACTCCGGCAGGAAGCACCAGATTTAATGGATGTACATTGCACACCCTGGCCTGGAAAAGCAGGGTGCAATGCTTTAAGACTTTGTTTATCCTTCGCTCACTACTGCATGAGTGAAATTGTTTTCTTACCAGCTCTGCGTAAATCGAAACCAGAACATTGCACACGGCAACATTTGAGCACAGATTGGTGACCGCAATAGTGATTAGTATACAAATAAGCTGTACAACAAGAAGCGGCCATGTCCCTGCTCCCTGGAGTTCATTTGCGAGTTTTTCTGCCAACTTGCTTTGTGTGATCGCCTCTGCTAAAGAAAATCCAGCACCTAAAAAGCAATAATAATGTACTATGTACTAACCATATGTTTTTTGTTATAGAGGTTACATAAGTATCTAATGATGTGTACATTTTTAGATTTAATTTGGGATTCTATTAATTTTTACTAAAAATTAGATAAATTCCTAACTAATTCCTAAAATAAATGTAATTTTTCAAGACCAATACTTTTATTTAAACAACGAGTTTAAATTTATACCCTAAATGAGTAATATTGAGTCAATATTATGTCGTCACTTTGCTGCAAGCACCACAAATTACATATATTATATTACCGATCAAGAATAGTAGACCCCACGGCAATTTAGTGTGTACAATTTTCCAGGATATCAAAGATGGTGTGGGTTTGGTTGTGAATGGCGCTGAAATCAAACGTATATAAGTCTTAGTACAAGCGAAATTAATTTCGTTTACCAGATCCGAAGCAGTATTTACAGAAGTTATAGTTCATTGGAATCATAAATAGTGCTAGAACTACAAAAATTACTGGCCACGAATCATATATTCCACTACAAAATAAAATATCAATCATATGAAGTACTTAAAATGGGTGGAGTTGAATGTAAACTATTTATGTACCCTTGTAATGCATTTGCCCATCCTGGGTCGCGAGAGAAAAGGAGGAGTACCATCAGGAAAAACAAAATCAAAATTTGCCATTCATGTGTAGTAACTGGACCCATTTCATTAACTTTTTTTTTAATTTTAGCTTTGGCTTCATTAGTTGCTTCTTCTGAAATAGTCTGTTGATTACCATTTATGCCTTTTCGAAATAGACCCATGTACAGCATTTGTAGATAGACGCAGACAAAGACTATTTCGATAACTATAATTGGAGCAGTGTACGCTAAAACTGAATATATTTTTAGGGGGTCGGTGGTTTCCGGAAATCGCCTAAATAAGTTCAAAACGTTATAGAAATCAGTAATATTTTGAAATGCCGCCTTTTTAACTTATCATAGATTTCTTTGTAAGCCAAATTCGTTACGCTGCCAACAATGGTCAATGCACCGCCTAAGGTAGCAGCATAAGCCACGCCCAGATAGAAAGCTATAGTCACATTCGATGGATATTTCGGGTTAGAATCAGTGAGCCTAAAATAAACAATATCGAAAAATGTACATGGAAAGAGTACTCATTAAAAAACATAAATCATAAGTACTCCTCTTTTTGTGTTGATTCATATTTACTTTCCACATCTTTCTCAGTAGGTTCCGCGAATTGGTTAGCGAGTCCTTGCTATAGGTGTGCCATTTACGGAAGTATTTAATTTCAATATGAAAGTTAAAATGTATTATATGCATATTAATAATAAAATATGTAATATACTAAAAAACTCTTATGGAAGGAGTTGTTAATTCATCCCGTTTAAGTGAGATGAGAAATTTTCTAAAAACACAACTTCAAATAAAAAAAAATGTTCAACGAATCAGATCATTTGAGCTCAATGCGTTTGAAAGCCATACATCCGTTCCTTAAGTTACTTTTTAAATAAGGTTTCTATGTCAAACAGTTTTAAAAACCAGTAAGAAAGCTATATTCGGCCTGGCCGAATCTTAGATACCCTACACCTAAAAGTTTTGAAAAAAGTGCCGAAGCTAGGGTGGGGCGGGGGTGGCGGTCCACTCTGGGCGGCACAATGTCGGGGGCGGCAGTTGTGGAAATCAAGTAGGGACTTATTGAATTCTAGGCATTATTGGGGCTACAAGTTGATTAACCGTCCCGGGTTCCATGAGACCTAGCTACGCCTCTGTATAAATAGTAGGCGTGGTCATTACCTTTTTCAAAACAAAATAAGTAGCTTAGTTGTTTTATAATTGTGTTCATTTAAACTTTATTTCCGTGGTAATAAACTTATTTTCATACTGCTATACTGTATATGTAGCTTAAAAGTGGGCGGACCGTACCCAGTTATGATGTAAAAATGTTTTTTTGGAAAACAAGTTGTCATCTAAAGTTTTACTCAGGAAGATTATATATTTAACAATATAACCATATTTTGCCTGTGTAACCTAAAAGCCCATATTTGGCACATTCACGGATAATGCTACTCTATACCCAGGAATGAAATTTTGTTGTAATAGCTCAAAAACGAACGCTGATATCACATTTTTAATAAAAAATAGGCGTGGTCGTGGACCGATTTTGCCCATTTTCAATACCAACCTGCTCACCACAAGAAACAATTTTTATGCACAGACAGACAGACAGACAGACGGACGGACATGGCTAAATCGACTCAGGAGGTCACGCTGATCAAGAATATATATACTTTTCTATACCTATCGTCTCATTTCTATGCGTTACACATTTCGTTACAAAATGAATATACCCTTACCTTAAGGTGTAGGGCATAAAAATTAATGCCAGGTTTAAATTTTCTAGAGAAAATGCTTTAACCGGAAGGAAAAATGTTTAGTAGTTTTGTGTAAAATTAAAAATTCATATATAGTTTCATTTCAAATACCATTTCCTTTCTTGACTGTTTGTATTTTATTACAGTTATAAGAAATAGCTTATTCTGGGGAATAAGTATACTTAGTAATTTACCATTTCTCAGAAACTACGAAACAGACCATTTGTTTGTCTTTCAAAACCAGTAAGCAGAAATGAACTAAGTAAACCTGTGCTTTTCGACATTTTTACGATCTTATGTAGTGTTTGTGACTACCCCTTCGATACGATTTGTTTATTTCCTCGACTCATGTCCTACACGACCTAGTTTTTTGATGCATCTTATGTGAATCACCCTATATACGTAATATACATACATATAACAATAATAAGATAATGGAACTATAACGATCAATATGAAAATTAATATAAATAATAGCTTACGACATCCAATTCCTCCAAAATGGCACCGACAATTGGGCACATCATGAGTGTCGTTGCGACATTGTTAAGACACATGGATATCAAAGCGGTGAAAGCTATAACAGTGACGTGTAACCTGAAGAGAAGAATTTATTATTGTCAAGTAAAATGTGACCTCTGAAAAATATCAGCACGGCCTACAAGAAACGAGAAATGGTTTCATTTGTTGTAGTCCACACTATTATCGTAATCATCGATAATTTCGTTAAGCTATAATGATTTTCAGAAGGTTATTTATTTGAAATTATGAACTTATTGATGAGTCTTTCGATTCCAGTGCAATCAATAATGAATTCTCACTTGAATTGGAGAAATTCTGATTGATTGAGAAATTGATTGAGAAATTGATTTAACGGTACCGACGGGTACCGACCATTAAACGGGAAATATTCACGGTACCGAATCTAAACATCGTCCTAGCAGTAAACACTAACCACATTAAAAGTCATGTATAAAATTATTTCGGCCTATATTCCGTCCCAATTTATTTCATACCCATACTTAAATATGTGTACGTAAAATTTTTGGTCGAAATAATGATTTCAATAAGTTTCGATAAAGACTTCAATAGAGATCGAAGATTTATTAAAAAAGTGGAGCAAGCTAGTAAGTTTGCGAACAAGAATTCAACCACATTTCGTGCCAACGCGTTATTTTGAATCGAAACTCTGGAGCCTCAAGGACATAAATCCTTAATAATCATTCAGAAACCGATGCATTTCAAATAGTGCACTTAATGAACTTAATCTATTTGACACCATTCATTGCTTGACGAGTTATACCTTTGCAAGCTACAACGACTAATTAACAGTATTCTCAAAGCCAAGCGTTTGTGTAGATTGCAAAACTCGCACGCGAGGGCAATGATTATTCCACCAAAAAACAAAAATATAGGATCGTTGATGTATTGTTTGCACACTACGTCCGAGTCCTGTAAATAAAAACGGTTAAATTAATAATAAAAATAATTTCAATATTTAATACTAAAATAAACGATATGTAATTAAATAAGATCATCTCACCAATACACCCAAAAGAGGAAATATTATGATAGGTATAAAAGAAGATACATAAATCGGTAGACATTCTGTAGCCCAATAAACCGCCATCACAATTATAACGTAGGCACAACTATATTCCTGTCATAAAAATATGCAGATAAGTGGTTTTCATACTGATTCATGAGTATAGATTACTACTTTTATATGTCATATACAGGGTGGTTCGCATAAGGGTGTTCAAAAGACTAGGGCGTGTAGGATGGGTCGAGACAAGAAAAAAATCGTATGGGAGGGGGATCCAATTTCCCCCCGTTTGGGCGGGAAGGGACATTTTATAAAAATCCGACTTAACACCGAAAAAAATAATATTAAAAAATAATGGTTAGACCTAGATAACTTTTGCTTGCTGATTACGGTATTAAGTATAAAAATTTTTCCGACCATAAAATTCTTCAATCAATTCTAGAGAGAATGCTTCAAACCGGAAGGATCTATGTTTTGTATAATAGTTTCCGAGAAAAGTGGGAATTCGCTTTGAATCAGCAAACAAAAGTTATCTAGGTCTAACCATTATTTTTTAATATTATTTTTTTCGGTGTTAAGTCGCATTTTTATAAAATGTCCCCTCCCGCCTAAACGGGGGGAAATTGACCTCCCTCCCATACGATTTTTTTCTTGTCTCGACCCATCTTTTGAACACCCTTATGCGAAGCACCCTGTATATAGACGTATGTAGACTCTTATGGACCAAAGCTAAATTTTTTCAGACACTTACACTCGATTTTCCAAGAATCGGTATAGGCAACAGAACCAAAGGAAGAAAAATCGTTACGATTCCCCTCCAGTGATAGCCACAGAAGTCTTTGTAGACACGTCCGATGTTGTCCCTGCAAATAAATAAAAATCATCTGAGTTGTTTCCAGATTAAATTTAACAATGTATAAATTTTTACCCTTCCATTGGTGAATATTTTTATTTTACTAAAACTACGGAAGCCCGTGGCTGAAAATATGGTTGATTTAAAAGTTTTAATTAAAAAATATTTTTATAAAATAACTTGATTAAAATTTCTGTGGTAAGGTGATTTCAGTAAATTATCAATTTACAAGTATATATAAAATAAGATACGCTTTCGTAAAAACTTTCATATAAATGATTTTATATTCAAATTACAGAGTTTTCGAACAATAAGTATTTATTAAATTCGTTGTGGATTTTTGCCATAGAATGATTCCTTTCACGCAAAGCATCAGTAAAAGTCGTGAGGAACTATCAACAGAAACGAAAGTCACACAACTGGTACATGGACATCATAACGTCAACAGGAAAAGCATTTGTTCAGATCAGACTGATAACTTTAAAAGAAGGTATATAATATGTTTCAAACTTTAAAATGTACGCAAAGCGTGACTATATAACTATTAACTTTTATTATTAAAAGTTTATTTACTTTGAACTTTTATTTTTAAAAGTAAAAGTTAACGGAAAGCTTGTAATTATAAAAATATTTTTAAGTATTAAATATTTGTTAATATTTTAAAAGTTTTTCAAGAGTTGGTATAGAAAGTCCTTTAAAATAGTCTTTGCTTTGTCTTTTAAAAGGCTATTTTAAAGACTTTCTTCGTAAAGTTTATGTTTTATGGCAGAATAACCCATAGCGGTAATACTACTAATAAAACGGAGAGGGAAAAGTGTGAGTAGCGACGATTTGCACTTGCCTTAGGGATTTTAATGATAAAGAACGAGAAGACACGCGTAGGAAGATTATTCCATAATTTTATACTTAGCGTATTAAAATCGGCAGCATTAGCTGGACCCCACTCCTGAATCTTCTTTGATCACTTTGGAGTGGAGTTCGTCTTTTACTATTGATTTCTCTCCCAGTGATCCGCTTAGAGATGGATAATACGGGCTTACAAGTCAGCGGCAGAAGTTCATTGATAAAAATCAAGAAGAGCAGTTGGGAACAGCACAAAACCCTGCCTGACTCCAGTATTTATGCGTTAGAACCGAAACCGCCAATCACAATCTGGACATAACGACCGCTAAGGGAACTCGAAATTAATTAAGTATTACTGGAACTTTAAGCTAGCAGTTTCTCAACGAGTAATTTATGCCAGACTTTGTCAAACACCTTAGAGATATCAAGGGCTACAACAAACTTATCGCAGTGCTCGGTAAGAAAAACCATCTACATAACCACAAAGAGTCTATGAAAGTTACCAAAGAGAAATATAGAAAAGAGAGATAGAGAGAATCAAAGAAAGAGAATATAGAAATGACATAAATTGACAGCAAATTGAGGCCTAAAACACAGAATTCTTTTCAATTTAAAGAAAGGGCGTTGCTCCTTTCAAAATGTAGGTCAGTTTGTTAGACTCTGTCAAAAGTAAAAAACTCAACACAAAATACACACATATAACCCTCAGGAGTTATAGGTTCGAATGGCATAGCAAACTGTAATAATGAACAACAATCACCAACAACAAACATTTCACTGCTCCGATACGATTCCGAAATTCGGTTCGAGAAATTGAGTTAGAGAAGTTTCCAGTTTCTCAAAAGTGGACTGTGTCTCTAAACTTGGGCTTCTATAAAAGACACAGAAGTGTAATATGTGCGACTGTATTTAAAACTTAATCCGCGTGGACTATATGGGGTATCCGAAGTGCAAAGCTGTTGATTACACTGGTGCGCTACATCACTACGAACGTATACAGTGAGGCTAAGAGGATTCTGTGTGGGAAAAGCAGATGATACCCAGGGACGTGAAAGTTAATATATAAATCTTCGAGAACTCAGTTCAGTATCTAAAACACACGATTGGGGTACACGCAGTACTTTTCTATATACATATACATACGTATCCCGATTTTAGATTTCAACACCCCCTCACGCCCATATCAATCGCGAGCAAGTTTTTTTTTCACCATTCGGATTTTGTAAATACTTGGACAAAAAAATCGGGGCTAATGGGCTAAACTACATTTATGCAATATAAAGTTCTACAAATTTTGGGTTTCGACATACTTTTCTTATAAACCTGTAACATTGCAACCACTCCTTAAGTGCACACAATGTCTATTTCTCTTTTAATGATAAAAACTTTCGTTTTTTCACTGACTTTATCCTTTTTATACCCAACACACGAAGTAATAATGGTATAATCACTTTGTGCTTCCGTTTGTAACGCATTAAAGGAGGCGTGGCAGGTATATACAAGTATATATATTCTTGATTAGCTTCACCTTCTAAGTTAATTTAGCCATGTATGTCTGTCTGTCTGTCCGCCTATGGAAATGACGATTACAAAAGAACGAATACGAATCTTCATAAAATTTGGCACGACTATTCTTCATTATCAGAAACTCGTCGGTATTCGGACAATAATGAATATAAATTCATCCACGCTAAATAAAGCTAGATTTTTATTTAGCTTTATTTATTTTTTTTTTTGTAGAGCGAATTTGAAGTTGAAATTTTATTCACGTGGCGGCCAGGCTCTTTCTGGTTTATGTTTACTCTGTTAATAAAGAGATATTTAGTGTTTATCATCCAGTATTTGTATTATCTTAAGTTGTTTTACATTTGGCCACAAATAATTTGTAAATTTATCCGACCTGCCTAGAACGGACATACCACGTCCTTAGTATATTTTGGGTTAGTTATTTTATATTTTAAAATATTGTTTCAATGTCTTATGGTGTGCTGATAAATTCTATATAATTAACTGCATATAACTATTTACAATAGCATTCACGCTTTTGTAACTTCAATAAAAACATTTAAAACATTTAAATTCAAGGAAATCCATTAATTTGATTGATATAAAAGAAAACAAACCGCACAAAATAGCAATACACTGAGAAACTGTTTTTTGGTTTCCAAATACATTTGCCCTGCCTTGGGATCTGGGACAGCAGGCCAGATGGAATCTGATGACAAATTTTTTAGACTTTGGGCGTTATTTTCAAAAAGCTGGCTGTTAACAAAAACGCAAAAAAGATATTTTTTGGCAATTTCGTATTTAAACAATTGTGCAACATTTGTCAGCCTATCAAAAAGCGAATATAACTTTCAAAATTGTCCGTTATTGTTTTTGAGGCTGACAAAGCTGTACAAATTTGTTTTCGTTTATTTTGAAAACAATTTTTACTTTTTTGGGCGACTAGCACATACAGTCTGTGTGACAAGAGCGTGCACGCCTATATTTTTTCCAGGAAGATTTTAGAGGTTCGATTCCACCGCGTACTGATAGCGGGAGCCGTCCTGCAAAATGTGTTATAAAAAAAGAATCCGTTACCTTCTGATCGTAGCAAAAAAAAACATATTTCCTCGTGAGCGCTGCGTAAGCATCTCGTTTTGAAGCCGTTTTCTTGTGTTCGCATCCGAACGGACCAAAAATTTAATACGGAGCGGCGGCTAAATACATGAGAAAGTCGAAGGCATTTGTGAGCAAGTGGGTGAAATGTTATTCCGACGTAAAAAAGTCGATGACCTGCCAGGTCGCGGCTCTGTGGTAAAAACGACGAAAAGGGAGGACAAAGGTATAAATGTGTCCTGTGACTTGATAAGAAGGCGTTTAATGACGCAAGGAGTAAAATATCGAAGCACTGTGAAGAAACCGCTACTGTCGCAAAAACACGTTGAGAAAAGAATCGATTGGGCAAAGGAAAATTTGGACCGCGATTGGGACAACGTGATTTTTACAGATGAGTCTTCTTTTTGGGCACATTCTCCCATAAGGCATAGCTGATCTTCTCGCACCAGTAGACTGGTCCAGCGGACTGTGAAACATCCGCTAAAAGTTCACGTCTGGGCTGTTTCTCCAAACAGGGCCTTTGGCGGTTTGCATCTCTTCACTCATAATTTGAATGCTGAGAAGATGATAAAAATTTATCATACGGCTCTATTGCCATCTGCAAAGAAGTGGTATAAAAACAAACCAGTAAGAAAGCTATATTCGGCCTAGCCGAATCTTAGATACCCTACACCTAAAAGTTTTGAAAAAAGTTCCGAAGCTAGAGTGGGGCGGGGGTGACGGTCCACTCTGGGCGGGACAATGTCGGGGGCAGCAGTTGTGGAAATCAAGTAGGGACTTATTGAATTCTAGGCACTTTTGGGGCTACAGTTGATTAACCGTCCCGAGCTCCATGAGACCTAGCTACGCCTCTGTATAAATAGTAGGCGTGGTCATTACCTTTTTCAAAACAAAATAACTATCTTAGTTGTTTTATTATTGTGTTCAAATTTAAACTTTATTTACGTGGTAATAAATTTGTTTTCATACTGCTATACCGTATAAATAGTGTAAAAGTGGGCGGACCGCACCCAGTTTTGATGTAATAATGTTTTTTTGTAAAACAAGATGTTATCTAAAGTTTTATTCAGGAAGTTTATATATTTAACAATATAACCATATTTTGCCTATGTAACCTAAAAGTGGGCGGATCACGCCCATGGCATATTAACGGATAATGCTACTTTATACTCAGGAATACAATTTTGTTGTAATAGTTCAAAAACGAACGCTGATATCACATTTTTAATAAAAAGTAGGAGTGGTCGTGGACCCATTTTTAATACCAACCTGCCCACCACAAGGAACAATGTTTATGTAAAATTTCATCACGATATCTTCACCGGTTCTCCTGTGATCGTGATTTCAACAGACAGACGTACGGACATGGCTAAATCGACTCAGGAGGTCACGCTGATCAAGAATCTTTTTTCTACTACTACCTACTTTTCTATACCTATCGTCTCTATTTCTATGCGTTACACATTTCGTTACAAAGTGAATATACCCTTACCTTAAGGTGTAGGGTATAAAAACGAAAACTAGATACTACAAGAGGACAATGACCAAACTATCGGAGCCGGCTTTGTACTGAATGGAAAAGTGAAAATGACGTTGACGTGATCGATTGGCCCTCACAGTCGCCCGATGCGAATCCCATCGAAAATGTTTGGGCAATCATGAAGATGAAGTTCCGAGGAAAGAAGATCTGTAACGTCAAGCAGTTATTCCGACATATTCGACTCATATGGAGATCTTTTTCGGCAGATTATACTATAAAATTAGTGGAAAGTATGCCTCGGAGATGCCAGGCGATTATTAATAGTGAGGGTGACTGGACCACATATTAATAATAAAGCATCACTCTTTTTAACATGTAGTATTAGTGGCTCTTTTTTTAATAGCTTCCCATAAATATTTTTTTAAGTTTCGCCGTACACGCTCTTGTCAAACAGAATGTACATAACTAATAACACATGTGAATTCGCAATTATTTTATCTCTTTATTATTTAAACATACATATACAACTATTATATTATATTAATTTTTATTATAAAATATGTATACATATAATAAATTGAAAAACTATAAATTGGAATTTAATTATATTCATATGATAGTGTTTAATCAACAACATTTTATTAAGAGTTACAGTTCACAAGCATTTTAATTTTATGCAGTTGCGTGCGTACCTAGGCATACGAGTAAGTCTGACGAAATGTGCGCTTTTTGTGACGGTGTGGTAACAATCCAAAACAGTTTAACTTTTCATTTATCTTGCTTTGTAATAGCCGGTTTTAGCTTGTAACAAGGAGACAATTTCACATAAAACTTACATGCACTGTACGCAACGAGTATTTATCATGAAGATTACAAAGGCGAATTTGTGGCAGCAGAATTTTCGACTATTACGGAAATACCATTTGGTTGGACTCGAACTGTCAGTCAGAGATAATGAGATAGGACACTTCGAATTCGTAGCAAAACACATTGGCATTTTCACTAACACTAGGATAAAAAGTTGTGATTTTGTGCAAACAAGTTGTACTTCGTTGCAAAAAATTTGTACTTCGCCGAAAATAAATTGATCGCATGAATGCATGCAAAATCTGTTTTTCGGGGGTTCATTTATGAAACGTCAAAACATATAATTATAATAAAAATATTATCCTGTTTATATGTGCAAAATATATATAAAACATAACTTCCCGTTCCGTATAATGGTAATTAATGTATGCCTCCATATTTTACCCAGTATTTTGTTTATTTATTTCTCATTATTACTTTGGTATAAAGTTGTTTTTTGTTGCAAATGCATAGTTCACCTTTTCACAAAGAAATTACGATTAATAACCCCAGAATGGTCGCATTTATTTTCATTTGTTCAAAAAATTTTAATTTCTTCATTTGTTTTTTAATATTTTTGAAAATTATGTATTGTATACATCGTTGATGCGCTAGGGGGAGTCAAACATCCGTTTGAACATTTTAGATTTGGGAAACTTCACCACCTTTATTTATGTATGGTGAAATTTATGTTTTAAAAACCAATTAGCAGCTTGCTTTCTATATTTAAATATTATTTATTGTATATTTGTATATTATTTATTGTATATTTGTATATTTGTATATTATATTATAAATATTGTACGGGTCCCTATTGCACGGCCTACAGGGGAACCAAACACAGTGCATTTTATAATTACTCCTGTTTCATGTACAAACATTTTCAAATATTACGCACTTAAATACTAATTAGAATATACAATCTTCCTTCCTAGGTTGGGCAGTAGAGCTGAGCGATATTTCACGAGCTGTGATTTTGTCACAGGTACACAAAATCACGAGTCATAGTTGCGATTGAAAACGCGCCGAACCTGTGACGCGCTGTCACAAGTACAGCGGAACGATATTTAACGAACTGTGATTTCATTAAAATGCAACCACGAGTCACAGTTTGCTGCTCTATCGTTTCGTTATTGCTACAACAAGTTGTTGTCCGTTGCAACAAGCAAATTCTTAATATATCTTTCAACTAGTGGCAAGATTCGCATCGTTCCTGTCGCAGTTTTCTGTTTTAATTACTTAAAATTGGTATCTATATTCATTCATACTTCAATAAAATCTGAATCCTTTTAAAGTTAACGAATGTTCATAGCTTCACTTCGTTTCTATAGCAAAAGCGAACGAAACCAAAGCAGATCTGAAATGATGCCGTTATTTTGAATGCTTCGATATTGTTTTGTATGTACATAAAGCTGCAATTTTTAAAGGTCCTTACATAGCTTTTTTGATCGCACTAATTGGAATGGCGGAATAACCAATATAAGTTTTCGACACTATCAAGTGTGGCACAAGAACAGCGTCGTCAGTGCCATGCGAAAGAATTTTCTCCAGAGCTGGGCAAATACTGACAGATTGTCGAAGCCGCCTGAGCGACAACAAATTGCATATGTTAATATTTTTAAATACTAATTATAAATACATTAATTAATTTCATTATAAACAAAATAAATATTTATGTATTTTTGATTTTCTGCATACGAATATCTTCTCTTCATTGGTTATTTTCAATTTGTAACTGTCATTTCCGTAATCGTTCGTTTCTTGTTTTCTCTGTCGCATACTGAATGTAGCACGTTTTAGCGCCCTCCTTTTATAGCAAATGCCTTGTCACGAGTCACAGGTTTTTATACCTGTGATAGTACTGTCACAGTCACAGTGGTCCTGCTCCGGAAAAATCTAGGAATTGCTCACCTCTATTGGGCAGTAATCAAGGAGAATCTCATAAAGCTTGGCTAGACGCAGTATCATTTGATACGGTATCACTCAGTTCGTCGGAGAGAGAGATGAGGAAGAAAGGCAAAAGACTACACTCAAGTATCAAGTGTAGAGAAGTTTTGATACCAAAATATACCCTGCTTCTCTCGGTATCATTTACGCACAAAAATAATAGAATACAAGATTACGCATTGCGCAGGTCCGTTATTCAATGTCGAAAATTTTGACAACCGGGTCAACCGTATGTGACGTCACAATAGCAAACATTTTTTGAGAGCCATAGGTAAAGCCATTGATATATAGTACATTTCGTGATTTTAACATATAATTTGATAAAAAATAATGAAGTGCAGAGTGAAAAACTGTGGAAAATGGAATCAGAATATGTGCAGTTTTTTCCATTTCCATCCGACACTAAAACAATGCGAATTTGGATTATTTTTTGCAGACAAGAAAATAATATGCAGTTTGAAATGGATAAGAAAAGGAGTTTTTCTACTATTATTCAGTATTAAAAAGCTTTAAATTATTAGGATTTGCCAAGCATAGGATTCTGAAGCGTGAGTACCGTTCCGTCCATATATGATCCACTTGCTGGAAATCTAGTGTTGGCTGCAGAACGTGAGAAAAACACATTGAGCAAGCTTCCGAAATCAATTGCGACATCAAAATAAAAAAGTTATTCTTACGGGCAAGAATGTTTTTTAAAATCAGGAAACTGAATAAACACATTGTGGATAATGCTTACAAAAAGAAGCAGAAGCTATGTAATACTGTTACATAGCTCCTGATTTTCTTTAAAATATTCTAAATATTTTCCAATTATTGTATGTTAATATACATAAGTCGATTTATTATTATATACATATTATTATTATACATGTATTTTTAAGTTTTGAATTTCAATATAAAATGTAAATTCAAAGTTTTATTTAACAACTAGCTTAACTACCCGGCATTGCGAAATTGGGAAATAAAATATTTTTTTATAATACTACATTATGTTTTTTATTTATGTTTTTTATGTATTTATTTTAATTTTACAATTATGTCCTTTTTTGGAGCTTGGAGGATGAGTTTTGAAAAATCCTAAAAATGGTGTTTAGGCATTATACGCGGGATGTTTTCGTGAAAAAAGAAAATCCACATTTGATGGCTAACAAAAAAGTTATGTGTTTGTCCTTTTTGAAGTCCTTAGAAGTAAAATTTCGAAAAATATTTTTTTCTCCCTTGTATACATCATAAAAGAAACCTCTGTGCAAAATATTCGTAACATGCTTCGTTTTATATTATTATGTCATTGGGTGTACTTTTACCAAATGATGTCCTTTTTTGGACCTTTAGAGGATGAATTTTGAAAAATCCTGAAAATGGTTTTGAGGTATTTCTATGCGAGATGTTTTCGTGAAAAAAAAAATCCATATTTGATGGCTAACAAAGGAATTATGTGTTTGTCCTTTTTGAAGTCCTTAGAAGTAAAGTTTCGAAAAATCCTTTTTTCTCCCTTGTATACATCATAAAAGAAACCTCTGTACAAAATATTCATGCTTCTTTTTATTTTATTATGTCATTGGGTGTACTTTTACCGAATGATGTCCTTTTTTGGACCTTTAGATAATGAATTTTGAAAAATCCTGAAAATGGTTTTTGGGCATTTCTATGCGAGATGGTTTCGTAAAAAAAAGAAAATCCATATTTGATGGCTAACAAAATAATGTAGATGTCAATAAAATTTACTTTTATGACCACATTTACAACATATGTATTTATTTATTAATTTAAATTCGTATTTTGTTTTGTGTCTTTGCTAAATTCGCGTCGGATTTACGAATTTAACTTCACGCACTTATCAAATGATACTGCGTCTAGCCAAGCTGTATCAAAAGATACTACGTCTAGCCAAGCTGAATGGGAATGATAACAAACGGCGGCAAAGCCTTTGGTTTCTCAGCTACACGTTTGACTGAGTGCAATACTGATATCGCGACAGCTCCCTCACACCATATGCGTTTTACCAAAGAATATACAATATATTATTATTATTACATGTTCTTTGGTTTTACGCACATAGATTATGTAGGTTTTTGTGTTTTCCTTATGAATCTGTTTCTCTACCTTCGCGTACCCCTGGCCAAAAATTGCTTTTTATAATTGAATCCAAATGACAATTTTTGGTTTGTCTTGTGCTGAGTGTTCTGTGTTTTTGCTTTGAATGCATGCCTTTATACAGCCTTGGGATGATACAAAGCAATCGCGATTTACGAGTCGATTGTACCGCTCCTATGCACAACATGACACAAAGAATCTGTATTTTGTTAAAGGATATTTCTTTATGGAGTGCTTGGATATGCAGAATTAGTTATGCGAATTGCGCGAGCCAAATGTTTCTTTGAGAAAATAACTGTTCTTTCTTTATGTTTTATATATGTATGTATTCGTTATTAGTTTAGCATAGGAAGAAAGGATTTAGGAACAATTTTGTTGTTTTTATACCCTACACACGAAATGATGAGGGTATATTCACTTTGTGCTTCCGTTTGTAACGCATTAAAGGAGGCGTGACAGGTATACAAAAGTATATATATTCTTGATCAGTATTACCTCCTGAGTCGATTTAGCCCTATGAACTTACAAAAAATTTAACTAACTTAACTATATAATCCAACTAATTCTAAAAACCTTTGCCTTTTTGCTTTTTTTGCCCTACTTTCTGTTTCCTAATAAAACACTCTCAGTGGGAAATCTATAAAAGTGATTATCAGCTGATGGTGGACCACCACAAGCTCGAACAATACACTTCAAGATTTACAGCCTTATAATGTAAATAGTTACAAGACGTAAACGAAAACGAAACATATGTTTTTCATGAGTGTTTTGTGTTTTTCGTCATTTTTCGTTTGTTTGACAACTGAGCATAAAAAAACTCTAGTAAAATCCACTAAACGCAAAAAATTCTTGTTGTTGGTATTTTTACATGCTTTGCAGATTTTATCAGCTACGTGTGGTATAATGGATCGGCAGTTTCTAGGAAACAAGTCGAGAAACCACGCGAAAGCAAGAAGGCTATCGTCTAGTGTAAATTTTTTGTGTTTTGCAAGTTGTCCAATTTTATGCGTCGAATTTGTATGCGAATTTGCCGACACGCATTTGCACTGAATTCTACCCGAAATCTTTGCGTTTCTAGAAATTACTTATAAAAATACTTCAAATATTGTGCACATGGCAACATTTACTCTCTGCAATACAACGAAAGTCTGCAATACGAACGAAAAGCTTCTATTATACTAGTTTGGCTCGTTTCGTTTTCGTTTTCATTTGTGTTTTCGTTTTCAAACTATTTACATTATAAGGCTGTAATTCACAGATTAATATTCAACAAAACAGGTTGAATACGTTGGCATCCCTTTTGGCTAAAAATACGTGTGGTAGGTTAAAAACATTTGACTAAATTTGTGAAATGAGCAATTTTTATTAAATTTAACTTCGTTTTACTTGCAAAATATTCAATATTGTGCAACTAAATAAGTTAAAAAAGGTTTCATGTACATTCCTAGAAGCATGCGTTGGTTTTAAAACTGGCTCCTTGGTCTTTTTTACGTATTTGAAAAAGCATATTTTTGGCTTATTGTTATGAAGAAAACCAAGAGTTGCATTCCTCTCTCAAAATATTTTTCTGAATTTTATTAACAAACTCCCGAGTTGTCAAAATTGCATGCGTTTTGTTTTTGTAATCTACTACACCAAAGCCTGATCACCAACACATTCAAAGCGAAAAAAGAGTTTCCAGTCTTGTAGTCTTCGACGTAAACAACTAGGTTCAGTGACAGAAAACTGATCATAGATCAGTGAACGCTCCGTACCTGAATTCGGCTACTGTTTTACTAATGCGAAAAAACAGAACCCTTAGGCCGTGGTTTCGCTACCGAGCAAAACTCGGTGGGAATTTTACTCTAATTTTTGTGATCGGAGTCCCTGCAAAATGAGTGGTTACGATTATGCTCACCCACGCTTGCCGTTTTTTTCTTTTTCTGCCTATTTTTTTCACCTTCAACAACAACCCGTCTACCTTAATGAAACTTCACGTAGACGTAATGAACTTCTGCGAGCTCAATTAAAGTGTTTGCTGTGGACGAGGCCAACTTCTATGAAGTTCTAAAAGTGAATTTTTCAGTGTGATTTTATTGAACAAGGAAGTTGCATTAAATGTTGTGTGCAGAACGCCTCTATAAACTATCGGCGAGTTTGCATGTGGTATAAACAATTCCAAGAAGGTAGAGAAACGGACGACCATCAACATCAATCAATGAAAAACATGTCAACAAAATCAATGATTTGGTGTTCAAAAATCGTCGGTTGACAATTAGAGACATTGCTTATAATGTTAACATTTCATTTGGATCGCTCCAAACCATTATGAAAGACCATTTGTGCTTGAGAAAAGTCAAATCTCGTTTGGTTCCAAAAACACTCAACTTTTGCGAGACATTTTCATTCAAAAATTCGATTCATATCGTTCCATAACCATCGTATTCGCCTGACTTACTGTGGTACCTAAATAAGTGCGTCTTGCGTTCCGTTGATCACTGGGTCTTAGAAGCGACGCTGTGCTAAACCGAAATAACAGCGTTGCGTCAACATGTTTTTGACAACCAAATTTTAAACATTCACACGCACATCAACATTTTTTTAACATCTGCTGCCAACTTCACTTTGAAGCGCATACCAAAATTTGAAATTCGAAGTGCTCTCAGTCAGTGCGTTGTCTATTTCAACTGCTTCCATAAGACTGCGTGCTCCAATTTCATTTTGACAGCAAGGCACGACGCACTTATTTAGGTACCGCAGTTAGCTCCATGTGACTTCTGGCACAGAATAAATAGTATACAGAAGTCGCATCTCGGCCTTTGATGCTTTTTCGCTTTACGGTGCGGTCGGAACAATTGAGAGGAGATCAAATAACGAGAGAGCAAACGTGAACAAAGAGAAGCAACGAGAGAGCAAGCATAAAACGTTTATGTGTGCCTACATCTGTTTTGCTAGACTGCGTCGTGAATTAACGTGGTGTTGACAAAATTTTGTTTCAAGCTTTTGGTTTCTGTATTTTGGTTTTCTTCCCTTGAAAGTTTTATATTTTACATTGCATAGCTATGTGCAGTATTAACAGGAGTTACTGGTTAATTGTAGTGCTCTAGTAAAAAATTACTAGAGAAAAATTAAATATTGCCGGCACTTTGAATCAACAGCGGCGGTATTTCATTTTGAAAGAAAATTTTACTGTCATTATACACAAAATAGGGTATTTCGAAAGTATCTCCCAATTCCTGTTAGAGGACATTTGGTTACAAGTTACAACTTTAACTATGATGCAAAAACTGTTCAAAAATGTTAAATTTCGTAAAATGATCTTTTTTAGTATATTGGCAGAAAGTCCATTTTTGGAAACAAAATAATTAAATGTAAGCGCCCAGTTGGAAAACATTGATTGGTTTGTCCCTTCAACCGCATTTTTCTCAAACCCATCCACTAAATCTAGTTTGGAATTGCATCGCAATTCCCTTCCAATCGCCATTTCATCCATGAGCAGAATCATATGATTCTTTTCGTACTGGTTCAAATCCCAAGCACTTCTTTTTTATTAACTCCAACTTTGGGTACGGGCGGAAGAGCTGAGGGGAAGATCAAAAAACATGTGAAGCTTCGAGAGAGCTTGTTTTGCGAAAGAAATCTCTTTCTGAGGTACACTGAGAAGATGGAAGCACGGGCGGCGCACCAATAAAAAAAAGGAAAAATAACCATAAACATTAATGGGAATGATATTGTAGGGCATAAATGCAGAATAGCTGCCAAGCTCAGATTTTGTTAATTTTTTTTTTACCGTTAGATAGGGCCATTAGGAACGGAAGTGGCTGGTTTGTATCGGGGGCTGGTCAGCCATCTTGGATTTATGACCGTTTGAAGGACAAATTAATGGTTTAATGAAAGTCATTTATCTCATAAACTAAGAGAACTAGCGGAACTAGCGACGTACTGTTGGAAAGGTATTTTTAATGCGTTTCATTTATGTAATACACTTTTTTGTCCATAACATGGCTGTGAAGGAATTATATTGATTTTTAGAAAAATGTGACAAGTTGACCTTGAAACAACAATTTATTTCTTCCAAACGGACACATTAAGGTATAAAACAAATTACAATTATGGAAAGCTTGTTCTTTTACTTTTAAAATGGTATATAATATGTTATACTTACTATTGTAGTATAATCGCGCGATTTTTCATAAAAATTTTTTGCCTGCGGCGCTCTAACTTAACAAAAAAATTTCACGCGATTTTTCATCAAAATTTTTTAATTTCAAATGTTTTCCATTAGAGCGGCGCAGGCAGAATTTTAATTGAAATTTTGAAAGGTAAAGCTAAAGTAATGTAATACAATAGTAAGTATAACATACTATATACCATTTTAAAGGTAGAAGAACAAGCTTTCCATAACTGTAATTTATTTTATGACTTAATGTGTCCGTTTGGAAGAAAAAAATTGTTGTTTCAAGGTCAACTTGTCAGATTTTTCTAAAAATCAATATAACTCCTTCACAGCCATGTTATGAATAAAAATGTGTATTACATAAATGAAAGGTATTAAAAATACCTTTCCAACAGTACTTCGTTTGTTCCGTTAGCTTACTTAGTTTATGAAATAAGTGCCTTTTATTAGTACCATTTATTTGACCTTAAAACGGTCATAAATCCAAGATGGCTGACCAGCCCCCGAAAAAACATGGCCACTTCCGATTATAACTGTCTCAAATAACGGTAAAAAAAAAGAAAAAAAATCTGAGCTTGGCAGCTGATCTGCATTTGTTCCCTCCCATTCCTTATTAAATATTTTTCACAGTGCATACATAAAAAAGCGAAGTACGATGTTGCTTGCTTGAAGTTTGTACGTCGACTGCAGAGATAACTGCATCTGGTCTTAATCTCTGGTCGACTGACTGCTCTTCAAAGACTACAAGACTGGAAACTCCTCTTATTTCGTGAGAGAGCTCAAAAAAATGTCCGTCCGCGTGTTCACATACAGTGTATGTGAATTTTATGGTGAAATTGTCGACTTGTTACAAGCTAAAACAGGCTATCACAAAGCATGATATCTGAAAAGGTAAACCGTTTTGCTTTGTTACCACACCACCACAAAAAGATGGGGTGAGTTAGTGGCAGGGATACCAATGACACAACTTTATTACTAATTATTTTTTTGGTTTTTAAGTAAACATTAATAGAAAAACTACTTTCCATTTATAAGTTCTTGAGGTTTTGACGATTTCTAAGATGTTTGGAAATATTAAAAAGTAATGTAAACTTATTTATTTTTGTAATTTTTCATTTCTCTTTTATTTAAATTAAAATGTGTTAACACAAATAAATTTACAATTCATATATTTAAATTAAAATTAATTAAACATAAACAAATTCTCAATTCATGCATTTAAAATTAAATTCGTTTAAATTAAAGACCAAAAGAACTAAAATCACAATTCAGTAAATATTAAACTAAATCACAGATCAATATTCAACAAAACATGTTGAATACGTTGGCATCTCTTTCGGCTAAAAATACGCGTGGTAGGTTAAAAACAGCTGACTAAATTTGTGAAATGAGTAATTTTTATGAATTTTAACTTCGTTTTACTTGCAAAATATTCAATATTGTGCAATTATTAGACTTAAAAAAGGTTTCATGTACATTTCTAGAAGCGTGCGTTGCTTTTAAAACTGGCTCCTTGGTCTTTTTTACGTATTTGAAAAATGATATTTCTGGCTTATTGTTGTGAAGAAGAACAAGAGTTGCATTCCTCTCTCAAAATATTTTGTAAACAAATTCCCGGACTGTCAAAATTCGTTCCCGAACTGTCAAAATTACATGCGTGTTGTTTTTGTAATCTACACACCCAAGCCTGATTTCACCAACACATTCAAAGCGAAAAAAGAGTTTCCAGTCTTGTAGTCTTTGCTGCTCTTTATAGGAACGATCGCTAATGTCGGTGTGAAAAAACGACGAGTGCTGTCGTGTATATGTGAATAGCCGAGAGAAAAACGATTGCACGATTACTCTCTGTTCAATAGGGTGCCAATATTGGAACCCTAGAACAAAATTGCTTTGTATGAGATGCAACTTCTGTATACTATTTATTCTGTGCTTCTGGCTATTCCCTACGCTTCGCGTAGACCGTTTTAAATAGACTGAGGATATAAAAGAAAAATCGAAGAATGAACTGAATAATTTTGCTTCCATTAACTTTGTAGCGTTACTCGTATAACGTATCCAATTTGTTGATATGTCGACTAACAGGACAATTCTCGTTGTCACCTTTTAATTGACAGCGCAGATTTTTAGCAAATTGTCAATATTCGTATTCTGGCTGTCACCTAAAAGCTCTTTTCTTTACAATTTTGTCAAAAGCCAAATAGGTGCTGACAACAACATTTTCAGAACAAAACAAAAATGAGCAGAAGAGAAACAGCAAATTTATTTGTTATTTTTAATTTATTTATTGTTATTTATTTCAATTGTTATTTAATTTATATATTATTTGGTTAAAACCAGCTCCTGAAACACTTTCAATGAAAATATTTTAAAATATAAATATATAATATAAATATGTATATTATTACATATTCTTTAGTGCTACTTACATTGAAAGATGTTTCGGGATCTGGTTTTAAACAAATAATATATAAATTAAATAACAATTTAAATAAATAAATAAACAATTTAAATAATAAAATTTAAATAAATAATATACATTGTATATTCTTTGATATTCAGCACATTCAGACATGGTGGACATGAACTGCACATAGTGCGCCAGCTGCTCTGCCGTAGTCCGTTCGTATTTTCTTTTGACATTTCATGTTCTATTTGTCAAAAATTACATTTTTGTTTCTGTAACACTAAGCTTTTCAGCAAGCTACTGCATTAAAGCTTTCACTGTGTCAATTGACAACCAGAATAACAATTTGAAAAGCATTGACAAGCACTGTGACAAATTGTCTTGACAATTTCATTGCCAGAACAGAATTGCCCTGTAAATATCATCTTCCGCCTGTACAAATTCTTCAACAGCACGCTATGCTCGCAACGTAGATCGTGCCAAAGCTTTACAAAGCTTGGGCAACGAACAAGAAGCAGAACAAAGCTAAGAAAAGCAAAAATTCTTTCAAAAACAATAAAATGCAAAATTTTAAACTATTTCAGACGGACGGACGGCGGCACATGGTTTGTTATTGTTAGAGAACCAAAAGAAGACGAAACGCACCGTGCTTCTTATCGCCCGCTGTACTCCATAAATTGATCGATTCTTTCTTTCACACTTTACTTGGCATACGAGTGATGGATCAATCTCTTCTTACGCATATTCCCTTGAATTGTTAATGCAAAATAACAGAAGCAAAGTCGATCTTCCGCTCCCTTCATTCTCATTAAAAAGATCTTCCGAACCCCTCACTCATTAGGAGATCATTCAAATTTTGCTTTGTTATCAGCGCTGAAAAAACCGAAGCTTGGCTAAAGAGAGTAACTTCGCGAGTAGTGAAGCTGTTTTCACTCATTTGCTTACACCCGCTGCCTGCGACCGACCGCATCTGATTTGAAAAATTTGAAATTTTGAGTCATGCGTCTTCTATATTATTACATATTCTTTGCTCTTTACCTATTTATACTCGTTGGTTATACTCGTTGCTGCGTATGAGTTTTGAGGAGAACACAAACTTTATGTAGCCTTGCAGACTTCCCCTGTTTGCAGAGCACAAAGAGTTACCATGTATGAAGCATTTTTAGCATTTTTACAAGTATTTTTTAGGAATCCCAATGAATTAGTGCTATAACTGATGTATGCCAACAATTTGTACAACAAAAGCAAATCTGATAACGCGCACACAATGTTTACATACTGATATTGTGTTTATTATCGTTTGCTCTTTATGTGAGAGTGAATATAGCAGCAATATTCCTCGGGCGACTATTAGCGCAGCGTCATAGCGTGGAACAAAATACGGGGATACTCAGAAGAGGGACTATTCGCATCTTTTACTTATCTTTTGAGAAGGTAGCGCCGTGAATAAAAAAATTTGTATGAGCCACTGTTCAGAATCACTCCAAACGCGAGCATTTTGCAATCGTCTGGTTTGAGAGACTTTTTCCACGAAATAGTCTATTCATCATGCCACAAATACGTAGTGAAGTCTGCAAAGCATGTAAATTACCAACAAAATGCGTTTGCGTTTGGTTTCGCGTTTCGATTGCGTTTTAGAGGTTTACAGATTTTCCTATCTCAATTCTTCCAAAAATACGAAAAGCACAAAACAAAACGCGAAATAAACGCAACGCGAAAAGATACATGACAAGGATGTTAGGTTCACATGTTTACGATTCCTGACAGCAAACGAGAAACGAGGTATGACCACGATGGTTTCAAGAAACCAGAAGAGAAATAGTTACAAAAGCAAATACGTCTAGCCAAGGACAATTTGATATATTTATATCATAGGACATTTATTTAGTGTTTCTTTGTGAAAAAGCGTATTTATTGAGATAATGTAAAATAAGGATAAGAAAGAATTATGCAATTATTAGTTATTTACAGCCTTATAATGTAAAAAGTTTCAAGACGTAAACGAAAACGAAACATATGTTTTTCATGAGTTTTGTTTTGTGCTTTTCGTCATTTTTCGTTTGTTTGACAATTGAGCATAAGAAAACTCGAGTAAAATCCACTATACGAAAAAAATGCTTGTTGTTGGTATTTTTACATGCTTTGCAGATTTTATCAGCTACGTGTGGTATAATGGATCGGCAGTTTCCTGGAAAAAAGTCGAGAAACCAAACGAAAGCAAGGCTATCCCCTAGTGTAAAATTGTTTGTGTTTTGCAAGTTGTCGAATTGTATGTGTCGAATTTGTATGTGTATAGTGTTGTGTACAGTGTTGCCGACACGCTTTTGCACTGAATTGTACCCGAAATCTTTGTGTTTCTAGAAATTACTTATAAATATGCTTCAAATATTGTACACATGGCAACATTTTCTCTCTGCAACACAACGAAAGTCTGCAATACGAACGAAAAGCTTCTATTATACTAGTTTGGCTCGTTTCGTTTTCGTTTTCATTTCTGTTTTCGTTTTCAAACTATTTACATTATAAGGCTGTTAGTTTATTAGTTAGTTTATTAAATTTTATGATTGTTCAATTGCTATGATTTAAGATTTAATTTTCTGAATGTTATCTGGGTCTGAACCTAAAATTAAGGTTCGCTTTTTCTTTTACCTTTAAAATTGTAGTGCAGGGTTTTTTAAAATATCAAGCTTCGTGGAAATACCCAAAAAAGGCCTTTAAATCGGCCACAATTAACAGCTTGTTTGATTACGTAGAACGCTCCTTCATTACCCAACGATGCCAACATGAAAAAATTGGAAGCCCTGCTCTTATCTTGGTTTAATCAGAGTTCTCAAAAATTCGTCTCAGTAGTGCAAATCAGTGCGTGGATTTCAATCGGATCATTGTGTCTGATTTTTCGTTCGACCGATTGATTTGGTTACACGGCTATAAATAATACAAAAACAGTGAACAGTTTTAATTCAGTGAATAGTTCGAGTTATCTTTTGCATTGACGTCATAATAATTTATAAGCCAAGCATTTTAGCCAAAAAATTACACATTATAGAAGTCTGCGGTTGTGATTCGTTGTGAAAAATAGTGCTGTAATAAAATTGCGATTAGCGCGACATATTGTTTATAGATGTATTGAATAAGCAAGAACTGCACTACCTTAATTGTTGAAAAATGAAAACATGGTTTCATACATATTGCATAGAAAATATTTATATGTAAATTTGGGCAACTGTTTATGCGGAATAATTTTAAAAACTATTCCCGTAAAAATGTATATATTCAACTGGATTTAAGAATACAGGTTTTTCAGTAAACCTTTTACAAAAATCTTTTAAACGTTTAAAAACTTTTTCAACTGTTATTGAAAAATTAACGCATAAAATCGCAGTTGGTTTATGCCGCAATTATATGGAGGACGTTATGAAACAACAACGAAACCGTAGACAATCACATCATACTATACCAATGTTGCTTCATATATCATTTTGTAAAAAAAATTCTGTATCAGTGGACAAAAATGCCAGAGAGAAAAGGTGGGCCTCAAGGTTCAAGCGCAACATACAACGAAACCTTAACGATTATTTGTATTATTTATTATAAGAATTTGTTTTAATAAAATCATAGATTCTCTTTTTAATTTGCTACTGCTATTGACCTAACCATTGTTGTTCTTGAGTTGTTGTTTTTAGCGTTGACCCTAACAACAAAAATGTTTCCCGCTCTCATCTAGTTCCGGAGTTATAGCCATCTGAAAATTGCATGCCTATATCTCCTAAACTACGAAATTCTATGTTATTGGTATAGTTGGAAAGATAGTCGAATTATCTTTCATTTATGTTAACTATTATGGATGTGGGGTTCGTGGTGGATCTTTTGAATGTGGAAACTACTTATTAAACATTTTTCTTTTTCCTACTTATTATTACAATACCTTATGAATAAAATTGTCAGATGTAATTATTAGCTATAACATTCCTGTACTATAGTACATTTTATACAAGGTCCTGTGACCCATTTTTTTCACCTATTGAATAAAACAAATAAAGAAATAATATTTTGTCGAAAACCTTTCATTTTTGGAGAAAATAAAAACTAGATTTTTAATACTATTTTTTTTATTCATTAATTTTTTGAAGTAAAATAAATTATTAACTCACATAATTATCACAATAATAAGTAACTAGAGTTTCTTACCTTTCGACACATTTTTTTTATCAGTATAAGCAACGAGTATATATTATAAAGAGATTTCAACGCAGGCTACTCGTTGAAAACAACGGGCCAGAGTTTCAATCAACAATCACCGTGATTATCGGTGCTTCTGCTTTGTTATTTTCGCCTTCTCGTTTCTTAGCGATTTTCGCCTTTATGACAAGACAAACCAAAAAGTGTTATTTGGTTTCATTTATAAAAATCAAGACTCGAGCTTTTTGGCCAGGGGTACGCGAAGGTAGGAAACAGATTCATAAGAAAAGCAACAAAAAACTACAAATCTATGTGTGCAAAACGCATGTGGTGTGACGGAGCAGTCGCGATATCAGCATTGCATTCACTCACATGTGTAGCTGAGAAACCAAAGGCTTTGATGCGTTTGTTTTCATTCCCTTTGTTTCGTTCGCAGTAGCGGCCGCAGTCAGCGTCGATTTTCTCTGTCGACCCAAGTCCCGGCACGATATCATGTTGTTTTCAACGAGTAGCCTGCGTTGAAATCTCTTTATAATATATACTCGTTGGTATGAGTTCAGAATCTTAGGAGAAAACGCATTTTTAAAATCACAATCACGTACTCGTAAGTACTATTTCCCAAGCCCTTTGAAAATTGCATGTCTATATCTTCTAAACTTTACGAAATTCGATGTTATTGGTATTGTTGGAAAGATTTTGGAATTATCTTTCATTTATGTTAAGTAATATTTTGTCGAAAACCTTTCATTTTTGGAAGAAAATAAAAATTTTATATTTTTAATACTATTTAAATGATTTCAGTTATCATTATCATATGAATTCACTCAGGCCGAATTCGATTAAGACTCCGTTCTTAATAAACCATTTTGATAGTTTAATCCATGAATTTTGAGAGCCCGTGTTGGAGAATGTGTACAGCCACTAACTGTAGAAAAATGGTTGAGACGGTTCAACTTCAAACGCGATTTACAAAATTTTGGCTATAACCGTCTCAACCATTTTTCTACACTTAGTGGCTGTACGCATTAGCTTTCAGGCACTGTAGGTTTCATCAACGCACTAAGCATGGTTTACGAGCAGTGGCATCTTTTATACACCTCCTTGACCAGCCATCATGTACATATGTTATATATGGCCAACTTCAAACGCGATTTACAAAAATTCGGCTATAACCGTCTCAACCATTTTTCTACAGTTAGTGGCTGTATGCATTGGCTTTCAGGCACTGTAGGTTTCATCAACGCACTAAACATGGTTTACGAGCAGTGGCATCTTTTATACACCTCCTTGACCGGCCATCGTGTATGTTATATATGGCCAACTTCAAACGCGACTTACAAAATTTTGGCTATAACCTTCTCAACAGAGAACAGAACTCTGTTAAAGTTCGCGACGTATTTAACTTCACGCACTTCGTTTCCTTCCCTCTTTATTTTTTTTAACCACACCTTATAGTATGGTTAGGCCGTGGTTATGCTATCGAGTTTTGCTTGGCAAGTAGGACTTTTTCTTGTTGTTTTGTGTGTAAAAGAGAGAATGGGATATTTTTCTGTTCTCAACATCACTCTCTCACACCGAGCACGAAAACTCGGTCTAGCGTACACCGAGGACACCAAGCAAACCGGTGTTGCTTAGTCTCAATATTCACAAAAGTATTGAAAAATGGAATGGAGTGAAAAATGGAATGAACTGATAAATCTATCAATTATATTCCTGTGATTATCGTTTCAAAATATTACGGATTTATTTTTGTTAAACACATTTCAATTAATATAAACATTTGGTCCTCCATCGCGTCGAAAACTACATCTCAAATAATACGTTTTCTCATTTGTGTAGTGGACGTGTTGCTGTTGAAGGTGAGAAAAAATATACATATTTGAAGAAAGCAAGCGTGGGTCAAGCACAAGCGTAACCACTCTTTTTGCACGGACTCCGATCACAAAAATTAAATGAATTTCCCACCGAGTTTTGCTCGGTAGCATAACCACGGGGTTACGCTACCGTCCATGCTTGACAAGTAGGAGTTCTTTGTTTTTGTTTTGCGTGTATCCCATTCTCTCTTTTACACACAAATCAACACAATCAACCAAAAAAAAGTGAAAGAATTAAATTCCCACCGAGTTTGCACGGTAGGGCCGTGGTTACGCTACGGCCGTGGTTATGCTACCGAGCAAAATTCGGTGGGAAATTGCTCTAATTTTTGTGATCGGAGTCCGTGCAAAAAGAGTGGTTACGCTTGTGCTTGACCAACACTTGCTTTCTTCACAAATATATATTTTTTCTCACCTTCAACAGCAACCCGTCTACTACACAAATGAGACGTAATTATTTTATATGTAGTTTTCGACGCGATAGAAGAACAAATGTTTATATTAATTGAAATGTGTTTAACATTTAACATTTATAAAGGCGTAATAGTTTGGAACGTTTTGCCAAGCAAAACTCGATAGCATAACCACGGCCAGCCGAGTTTTGCTTGGCAAGTAGGACTTTTTTTGTTATTTTGTGTGTAAAAGAGAGAATGGGATACGTTTCCGTTCTCAACACCACTCTCTCACACCGAGTACGGAAAAGTATTGAAAAAATGGAGTGGATTGAAAAAATGGAATGAACTACTGATAAATCTATCAATTATATTCTTATGATTATCGTTCCAAAATATTACGTCTATATATATGTCACACACATTTCAATTATTATAAACATTTGGTCTTCCATCGCGTCGAAAACTACATCTCAAATAATACGTTTTCCTCATTTGTGTAGTAGACGGGTTGCTGTTGAAGGTGAGAAAAAATATATATTTTTGAAGAAAGCAAGCGTTGGTCAAGCACAAGCGTAACCACTCTTTTTGCACGGACTTCGATCACAAAAATTAGAGTAATTTCCCACTGAATTTTGCTCGGTAGCGTAACCACGGACTTACGTCTCAACACCAACATTTTTGTGAATTTGAAAAACTTCAAACTTCGAAGGTTCATAACTCGTAAACGGGGGCGGGGCGAGGGGCGGGTTTTGTTTTCGTGGCAGCAGTCCATCCATTTTTCCACTCCACTCCATTTTTCAATACTTTTGTAAATATTGAGACTAAGCAAAAGCGGCGTGCTCGGTGTACGCTAGACTGACTTTTCGTGCTCGGTTTGAGAGAGTGGTGTTGAGAAAAAAATATTCCATTCGCTCTTTTACACACAAAACACAAAAAAAATTTCTTCTTTCCGAGGAAAACTCGGTAGCGTAACCACGGCCTAACCATACTTGCATGCTTGGCAAGTATGACTTTTATACCCTACACAGGAAGTGATAAGGGTATATTCACTTTGTGCTTCCGTTTGTAACGCATTAAAGGAGGCGTGGCAGGTATACAAAAGTATATATATTCTTGGTCTGAAAGTCACGATTACATGAGAATGAATTGAAATACTTTCATCAAATTTGGCACGAATGTTCTCTATCAGAAGAAACTAATTGATATTGGAAATGGGCCAAATCGGACCATTGTCATGCCTACTTTCTATAGTGAATATATTCATCCAAGCTCATAGCTCAATTCCTCAGCTTGTAGAGCGAAATTTTATTCACGAGTGCACTATGTTGGACCAAAACATAATACCAATAATGGACGTGGTCCGCGCGCTAATTAAATAAAACTCGATTACAGTAGAACGAATGTATGGTTCTGAAATTCGGCCTGAATATTCTCTGTCATCACAGGCTATTTGGAATGAAAAATGGGAAGAAGTAGAACATTGCCACGACTAATCTCTAAGTAAACGTGTGTAAAGTGTATGAACTTCGGCCAGAGCGAAGTTAAAAATCCCCGAAATCTCCACAACCAAAAATTCAACTACAGAATCCATATTTTCGCGCACAACTCAACACACTAAATAAAAATGCACTTATTTATTTATTTAAAGGCACTTATAAAAGCATTTCAAGATTGTTCACTTCTCCGCGTGGAATTGAAAATGCCTTTGTTAACAATTTGCTTCAGTGTTGTGTGAAACTTCCAAAAAGATAGAAACTGGTACATTTTTCACTACAATTTAAGCGAAATAATATACACAATATAACACAAATATTAATCTATATATAATTTGTCAAGTTTATTGAATATTTTAGCAACGGTTGTAAACGTGAGAAAAATCATTGTATATAATAAACTAATTTATAAATTAAAATTAACCACAATGCTAACATTTTCTAACAGTTTACCAACACTGAAATTTGTATCTTATACGCAAACCTTTTTTTGGTCAATTGCTATTGGTTTTTACCATAAACCAGCGACTTAACGTGGCCCCAGAGAAAAAAATGTAACGGCGTTAAGTCACACGATCTTAGCGGCCATTCCGCACGCGTCCTGGAAACTCTTCTTGCAACGACGGCGCCACGTAAATGTAACGCCCGATATGTGATACGTGGCGCCGTCTTGTTGGAACCACATGTCGTCCAAGTCCAAATCATCTAACTGAGGCCACAGAAAGTCACGATATCGTTCGCCATTGACAGTCACCACCTGGCCATTCTCATTTTGGAAGATGTACGGCCCAATGATGCTGCCTGACCAAAATCCACACCAAAAAGTAAGTTTCTCCGGATGCAATGAAGACTCTTGATACTGCTGTGGATTACTTTAACCCCAAATGCGGCAATTTTGCTTGTTCACTGAAGATGACTTTTTCCTCCTTTTTTTGGCTCCCTGAAGCAAGCCCAAATTTGGATTGCTTTGCAATTGCTGCAGAGCCCAATCAGTGAACGTACGACGAACTTGATGGTTTTGGGGCTTCAGTTCTTGTGTCAATTGGATCTTATACGGATGCATACCCAAGTCTTTTCGTAAAATTCTCCAACTGCTTGTGCACGATGAGGAATCGAGGGGTTTGGGTCTTCAGACACACTTTCAGTAACAGCATCAATATTCTCGACCGTGAATTTCTGCGTCGCTCGAATTTCGCGATAATTCGTTGAATTGATCGCACGGTTGGACGATCATTTCGTCCGTAAATATTTCGTAGCTCGCGAAAAGTTTGGCGAACAGAACACGAATTTTTATAATAAATTTTGTTTTTTATTCATTTAGCTTAAATACGGCATTACAATAAGAAAAACATTTTTTTTAGTACAAAATATACGAAAATGAATGTGTTCAAATACATAATAAGAGAAGAAGAAAGTAGTTTAAACTAATATAAAGTGGATGTGTAAGAGATTAGAGGTAAAAAGAAAAAAAAAAGAAAAAAGAAAGAAAGTTTAAAATACAGTTCAAGCAGAAAAGTGGTTTAAACTAGCACTCTTGAAGATATTGGTTGATGAGATCGCCCTGAGGCTACTGAGGCAATGAGGTGTTTAACGATTTCAAAGGTGGAATAATGAGTAGAACGCTTCTCCGGGAGTGACCAAATCTCAACTTATCAAACACAAAAAAAGGCGTCCTTTTGTAGATAAGCTTGTGTAGGAAAATACAGTTTCTAGCATTAGGTAGCTGACTACGTCACATCCTAGCACACCGCGCTTGTACTCTACAAGATGCTCAAAATAACGTATACCGTACACATATCTAGTGACATAATTAAAAGCAACAGAAAGCTTTAGGTACGAGCACGAGTTCAGCTTACTGAAGATAACAATTGAATACGTTATATGGGGGAGTATAAACTGCATTACAAGTTTACGCCTGATCTCAAGCGATGTGAATGCAGCCGATTGTTTGAGACTACGCAGTGCAAGGTAGATCTGATGGACCAGATAATTAATATGATCAGTACATGAGAGTTAATCCGATAATAACTATTTTAGCAACAAACTTTAATTTTTGAATGCCCAAATAAACGTCAGAGAAAGCACAGAAGTACACTGATTCTTTCCTTCTTCAAGAAGGTGCTCTTTGAGATTACTCTTGCGGATATATAAATTTGGATGTCATCGGCATAAGCGTGAATATAGGAGGACATGCAAGTCCAGAATATGTCGTTTATGAATAGAGAAAACAGTAGGGTCCCCAATACGGAACCTTGTGGCATTCCACTAGAAATAAGGACCAGTTGTGACAGGCCAGAGCCACACTTAACTTTTTACATCCTATTCGATAGACAGCTCTTGAGAAGACAAACCGCACTATCTGAGAATGCAAAGAGATCTTTCAGTTTCGAACAGAGTAGCATATGATTCACCATGTCGAAAGCCTTCGAAAAATCAAGCAAACATAGAAGCGTGAGCATACCATCATCATAATAAGGACGAACATCATGCAGGACTTTGAGCACACCTGTTGAACAACTGTGCCCAGCCCCAAAGCCTGACTGGAAAGGATGTAGTAGGCTATTTGCAGTTATATGATGATGATATTTGTTCTACAAGAAGAGATTCTAAAACTTTGGACAAAGTTGATAAAATGCTAATTGGTCTATAGTCAGCAGGGGAGCAATGGTTAGGTTTTTTTGGCTATAGGTGTAACAATTGCACTCTTCCATAGACAAGGAAATGTAGATGTTGTAAGACTGTCATTAATTATGTGAGTAAAGGGACTTATATACGGAAAAATAGTTTTCACAAATCTAAGGTGAACCTCATCGGAGCTAACAGAATTAGATCTAATTTTATACAGAGCACTTATTATCTGCTTCACATACACTGGAAAATTGAAATAAAGAGGCAGAAGGTGAATGAGAAATAGCATCAAGTGCGAGAGGGACCGAGATATTAGTATTAGAATGACAGGAAAGAAAATGATTATTCAGTGTGTCCAGATCAAGCACAGGGGAATTATAGGGTCTAGAATTAGCACCAAGTTTTTTCAGGTTTTTCAATAGGACTTTAGATGGCAGAGACATTTTAAGTTTGGAAGAAAATTTAGCATGTCTGATACATCGCACGGATACATTTCTGGCGGTTCTAAACCTCTCCCACGTCTCAGGAGAAGGATTCGTCCTCCATATATTACGTTGCCGATTGCGTTCGCGAATAGCCTCATGACCACAAGTAGTAAACCACGGACATTAATTACTATTTATGAACCGACTCAAGTAGAACAAACTTGAAAAACAAATTATTTATATTACAAGTGAATATGGACAACTTTTCATCAGAAGGATAAGACCAGATTTCATTCCAAGGAATAACATTAAGTTCATTAAAAATCCGATGGTAGTGAAGCGACTTATAATCAAAGTACTGAAAGAAATTAGCACAGCTTGTACGATTTGAATTGATATCTACTGTACAAAAAATAAGATCATGGTCTGATAGGAAATAAATTTCATAAATATCTTTACAAGAAACAAGTCAGACACTATAAAATAATCTAGCAGACAATCGCTACCGGATAAATATCAACAATTTCGACGCGTTGTTGAATGGTGTAGCGCAGAGATAATGAGATAGGACACTTCGAATTCGTCGCAAGACACATAGGCATTTTCACTAACACTACTATAAAAAATTGTGATTTTGTGCAAAAAACTTGTACTTCGCTCTAAAAAACTTGAACTTCGCTGCAAAAAATTTGTACTTCGCCAAAAATAAGTTGATCGCATGAACGCATGCAAAATCAGTTTTTCGGGGGTGTTTATGAAACGTCAAAACAAATAATTAAAATTTTATAAGTGTAAAATATATATAAAACATAACTCCCCGTTCCGTATAATGGTAATTATTGTATGTTTCAATATTTTACCCAGTATTGGTTGTTTATTTCTCATTTTTACTTTGGTATAAAGTATTCGTCGAGTTAATTTTTGGTTGCAAATGCATAGTGGTTCACCTTGTGCCAAAAAGAATTACGATTAATAACCCCAGAATGCCCGCATTTATATATTTTTATTTGTTTTCTAATATTTTATAAAGTTATATATTGTTATACATCATTGATGCACTTGGGGGCTCAAACATCCGTTTACACCTACCATTTTAGGTTTGGGCAACTTCACCACCTTTGTTTATATATGGTGAAATTTATATTTTAAAAGCCAATGGCTTTGGCTATACGCAGTATCTTTTGTAACGGTTTCACTCAGTTCGTGGGAGAGAAAGATGAGGAAGAAAGAGAAAAGTCTACACTCTGGTATCGAATGTAAAGAATTTTTGAAACGAAAATAGACCCTGCTTCTATTTCTTCTTGCGTTTCTTTGCACGCACATAAGAAAGCAGTTGTCAAACGAAAAAAGAGCAACGCAGTTTGCCGTACGCGTGTTCATATTTTCTCTCACTCTGGCCAACATTTGGATATTCATTAAATTTCACACACACTTTGTCATCAGATGTTTACGACTGTTGAAACCAAATGAGAAACCACAGTGTGTAGCCACCGATGGTATCGACGTACTAGTAGTGAAACCGTTTGAAAAGATATGCGTTTAGCCAAGCTGATTTCATGACTAACTGAATCCGTGGTGAAACATGAAACAGCTGATTTTTTCAACATACTGAAAGACAGAAACAAGAACAACAATATGGTAGCTCTCACGTATAGTGTATATGAATTCAACAGCTCATAAAAAATAGACGTCAAACCGATTTTTGAAGGGGCGAATTCGAAGTGTCCTATCTCATTATCTCTGGTGTAGCGCTCCATGGTAAAATGGTAACTATGACAGAACACAAGCGTTGAAGAATGACAGTGCTGCCACCTAAAACGTCACAGCAATATACTGCCAAACTTCGGATATAGCTAATGAAAAATCCTTTACATGTACATATTTCTAATTATTTAATTTCTTGGATGCCTGATAGATGTTGGATGTCCGATAGACGTTCATTTTCTTCAGCCGTATGCGTAAAGAATAAATCTTTTTCTTTTTTTCCTCTAAAATGGCCACAGAATACGTGGGATATTTGTTTCTGAAAGCACCTGTGAGTTAAAAAGAAAGAATATGGCATAAGTTATTGTTGTATAAAAAAATTTATATAAATATACTTTCTATTGCGGTTGTAGTTCCGAGTTTTCGCACCGACAACTTCACAGAAGTCCCTTGCCAACAAAAACTTTTTGCCACGTCGTCTACTAAAATTAATCGCCAACATTAACATCGCTGACGTATGTAATTTTAATTTGATTTTGCATTAGTTTGTTGAAAGTTATTTATTATTATTACCTTTAAAAATAAAAGAAAATGTGTGTTTTAAAAGAGCTTCAGCAGTCAACATTTGTACAAATGTGGACTTACCAGAATTTGGAAGTTCTCCGTAATTTTGAGCTCTTCCTAAAATTTTAAAAACTCCCTCTCTACAGTAAGCCCGGTCTCTGGACTAAAATGTTTGTGTTTTTTTTTAGTTGGAGAAGTTTTTCTGTCGTGTGACAGGTTGATGACTTTACCAGTTTTGGTAATTTCTTTCTAAAGATGATCGGAAGTGTGTGCTAAAATTAATTGTTGTACGAATTGTTAATTGATGCCACAACATTGATTCAACAAGCTATTTACTTTGTGCTTTTTTGCTTCTGTATTTATTTGATAGATCACTAGTGAGTCCACTAATCTATTATAAATTCGAGCACACGTTTGATTTCTGTTTTTAACGAGATTTTTAATTTCCTTATTAAGATTTTCAAATTTAAAGGCATTTATTTTATTAATTGTTCCAAAATTTGTGACATCATCCGGTAAATGTGTTAAGAGTTATAAAACATCTTTTCAGCAATATTAAAGTTCTGAGAGTCATTGGTATCCAATAAACGATGGTCATATTTCTGTGGATATAAATACTACGAAGAGCAACGGATTCTGTGTACTATAAAACTGTCCAAATTCAGTAGCTTTCCAACGTTCTAATTCAAGCAAAGGACTTGGCTTTCTCTGAAATGCACGGAATATTTGGTTTCGTACTTGAGAAAGAATTTCATCCAAAAGTTATACTTTTTGCGTTGCCAACATTCACCTAGTTGTGTAGATGTGTCAGGCAAAAAACCAGAATGTGCCCAATATATACGCACGCGCAGGAGAGTCGCAAACGAATGCCACAATTTTTAAATTAAAATGGTTCTTACGATACTGTTATAAACCTGTATTTAATAAATTTTGTGACTCACTAATAAAAGCTCCAAATAGTCATTATAATTTTTGGGCTTGGTTTTTCCTTCAAAAACTCCAACAAGTAAAACTGTTTCTGTGTCGGTAACATTTATTAGGATAGACCACACCTCAAATTGTGTTGATCATTTCGATTCTGGAACGATTTCAGGTTGTTTTCTTGTTTCACTGGGGAATTATTTATAATAGATTTACGAGCACTTTTGCCTTGGTTAAATCTTCTATGTATAACCATAGAAATTTATATAAGTATATTCAAAATTTATACATATATATAACATATTCATACATAAACATGTTAACAAATATATCTACATACATATGTCTTATCTTAGTATGGCCTGCATACAAGAGGAATTTGGACACTTAGGATTTGTGTCAACAGAACATCCGTATAAGATAGATTCTTTCCAACAGCAACATCGAAATGAAATAGTTATTACAGATAGTAGCCCGGAAAATACATGCCAACAGAGATGGAATCCAACAGGCCCATTCGGTCATCCAGAAAAACCTATTGGATGGATGTATGGTTTATTAGGATGTATGAAACCAGTTTTTTCTTTCATTGGAAAAGCCGGTGTGATTGAAATAAAAAATGGAAGAACAGAAAATTGGGAAATTCCGTTCGAATCTATCACAGATCTGGAATGGTTAGGGAGTGGAGCCCAAGGAGCTGTATTCAGTGGAAAGTTTAGGAATGAAACTGTTGCGGTTAAGAAAGTGAAAGAAGTTAAAGAAACTGATATTAAACACTTGAGAAAGTTGGATCATGAGAATATAATAAAATTCAAGTGAATATATTAATCCTACCATCACTAATACATATGTATTAGTATTATCCTTTAATTTCAGAACTAATCAATTTTTATTTTTCCCCCTACAGAGGTGTTTGTACTCATTCACCTGTATTCTGCATTATAATGGAGTTCTGTCCCTTCGGCCCACTTCAAAATATATTAAAGGAGAAAGAAGTAATGCTGCCATCACGTTTAGTTTCATGGGCCAAGCAAATCGCTCTTGGAATGCAATACCTTCATTCCCACAAAATAATTCACAGAGATTTAAAAAGTCCTAAGTAAGTAATAGAGAATTGGCTTTTTAAAATACAATGTAAAGTTAGCCATCAGAAAATAATGTAGGAATTGTCCTCCTCTTTCGAAAATATCAATTACACTACCTCGTCTATACTTCCGGTTCGCAATGTTGGTACGTATGTACATACACGACAGAGTGAACTGTGAGAATGGATCACCGCCGACAGGGCAATTGTGGGTATGCCGTTAGCTACCTGTAAACACATGCTTATTGAGGATGCTCTTGAGCATGCCAGCAAAAGATGGCAGGAGAGGTCGGTCGACCTGTAGCATTGCAAGATTGGAGTCTCTTTTTAATTAAAAAAATACTGAGAGTCTCATTTCACTGGACAGAGAGAATATTCGGCCCACAGTGGCCGGTTTTTCAACTTAGCGGCCAAAAGTAATTTTTTTCAATGTCACCGATTTCAAAATGGGTTAGATCATATGTGAAAGTAGAAACCTGAGAACCTAGGGATCTTGATTTAACTGTGCAATAAAAAAAAAGTGCGCGAAGTTAAATACGTCGCGATCTTTAACAGAGTTCTGTTCTCTGTTAAGGTCGCGAACTTTAACAGAGCACTGTTATCTCCGCTGTTATTGACTTCCTAGCTGCGAGCGTACCAGATAAGTATGCCGAGATGAGATCTAAGCCGTATGAAAAGTCACAGTCAAAAATATTTATGATTCAAAAATCAAAAGAAAACCCAATTACCATTTTTTTTAAAATAAATTTTGAAATTGACCTTATATTTATATAAATTGACCTACATTGTTACTTATGAATTATATCGTATATAAGATTATTATCTTGTGGTGTAATTGTTTCAACAACAATAAATAAATAAATAAATAAATATTATGTATATATATATGTATATATACATTGGCTGGTCAAACACGCCACTGTTCGTAAACCATGCTTAGTGCGTTGATGAAACCTACAGTGCCTAAAAGCCAAAGAATGCAGCCACTAACTGTGAAAAAATAGTTGAGACGGTTATAGCCAAAATTTTGTAAATCGCGTTTGAAGTTGGCCATACATAACAGACACGGTGGCCGGTCCAGGAGGTGTATAAAAAACGCCACTGTTCGTAAACCAGGCTTAGTGCGTTGATGAAACCTACAGTACCTAAAAGCCAATGAATGCAGCCACTAACTGAGAAAAAATGGTTGAGACGGTTATAGCCAAAATTTTGTAAATCGCGTTTGAAATTGGCCATATATAACATACACGGTGGCCGGTCCAGGAGGTGTATAAAAAACGCCATTGTTCGTAAGCCAGGCTTAGTGCGTTGATGAAACCTACAGTGCGTAAAAGCCAATGAATACAGCCACTAACTCTGAAAAAATGGTTCAGACGGTTATAGCCAAAATTTTGTAAATCGCACTGTCGCACTTTTACGCACTGTAGGTTTCATCAACGCACTAAGCCTGGCTTACGAACAGTGGCGTCTTTGACCAGCCAATGTATATATACATATATATATATAATATAAGGTCAATTTCAAAATTTATTTTAAAAAAAATTGGTAATTGGGTTTTGTTTTGATTTTTTATTCATAAATATTTCTGACTGACTTTTCATACGGCTTAGATCTCATCTCGGCATACTCATCTGGTACGCTCGCAGCTAGGAAGTCAATAACAGCGGAGATAACAGTGCTATGTTAAAGTTCGCGACTTCGCGATCTTAACAGAGAACAGAACTCTGTTAAAGATCGCGACGTATTTAACTTCACGCACTTTAAAAAAAATCAATCAAAAATTTATTTTCAACTAAAATAAACACATAATTTTAACTTTTCCCAGATTTAGATATCCATATCTCTGTCAATATTTCAGATATTAATTTCTTTTTTTTTTATTAAATTCTTGGATATATTCTTTGTCAAATGTTGTTCCAATTGAGTAAAACTGTGGGATAGTTATTACGTAACAAGAATTGCAGTAATGTCACAAATGTGGTTAAATTTCATCGTATTTTGAAGCAGGACTTTTTTGCTCCAAAAGACTCCAAAACGAATTTTACACCATTGTAAAGCTAAAGCTAAAGTCAAAGTCACACACTGCAAACGTTTTTAACATGTTTTCCGTTATTTCTTCTTTGTTATACTTTTATGTGTGTTATTATTTTCTTTCAAATTATATGTGTATTTCAAAGTATGGAAAGGTACTGGGATAGTTTGCAGTAATTAGGTTTTTTTTAATTATCAGGTAATTAGCTCTTACTGCATATAGACTGTAAATGTGAACAGATTATTGCTTTCATTGGAAGAGAATTATGTGAAAAGTCTTGGCCTTTGTAAGTGATGTGATAAAAGATGTGATAAACGAAGTAGTTAATAAAATGAGGAGGCAAATTGATGAACTTCAGCCGCGGCTATTTGAGTATCATGGCCATATTATTTAAATAGATTTCAAACTTCTGCTCACCTTGATTGATGGAAAAGTCGGACAAGCCTTAACTGATACTAAGGCATCCTCTAGCTGTATTATATGCCATCAAACCGCGAGTTCACTAAGCCAAGCATCAGCAGATGCCAATTGTTCTGAAGAGGCATACGAATTCGGATTGTCGCCTCTTCACACTAGAATTCGTTTCATGGAACATATACTCAAATTGATCTATGATTTAGAATTCGAAGCAACAGGAATGTTTACACAAAATGCAGTGAATAAGAAGAAACGGAAGCTGAAAAAAAGCAAAATACAGGAACAATATCGTGAAATAATAATTGATTGGCTAATAATTGACCAGCCAAAACAAGGTGAGGGAAATACGAATAATCGAAACACCGCTAGATTTTTCTCAGATCCTGAGACGGCAGCTTTCATTACAGGAGTGGACGTTGAATTAATTAAGCGATTCAAAATAATAATAAATTTAATTTGCATTAGTTTGCATTGCATTTATTACCTTATTTTTATTAATGTATTTTATTAATATGTTCGTTAATGATAATAAAAAGTCTTTAATCATTAAAGAAGAAGAAACATATTATTTTTATAATCACTTTTTTGAGGCTTTTAAGAAAATTTGTGTAGGTACCCTTATTGAGACTCTCATATCTCTGGTTTTTAATAATCGATTTTTATGATTGTAGTCTTTCATTAAAGCTTAAGATTAGAAGAATACAACAACAAATAAAATATTCCAAGAGAGTCAAAAGATATGGATTTTTATAAGTTGAAAAACCGGCCACTGTGCGGCGGGTAGTAGGAGTCGTAACTCGCCACTGCCTCATGGTAAAAGATCAGGTGTTTTTCTAATGACTTGTAGAAGCGCTAGGCTATGGATGAGGAGACCATCACTCATTTGATTTGAAATTGTCCAGCACTACTTAAGTAGTTCAGAGAAGATATGTCCATATGGGCGCGTACACCCAGAGAAAAAACAATGTAAAATCAACATTTTCCACTTCAAACCAAAGATAAACGTAAATGAAAGCCAGGTAAAGTGGGAAATTTTAATTTCAAAGTTGACCGGTGTTGACATTCTACGCAATGTGAGTTTGAAATTAAGTAGTGTTAAATTAAATTCAGAGCCATTTGGAATGAAGTGTTTGCGTAGTAGAAGTAAATAAAAAACAATATTAATTCTATACTGAAATCCTTCAAACCAAGATTTTCAACTTTTAAATTAAAAGCCTTCAACTTCAAATCGAATTTACAGCATTGATGATTTTGTAATGCAATAACATTGATTTTAGATTTTCGTATTTAAATTGATATCGTTGTTTATTGGAAACAAATATAAAAATTTTAATATTAAATTGACCTAATTCAAAAGCACATTTTTAATTCTTGAAATGAGAGCGTCCAGTTTTAAGTCATATCTACTACATGCTTATTTTTAATTGTTATAACTTCGTTTTAAGAATGTTTGTATTTAATGTCACACTATACTTACTTTTAAAACCATTTATTTTTATTAAAAACGCAACAACAATGTGTTTATAAAAATTTATTAGATTTTAAAAGTTTATAATAAATCAAGACAAATACTGTATCCGTGCATATGTTTTTCCATTATTTATGGAATAAAGATGAAAAGGAGGTGAATTAAAAAATGATATATCTTTAACACAAATCATTTCTTGTTTTATGTCTATTTCATATGACTGATGATGAAATGGAATAAATCCTACCTAAAATTTAAACTATCTTTTTCCTTTAAAAGTACACGACTTCAGATCTAATGTTATCTCACATAAATGAAAGATAATGGAAAAAGTTTCAGAATTATAGATCAGAAATTTTAAGGAGCTATTTTAAGGAGCTCCGAATCCAAACGAGCGAAGAAAACAATTTGATTGTTATTAGAGTTACCGTTAAAAGCAACAAAAACAACAATAAAATTGAAGTGAGTTGCTCATTTTTAAGTTAAGCCCTTTTTATTACAAGCCCTTTATTTGAACTCTTAAAGCCCTTTTATTTAAACATGGAATTCTTAAATGTTATTATAATTTAAAAGCATCAAGTTGATATCCCAGGAGATAAGAAGCATGTTCGCAAACAATTTCATTTTGAAGTTGGTTGCCTTTGAAGCAACACTATTTTGTGAGTTTACAACAAGCATATTTTCTGTATTTAAAACAACCTAGACATAACTTTAATTTAAATATGTGCGTTGATATTTTTACAGAAACCAATATTTTTTATATTTAAATCAACGTTGAACAACTTTAATTTAAATGTGGGCATATGAAATTGAGTAACGTGAAATCAACATTTTTATTTACACTTTTACATTTCGATATTTCCCTGAGTGTACTTCTCTAATAATCTTTTAGATAGAACCTTTCAAATTAGCGTATCTTATTCGGTACATAAGTAGCTCTTTAGTGTTTGAATAAATACATATATATAGATCGTTGCAAGGGAAACGAAGAAGCGCAATGAGTGCGAAATGAATCAACAAGCAGAGAGCACGCAATTTCAGTTTCTCTATTTTTGCTTTGTGTCTTTCTCTCATTATTCGAATCTACTATGCATGACTTTGTGAGTCAATGTGTAATTTTTTCTCGGAGCGGAAGATCGACTTTGCTTCTGTTATTTTGCACTAACAATGCAAGCGAACATGCGTAAGAAGATATCGATCCAACACTCGTATGCCAAGTAAAGTGTGAAAGAAAGAACCGATCAATTTGTGGAGTACAGCGGGTGATAAGAAGAACGGTGCGATTTGTCTTCTTTTGCTTCTCTTACAATAACAAACCATGTGCAGCCGTCCGTCCGCCTGAAATCGTTTTAAAATTTGCAATTTATGGTTTTAATAATTTATAATTATTATTAATTAATAATATTATCGATTAGTAGTTATTGAAAACTACAATTGGTGACCCCTACTGCCAACAGCGCAATTTCATAAAATTGTGTATTGCTCATGCAGAGCACACCGTACGCATTACGTTCACAGAGTCAACAGAACCACAAGCAAGATTCTTCAGACAGCGAAATAGAGACACAATTCGTCGACATGGCGCAACATGGTTCTGTTATCGAACTCATAGAGCAAATGCAAGCCATGCAGGAAGAACTCAGCAGACTTAGGTTCACGCAAAATGTGCAACCCGATGCGGTACGGCCAAATCCATCACGTGTAAGTTAACACGATCACTCGGCAGCAGAGAGTTCAACAAACGAATGATGCAACGTCAGCATTTTATGCGGACGTTGCAAAATAGTGAAGCAGGATCTGACTCAGCAAAGTCGTCGGAAAGATATTGCGACACTTTGCTGGATCAGCAGTTCTTACGTATAGGGCTAGCTTAGCTCTAAGTTGGTTTTGTGTTTTATATTCAGTCGATTTTGAGATGTCAGTAATGTAACTTACTACTTGCTATAATTAAATAAAGTTTGTGAAACATAAACAGAGTAAAACTTTAATTGGCGCCCAACGATAATCGAACTCACGCTAAAAATAAAAATAAATTAAATTAGCAACGAAATTAAGTCGCAACAACGTCAACACCGACGGCGACAGTGAACAAAATTATTGGAAACATTCAAATTCCAAAATCAAAACTAATTTAGCAGAAGCAGCAACGTCAACACCGACGGCGGCAGCAGAAAATGTTACTGAAAACATTAAAATACAAAAATGTAAGTAAAACGCTCATAAATTTAAAAAAATTATATTGTGCGAAATTGAAAAAATATAGTCTTTGTGTGAGTGACCGATTACTGAACGAGTGATACGGGTGTTTTTTTTATGGATGACAGCAATTTGAGCAACATATTAGAAAAACTGAGACAACTTAAACTTAACATTAAAGACAGTAAGTTAGGACAGTGTGAGATAGAAACCGAAAACATATTACCTAAAATGGCAGTGACCCCAGAACAATTAAAAGCAGTAGTGGAAGCAGCTGTCAACAGTGCGCTAGTTCTACAGCAACAAAATTTTGAATTAAAATGACAAGATATAAACGCCAAGATAAATAATTTTAATATCAATGCACCTGAAGTAGAAGCGTATAAAGATGCAGAAATAAGAGAAGGTGTAATTTGTAACGAAACGTTAGATATTGTTAAAAGTCTGTCAGAATTTGAAGGGAGACATGAGACCTACGTGTCATGGAGGAAAGCGGCTCACACCGCGTATAAAATTTTTGAAAGATATGAAGGTAGTTCAAAACATTATCAAGCCTTGGGCATAATGAGGAATAAGACTAGAGGTCCAGCTGATATGGTACTGGCATAATTTGATACCCCTTTAAATTTTAAGGCCATAATAGACGCATAATCTACGCTAAAACAGGGAAATATGACCCTACTACAATACTATGCAGAAGTCGAGAAAAAACTCACGCTACTGACAAATAAGACGATCATGACATACGACAGTATCTTGGCCGCATCTCTTAACGAAAAATATAGAATGGACGCATTACGTGTGTTCATCTCCGGAACTAAAAAATCATTAAGTGACGTACTGCGAGACCAAATGACCTTCCTTCCGCCTTGGCTTTAGCCCAAGAAGTTGAATCTAATCACGAACGCTATATGTTCGCTAGCAATTATTCTAGAAACATAGAAGAAAGAATGCAAAGAAATGAACATAGGCAGCAGGCAGGAAATAGGAATGTGTCAGGGAATATTAATTATAACCAACAAGGGAAAAACTCTTTTTTAATAAACGACAAGGGTACGTTAGCGCAGCCGTACAAAAACAAGAACGGGTGCAACCGATGGATATAGACCAATCTTCGCGTTTTAGGCAACCCACACAGCACCAACAAAACCAAGGTAGTCCACCCCACCTATTAGGCTATCAAAATAATACCAATTATAATCAAGGACAGACAATAAAAAGACCCAATAGTGGTACTGCAAGGTTTACAGGACCGAAACAACAAAGGGTGAACAATTTAACTCAAGAAAATTCTCCATCCGATCAAGAATGCCATGAATACCATTCTGAAGCAGAATCGGAAATAGTGGACATTGATCACGACCTCACTGAGTATGATAGTGTAAATTTTTTAGGGCATGACTCTCTGCTCCTGTTTATAGAGGGAACGATTGCAGGAAGAAAAATCAAACTTTTACTAGACACAGGAGCTTCGAAAAATTATATAAAGCCATTAGAACAACTGAAGAATGTTATTCCGGTAAACAAGCCCTTTCAAGTAAAGTCACTTCATGGATTTACTAACGTAAATCAAAAATGTTCTTTGAACATGTTTAACACTAATACGACCTTTTTTATACTGCCAAATCTGAAAACGTTTGACGGAATAATCGGGCTTGACCTATTAAAACAAACAAATGTATTGTTAGATTTTAAAAACAAAAAATTGATAATCAACACCGGGTCGGAGACTATACAGTTTTTCAAATGTTCAAGTGTAAATTTCACAGACGTAGAAAATATAGAGGTACCCCAATTGGTAACAGACAAATTTCAAGAAATGAAAAGAGATCGAATGGGTGTCTTCGCGGAACCCGACGAAGCACTTCCCTACAACACTAATATTATTGCAACTATTCGAACTGAAGATAATCACCCAGTTTATTCAAAACTATACCCATATCCAATGGGCGTAGCAGATTTTGTGAATTCTGAAATGCGAAACTTGTTGAAAGACGGCATAATCAGGCCATCTAGGTCACCCTACAATAACCCCATTTGGGTGGTAGACAAGAAAGGGACCGATGAACAAGGAAATAAAAAAAAAAATAAATAATAATAATAATAAAAAAAAAAATGGTTATAGATTTCAGGAAATTAAACTCAAAAACAATAGATGACAAATACCCCATTCCGAACGTAACAGCCATTTTATCAAATCTAGGAAAAGCAAAATATTTTACAACCCTAGACCTGAAATCAGGATTTCATCAAATTCTTCTAGCAGAAAAAGATAGAGAGAAAACAGCCTTTTCCGTGGGAAACGGCAAATATGAATTCTGCAGACTCCCATTTGGACTGAAAAACGCATCAAGCATTTTTCAGAGAGCCATTGACGATGTGCTCCGGGAGCAAATTGGGAAATCATGTTACGTTTACGTCGATGACGTTATAATATTTTCGGAAAATGTGGATGAGCATATTAATCACATTGCATGGGTCTTGGGCAGATTACATGACGCGAACATGAGGGTTTCACGAGAAAAATCGCACTTTTTCAAAGAAAAGGTCGAATATCTTGGATTCGTAGTGTCTCAGGGTGGTATTTCGACAAGCCCAAACAAAATTTAAGCAATCCCCAAGTATGAGCAACCCACTACACTCTTTAACGTCAGATCGTTCTTAGGTTTGACTAGCTATTATAGATGCTTCATTAAAGACTTCGCATCCATAGCAAAACCCTTAACTGACATACTGAAAGGTGACAACGGCAAGGTTAGCGCGTCAAGCTAAAAAAAAAATACCAGTGCACCTTGATGAAAAACAGTACCAGGCTTTCGAAAAGTTAAGACAAATTCTTGTCTCCGAAGACGTTATGTTGTTGTATCCGGACTACAAGAAGCCATTTGATTTAACAACAGATGCTTCATCCTCTGGTCTGGGTGCGGTTCTATCGCAAGATGGAAAACCTATAACAATGATATCTAGAGCCTTAAAAGACAGGGAGCAAAATTTCGCAACCAACGAACGCGAGTTGCTTGCTATAGTGTGGGCTTCACAAAACTTAAGAAACTACCTATATGGTGTAAAAACCCTAAACATTTACACCGACCATCAACCGCTCACATTCGCAGTTTCAGACCGAAACCCAAATGCCAAAATTAAACGATGGAAAGCTTTTATAGATGAACATAATTCTAACATTTTTTATAAGCCAGGAAGAGAAAACCACGTCGCCGATGCCTTATCGCGACATACTATTCATGCTCTTGAAGAAGATGCACGGTCCGATCATGCGACAGTACACAGTGAATTGTCCTCGACATACACGATAGAATCTACCGATAAGCCACTAAATTGTTTTCGAAATCAAATAATAATAGAACAGAACGAATTCCCTTCGACTTCTTCGTTCATTTTGTTCCGCGAGAAAACAAGACACATCATACGTTTTCCAGACAGGAAAAATCTAATTGAGAAAATAGCCGAAGTAGTCAAAAAAGATGTAGTAAACGCAATTTATTGTGAATTGCCTATACTGGCATTTATCCAACATAGATTAGTGGAGTTATTCCCAGCAACAACCTTTCGATACACAAAACGAATAGTAACGGACATTACAAATACAAATGAACAAAAGGAAATAGTAATTACAGAACACAACCGGGCTCACAGAGCAGCTCAAGAAAATACGAAGCAAATCTTACTAAACTATTTTTTCCCCAAAATGACTCGTATAGCGAACGAGGTAGTCGCAAACTGTAAAGTTTGTAAGAAGGCTAAATATGACCGACACCCACAAAATCAGATTATCGGCAAGACGCCTATTCCATCACATGTAGGCGAAATATTACACATTGATATTTTTTCTACAGACAAAAAGTTTTTTTTAACCTGTATTGACAAATTTTCAAAATTCGCAGTTGTTCAACCAATTGCCTCTAGAACGATAACAGACATATAAGTACCAATATTACAACTCATGAATTTCTACCCTCGTGTCAAAACAATATTTTGCGATAACGAACCATCTTTTAACTCTGAAACAATAAAGTCACTTTTAAATAACCACTTTGACGTACAACTCGCAAATGCACCGCCGCTCCATAGCACTTCGAATGGACAAGTCGAAAGACTGCACAGTACTATTACAGAAATAGCTCGGTGCCTTAAACTCGATAAACAAGTAAACGACACAGTTGAGCTGGTACTCCAGGCGATAATAGAGTATAACAGGACAATACACTCCGTTACGAACAAACGATCAATTGATGTAATTTACGCACCCGTTCCAGAATTCGAGGCCAATATTCAATACACACTCCATAACGCGCAGGAAATACAAATACTCAGACTCAATGAGTCCAGACAGAACCGAACTTTTAAAGTAGGTGAGAAAGTACTCGTCAAAACTAATAGAAGGTTAGGAAACAAATTAACTCCTCTGTACGTAGAAGAAACCGTAGAAGCTGATCTGGGAACAACGGTTCTCATTAGAGGGAGGGTGGTCCATAAGGACAACCTAAAACAAATTTAAAATTTTTGACGTTAGAATTTCTTACTTTAGGATTTTGATTGCGCTGCTTTTTGTTACAACGACGATCGCCAAGCTGACGGACTATTCAAATTCGGACTACATACCACTTATGGACGGAGACGTCATAGTCTGGCAAGATTTCGAATACCTGAAGCATTCATCTAACCTCACCATGTATTCAGAAATAATTGAGGAAACAGAAAAATCGACAACCCATTTAGCGCAGTCACATATGAGAAAAATTTTGGACTCTGATTTAAAACACATGAGAACACTTTTGGAAACACTAAATGTCCACCATAGACATGCAAGAATTATTAATATCTTGGGCACCGCTTTGAAGGCAGTAGCAGGGACCCCGGACTTCGATGATTTCAAACAACTAAAATTTACACAACGGAACCTTGTGGACTCAGAAAAAACACAACTAATTATCAACACTAAAACTCAAGTCCAAATAAATAAACTAACTGATACAGTAAATTTAATACTAAAAAACGTAAAGAATGATCAAATCAATACAAAACACTTGTATGAGATCCTTCTCGCTAGAGATCGAATTTTGATCTCGGAACTCGAAAGTCTTATGTTATCGATCACAAGATTGGTATAATTAACCCCGCGATTTTGGATTCTAATGACTTAAAATACGTAATCAATGAGCGTTTTACAAATATAACTGTAACTGATTTGATGGAAGTAGCGCATGTTAAGGTTCTATTAAATAATAATTTTTTGCATTTTATAATTAGATTCCCTAAACCAAGTTTAGTATGTAAGAAACTAGGTTTATACCCTGTCCAACATAGTGATAAGATTCTTCATTTCCCTGAAAACAACGTCCTGGCCGACTGCGGCAATCAAATATTGTCGGCATAATAAAAAAATAACGTCAGCAGTTTATGCGGACGTTGCAAAATAGTGAAGCAGGATCTGACTCAGCAAAGTCGTCGGAAAGATATTGCGACACTTTGCTGGATCAGCAGTTCTTACGGATAGGGCTAGCTTAGCTTTAAGTTGGTTTTGTGTTTTATATTCAGTCGATTTTGAGATGTCAGTAATGTAACATACTACTTGCTATAATTAAATAAAGTTTGTGAAACATAAACAGAGTAAAACTTAAATTGTACACGTACCGAAATTTAACAGAGCTAACCCGCACTTATGGTTTTCACAAATTGAGCGTGTTTTTCGTATTGGAAACATTACAGAAGACACAGACAAGTTTGATATCGTCACTGTAAATTTCGAGGATGACGTTTTATTTGCCATTGAGCACCTCGTCAGTAATCCGCCAGGAGTTGACAAATTTCAGCAGTGAAAAACACGGCTCATGTCCAAATTCGCGGAACCATCTGAAACAAAACTTCGTCGTTTATTGAAAGGCGGCGAAACTACAGGCATGAAGCCCACGGAAGTTTTGGCGCACATGATACGTTTGGCTCCAGATCCAGGTAACGAAGCAATTATACGAACGCTGTTTCTCGGAAAAATGCCTACTAACATCCGACCACTTTTAACTGCCTGGGAAGAAGAAGACCTGGGTAAGTTAGCGAAATTAGCTGATAGAATGCTAGAAGCACACATGACGTCGTTAAACTCAGAGAATTCCTCTGACGCAACTCGAAACCCTCAACCCTCATCTTTTCTATATGCAGTTTCACATAGCAACTCCCAAATAGCTTGTAAAATGGTTAAAAAATTGTCTGAAAAAATTGATAGCTTACAGAATGAGCTACACCAAATTAAAAAACATAATAACAACCGTTCACGTTTTCGTAGTCAATCCATGAGAAGTACATCCGATAGCAAGGAAAACCTCAACTTTCTCTGTTTTTACCACAGAAAGTTTGGCGACGCAGCTCGTAAGTGCCAACCACATTGCTGCTGGGCTGATTTCGGTTACACCACGATCAAAAATTAAACTTCCGCTCTCAGTTGGAGCGTTGCAGCTTTTCGCTGCCAACGAACCACAAATACAAACATTCGGTGAGCAGATAATCACAGTTGATCTTGGTTTGCGACGAAACTTCAAGTGGCTGTTCACCATCGCTGATGTTCATACGGCAATAATTGATACAGACTTTCTCACCCACTTTAATTTATTCATGAAACATAAAACCATTTGAAAAAACCAACGTTTGATTGATTCTACAACTCGCCTGACTATACATGGTGAACTTCTGAGGGCTACGAATGTTAACATATCAACAATTCTTTCTGAAAATCTATACAAAAAAAAAAAAAAAACAACAAAAAAACAACAAATTGCCAAGCCAACAGTGCGGCATTACATTGAAACCAATGGACAGCCCGTTGCTGATCGACTAAGACGACTTGCCGGGGAAAAATTAGTAACAGCAAAAGCAGAAATTGAATTTTTTTAGATCAAGGGATTTGCCGCCTTCCAATTTGGTTTACGAAATGCAACGCAAACGTTTCAGAGGTTCATGGACTCACTATTCAGAGATTTTGTGTTCTGGTACATTGATGATATTATCATCATGTCAGAATCGGTGGAAGAACATCAGAAACATCTCCGATCCGTATTTTCAATTTTACAACAACATGGTTTGTCAATAAACACCAGCAAATGCAACTTTGGCCAATCTGAAGTTCAATTTCTTGGTTACACAATTAACCGAGATTGTTGCAGACCACCATATGATCGTATAACATCCATCGTTAACTACGTGAAACCAAACAGTATTTGCGAACTTCGAAAGTTTCTCGGAATCATACATTACTACAGACAATGCATTCCACAAGCGGCCAAACTTCAGGCGTCTCTTAACAATTTCCTGCACGACTCCAAGAAGAACGATAAACGAAAAGTTCTCTGGACACCTGAGGCGTTTGAGGCTTGTAAGAAGTGTCTAAGTCAAGCCACACTATTGGCACATCCTGCACGAAATGGACAATTGGCACTCATCACAGATGCATCCGATTTTGCTATAGGCGCGGCACTGGAACAACGAGTTGACAGCGATTGGGAGCCAATAGGTTTTTTTCTCGCAAATTATCAAAAGTTGAAAAAAACTACAGCACATGATCGAGAGCTTCTCGCAATTTACGACGCAATCAAATATTTTCGACATTTGCTGGAAGCACGCCACTTCATAATCAAGACCGATCAGAAACCACTGATGTATGCATTTGCACAAAAACCAGAAAAGGCAAGCCCGAGGCAGCTGAGACACCTGGACTATATCTCTCAATTCACCACCGAGATCGTACATCTTTCTGGCTCAGAAAACATCGTTGCCGACGCACTTTCAAGGCTCAACGAGATCTCCATGCCAGCAAATATCAGCAAACAAGATCTAGAAACAGCACAAAAAAGCGACAGTGAGTTAAACAGTTTTTTAGAAGGTACTAATTCTCTTCGTCTTCAGGTTGTACACTTCGAATGCGGCTCTGCAGTTCACTGTGACGTCACCACAGGTTATGTCAGACATTATGTGCCCGAAACGCTACACAAAAAGTCTTCGCTTCGGTAGACGGTTTTTCTCATCCTAGCGGCCGAGCAACATTAGAACAAATTCGACTTAAATACGTTTGGCCTGGTATGAAAAAGGACGTAACCTCGTGGGCACGAAATTGTTTGCCATGTCAAACACCGAAAATACATAGACACAACAAATTGATGCCAAACCAAATCGATATTCCAGATAATCGCTTTGATCATGTTCATTTGGACATTGTAGTCATGCCTTTAGTTCAGGAATATAGCTACTGCCTCACGATGATTGACAGATTCTCACGTTGGCCAGAGGCAATTCCACTAAAAGAAATGACAGCAGAGACAGTTGCCAACCCCTTTTGGTCGAGTTGGATTACACGTTTTGGATGTCCAAAAACAATCACCACGGATAAGGGCACACAATTTGAAAGCGCGTTATTTCATGCACTCACAAACTTAGTGGGTTAAAAGCGTACAAGAACAACAACATACCACCCACAAAGCAATGGCATGATTGAACGCTGGCACAGAGCATTCAAAGCAGCGTTGATGTGTCATGCAGGTGAACCATGGCCCGATCTATTGCCAACAGTCCTACTTGGTTTAAGAACGTGTGTCAAAAAAGACTTGCGAGCATCGGCAGCAGACTTTTTGTACGGTGCGCCAATTCGTCTTCCAAATGAATTTTTTGTGAATGATGACAAAAGCGTGGATCCAAAGGGTTGTTCGGATTAAATACGAGAACGGATATAGTTGCTTCGACCAACACCAATAGCACACCATATTAAAAACAGACCTTACGAAACCTTAAAACCTCTTAAAAAACCTACACGACTGCTCCCATGTTTTTCTCCGCACGGATGCAGTTAAACAACCGCTTGAACCACCGTATACTGGTCCCTTCGCAGTAATACAAAGATTAACAGATCGAATTTTCACGTTAAAAATAAACGGAAAAGACGTCAACGTTTCAGCAGACGGACTAAAGCCAGCTTTCATCGCCAAAGAGGACCATTCGGGCGAAGATCAACAGCAACCACAAGTTTTGCGAACATATGCAGACAAAAAAAGAGTGACCTTCGCTGCAAGACCATGACAAGGTTACTAGAGGGGGGTAGATGTGGCAGCACTGCGCACAACTTTACAAGTGTGGCTGCACTGCGTACAGTCTTTTCAAGTTGGTAGTTCTGGCACAGCACATGTAGACGAAAAGTAGTGAAATATTTTTCAATATGTAACTTATTATTTTACAAATAAAGTTCTTACATTAAAGTATTAATTAGTAGTTATTGACAACTACATACATATACGGTAGCTATATCATAATTTTTTCCATTTGTTAAGTTGAATTGTGTTTAGAACATTCATAAAACTTCAACACTTTAAAAAATATACTATGCGTATTAATATCGTTTTCATTTTTGTTACTGAATTTACTTTAATTTGTGCACACGATAAATTATGTATACTATTTTATTCAAATATAAAACAAAACAATCTGCAGGCGATTTGGTTTAGCGTTCTACGCAATAATCGAATTAGATCAGTAGAGCTGGAACGCAGCTAATGTTATATTTTTCAGTACAATATAAGCGATAAATATATTCTTTGCACCATCTCCCGAGTATCTTCTTTATTTTTGCATAATTTATATTCCTTAATTTTTATTCGCTAAAAAACCATTTTATAAGGTGGTGAAATTTCTACAAACATTTTTATTATTTTAGCAATGTTGTACATTGAAAAATTAGTTCATCGTGTGCACGAACCATCTAATGGTGGCGTCAGAATTGATGAGCGGTTTAGAATGCGACGTCTTCTGAAAGGTGAAATTTCAGAAAACGACGTCTATAGTCACCTGGTGAGCTTCAGTATAAGCTATTATTATTATTACATTAAGTTATGTATATAAAATGTGTTTAAGATTCTTAAATAAATAATTAAAAATTTTAAGAAAATCATCAAAAAAATCAAGCATAAAAGAATCGTAAATAAAAAGAATATGATTATCAAAAAACTGCCATGGATAAAACTCGATTTCGGTCTTATTAATAATAAGATTTATTTATTATTATTATTATATATTATATTAAATATTAATAATATAATAATAATATATTAAATACTATAATTATTTATTTATATTATTTATTTTATTTATATTCAGCATACTTATTGGTACCAACGAAATTGTAAAAATTAGTGATTTTGGCACAAGTAGGGAATGGAATGAGATAAGCACGAAGATGAGCTTCGCTGGAACCGTAGCTTGGATGGCTCCGGAAGTCATTCGCAACGAGCCATGTTCTGAAAAGGTTGATATTTGGTCATATGGTGTTGTGCTGTGGGAAATGTTAACTTGTGAAATACCTTATAAGAATGTGGATTCATCAGCCATAATTTGGGGAGTAGGAAACAATTCCTTAAAGCTCCCAATTCCATCTGGGTGCCCAGATGGATTCAAACTACTAGTTAAACTTTGCTGGAGTTCAAAGCCAAGGAATCGTCCATCATTTCGGCAAATTCTGTCGCACCTCGAAATTGCAGGACCAGAACTGTTGAGAAAATCTGAAAAACAATATTTCGAGAACCAAAAATCATGGAAAGAGGAAGTTCGCTCTCACCTTAAAGAGATAACACAGAACGGAACAAGTATTCATAAGTACGAACAAGATTTAATCAAACGGCGCACAGCGGAATGGCGACACGCTCAAGATATTCGAATGGTTTACGAAGACAAGCTAGAGAAAACAAACCGCTTGTACTTGGAACTAAGTGAATGCATGACACAGTTGCAGGAAAAAGAAAGGGAAATAGCGGAGTAAGTATTAGCCAATTGCAACGATATGTACATATGTAAAATTACTAATATGTACTATGATTATTTTTATACTGTAATTATATCTCTTTCTAATATAGAAGAGAAAAAAAACTCCCTGGCTATAAACCTAGTAGACGCCTGGGTAGCACACTACGCAAGATGCAGTATTACCGACGTCGATTAAACGTTCCAATTGGTCTCCTACCTAATGAAAACATCGACTCCTCAACACCAAACCCGGAAACTACACCAGAAGTAAGTTTCCCCAAATTATGCTTTTAAACTTCGATTTTCTTATTTTGATGTTTGTCATGTGTTCTTGTTCTTATTAACCATGAACAGACAATCAGTTTTTTATTATTCCTTTGCTTGTTATAGCAAAGTAATGACCTAATAACCGTTAACATAAAGATCTGCCGATTGAATATTATCAAAGAATATACAATAGTGTGACCGTTATTTTTTTTTTCGTATTTTCACTTGGCAAACCCCTTACATTGATTCGAAATTAGAAAAAAATTATATATAAAAAATTTTAGATCGTTTGCATAATTATTCGGCGTGCCTTGAGCTCTCAAAGTTTGCTAAAAATGCTACTTTTCTCACTATGGCTCGCTTTAATTGTTCATAACTTCAGTAATATTTATTTTAGAGGAAAACTTTATTCACAAATATTCTAGGGCTATATCTGATGAACAATGCCGCTCTATATTAGTTTTCTTTAACATTAATATTTAATTCAGAAAAAACCAAATTAAAAAATAATAGTGAAATTTTCACATATCATCGCATTCTTTGCAGACGAACATATTTTCTTAGTATTTATTGCTATTGTTCATCTGCGTTATGTTTTTATACCCTACACCTTAAGGTAAGGGTATATTCACTTTGTAACGAAATGTGTAACGCATAGAAATAGAGACGATAGGTATAGAAAAGTATATATATTCTTGATCAGCGTGACCTCCTGAGACGATTTAGCCATAAACATTGATTCTTGCGGTGAGCAGGTTGGTATTAAAAATGGGCAAAATCGCTCTACGACCACGCCTATTTATATGGGCGTGATCCGCCCACTTTTAGGTTACACAGGCAAAATATGGTTATATTGTTAAATATATAATCTTCCTGAGTAAAATTTTATGAAAACTTGTTTTCCAAAAAACATTTTTACATCAAAACTGGGTGCGGTCCGCCCACTTTTACACTACATATACAGTATAGCAGTATGAAAACAAGTTTATTACCACGGAAATAAAGTTTAAATGAACACAATTATAAAACAACTAAGCTACTTATTTTGTTTTGAAAAAGGTAATGACCACGCCTACTATTTATACAGAGGCGTATCTAGGTCTCATGGAACCCGGGACGGTTAATCAACTTGTAGCCCCAAAAATGCCTAGAATTCAATAAGTCCCTACTTGATTTCCACAACTGCCGCCCCCGACATTGTGCCGCCCAGAGTGGACCGCCACCCCCGCCCCACCCTAGCTTCAGCACTTTTTTCAAAACTTTTAGGTGTAGGGTATCTAAGATTCGTGCAGGCCGAATATAGCTTTCTTACTGGTTTTATTTCTCAATCATCACTATTAAAATAAGTCAAAAACAAAATAGAATAATAATTATGAGTAACAAAACAACCTTCATTCGCCGGCTTGTTATTTCGAGGAAATACTCAAATTGTTGTGGAATTCCTGCGAATTATTTGCAAGAGTTTACCGTTAGTTCTTACTGAGTAGCAGAGGAGAATATTATTTTTGTTGTTACTTAACGACGACTACATTTAATTTATTGTCGTGCATTGATAGTAATTAGACATGTCATCAAGAATTTTGCGTGAAAAAATTTATTTGTTAGGCTATTTTTCTCCTTCCTTAAGTGGGTGTAAACTACCTTCTAACAAAGAAGTTATGAAGGTATTATTTTTTAATTTACGAGCAGTAAAATTAAATTTACGTGAGAGTGCTAAATTAGTGATCGAAGAAGTGAATATTTTTTGGGAGAAAGCTCGAATCCCCACTAGAACCAAGCAGCACTGCATAACAAAGCTTGAAGATTTATATAATGCATGGAGGAAAGTGAATAAAAATTCTAAAATTAAATCGGAAACTCAAAAAGAAAGAGAAGAGGGGTGGACGTCGAAGTTAGATGACTTATTTGATATAGCAAGTGCAAATGCACTGGACAAAATCATTTAAAACGGAAAGAATAGAGCGATCGTGCATTAGCTGCTTCTAGTAAGAAGAAATTGTATATTATTTTTAATATAGTATAATATATATTTATTTGTACTGTCTTTATTTAGATGAAACAGCTGAACTTTCTTCCTGCAGTTCGGAGAGCGATATCAGCGAAATCGCTGCTAGCTATGAGGTAAGTTCAAGGTTATAAATTATAAGTAAAACGTGAGAACGAAACTATATAAAACGTAGATGAGAAACAATTGAAACACACAGGGTTATCTTACAAAAATATAACCAGAACACTTAATTCCTTTTTAGCAGGTCTTGGGAGCAAAAGCTGTAATGCCAACGCCAGCCAAAAAAATGAGAGGATTAAAAAATATAATGGCCTGCGGATAATAACTTTAAAACTGCTCTTCAAATTGTTAACGATATTAACGTGGTAAACGATTCAGCTGAACGAGCGGTGAAATTGATGCAAGACTACAACCTAATGCTCACAAAAGACGAGGAACAAAAACAATATATATTGCAAGTAGTCAAAAACTATCAAAAACAATTTCCTATGAGCATGAAGGAGATTTTATTACAAAACTTTTTATAATTACACCATTTAATAAAACAAATAATCACCAGGCAAAGAATGCGAAGATATGTGAAAATGTCGCTGTTATTTTTTAATTTGGTTTTTTCTGGATTAAATATTAATGTTAAAGAAAACTAATATAGACCAAAATTGTTCATCAGATATAGGCCTAGAATATTTGTGAATAAAGTTTTTCACTAAAATAAATATTACTGAAGTTAGGCACAATTAAAGCGAGCCATAGTGAGAAAAATAGCATTTTTAGCAAACTTTGAGAGCTCAAGGCACGGCCAATAATTATGCAAACGATCTAAAATTTTTTGTATATAATTTTTTTCTAATTTGGAATCAATCTAAGGGGTTTGCCAAGTGAAAATACGAAAAAAAAAATTGTCCATATAACTTGGGGTCACACTAATATACAATTATAATTGTATATTCTTTTTGTGAATTGTTATTGTATTGAATTCGTTGCAAATCAATTAATTAATTTGCACGTTTTCCAAACGCTGTGAAATGTGAATATATTTTATTACATTATAACAAAGTATATTCTTTGATATTATATAAGGTTTTATTTCGTTCAATTAATCGGTTTTGTAATTAAAACTCAGTTTATGTCAAGTAATTTCAATCCCTTAAGTAATAAATAATTAAATCTATACTTTTACGCAAGATACACTTGATTAGAGATATTAAATACACATTTTTAAGATTTCCTTACTGTTAAATAGCTTAATAAAACAAAAATATTTCTGTTTAAGAGTGATGTTCAATGCACTTTGTATGCTCAACTAGATAGCTGCAATCAACCGAAGTCATTTTGCGTCTCAACTCTGAAACCAAAAAAGACCAGCAATAGACGCATTGGATCTGGCACATATTGTGGTCCTGCCCCTAAGTGTAGTCCATGCAGAGAGCAACGCTACCAAAGTGAACCAGAAAATAGAAAGATAAAGCTGGTAGACACAGAAACACAGACAGATGCAATGGAAATAAGTGAAACAGATGCAAGCCCATGTATGCTTTGCTCTTCGCGTGACATTTCAATGAGCCTCTGTTACGATCATGATGTGGTCAGTGATGTACTTCAGTCAAATCACCATCAAAGAAATGTAACCGACAGGAGTTTGTTATCATTCTACAATCAATATCAACAATCCTCATCATTGACTACCATTCCAACGAGCCAAAATGGTAACTCCAGAAATACAAGTGATCTAATATTTCAGGATGCCTGTCCTAGCCCAGATCAACTTTTAATAGACATAATGAACAGCAACGAGAGACTTGATATAACAGATTGTTGCAGTGACAATGAAAACCTGGACAGGCTAGGTCGCAAGGTAATACAGCTGATAAATGAAAATCGCATCAAGTCCAGTGCACCATGCCTCCAAGCTGAGAATGGCAACAGCACTGGGGAAACACCTACGCAACAACATACCAGTTTGATATACAACGAAGAATCCGGTAAGGATTTTGTGACTGAGAACCACAATACTCATTGGCCGATTACAGAGGCAAATGTAGAAGACCATTTGCAAAATGGAAAAGCCAAACCAGAAGTATTAAATGCAAATCTAGAATCGATAGAAAATCGCTGTGACGACAGTTGGTCTGATGAGGAAGGAGAAGAAACAGACTACAATTACGCCCTCCGTAGACGAAGGTATGTAGAAGAAATACCATAAATGGAAACGCTAAGACAATACTATGTATTGATTTACATATATTTTATTTACATACATACATACAAACATACTAGGGTTGACGATCCTGAATGCTTTTTTTAATCCCGGGATTTTCGGTATTAAAATTTAGAATCAAGATCCCGGGATTTTTAGAAAGAAATATTACAAAGGTTTTTAAAAAATGTACAGTATTGAGATTTCATGAATAAGACAAATTTTATAAATATGCCAACACAAGTTTTTCCTTCGTAAATAAAAATTTGTTAATAATTCAATCAATTCTATCAATCTACTCCAATTAATTCTACTCCTAAAAACCCTAGATTTTGACGTACTAATTCCCAGTATTTTCGGGACTAAAAATTGTCCGGGATCGTCAGACTTACTAAATACAGTAAGACCCCGCTTAGCGCTGTTTCGTTTAGTGCTGTTTCGGTTTAGCGCTGCTCTGACTGACTTAGAATTTTATTTGTTTTTATAAGTATATTCGTTTATATTGTTTTTATTTTTATAAGAAATAAATGTTTGATTTTATTTTTATTAAAAAAAACATAATTATTAAATTTAATACCTAAACAATTTTCTATTCTATTTACATGTTAATATAGGGCCTTATTCCAAGAGTCACGGTCTTCTCTAAATCGTCTCTTACTCGTCTTAGGTATTCCAAGAGTCACCGTCGTCTTAAAATCGTCAACGACGTAAACTTCGGTCGTCTTGATGTATTCCAAGAGACGATTTAGAGACGATTATCGTCTTAAATAACACGAGTGCTTTTTAGTTGTCATCTCATACAAAACATAAATTAATTTAGTGCACAATATAAAGCTAGAACTCGTATTTATGCTTTCTATAATTTTTTTTAGTTATATGTAGTAGCTACATACAGTGTTCCACTAAAGTCTTCGTACAGCTTCTTTTTTTTTGGAAGTTTGTATGGGGGTGTATGGCTGCTAGTGGTGTTGGTAACTTGGACTTAACTTCCTCATAACTTGAGAAGGTTATGGACCACCGTGCATACATCGATATATTGAAGAGAAATTTGAAGCCAAGTGCCGAAAAATTGGGCGTATCTCAGAGATATTATTTTCAGCAAGAGAATGATCCCAAAAACATGGCTCACAACACCGGGATGTACTTTGACTTTGTTGCGATTTTAGTTGATAACTTTTGGATTAATTGATGAAATTGGTTTACTTTTTTGTTAAATTGACGGAAATGGCTTAGTAAACAAAGCTGTATTAAATTTTTTTTTAAATTCTTGCTGCACATTACCTTTTTTTTTTATCAATAAAGTTTTGACCAAGTGCTGTACGAAGACTTTAGTGGAACACTGTATATGCAATTGATGATTTGGCATAAATGCAGAATAGCTGCCAAGCTCAGATTTTGTTCATCTTTTTTTTACCGTTAGATAGGGCCATCAGGAACGGAAGTGGCTAGTTTGTATCGGGGGCTGTTCAGCCATCTTGGATTTATGACCGTTTGAAGGACAAATTAATGGTTTAATGAAAGTCATTTATCTCATAAACTAAGAGAGCTAGTGGAACTAGCGATGTACTGTTGGAAAGGTATTTTTAATGCGTTTCATTTATGTAATACACATTTTTGTCCATAACATGGCTGTGAAGGAATTATATTGATTTTTAGAAAAATGTGACAAGTTGACCTTGAAACAACAATTTATTTCTTCCAAACGGACACATTAAGGTATAAAACAAATTACAGTTATGGAAAGCTTGTTCTTTTACTTTTAAAATGGTATATAATATGTTATACTTACTATTGTATTACATTACTTTAGTATTACATTACTTTTATTAGTACCATTTATTTGACCTTCAAACGGTCATAAATCCAAGATGGCTGACCAACCCCGAAAAAACATGGCCACTTCCGGTTATAACGGTCTCAAATAACGGTAAAAAAAAAGAAAAAAAAATCTGAGCTTGGCAGCTGATCTGCATTTGTTCCTCCATATTTTCGCGCACAACTCAACGCATAAAATGAAAATGCAGTGTGTTGTTTTATGTAAGTGTTTGTTTAAAAACACTTATAAAAGCATTTTATTATAATATTTTCACAATAATAATATAATAATAATAATAATAATATAATATTTTCACAATTATAATATTTTCGTCTACCATTACTAAAATTTGTATCCTGTGCGCAAACCTTTTTGGCAAATAACAATGGCTGTAAAATAAACGTATAGTCCGGGACCACGACGTAAGAGCAAGACGAGACGAGTTCCGTGACTCTTGGAATAGGTTTGTTACGTCGTCGTGACTCGTCAGAGACGACTGTCGTCTTGGTCACCGTGACTCTTGGAATAAGGCCCATAGCCTCGTTTAGCGCTGTTTCGCATTACGCTCTACTTTGATGGAACGTATCCTACGCGTTAAGCGGGGTCTTACTGTACATATGTTTATTTATTTGCTTTTTTAGCTCATGTGTAATATATGTATATTTTAGCATATTATTTTTTTTTATTTTATGCTTCGGAACGCAAAACTAACAAAAATTTTATACTCTGTCTTTAGTATTGGACGCCTACCTATTGGGCGTGGAATGCGACCTCGTCGTTGCATCAAAAGTGCCGTAGTAGCAAAGATGACTACTCACAAGTTAAATCCAGTCATTATTTCTGACGAAGAAAATACTTCCGAATATAGCCATTCACCATCCAGCCAACATTCGACATTAGAAAGCAATCACGATGTACCAAACACGCTTAAAAACATGAAATTAAATGCCACAAATACGATGGCATCGGGCTCAGATCTTTCAAGTGAAGGAGAATCAGATGTATTGGAATCTGACGAAGTTCCAGCATTAGATTATCGAAAGCAACAACTTCCATTTATCAATACTAACAAATATGCATCCGATCCAATTTTGACTGCCTCAAATGAAATCGCTGGAATATCCAGGGATACAAGTGATAAAATGAAAGGGAGTGACTTTATATCTATTCCAACATTTGTTGTCGATGGACATATAAACGTCGTTTAAAAACCATAAAAAATATTAACTAGTTTCGTACAGATTTCAAACAGTGTTGTCCAAACCCCAATTATATTATTAAGTTATGAAATTAGTAATTATGATAAGCATATAATAAGTTAAGCAGCCGTTAACTTACGTTATTACGTCATAATAAATGTATTATTATTTTGTAATAAATGTATATTAAATTTATGGAACAACTTTACCGTTGCGAAATCATTCGAATTTTGTTGCTGTTTTAGTTTTTTTATGCTGATTACAACACCACCAACAACATTTTTTTGCTCTCGTATAGTTATCGAGTTATAGCCCGTCGAATATAGAAATTCTTATCACTGTATCTTCCAAACTGTAATAGATATCCGGATACGATGGGAACCGTTATAAAGGAATTTGAAATATCTTTTATATATCTTTTATTTATGTAAAAACGACTTTTTATAATTGCATTCTCTTCCCATTTATTAATTTTTTCCTAAGAAAAATCTATAATTACCCTGTATAATTTCCTATAAATGTTAAGTAGAAACCATTACCTTTCTACACGTATTTTTTCATCAGTATCGGTCAGGATATATATTAGAAGAAAACGCTATTGAAACGTAAGCATTTACGTATTTTTCATAAAAAAGAAACCTTTTTATGAGATAATTAAATTTTATTAGTTTCATTTATTTGACTTTAAAAGGGCCGTATGTCGAAGATGGCTGAACAGCCCCAAAAGAAAATAGCCAGTTGTGTTTTTAGCTGTGGTACCTAAATCATTGCGTCGTGCGTTGCGTTGCTGTCAAAATTAAATTGGCACACCCAGTATTATGGACTGAAATAAGCCACGCACTGACGGAGATCATTCAAAGCATATACATATTTGTAAAGAGATGAAACATTGGTGTCGTGATCGTGATTTCATGTGCGAAGATTAGGACAGCTGCTAATTAGTACAAAACTTCGTTTGTATTCTACGCTGGTAGCAAAGCAAAATTGAATGATCTACTAATGAGCAACGAGTATATGTATATTATAATAACAAGAAAATTGTTTCTAAATCCTTACTTCCTATGCTAAGCTAATAACGAATACATATATAAAAAATAACCAGTAAGAGTGCTATATTCGGCCTGGCCGAATCTTAGATACCCTACACCTAAAAGTTTTGAAAAAATTTAATTGAACGAAATAGTTTTATTTATTAAAATATTTAATTTATTTACAGTCTTATCATGTATCTTTTCGTTTCGCGTTGCGTTAATTTCGCGTTTTGTTTTGTGCTTTTCGTATTTTTCGAAGAATTGAGAGAGGAAAATCTGTAAACCTCTAAAACGCAATCGAAACGCGAAACCAAACGCAAACGCAGTTTTGTTGGTAATTTACATGCTTTGCAGACTTCACTACGTATTTGTGGCATGATGAATAAACTATTTCGTGGAAATAGTCTCTCAAACCAGACGATTGCAAAATGCTCGCGTTTGGTGATTCTGAACAGTGGCTCATACAATTTTTTTAGTCCTAGCTACGCCTCTGTATAAATACAGGGTCCGCCAAATAACTTTTTTTTTTTTGAAAATGCTATAAAAAAAACTACTGAATATTTTCTCAAATTTATTTTTTTATTTATTATTTATTATTATTGAATAGGAGTTGCGCTAAGAACTAATTCTTTTATAGCAAACAAAAATTGACACAGGGAATATATATAACAATACAAATAATTTAGAAAACTTAAGTTAAAATAATATAATATACATATAAATTGTTTAATTATTTAATTAATAGGTATTAGATATTAGATGTATAGACGACAGGGGTACAGAAAGGAGAAAAATAGATACAGAATGGAGAAAAATAGGTACAGAAAGGAGAAGGTATGTAATCTCTTGGTTGCAAAGTCGTTGTTTTATGTGTTCAAAAAGTGTTCCCTAGCATGACGCCTGAAAGCTCTCTCTCCCGCTATAGCCTTTAGCCTATTTGGCAGATTGTTCCATAGCTTGACAGTGTTGACGAAAAATAGTCTCCCCGTGCTTAGGTAATTGAACTTTGGAACAATTAGATTGGATAGTCGGTTAAAGCTTCCAAAGGACAATTTTGCAAACAAATAATTAGGAGTTCTCGTATGGATTAGCCTGTGCATAAAGACACAGTTTCGATAATTAATTAGGTCAAAGAGATCACCACCTATGAGAGCGTGTCTCCGAACACCGAGTCGGTCAAAGCGTCTTAGACCACAAACAAACCTGGTCAAGTTGTTGAATAAGACCCTCAATTTATTCAACGAAACAGAATCAAAGTTACAGTACACTAATTCACTGTATGTTATGATGGGCAGAACGAGTTGCTGAACAATCCTTCTTCTGGTTTCTTCAGGAAGATAACTAGCTGCATAGTGGACATTACGTAAAATAGCGTACGATTTACTTACAACAGCATTGACATGATCTGTACATGTTAAATTTGAGTTTAAACAAAAACCGAGATTTGTAATTTTAGATACGAATTTGAGAGTCTCGTTTCCTATAAATAACGGCGGAATATTAGTCAAGTTAGAGGCATTACGAAAAACAGGTAAGACAAAAGATTTGGAGACATTGAGTTGAAGACAATTATCACTAGACCAACGGGTAATATTCATAAGACCACTGTTAATTTTGGAACATAGATTGACAATAGATTCGACACTACTAGACATGTATAGCTGCACATCATCCGCATAGGCATGCATGGTCACATAATTTACTGTAGTAAAAATGTCATTTAGGAACATGGAAAATAAAAGAGGTCCCAACACAGAACCCTGGGGAACCCCTGCCTCGACTGGCTTAAAGTGAGAGTAAGCTGAATTAACTTGAACCCTTTGGTATCGCTCACATAGGAAACTGCGTATAAGCGTAGTCGCATTGGAGGAAAATAGAAAATACTTCCTCAGCTTATGGCATAAGAGCGTATGATCAACACTATCAAATGCTTTCGAGAAGTCAAGCAGACAGAGAAGTGTAACATTCTGTTGGTCAAGTGCTACTCTTATGTCATCGGTGATTTTGAGCATAGCTGTAGAGCAGCTGTGCTTTGGATTGAAGAGGGCTAAGTAAGTTTTTGTTTGAAATGTGACAATTAATTTGGGATACCATTAACGATTCACAGACTTTGGAGAGAACAGGCAAGATACTTATAGGTCGAATCTCGGACAGGAGAGAAGCAGCAGATTTTTTCGGTACAGGGATAACTGTGGCTAATTTCCACAAGGAAGGAAAAGAGGAAGTAAGGAGAATATGGTTGATAATGGCTGTGAGGGGTGAAATTAAGTAAGGTAGAATTAACTTGACAAATTTTATTGAAATTCTATCAAGACCCACCGAAGGCGATTTGATAGATAAAACTTCTTTGATAACATCAGATTCCGAGACATTCGAGAAATGAAATAACTCGTCTTCATTATCATTGTAAGTTAATTCATCTATATGGGGGGCGTTAGTACAATTGGTCGAAAGGAATTCGCTAAATTCGTTGGGATTTAGGTTAACATTCGTAGACTTTTGACGCCCAAGTCCAATATTTTTTAATCGTCTCCAAAGTTGTTTAGAGCCCAGATTAGGTTTAAACCTAGATACAAAGTACCTCTCTTTTGATTTCTTTACCACTAGAGTGGCAAGGTTACGCGCTCGTTTGTACAAGTCCCAATTCGCTTGTGTAGGATTTCTTTTGAATCTTGTATGGAGCAAATTTTTTTGACTAATGGCAGCTTTAACCTGTGACGAAAACCACGGACATGAATTAGGACTAACATTTATTGTACGAACAGGCACAAAAGAGTCAAACAGAGATTGAATCACATTGACAAAAAACTTGATCTTATCATTAACCAGGAGGGCAGCCCAAAGGGGTGCCCAGTCAATAAGCGCACTTGTGCGAAATAGTTCGTCAGTATTGATAGATTTGTAGTCAAAGAAAGAAAACGAAGTGGGTAGGGAATTATTGCCGAAGCTAATGTCAAAAGAGCAGAAAAGCAAGTCATGGTCAGAGATGAAAGAAATCTGGGTACATAGTAAAGCTAAAGCGGGATCAGAGACCGCAAAATAGTCAAGTAAGCTAGGTTGGACGTTATTACCAAATCGGGTAGGAAGTGATTCGTTCACGATAGAGAGACCTGCAGTAGAGAACAATTCCCGAAGGGATGAAGAATAACAGTCAGTCTGTAAAAGATTGACATTAAAATCGCCACAGATTATTAAATGATTAACTCTTAGTGAGTAGTCAGCTAGAGTGTCAAAAAAATTATTTAAATTAGTATGTTTGTTAGGGTTGTATACACATGAAACAAGTACTTTTGAGACTGAATCAGACACAGAAATAGACAAATACTCGGCATCAGACTCATCAGACATAAATTCTAACTGTGAACGATAAATAGATTTAACATAGATGGCGACTCCACCTCCGCGTCGACCAGGTCTGTCGCAGCGAAATAGTGTATAGTTGTTTATTCTAAGAACAGATTCTTTTAATTCGGGTCGGAACCAGGTTTCAGTCACACAGATAATATCGACGGACGAACACTCGAATAGGCTCCTAACATAATCTAATTTGTGGCCGCTTAGGCTACGAGCATTAAAGTTAACAATATTGGACGCGTTATTTTGTTTACAGAAAATATCGACCAGTAATCTGTTATCATAATCAACACTACCAGCCGTAGGGGAGACAATCATCTGAGCACCATATAGGAAGAGAGGTCAGACAATAAGCCAGGAGAACACAAAACACAATTTACTAAGCATACAAGAGAATTACTAACAACGACAGTGAAGCTAGGAAGTGTGCAGACAAAACAAAAGAATAGATGTAAATGAACAAGAGTGGTAACTAAATGAGAGTAACTGAGAAAAGTAATTGTAAAAAGAGAGTGAAAAAAGTAGGTGAGGAAAAAATATTGGAGCAGGTTGGAGGAAAGAGAGGAGATTAGAAGAGAGTAAAGGTAACAACGAGTTAAGTGAGAATCAGTACAATATACGCATAACAGTTTAAGGTAAAAATGAAGCATTTTAAGTATAAAAAATAAATACATTACTGACAGTGAGAGAAGTGTGAGACAAATAGAATTTGAAATTACAATCCTTCCGGTTAATAATGGAAAATAATTTCATTAAAATGGTTGCCTCGGCTGGCCATGCAGTATCCTACACGATCGGTCCAATTTTTAAGCACATCGATTGTGCAGCTGTGTGCAGATTGTGTGCAGCTGTATTTCACCAATGGCTTCACGAATATTGTCCTTTAAAGCGTCAATTGTCTGTGGCTTGTCGGCGTAACACTTATATTTGACGGCACCCCACAAATAATAGTCCAACGGTGTCAAATCGCAGCTCCGAGGTGGCCAAACGACATCAGCTCTGCGGCTGATACTGCGATCTTCAAAAACAGGGCGCAAAACATCGAGTGTAGCTTCGGCTGTGTGGCACTTAGCGCCCGTCCTGTTGAAACCAAATGTTGCCAATATCCTCCTCTTCAATTTTTGTGAACAAAAATTCGTTCAACATCGCCCAATAACGATCGCCATTGACTGTAACGGCCACTTGCTCATTTTCGAAGAAAAACGCCGCAATTATGCTTCTGGACCAAAATCCGCACCAACAGTTTTGGGTGCACCGGCTTTTCAATGTATGCGTGCGGGTTTTCTGTGCCCCAAATGCGACAATTTTGCTTGTTTACACACCCGCCAAGATCAAAACGAGCTTCATCTGAAAAGATGATTTTCATTCTGCAACATTACCATGATTTTCAAAGTAATGTCGCAATATTTCCCAGCGTTGTTCAAGCGTATACACAACCATATTCGTTCAGCGGAAGGATAAAACTAATTATCTGTCAAATCAGACATGAGCTAAGTGTTACCATTCACGAAATAAGCACTAGTTGAAAAAAAAAAACGTTAAATGGCGGACCCTTTAGTAGGCGTGGTCGTTACCTGTTTCCAAAACAAAATAAATAGCTTAGTAGTTTTGTTATTATGAGCAAATTTAAACTTTATTTCCGTGGTAATAAATTTGTTTTCATGAGCTATACTGTATAATTAGTGTAAAAGTGGGCGGACCGCGACCAGTTTTGCTGTTATAATGTTTTATTGGAAAATAAGTTGTTATGTAAAGTTTTATTCAGGTAGTTTATACATATATTTAACAATATAAGCATATAACACCCTCTTTTTCCTGTGTAACCTAAAAGTGGCCGGATCACGCCCATATTTGGCATATAGGTGGACAATGCCAACTACTCTATACACAGGAATGAAATTTTGTTGTCATAGCTCAATAACGAACGCTGATATCACATTTCTATTAAAAACCTGCACACCACAAGAAACAATATTTCTGCAAAATTTCATCACGATATCTTCACCGGTTCTCCTTTGATCGTGATTTCAACAGACAGACAGACGGACGGACATATCTAAATCGATTCAGGAAATCACGCTGATCAAGAATATATTTACTTTTCCATACCTATCGTCTCTATTTCTATGCGTTACACATTTCGTGACAAAGTGAATATACCCTTAACCTTAAGGTGTAGGGTATAAAAAAAGAATAGTTCTTTTTCCAAAGAAATAGTTGGCTTTGCGCATTTCGCATAACTAACTCTGCATATCCAAGCACTCCATAAAGAAATGTAGGTGAACAAAATACAGATTCTTCGTATCGGATATGCTGATAATATTTTCTCCTTCTGTATATAAATGGTACATAGGAGCGCTACGATCGACTCATAAATCGCGTTCTCTTTTAATCATCCCAAGGCTATATAAAGGCATGCATTCAAAGCAAAAACACAGAACACTAAGCACCAGACAAACCAAAAATTGTCATTTGGATTCAATTATAAAAATCAAGTCATGAGCTTTTTGGCTAGGGGTACGCGAAAGGAAACAGATTCATAAGGAAAGCAACAAAAAAACTACGTTATCTATGTGCGTAAAACGCATATGGCGTGAGGGAGCTGTCGCGATATGAGCATTGCATTCACTCACACGTGTAGCTGAGAAACCAAAGGCTTTGCTGCTGTTTGATTTCATTCCCATTGTTTGGTTCGCAGCAGCGGCCGCAGCCAGCGTCGATTTTCTCTGTCACCTTAAGTCCGGGCACGATCTCATGTTGTCTTCAATGAGTAGCTTGCGTTGAAATCTCTTTATAATATATACTCGTTGTAATGAGTGAGGTGATCGAAGGATCTTATGAAAAAAAAGTTTTCCGATGATTGGTTGTAGCACTAACCGCATAACAAAATTACAAGGAAGGATGCGGTTAGTGGTTTTAGGCAAATTGATTCTTCGCAAAGGCCATGGTAACGCTACCGTGCAAACTCGGTGAGAATTTTACTTTCAGACCTGGTTTGTTTTTGTTTTGTGGATAAAAGAGAGAACGGCATAAACTCAAAATAAGGACAAAAAAGTCCTACTTACCAAGCAAGCACGGTAGCGTAACCTCGGCCAAACGGAACATACAAATCTTGCCTTATTCTCTTCATGCTTCTTCCTAGCAATTTTGTCGTGCATTAAGGTCTACGTGCTTTGACACTTTGTCCTTTGGCCACAGCTGGGTTTTAAAGCTGCAGAAAAAAACTAATCCTCATCAGCGCGATTTCAGCTGCGCGTAATGCAGCTTCAAACATACAGAACAAGATTGAAAGAACACAAGGTTACGAATTTCGGTATACAGGACAACGAGCATGTATCATGAAGAAATTACAAAGGTGCATTCAAGGCAGCATTAATATTTTTCAATTGTAATTTTACATTTTTATTCTGAATATTCTGTAACAAATTATGTAGTCTAAAAGTGTAAAGTGAGAAAAGATTCAATACATGTATACAATTGCAAAATACACAAGGTTGTCGTTTCATTTTTCTAAGATTTTAACATTTTTAAAATTTTTACACAATAATTATTTGCAGTACTGTCTACATATTTCATCAATTATGGTTTTCCGGCTTTTCTTCAGGTTTGTTCGTATTTTGTGAGAATCGAGAATATAACATATAACGTCATGTAAATTTTTAAAGCACAAAAGACCTGCAGTTCCACATTTTAAGTCTAAATGGCGGAAGCGATTCACATTGCAGGTGCATCCATCAAATATGAAGTATAATTTGTCTAGCATATTATAGCCGCGGAAGATAACATAGTTTCCCCAAGGCGTCATAGTTAGTATACGATCAGCACATTTGAATCCAGCTCTAAGCAATTTACAAATACTCTCATAACTGCCGCTCTCTGATCCAACGACTGCCATATCATGAGGAATAGTAGAATATCCAGGATAGTGATTTGACTTGCACACAAGGCTACGCTCCTCTCTTTCATCATCATCTGTATCAGAGTCTCCATTTCCTTTTTTGCCGGCGACCCCTTCATCGCCCTTTTTTTTTTTTTTGGAACCGTCTTCATCTTTATCCTTGTCCTTGTCCTTGTCCTTGTCCTTGTCCTTATCCTTATCCTTATCCCTATCCTTATCCTTATCCTTGTCCTTATCTTTATCCGTATCCTTATTCTTATCTTTATCTTTGTCATTGTCTGTGCCTTTGTCTTTGTCATTTTTTCCTTTACTCTTGGATTTACGTTTATCACTACCGTCTTTGTCAACATCACTCTTACCGCCTTTTTTTTTCTTATCTTTCTTGCCTTTATTCTTATCTTTCTTATCACTCTTGCTCGCTCTACCATCCTTATCTTTATTACCCTTTTTTTTCTTACTTCTATCATGCTTTCTATGACCATCTCCATCATCACCACTGGATGACGTCTCATATTCCCCAAGATCTTCCTGTCCATTTTCCTCTTCGTTACCTTCCTCAATTTCATCTGTTTCACTTTCCGGTCGTTTACGGTCCACTGTTACTATATTTGAAACAATATCCTCGTCTTCTTGGTCACTAATCTCGCCTAGCTCAGCCAAACACTGGGTTTCGTCTTCTTCAAAACATATGGTTTCGTTTAAGGATTTCACCTCTTCATCCTCTTGAAGCAACGCCTCATCCATTGGTACACCCTCTACTTTCTCAGCTAATTTTAATTTCTTTATATGCAATTTATATATAGAAAAAGGGCTAGTTTTGTTACTTTCTAACAGTACTTGATTGAGTATTTTTAGGAAAACTTCCATTGTTCGGAACATTCTCAAGGTCGCACTCTTATCCTCCGTGGCTTCTCCAATAGGAAGAGTCACGCGGTGACGATACGGATCCATAAAGTATATAAATTTATTTTTCAACCAAATAGCGTAGAATTGATTACCCACTCGTAAAATCAAATTAGTTCCATTGTCGACAAGGCTTTTCTGCAGCGCATTTGATAATTCAGTGTTTTTGTAATTCGGCACGCATTTCCACGTACCCTCCTGTAGAGGGCCTTTGATGAGGTAGTCCGCAATGAACTGACCGAATTTAAGCTGTGTTGGGAATTGTGTAACTTCTATGGGCTCGTTAGGGTTAAGGCATTGCTGCCAACCTGACTTACACACATTAACGCCATAGCAAATAATTTTATCAAGCATCTTTTGATTCCATGTGGCAGGATGGTCAATTTTTGAGGCTAGCAAAGCAGCGGCAGCGACAGGTAGAGCACTGCGATGTTGTACAGTACGGGCGGGATTTAATGTCAAATGGAGTGTTGATCTTAGTAAAGCAAAATCAGAGTTTATAATTTCATACTGATTTGTACGTTTTCCGAATTCTCGATTCATTGTTTTGCCATCATCTCCAACCAGTTTTACTACCTTGAGCTCTCTCAAACTAAAGCTTTCTTCTTTTTTTAATCCGCTCAAATTTTTCAAAATATAAATAATGTTGTCTAAAGATTTAAGACAAATCAACATTGCGTAACCCTTATCGCGATCAGTGATAAAATCGTAGGGACGCCTCCCATTGCAATCAAATAGGAAGCACACTCCTCTCGCCCTCCAAATCATGAAATATAAGTTTCCTATTTTTAACAAACAGTATTTTCCCTGTCGAAAGAATCCTCTAATTGCTGGTTTTAAGAGTTCCTGGTCTGTCATATCTGGCGTTGGTTCTTCTCCGATCTTTTCGGTTACATCGCCCTTTTTTATTCTGTATTTTTCATTTAATTCTATGTGAAAAGTACACCCCGACAATTGAAAAATCCTTTTTACTTTTGTCTCCAGATCTGAATAAATTTCCCCTGGTGAGATTACTCCACTACTCGGATCTGTTTTCTCGGCAAATAATTGTTGGCCTTCTTTTAATAACTGATCAATAATTGCTGTGGACCACTCGGTTTCGGGTGTGATATAAATTTTTCCAAAAGCTTTCAAACAAGTCGCATATCTTTGCAACAAAATTTCGGAAGCCTTTCCTTCAGGCTTCGCGTGTACTGATGACATAACTAAACCAATTGGAGATCCGAGGGAATTCACATTTTCCTTCTTTTGCTTTCCTGAAATTTTAGTTAATTATTGTCAGTGGTTCGGTAAAGGACAACTAATACAAGAAAAAAACTTTTGAAGAAATGTCACAAGAGTTGGACAAACATAAAATTCATCCGCCAGGAGAGAATTTTGGCGCTCAACTTACGGGGGGCACTAGTTTCTGTCGCGGGATAAAAATCGTGAGTACCGAAGATGGAACAGGTTTTAGGTCCACAAATTAATTGTGGAACAATTGGAGGGTCATATACAGGGCTGAAATTGGGAGAAAATATTATATTTTCATTAATAGCACCTTGTACTTGCACCTACATGTTACATGTATTGTTGGTCCTAGGCGATTCTCTTTCAACTCCACAACAACAGAGCGAATTTTGATTTCCTGAATTCATTTTTTCTAGCTTTAGAATTTAGTTGTAATACTATTTTTCTGTTATTTTTCTGTTTTTTTTTAATAAGTAATGTATTTTATATATTAACGAAATGACTTTTAAATCATTGATTGACTAGATCGTTTTTACATCGAGTGAAAGAAAATATTGCCGCTGAGTTTAAAATGAGTTAATACACATTCTTATACATAATTTAAACATGTTTCAAAACAATCAAAGTTTTTTTTACCGCATACCTCTTAAATTTTTTTTAGTGTCAAAACATTGTAAATAAAATTTAGTTTAAAGTTTAGCTAAAGTGAGTCAGGTTAACCTGGCCACTTGGCTGGAGTAAACTGGTTGGTAAAGGGGAAAGGGCACGCCTTAGAACCATTGAGGAAGGATAGCAGTGTGCTAAATATTTATCCACGCCAACTTCTTGGACACCATCAATATGCAGAAAAATATCATCACTACAAAATGAGTACCAACGCTTGATGTCAGTACGAGAGATTCTGTGTGTATTATTTAAGAAATTCTGTCAAGTGACTACAAGCCCTAATAGTAGAGAGTTACGAGAAAACTGGAAAACTGTCGATATGGAGAGCAACTTACATCGGGCCTGACTGTTTCTAAAAATGGCAGTTTGCATTAGTTTTATTGAATTCAACTGACCAAAGCTTCTCTGTTACATTTTTAGGCAGAGACACAGACAGAAAACTCCACTTCAGGTGTCATGAACCATAGATGGCGAGAGCGATTTATTCCCTTAAAATGTCATTGTTTAGTGCCCAATTGAGAAGGCCGAGCCATTACTGTTAGACGCAGTACTTTTAGACGCCTGCCTGTATATCGTAACATCTTACGTCAAGCCATGGTTCCAATGCATTGAAGCAGTAAAAGCACCTTGCCTTCATTCATGCCTTTTAAAGCCAATGAAGGCTTACGAAAAGGTTGACAACTCGAAAGCAACTTTGCAGAAGTTTAGCCAACATTTATAATATTTGATGATGATCTTGTAACTACTTTACGATGAAGAACTTTGTGGTTCATTATACGTTTATTGTTATACATTTAAAGTTAATGACAGTTTTATCTACGAACGTCCTACTTTGTAACTAAATAATGGTTCGTTCCAGAAGCTTTCAACGCTTAGGCCAGTAAATGATTCAGCTGAACGAGTTGAAAGGATTTATTTGGTCCTTCCGTATGTAAAGTAAGGAAGCAGGCCTCGCAGGTTAAAATATATATTTTTATGTAAAGAGCATCATCCGCTGTGTCCTGTTCACCTTCGTCTGTCTTTCAGTTCGTTGAAACCACGAGCGAAACGAACAGATATCTGAAATGGAATATCTAAATGAAATTAATAAAAATGTGGAGCAGATTGGTATTGCAAATGGAGAAAAAACGTCATATGAGAAATACAATCAATACAATACAATAAGAAATACGTCAATGGAGAAATACAAAAACTAAAGACACGTTTAAAACAGTATATGAGACGAATTGAGCCATGTGACAAAATTTAATTCTGGAACAATCTTAATCAATGTTAATTATTCCAAGTATTCCGAAAAATTAGCATGAGTGAAAAAGTTTTAAAGAAAAGTTTAAATATACTCTGGTATATAAATACATAATAAAAAAACGTCATACCAACATATGTAATAAATATTCACCGTTAAATTTCGAGATCAAAATGATTAATAATACTAATATATTTGTGAATATATTTTATTATAATACATTATATGCATGATGTAAATACATACACCACCTATATTTTTCCGGCTTCAGCGTTTTTCACTTGCAATGGGATTTGAACTCGCACAACCTGACTGGCAAGATCGTATAGCTATATTTCGGAACATGCCAACGTTCCTCATCAGCGATCCTTTTGTCGGTGTTTATTTTTGTACAACATTCGCTATATAAGCTTCGTTGTTTTGCAATTAATAACTTAATTGTTAAATCAGAAATTTTTTTTAGCACAGTTCGAATCGAAAAGAAACAAAGTAGAAAAGAAAACTTTTTCTTCGCGAAAATATACCGATTTCCCCGTACGTACATATTTTTTCCAGAAAAAAACAGTTTTTCAAAATAACATTATATAATATATATTTATTTATTTTATAATATAACAAAATATAAATATAATAAAAAAAACCAGTCAGGGTATAAGAGTAACCAGTATTCGACCTGGCCGAATCTTAGATATCCTACACATAAAAGTTTTGGAAAAAGTTAATTGAACAAAAGTTTTATTTAAATTTTTAATTTATTTAGATATTTCATTGCAGAACAATAACATTATAGAGTGAAATAGAAACTGAAACTAGAGAAAACATATGGTTATAAGGAATAAGGCTATCTTATAATCACAGACGGCTATAAATACATTGGTGGGGCAGGGGTGGCCGCCACGGCGGCACAATTTCGAGGGTAGCAGTTTTGCAAATAGTGTATTGACTTATTGAATGCTAGAAATTTTTGGGGCTGCAAGTTGACTAACTGTCCCGGGCTCCATGAGCCTTAGCTCATATAACTGTATAAATAAGCGTGGCCTTTAGTAGTTTTATTATTGTGTTTATATTTAAACTTTATTTCCGTGGTAATAAATTTGTTTTCATGAGCTATACTCTATAAGTAGTGTAAAAGTGGGCGGACCGCGGCAAGTTTTGTTGTTTTAATGTTTTATTGGAAAATAAGTTGTTATATAAGGTTTTATTCGGGAAGTTTATATATTTAACAATATAACCATTTAAGACCCTCTTTTGCCTGTGTAACCTAAAGTGGGCGGATCACGCCTGTATTTGACATACTAACAGATAATGCTACTCTATACCCACGAACAAATTTTGTTGTCATAACTTAAAAACGAAAGCCAATATCACATTTCTAATAAAAAATTGGCGTGGTCGTTGACCGATTTTGCCCATTTTCAATACCAACCCGCACACCATAACAAAGAATATTTCTGCCGTACAACCGGTTAAGATATCTGAATGAAATTACAATAATTGCAGAAATATCCTTTTTATTAAGTAAGAGTTGGTATTGAAAATGGGTAAAATCGGTCAACGACTACGCCTACTTTTTATTAAAAATTGGAAAGCAGCGTTATTTTATTAGGTATGGCAAGAAAATTACATTTCTGGGTATAGGGTAACATTTTCCGTTAATTCTCCGAATATAGGCGTGATCCGCACTGTTATACCGCAAAAAATTTAACATGCGTTTAATTGATATCTATACAAGCTTTTTGAATAAATCTGTACATAACATTTTATGGTCTAACAAATTGTTGTTATTCCAAAACTAGACGTGGTCCGCCCACTTAAAGGTGTACGCTACTTAAGATTCGGCTAGGCCGAATATGCACACCTTCTGGTTATTTTTTAAAAGAAACATATATTAAGTTTCATTTAAAAAATAACCAGAACCCCAGGTGTGCCGCAAGTAATGCCAAATATTTTTAGTGTGCCATCAACCAAATAAGGTTGAGAAGTACTAGTCCAAACAATTTGCGTTCAAACTTTTTCAAAGTTTCTTCTTGGAGGGTTTATTTAATAAAACGTTGAACTCTGAGACATTCTAATAGTTTTTTATGAATTCTCTATACAACGTTTTGATAATACCATCAGTTATCAGTTTTATTGGCACTTTCGACCTGTGCGTTTCATATGCAACTGTCATTCGACACCTTGTCATTAAATCTCGAACGGCGAGAAATCCACGTTCGGCGCCATCCAAACTTCGTCAGGATTTCATTGCTCTTAAACGATGATCTGTGCTATCGCGCTGACGGCGTGTTGGCTTAGCTAGCCGTCCTATTAGAAGGGTGGCTACCGTGCATGTTTGGCAGGTATCAATCTTTTCTTGGGCATATGGTATAACTACCGTGCTTAATACCGATATACAATTACATATCATATGTTTTAAACTCTTAATAAGACAGTGTACAGAATGTTCGGGAATTCAGCTGATACCTTGTTCGCAAGGAGACACACAGACCAGCGAACTGACTGTAGACTAAATCGACACAGGTGACGGTCATCAACAATATATATACTTTTCTATACCTGCCACGCATGCTTCCGTCCATTATAAACGGAAGGACAACCCAAATATACCCTTCCTTGTTCGCCTGTACGATACAATTTCCGAATTTACAGAATATGGAGATATGCTGCTAACGCATGTATTTTCTTTCTATCAGATTTATGTTCACTATAAATTAAGGTACACATATTCTCGATCTTAAAAAAACCTTCTCATATTATATTTTTAATATATTTTCCATTCTTATTTTTCTAGCATTCCATAGCAACCGAATTGGAATTTTCATTTAATGCTGCTACACCATTCTCAAGTGACATCATCAGACTATTTTCATCCGTTTTAACCGCATTTAAATCTGTACCGGCATTTAACTCCACAAAAGCAGCCGTAGACGTAGATGGCCCTGAATCAGCGTCCCCATATTGGATGTGTTCATTCATGTTGGATCCGTTGTCATTTGAAACTCCGGTTTGGGAAGCATCGTCCCAGTTGATTTTAAAACGAGTGACTCTGGGCTTTGTCGCAAGTATGTTTCGTATAAGTTTATCAAAAAGAGGTTTTGGCGGCGGATTTTCACGCATCTCTGGATCGGAGTAGTCATTATTAATGAAATATCCGACTCTAACAAACTCTTGACCACGGTAGGAACAGGTAAGCAAAACAATAGTTACGCCAACTGCGTCTTGTTCAGGTATTTTAGTAACATCTGGTGGTTCAGCTTGAAATACGAAAATATGCCTTCCCTCAGGTACAGGTCCTACGTATATTGTGTCCAACACCTGGTCGTATTCCTCCGATTCAGCTGAACCAACGTATATCATTTTCCATTCTAGATCTTCCTTAAGCTCTTCTATGCACTCAAATGTTAGTTCAAATTGGAAAGGATTAAAGAAGCTACTAGGATTATCCAAAACGACTACGTTTGTTATGTGGACCTTTGCCATCCTAAGATGAATTCAAAAACTCCAGTTATTGTCACAGATTGTGGATATTTATGATTCTTTGCTGCAACCACTAAATTTAGTTAATTAGGTATAACAAAAATATAAATCATTATTTTCTACCTTTAATTAACTTCAAACTACCGTATTCCTATTAGTATGCCTATTCTAACAAAATATTTGACATTTCCCTTGTTGAATCATTTATTTCCCGCCAAACAAATACTTTCAGTATGGGGATGCCCACCTTTTATTCCATGTAGTAATTCCACTGTGTATTTGGAATATATTAGGCGTTACTTAAATGTTCCGATTTGGTTATTGTTTTTGTTCTTGTTTATTGCACTAACCCCAACAAAAACCACGATTTTTGTCGCTCACCTTTGGTGTGCGAGTTATTGAACTTGAAAATTTGAAAATTTTGGAGATATATCTCCTAAACTATAGGAGACACATTTTGTCAAAATTTGTTTACTTTTCAAGAAAAATGAAATGTTAGTTTTTTAATAAAATTTTTTTCTATTCATTACTTTTTTCTAAATATAATGTATAATCCTACAAACTTATCCCAATATTTATAAAGCAGGGTCGCTTATCTTTCTATACGTATACATATAGAAGGAGATGATTTTAAAAATTTGTTTTCTCCGAAGATGCCGATGAAAAAAACATGCGTCGAGAGCTAAGAGTCTCTACTTTCTTAGTATTGGCATAATTATGTGGGTTAATAATACACTATACTTAGGAAAAAATTAATGACTGGAAAAAAATATTACTAAAAATTTAAAATTACATTTTTTTCCAAAACTGAACGGTTTTCGACAAAATATTGTTTACATAAATGAAAGCTAATGGATTACCTTTCAAACAATACCAATAACATAGAGGTATTCTGTACAGTTTAGGAGATACAGACATAAAATTGTTGTTGGGGTGAGCACCAAATACGACAACAACAATAACAACAACATTGGTTAGGTCGACAAGCACCTTATCTGTTCCCAGAATTCTTATATTTTAATGTTACTTTAAATATTTTAAAATTTGAATCGTTTCAGTGACATTTTATAATAATTTTTTTTCAGAAATTCTTTCTGCCTGATTACACGATTCGAAGAATGATTGTCATACCATTACAAGATTCACTTAACCCCCTATACTTGCAAGAGTGATAGAAAACAAGATTACGCATTCAATACACAGATATGTTTTGACAAACGAACGCTAAGTGACCGAAATTAGTAACCTTGTTTTGTATCAACCTTGCTATATTTGAGCTTCAATTGTCAAAAACGTATGGAAACCGGCATTTGTTTCGGTTTTCAATTTGGTAAATCCTCTCGGTGAATTGTTATCTCTATCCCATGCATTTATTTTATCCCCAGCAATCAGGCACTTTCAGCGTTCCCAAAACTGCACATAACTGTGGTACCTAAATAAGTGCATCATGCGTTGCGTTTCTGTCAAAATGAAATTGGAACACGCAGTCTTATGGAAGTGGGTGAGATAACCAACGCACTGACGGAGACCACTTCGAATTTCCAATTTTGGTATGCGCTACGAAGTGAAGTTGGTGACAGATGTCAAAAAACTGTTCATGTGCGTGTGAATGTTTACAAACTTTTTGTCAGAACATATGTTGACGCAACGTTGTTATTTCGGTTTAGCGCAGCGTCGTTTCTGAGGCGCAGTTATAAACGCAACTCAAGACGCACTTATTTAGGTACCACAGTTATGCGCAGTTTACCATTCACCTCATGCTACGCTCGTGCTGCTTTTATCTGTCAAAATGACACGGGCTCGTATGGGAAACGAGAAAAAATAAAATTTACCTTTTACTGCAGCGATTTTATACGGAAGACACAATAGCTGGATCTCTAGTTCATTAAAATAACGACTAGGAAAATTTCACTAAACTGGAAATTGCATCGAACTTGCATAATCTTTCAAACGTAGCGTAATAGTAATTGTGTTTTTCATGATTTGCGTTTTTTTATCATTAATGAACTATCAGCCTTATCATGTATCTGTTCGCATGCGTTTGTTTCGCGTTTTGTTTTGTGCTTTTCGTATTTTTCGAAAAATTGAGAGAGGAAAATCTGTAAACCTCTTAAACGAAAAAGTTAGATCATACCATTTGAAACGCATTGCGTTTGAGTCGCGTTTGAGTTTGCGTTTGCGTTTAAAAATACATAATAAGGCTGTATTTCAGGTCTCCATACCAAATTGTCTTTTAATTTTATTTTATGACGTTGGCTACATTCAAACTAGAAAGAGTGAGAGTAAATCTTAAGTACCCTACACCTTGAAGTGGGCTGATCACTCCTAGTTTTGGAACAAGAACATATGTTGGACCGTGAAATGCTATGTACACTTTTTAAAAAAGTTGGCACAAGTCGGGCACAGTGGTATAACTACGATTTTTTGTTGTTAGAACTGGAGCTTTAAAATGCATTTCCTCCTAAACTCCCCTGCCGATTCCGATGATATATACCTCTGAAAAAAGGAAAGAGATTCTACTTTCTCCAAAAGTAAACGGTTTCCAATAAAATTTAATTCTACATGAATGAAAGGCAGTCCGAATACCTTTTCACGGATACCAATGTCATGTAGCTATCTTCTAGAGTTTAGGAGATATAGGTCTGAAATTTCCAAACTTTAAGGGGCCATAACACGGAACCCAGACGATAGCTCTACCAACTCCAAAAAGAGTGTATAGATATCAATTAAACCCATGGTACATTTTTTGAGGTAAACTAAGGTGGGCGGATCACGGCTGTATTCGGCACATAAACGGATAATGTTACTCTATCAGCCCACCTATCTGGCGCGCCGTCACAAAAAGTTGTGACGATAATAATTTGAGACGAAAATTATGATGGTTGGTATTCTGGCGCAAATGTCACAGGGGAAAAGCTCTTTTGTGATGAAAAAGCTTTTATGTCAAACCGAATTTCAGCAATAATTGCATGGTTGCATTATTGCTGTAGAATTAAACACAATTAATTTAATTTTAGTTAAGACCGTTTTTTCTAATAGTTTTCTATAACAAATGCCCCAAAATTATTATGATTGTTATAAGTAATAATATTTATGTAATCTTTTGTTTGTTTGTTTGAAAAAATGTTGATTTGCATATTATAAATTGTATTGGGAAAGCAACCCTGCGTATCGCTAAAAAGTTGAAAATATGAACAAGATGTAAGTACAAATTTTATATTTATGGTAATAAAACTATATTTTTAATTGATTTTGTATTTTCTAGACCACCTAAATACGAGCGAACGACGCAGGAGCAATGGGAGATATATGTGGAGTTCCTGCGTAGCCACCCTGAAGTTCAAATTGGGAAGAATTCCCCATCGTGCCCAAATTCGCCGACACAGATTTTTGGGGATTCTATAAAGTTTAATAAAAATGCTCTCTTGCATTTCGAATGGATTACTCGAATCTTTTATACACTTTAGTAATCGTCTTCTTTTTAGCTTTTCGTTTTTCTTTTTTCTAAGAGCTAAAATAATGCAAACAATGCCGACTTCGTCCATTTTTTTAGCTTATTACATTGTTTCCTTTTCTATTTTGTCGTTGTGGTGCTGTTGTGACCTGCTTTTGAGAACATCACAACTTTCGTCACAATTGAGACGAAAAGAGCTTTTTTAACGTGCTCTGAATACCAAATCGTCTCAATTGAGACGACTGTCTGCCCTTAACCTTAAGGTGTAGGGATATCTTAAAATAAAAATAAATCTTAAAAAGAGGGAAATTTTAAAATTTCCCTATAACCAGGTTATATATCTGGGTATGTGTCAGTTGTATGGCGAAAAACTATGCAGTTCATTAAAAAACCTCAGCTAATGATAGCCGTGTTTTTTTAATGATCTATACAGGTCTTGCTATCCAGATCATTAAAAAAACTACAAGGGAAATTTCGGTTAGCTCGAATTCGTACCTAACTTCATTGCATCTTTTGTTAAATAATTTGTTTCAGTTGGTTTATTATTTATTTGATTCGTATTTGGTCGACTTGTTGATTTACTTTATTTGTCATATCATACCTATCTTCATTGCATCTTTTGTTAAATAATTTGTTTCAGTGGGTTTATTATTTATTTGATTCGTATTTGGTCGACTTGTTGATTTACTTTATTTGTCATATTTTTTGACATTTTATGAATGCTTGAAGTTGGCTGCGTTTCATATGCAAATTTACCAATTTCCCTATAATCTGTATAGAAATCTGGATAAAACCTGGGTAAGTGTGAGTTGCAAAGACTACAAGACTGGAAACTCTTTTTTCGCTTTGAATGTGTTGGTGAAATCAGGCTTGGGTGTCGTAGATTACAAAAACAAAACGCATGTAATTTTGACAGTTCGGGAACGAATTTTGACAGTCCGGGAATTTGTTTACAAAATATTTTGAGAGAGGAATGCAACTCTTGTTCTTCTTCACAGCAATAAGCCAGAAATATGATTTTTCAAATACGTAAAAAAGACCAAGGAGCCAGTTTTAAAAGCAACGCACGCTTCTAGGAATGTACACGAAACCTTTTTTAAGTCTTATAGTTGCACAATATTGAATATTTTGCAAGTAAAACGAAGTTAAATTTCATAAAAATTACTCATTTCACAAATTTAGTCAGCTGTTTTTAACCTACCACGCGTATTTTTAGCCGAAAGAGATGCCAACGTATTCAACATGTTTTGTTGAATATTGATCTGTGATTTAGTTTAATATTTACTGAATTGTGATTTTAGTTCTTTTGCTCTTTAATTTAAACGAATTTAATTTTAAATGCATGAATTGAGAATTTGTTTATGTTTAATTAATTTTAATTTAAATAAATGAGTTGTACATTTATTTGTGTTAACACATTTTAATTTAAATAAAAGAGAAATGAAAAATTACAAAAATAAATAAGTTTACATTACTTTTTAATATTTCCAAACAGCTTAGAAATCGTCAAAACCTCTAGAACTTATAAATGAAAAGTAGTTTTTCTATTAATGTTTACTTAAAAACCAAAAAAATAATTAGTAATAAAGTTTTGTCATTGGTATCCCTGCCACTAACTCACCCCATCATTTTGTGGTGGTGTGGTAACAAAGCAAAACGGTTTACCTTTTCAGATATCATGCTTTGTGATAGCCTGTTTTAGCTTGTAACAAGTCGACAATTTCACCATAAAATTCACATACACTGTATGTGAACACGCGGACGGACATTTTTTTGAGCTCTCTCACATAATAAGAGGAGTTTCCAGTCTTGTAGTCTTTGGTGAGTTGTATGTCGAAGATCTGTATAGATCATTAATTAATGATTTTAAAAAACACTGAGCTATGATTGGCCTACGATACACGACTCGTCATTACGCATACATAACTCACGCGGACAAAAGACTCCAGATTGCACATTGCGCATGTCCGTTATTCAATGTCAAAAAATTTGACAACCGGCTTTCCAGTGTGTGACATCGAAATTGCAAAAATTATTGTTCGAGCCATAGGTACATAGGGAATTTTGTGATTTGAACAAATAATTTTATGAAATAATAATGAAGTGCAGAATTAAAAACTGTGGAAATTGAAATCAGGATGCAGCTAGTGTGTGCAGTTTTGGTCCATTTCCATCCAACACTAAAACTTTGCGAATTTGGATTGGTTTTTGCAGATAAGAAAAAAGTTTTAACAACAAAACTTTATTTATTTGCTTTATTTGCTTGAAGCATTTCACAGCTGATGATATCGAAAATAATATGCAGTTTGAAATGGGTAAGAAATGAAGTTTTTCTACTATTATTCAGTATTAAGAAGCTTTAAATTGTTAGGATTTGCCAAGCAGAGGATTCTGAAGCGGGGTGCTGCTCCATCCATATATGATCCACGTGCTCGGAATCCAGTGTTGGATGCAAAAGGTGAAAAAAGGATACAGAAGCGAGAGAACAGGAAAATTTTAACTTGTTACGCCAGGAAGATAATCTAACAGCCAAGAATCTAACATTACACGAAGGTATAAAACCGTAATTACTGTTAATACTCCTGATTTTCTTTAAAATATTGTGAATATTTTCCAATTATTGTATATTAGTATAAGTAAAATAAATCAATTTATTATTATATATTTTCAAATTTTCAACTTAACTTGTAAATTCTAATTTTTAATTAATGTCAATAAAATTTACTTTTATGCATAAATCGGGATCAGTCGTGAGTTCCAATTTTGTTGTTGCTGTAGGTGTTGGCGGTGATTACAACGACAAAGCACGCTCTCTTCCGGTTCCGGTGTTATAGCCCTTTGAACTTTGACAGCCTATATCTCCTAAACAGTAAGATATATCCGATTAGTGTACCATTATAAAGGTATTAAAAATCCGAGTGGTTAACCGAGTTGTTAACCGTAAGGTGAATGTACCCTTCAGCAGTCAGACCTAATGAATCAGTCAGACCTAGTGAATGTACCCTTCAGAATTATATACCTAAAAAATGAAATTTATAAAGATTTATAAAAATTATTATTTTATTATTAAATCAAATATTACCGGCCAACAATCCGATATAATTGTTGTTCCCTGCTTTATAAATTTCATTACAATTGGTATGAGTACCGAGGAAGATCACGCCTCCACTGGAACCAGGAAACAGCGGTTCGTTCCCCGTTCCACACCGCCAAAGACCCATTGGCCCTCCACCATATGGTCTCTGTACTTCCGCCTACCAAATTTCAAATCGTCGATATCCACGAATTTTCCCGGCCCACCAATCGGCTCCCTCGAAAGCGTATAAGTAGTAGGTATAGGCCGGTTCTGGCACAACTGAAATTTGGGTGCTATGCGTTGTGTGTGTTAGAGTGAGATGGCACTATACGGTTGTGTGGGAGGGAGTGAGAAGGAGATATAAATATGGGCGGACAGACGGACGGACACCGGGAGAGGAGGGAGAGGAAGGGGAGGAATGGGCGTGTCAAAAGTGGGCGCGACAAAAGTGGGCGTGGCAATAGGGGCGTGGCAATAGGGCGTGTCAGAATGGGCGTGGCAAATGGGCGGGTCAAAAATGGGCATTAATAAGTGGGCGTGACAAAAGTAGGCGTGACAAAGTGGGCGTGTAAAAACGGACAGACTGACAGACGGACATACATACAGACGGACGTACAGACGGACATATAGACCGACGGACATACATACATACATATAGACCGACTGACAGACATACATAGCTCGGCGTGCTGACTGTTGCGAGTGTGGGGTGTTCCTCTGCCTTGATCTCTGCCCGCTTGTGTATCGTTGTGGTACTTGAGATTGTTGTTTTTGTTTGCGTTTGCGTTTTGGGGTGTACTCTTTGTTGTTGGAACTTTTATTTCTTTTTTATTGCTCTCATTTAATTGCTTTTCTTAATTTTGCTATGTGGTTGTTGTTGTTGTAGATTTAGTAAATCAACGGACGGACACACTGATAGACAGACGGACATACATACATATAGACAGACATACATACATACATATAGACGGACAGACATACAAACATATGGACGGACAGACTGACAGACAGACGGACATACATACATATATACCAACAGACGGACAGTCGACGGACGGTCGAATAGACAGATGGACAGTGAACATACATAAATTGAATTGTTCATAAATCCAGTGTCATAGTTAGCTAGGAGATCAGCTTGATGGCAAAAGTGGTTGGTGGGAAGAGGAAATGGGAAAGTGTAGGGTGGGAAGACGAACAGACATAGACACATACATACATATAGACGGACATACAAACATACATACATATAGACGGACATACAAATATACGTACATATAGACGGACAGACTGACAGAGACAGTGAACATGCACGAATTAAAATTCTTTCGTTTATTTTATTCATGTTCTTGTATGAGTTTGGCTTATGGTGTTTTTTTGTATATGATATATTCTTGCTGTGTTGTTTTATTTTTAGGAATAGAGACGCTTGTTAATGATATTGAAGTGTAGAGGAGAGGATTGAGTAGGTAAACCTAGGATGCTCCATTTATTCTCTTTCTTCATTGTATAGCTTCTGTTAGAATAAGCATTTGATGCTCGTGCGAGAAGAGTTAATACAACAAATGTAGGGATTTCTTTTTATACACATGAAGTAATATTTTGGCGAAGATGTACAATGTTTATGCTTTTGCGTTAGGAATATGCTTGGGTATGCTATACTTGTTTTTCTTTTATTTAATCTAGTTTTTATTTTATTTCTTTTCGGGTTTAGATTTTTTTTTTCTTGTTATATAGATACTAAATGAGCATTTCAAGTTCATTTTGGTTTGTAGCCTCATAGGTTATTACTAATATGGATTATTTAATTTAATGGTTAGCTAATGTTGTTGTTGTAGGCGTTTGATTTATGTTGTTGTTGTTGTAGTAGTAGACGATTTATTCTTGCGATGTTGTTGTTTTTTTTTTTATTTTTAGGAATAGAGACGCATGCTGTCGATATTGAACTAGTAAAATGCAGGGCCGAAGCAGTTAAATCTAGAATATGTTCTTATAGTATTCTTATTTTAATTCTTGTTTTCTTTGCTGTAGGATAACAATTTAATTAATTGATAGTTAATTTTAGTGTAGGAGAAAGACTCACATATTTTAATCGCTTATTATTTTTTGTCTTTTTTTTTTTTTGTTTTCATACTGAGACATTTAGAAAATGCTGTGATTATATTTTGAATATGGTTGTATATAGTTCATAAATTTCAATATGAGTATATGGATTAATGAAAATTTGATGACATGATTTTTGCTGTAATTTGTTTGTAATATATTTTTAATTTCAGTGTTTTAAATAATATTTCTTTAACGCTAATTATTATTGCTTTTAGGTGTAAGAGATTTGTTTGATAGGGTTTAGTTAGTTAATGAGCGATGCGTTTGAGAAAAGAGTTATTGAGAGACGCATGTTATTTATATTGAAGTGTAGAGGTCTTCTTTTTTCTTTTTCTTGTTCTTTTTTTTATTTTATTACTATTATTATTAGTTCTAATTCTTTTTCTTTTCTTCTGCGTATAGCCGAACCATTAAAATAGTCATACCAAAATTCAGCTTAAAACTATTAAAAACTATTACCAAAATTTAGCTTATATACTATGAACAATGTTTAGTCTAAATGGTAACAACTTCTTATTTCAATATTAAATGTTAGGGATTTATGTAGCTTAAATTATTTTGTAGCTTAATTATTGTAAAGAATTCTATTGAACCAACAAAATAGCTGCTTGAATGAAGCTTGACTACAACCATTTATACTTTGGAATGGACAATAAGAATTTTCTTTAAGCGATAAAAATACTGGATTTTAGTTAGGGATCATTATATAGTCTATAAATAACCGAAAACGATATCTATATATTCGACCACAGCGAAACACTTAAATACCCTACAACTTATCATGTCTAACTATAAATTTGAATGGAAAATGCTAAGGTAACGTTCCATCATATTAAACTCTAACTTTAAGGGAACCTATAATTATTAAGAAACAATAAAAGAACATACATACACAGAAATAGTGAACTCCTACATTTCTGTTAAATTTCATTCGAATAGCTAAATGAGTTCTAATGCGATCGTGATTCCAACAGAGAGACGAACAAGGCTTAATCTCAATGAATCTCATTTGCACCATAAAATTTTTCATATCATTCTTTTTAGGACATAAATTTAAAATCATTAAAGACCATAGGCATTTAACTCAAAACCCAACTCCAAATTAATAAGACGGAGAAATGAAATAGACATTAATATGAAAATATAATATAATGCAAATAGATATAAACACTACTTCTTATTATAATGAGTCACCAGATAAAGGTTCGACAATGATAATAGAAACAATCTTTAGAAACCATCAACAAGGGACTTTGAGCGGAAAAATGGATAGAAAACTCATAGAAACATCTACAATATCGTTCTACTAATTTTATGAGCCCAGTTGTGTATATCAGTATGATAACATAATTGCAACTCATAAACCAAAATTCACTTAAACATCGACACACTAGCAATATAACTTAACAAACTATTAGCAAAACAATCAATTAAAATTATATTAACTCCTAATAGAGACAAGAAATACATAGTATTCATACTTAAACAATCCACAAATTTAGTTTCTTAAGAAAGCACATACGAAATAATAGACCTACATGCCCACTACAGTAACACAAATATTATTTTCGCATCAGAATCTCCACACAACACATTCAGTGCTACATTTATATCCACTTCCTATCAATAAAACAAAGGAAATTATTACAATAACACAGCTAGAATTAATAGAATTAATAAATGAAATTAAAATACTTACTTTAGCTTCAATAACAAAATATACAACTGGAAATATAAATATGTCTATGCCGCAAACAAATAAATGGAGATAGCGGAATACAACAAACCATTTGAAACAAAATAAAAACATAAGACTCTAATCACGTTACAAAAATAAATATAAATATAATATATCTATAAATCTGAAATCAAATAAATATAAATAATAATATAAATAATAAAAAATAAATCTGAAAGCAAATAAATATAAAAATAGGTAAAAATAAATACTATATGGATAAATAAATATAACGAAATTAATTAAATAAAGCATGTATAAGACACAATTCACTACCACCGAATTCTATAAGAGAGCTCATTTGTTGGCCCTTCTAATCGCGAAAAGACTGAATTTAATATAGACAGTTCGAACGGACTAAATTTTATTAACATCTACTCGTATCTGTAAATTATATAAATGACAGTATGAGTACTTGAAGTAGCTATTATTTTTAGATAAATACATTGGGTTCTGCACACATTTTGAGACTGTTTTAAGACAAAAACCAACCCAATAATTATATTCGATGACATAGCTTGAGGGAAGTAAAACAACATTCGAGAGTACTTTTGTATGGGCAGACACAAATCTATTGATTGCTTTTTACTCATACCAAACATACTCTCATTTATACAAACATATACAAGAATTCCCAACATGCGCGCATTTGATAAGCGACAATGCTAACATGACTATTATGTTTAAGCAAGATGAAATGAATATGAAGCACATATACAATGATGATGTCGCAACAGATATGGCTTATAAAAATTGATTAATGTTTGCGGAGAATGTTGGAAAGATAAATATGGATTTCTTGTAACAAAGACAATCCAAGTAATAGTGGACGATATAAAATGGGATTTGATATATACATACATTCACTAATTCGCTGGTTACCACTATATTAATATTAGTATGATAACATTCAACTGAATACATTTCATATACCCGTTAAAAAATTAGTCAAAAAAAAAAAAATGTTAAAAGATCTTCAAAAGCTGTAACAAAGCTGTTCAAAAGATGTTCTAAGATGTTCAAAAAATGTTAAAAGATCTTCAAAAGCTGTAACAAAGCTGATCATAAGCTGTTCAAAGCTGTTACAAAGCTGTTCAAAAGATGTTCTAAGATGTTCAAAAGTTGTTCAAAAAATGTTAAAAGATCTTCAAAAGCTGTAACAAAGCTGATCATAAGCTGTTCAAAGCTGTTACAAAGCTGTTCAAAAGATGTTCTAAGATGTTCAAAAGGTGTTCAAAAGGTGTTCAGAGCTGTTCAAAAGGTGTTCAGAGCTGTTCAAAAGGCGTTCAGAGCTGTTCAAAAGGTGTTCAGAGCTGTTTAAAAGGTGTTCAAGAGTTGATCATAAGTTGATTGAAAAGTAATCAAGAGCTGATCAAAAAGCTCATATACCTGCTCTGATATTACTATCACTAAAATGGATAAGAAAATATTAAAAGATCTAATAAAAAAACTAGACACAAATTGAAATACAAAAATTAAGCATATAAAATTAGGAAAAGCAGATTTAGAGAATTAACTAGAAAGACATTTAGCCCCATCACAAAACTTCTAAAAACAAATAATAATCAAACACTCCAACACAAATTATATAGCTAAGGCCAGAAATTCGATTTTTCAAACGAAACTGTTTTCATTAGTTATAAAGATGACGATAACTTTTTCACCCAAATGGAAGATGCAGAAGTGAACACATCAACCCATACAAAATAATAATTAATAATAATATTAATTTTCTGAACTCGATACTGCAAGAGATGTTCAGAAATCTACTGAATCAATGCTCTATTCCGAATTGGAATAGCAGAATGTGTTGGATACCACATATGAACCATACAAAGGATTGGATTTTAAAGGCAAATCGGAAATAGCGCTGGCACAGTACATAATAAAATAATAATAATATCCGATAATAGTTGGTAACTTACACCTAGATTGCTTCAATTATTATTAGAAGCATCAAATTATAACAAAGCAGACCATATTTCAAAACTATTTTACATAACTACTAGTACTAACAAACATCATTTTAATAGAAATGAACAAGTAACGGGAATTAAGGGCTTTTCAAACTCAATTGTTGGTTTGATGATAACAATTTTAAATTTGAGATTGTTATAGCTGGAGCATTTTCTTTGAGCCATACTCTAAAATCCACACACGTAAAACATAGTCACATACACGGCTGAATCTGAACTGTAATCGATCAACCGATCAACCAGATCAACTGATCAACCGATCAACCAGATCAACCGATCAACCGATCAACTGATCAACCGATCAACCGATCAACCAGATCAACCAGATCAACCGGATCAACCTGATCAACCGATCATCCAGATCAACCTGATCAACCGATCAACCTCATCAACCGATCAATCGTACATCCAATCAATCGATCGATCGATTGTTATATCGTCCACTATTACTTGGATTGTCTTTGTTACAAGAAATCCATATTTATCTTTCCAACATTCTCCCATACATTAATCAATTTTTATAAGCCATATCTATTGCGACATGATCATTGTATATGTGCTTCATATTCATTTCATCCTGCTTAAACATAATAGTCATGTTAGCATTGTCGCTTATCAAATGCGCGCATGTTGGGAATTCTTGTATATGTTTGAATAAATGAGAGTATGTTTGTTATGAGTAAAAAGCAATCAATAGATTTGTGTCTGCCCATACAAAAGTACTCTCGAATGTTGTTTTACTTCCCTCAAGCTATGTCATCGAATATAATTATTGGGTTGGTTTTTGCCTTAAAACAGTCTCAAAATGTGTGCAGAACCCAATGTATTTATCTAAAAATAATAGCTACCTCAAGTACTCATACTGTCATTTATATAATTTACAGATACGAGTATATGTTAATAAAATTTAGTCCGTTCGAACTGTCTATATTAAATTCAGTCTTTTCGCGATTAGAAGGGCCAACAAATGAGCTCTCTTATAGAATTCGGTGGTAGTGAATTGTGTCTTATACATGCTTTATTTAATTAATTTCGTTATATTTATTTATCCATATAGTATTTATTTTTACCTATTTTTATATTTATTTGATTTCAGATTTCAGATTTATTTTTTATTATTTATATTATTATTTATATTTATTTGATTTCAGATTTATAGATATATTATATTTATATTTATTTTTGTAACGTGATTAGAGTCTTATGTTTTTATTTTGTTTCAAATGGTTTGTTTTATTCCGCTATCTCCATTTATTTGTTTGCGACATAGACATATTTATATTTCCAGTTATAAATTTTGTTATTGAAGCTAAAGTAAGTATTTTAATTTCATTTATTAGTTTTATTAATTCTAGCTGTGTTATTGTAATAATTTCCTTTCTTTTATTGATAGGAAGTGGATATAAATGTAGCACTGAATGTGTTGTGTGGAGATTCTGATGCGAAAATAATATTTGTGTTACTGTAGTGGGCATGTAGGTCTATTATTTCGTATGTGCTTTCTTAAGAAACTAAATTTGTGGATTGTTTAAGTATGAATACTATGTATTTCTTGTCTCTATTAGGAGTTAATATAATTTTAATTGATTGTTTCGCTAATAGTTTGTTGAGTTATATTGCTAGTGTGTCGATGTTTAAGTGAATTTTGGTTTATGAGTTGCAATTATGTTATCATACTGATATACACAACTGGGCTCATAAAATTACTAGCCCGATATTGTAGATGTTTCTATGAGTTTTCTATCCATTTTTCCGCTCAAAGTCCCTTGTTGTTCGTTTCTAAAGATTGTTTCTATTATCATTGTCGAACCTTTATCTGGTGACTCATTATAATAAGAAGTAGTGTTTATATCTATTTGCATTATATTATATTTTCATATTAATGTCTATTTCATTTCTCCGTCTTATTAATTTGGAGTTAGGTTTTGAGTTAAATGCCTATGGTCTTTAATGATTTTAAATTTATGTCCTAAAAAGAATGATATGAAAAATTTTATGGTGCAAATGAGATTCATTGAGATTAAGCCTTGTTCGTCCCTCTGTTGGAATCACGATCGCATTAGAACTCATTTAGCTATTCGAATGAAATTTAACAGAAATGTAGGAGTTCACTATTTCTGTGTATGTATGTTCTTTTATTGTTTCTTAATAATTATAGGTTCCCTTAAAGTTAGAGTTTAATATGATGGAACGCTACCTTAGCATTTTCCATTCAAATTTATAGTTAGACATCATAAGTTGTAGGGTATTTAAGTGTTTCGCTGTGGTCGAATATATAGATATCGTTTTCGGTTATTTATAGACTATATAATGATCCCTAACTAAAATCCAGTATTTTTATCGCTTAAAGAAAATTCTTATTGTCCATTCCAAAGTATAAAAGGTTGTAGTCAAGCTTCATTCAAGCAGCTATTTTGTTGGTTCAATAGAATTCTTTACAAGAGAAATAATTTAATCTACACAAATCCCTAACATTTAATATTAAAATAAGAAATTGTTACCATTTAGACTAAACATTGTTCATAGTATATAAGCTAAATTTAATAGTTTTTAATAGTTTTAAGCTGAATTTTGGTATGACTATTTTTTAATGGTTCGGCTATACGCAGAAGAAAAGAAAAAGAATTAGAACTAATAATAATAGTAATAAAATAAAAAAAGAACAAGAAAAAGAAAAAAGAAGAAGAAAAATAAAATAGGAGTAAGAATGACATCCTATCTTTACCAACTCAAGCCTCTCATGTCTTTACTTCAATGTTAAGAGGCTTTTGTTTCCTAAAATTTAATAATTTAGACAACATTTAATCACAAATTTATTCCTAAAATTTTAAACAACAACAATATCTCTTTTCTTAAAGATATGTTTACTAACCCACTGCTCATTAACTAACTAAACCCTATCAAACAAATCTTTTACTCCTAGAAGCAATAATAATCAGCTCTAAAGAAATATTATTTAAAACACTGAAATTAAAAAAAATATATTACAAGAAGAAATGAAAGGAAAACCAGTAAGAAAGCTATATTCGGCCTGGACGAATCTTAGATACCCTACACCTAAAAGTTTTAAAAAAAGTACCGAAGCTAGGATGGGGCGGGGGTGGCGGTCCACTCTGGGCGGCACAATGTCGGGGGCGGCAGTTGTGGAAATCAAGTATTGACTTATTGCATTCTAGGCATTTTTGGGGCTACAAGTTGATTAATCGTCCCGGGGTCCATGAGACCTAGCTACGCCTCTGTATAAATAGTAGGCGTGGTCATTACCTTTTTCAAAACGAAATAACTAGCTTAGTTGTTTTATAATTGTGTTCATTTAAACTTTATTTCCGTGGTAATAAACTTTTTTCATACTGCTATACTGAATATGTAGTGTAAAAGTGGGCGGACCGCACCCAGTTTTGATGTAATAATGTTTTTTTGTAAAACAAGTTGTTATCTAAAGTTTTATTCAGGAAGTTTATATATTTAACAATACATATAACCCTCTTTTGCCTGTGTAACCTAAAAGTGGGCGGATAACGCCCATATTTGGATAATGCTACTCTATACCCAGGAATGAAATTTTGTTGTAATAGCTCAAAAACGAACGCTGATATCACATTTTTAATAAAAAATAGGCGTGGCCGTGGACCGATTTTGCCCATTTTCAATACCAACCTGCCCACCACATAAAACAATATATCTGCAAAGTTTCATCACGATATCTTCATTGGTTCTCCTGTGATCGTGATTTCAACAGACAGACAGACTGACAGACGGACGGACATGGCTAAATCGACTCAGGAGGTCACGCTGATCAAGAATATATATACTTTTCTATACCTATCGTCTCTAGTTCTATGCGTTACACATTTCGTTACAAAGTGAATATACCCTTACCTTAAGGTGTAGGGTATAATCATATCATCATATGCTCATGAAACCATTAGTAGTAGTACTAGTATTATAGTATAGTAATATTCAAATTGATGAACAATAATCATGTTGAAAATCTACTCAACATTTTCTATATGTGTCAGTATAAAAGAAAAAAGAAAAAAACAATAAGCGAATAAAATATGTGTGTCTTTCATCGACATAAAAATTCACACGCACATTAAATGCTTATCCTAACAGAATCTATACAACGAATAAAAAGAAGAAGAAGAAAATGGCATCCTAGGTTTGCCTGTTTAAGCCACGCATGTCACCATTTAAATATCAACAGCATGCATCTCTATTACTAAAATTAAAAAACAAAAAAAAAACAACAATACAGCAAGAGTAAATCGTCTACTACTGCACCAATATAAAACAAACTCCTACACCAATTACACAAGCAAAATTCCTACAAACCCGGTTCTACTGCTTCATCAGTCTATTGCTAGATTAGCCTTAAAAATTTCAACAACAACAACAACATGATACACTTACTATATATATATATATTATATTTTTACTATATATCTACATCTACTATATTAACTTATTGTACTTATATGTTCAAATTCTACTTATATGTATTAAACATCCGAAAATTACGATAAACAATAAACAATATAAATGAATAATAATAATAATGAATACGCTAAGCATAGTCCCACCCAAAATCCTACCAACAATCTGAATCCGTCTCTGTCGCTACATCTAGACTATCCGCCTGTCCTTTACCTCTGTTAGGCTGTCCGTCTTTTCTTTCAAATTTAGAGTTAGATGTGATACGTTGAAGAGTGCTTAACTGTTTCGTTGAGGACGAATATATAAATAACGTTTTGACTATTTGCTTATACTTTATATGACTATTTTATGATTTGTATACACACGGAAAAAGAAGAAAAAGAATAAGAAGCAATAGGGTAATAATAATAATGAAATAATAGTAATGAAAACAGAACAAGAAAAAAGAAGAAGAAAAATAAAATAGAAGTAAGAATGGCAACCTAGCTTTACCAACTCAAGCCTCTACACTTCAACATAAATAACATGCATCTCTCAATATCTCTTTTCTCAAACGCATCGCTCATTAACTAACTAAACCCTATCAAACAAATCTCTTACACCTAAAAGCAATAATAATTAGCGTTAAAGAAATATTATTTAAAACACTGAAATTAAAAATATATTACAAACAAATTACAGCAAAAATCATGTCATCAAATTTTCATTAATCCATATAGTCATATTGAAATTTATGAACTTTATACAACCATATTCAAAATATAATCATAGCATTTTCTAAATGTCTCAGTATGAAAACAAAAAAAAAAAAAAAAGACAAAAAATAATAAGCGATTAAAATATGTGAGTCTTTCTCCTACACTAAAATTAACTATCAATTAATTAAATTGTTATCCTACAGCAAAGAAAACAAGAATTAAAATAAGAATACTATAAGAACATATTCTAGATTTAACTGCTTAAGCCCTGCATTTTACTAGTTCAATATCGACAGCATGCGTCTCTATTCCTAAAAATAAAAACAACAACACCGCAAGAATAAATCGTCTACTACTACAACAACAACAACATAAATCAAACTCCTACAACAACAACATTAGCTAACCATTAAATTAAATAATCCATATTAGTAATAACCTATGAGGCTACAAACCAAAATGAACTTGAAATGCTCATTTAGTATCTATGTAACAAGAAAAAAAAAATCTAAACCCGAAAAGAAATAAAATAAAAACTAGATTAAATAAAAGAAAAACAAGTATAGCATACCCAAGCATATTCCTAACGCAAAAGCATAAACATTGTACATCTTCGCCAAAATATTACTTCATGTGTATAAAAAGAAATCCCTACATTTGTTGTATTAACTCTTCTTGCACGAGCATCAAATGCTTATTCTAACAGAAGCTATACAATGAAGAAAGAGAATAAATGGAGCATCCTAGGTTTACCTACTCAATCCTCTCCTCTACACTTCAATATCATTAACAAGCGTCTCTATTCCTAAAAATAAAAACAACAACACCGCAAGAATAAATCGTCTACTACTACAACAAAAATAACATAAATCAAACTCCTACAAGAACAACTTAAGCAAACTCATACAGAAAATTGTTCCATAAGTGTATCGGTAGATTAGCTAACCATTAAATTAAATAATCCATATTAGTAATAACCTATGAGGCTACAAACCAAAATGAACTTGAAATGTTCATTTAGTACCAATATAACAAGAAAAAAAAAAAAAAATCTACACCCGGAAAGAAATAAAATAAAAACTAGATTAAATAAAAGAAAAACAAGTATAGCATACCCAAGCATATTCCTAAGGCAAAAGCATAAACATTGTACATCTTCGCCAAAATATTACTTCATGTGTATAAAAAGAAATCCCTACATTTGTTGTATTAACTCTTCTCGCACGAGCATCAAATGCTTATTCTAACAGAAGCTATACAATGAAGAAAGAGAATAAATGGAGCATCCTAGGTTTACCTACTCAATCCTCTCCTCTACACTTCAATATCATTAACAAGCGTCTCTATTCCTAAAAATAAAACAACACAGCAAGAATATATCATATACAAAAAAACACCATAAGCCAAACTCATACAAGAACATGAATAAAATAAACGAAAGAATTTTAATTCGTGCATGTTCACTGTCTCTGTCAGTCTGTCCGTCTATATGTACGTATATTTGTATGTCCGTCTATATGTATGTATGTTTGTATGTCCGTCTATATGTATGTATGTGTCTATGTCTGTTCGTCTTCCCACCCTACACTTTCCCATTTCCTCTTCCCGCCAACCACTTTTGCCATCAAGCTGATCTCCTAGCTAACTATGACACTGGATTTATGAACAATTCAATTTATGTATGTTCACTGTCCATCTGTCTATTCGACCGTCCGTCGACTGTCCGTCTGTTGGTATATATGTATGTATGTCCGTCTGTCTGTCAGTCTGTCCGTCCATATGTTTGTATGTCTGTCCGTCTATATGTATGTATGTATGTCTGTCTATATGTATGTATGTCCGTCTGTCTATCAGTGTGTCCGTCCGTCTGTCTGTCAGACCATGAGAAATATTCCTAAACAGAAAGTACCGAAAATGTCAACTCCAATTCCGACACTTGAAATGCTCAGAATTGATTTACTAAATCTACAACAACAACAACCACATAGCAAAATTAAGAAAAGCAATTAAATGAGAGCAATAAAAAAGAAATAAAAGTTCCAACAACAAAGAGTACACCCCAAAACGCAAACGCAAACAAAAACAACAATCTCAAGTACAACAACGATACACAAGCGGGCAGAGATCAAGGCAGAGAGGCACCCCACACTCGCAACAGTCAGCACGCCGAGCTATGTATGTCTGTCAGTCGGTCTATATGTATGTATGTATGTCCGTCGGTCTATATGTATGTATGTATGTCCGTCGGTCTATATGTCCGTCTGTACGTCCGTCTGTATGTATGTCCGTCTGTCAGTCTGTCCGTTTTTACACGCCCACTTTGTCACGCCTACTTTTGTCACGCCCACTTATTAACGCACATTTTTGACCCGCCCGTTTGCCACGCCCACTATGACACGCCCCATTGCCACGCCCACTTTTGTCGCGCCCACTTTTGTCACGCCCACTTTTGACACGCCCCGTTCTTCCCCTTCCTTTCCCTCCCTCCCGGTGTCCGTCCGTCTGTCCGTCCATATTTATATCTCCTTCTCACTCCCTCCCACACAACCGTATAGTGCCATCTCACTCTAACACACACAACGCATAGCACCCAATAGAACCCAAATTTCAGTTGTGCCAGAACCGGCCTATACCTACTACTCGTATATAACCACTTCCCGGTGAAACGACACCCAATCCACGGCGGTACTTCCGTTTATTTCCAGCTGAAAATTTAAAAAAATTGTCAAAAACACAATTATATATTTTATTTTAATGCAACTAAAGGTGGGAGAATGCAACTATCTTATAAAGAGAGTCTTGACTTCTCAAAAAATGTTTCAGTTCGTAGAGACAGAGCGGACTTGCACGCAACTATTATCTTGTTGCTGTTTTTGTATGTCCGCCAACATTGCCAATTGTATCCATCCTTTGCATTGGTGTACTCCTGCAGCTTATAAAAATGCCCATTTGGACATTGCAAAGAGTTCTCCTTTGCGAGCAAATTCCATTCCTGGAATTATAGGATAATATCAATGTAATGGGACTATCCTTTTCCATGTTAAATAACTCAAATATTTTAATTGAGTTCATAATATTAAGAGATATTTCGTATATAAAATAAACACATTAGCACTTAGTTGTTTTAATAACACTATCAGATGCACAATCAAAGAAAATATTGTTACTACTTCTTTGGTGGCAGTTTGACAGTCTCCATCCCGGCTCAGCTCATCAGTACTACGGGCGTGCGTACTTAACCCGACTTTCAACTGCCGAAGCCAACAATAAAAAATGTATTTACTATTACATTTGTACTGAAAAAAAACTTAAAATTCATTTGATTCAAAACCAACACAACGGAATTTACTCGATATCAGCTCATGCACCAGTCACCCTGTTTGGAGTCCCCCTTTGAACAATTCCACCCTTACATCATTTTGTACTTAACAGCCTTATCATGTATTTTTAAACGCAAACGCAAACTCAAACGCGACTCAAACGCAATGCGTTTCAAATGGTATGATGGAACTTTTTCGAGTAGACTGCGTATGAGTTTTGATAAGAACACAAACTTTACGTAGCCTTGCAGACTTCCCCTGTTTGCAGAGCACAAAGAGTTACCATGTATGAAGCATTTTTAGCATTTTTACAAGTATTTTTTAGGAATTCCAATGAATTAGTGCTATAACTGATGTATGGCAATAATTTGTACAACAAAAGCAAATCTGCTGATATTGTTTGAAATGTTTATATACTGATATTGTGTTTATTATCGTTTGCTCTTTATGTGAGAGTGAATATAGCAGCAATATTCCTCGGGCGACTGCTAGCGCAGCGTCATAGCGTGGAACAAAATACGGGGATACTCAGAAGAGGTACAATTCAGGCCTTTTACTTATCTTTGGAGAAGGTGGCGCCTTGAATAAAAAAAATTGTATGAGCCACTGTTCAGAATCACACCAAACGCGAGCAGTTTGCAATCGTCTGGTTTGAGAGACTTTTTCCACGAAATAGTTCATCCATCATGCCAGAAAAACGTAGTGAAGTCTGCAAAGCACGTAAATTACCAACAAAACTGCGTTTGCGTTTGGTTTCGCGTTTTGATTGCGTTTGTGAGGTTTACAGATTTTCCTATCTCAATTCTTTCAAAAATACGAAAAGCACAAAACAAAACGCGAAATAAACGCAACGCGATAAGATACATGATAAGGCTGTAAATCATCATAATTTTTGTTCTTCTTGGCTATATATAAATATTTGACAATAAAACGTACCTCTACAAAAAAAAGACGGTAACTTTTATACACGACAAATTTCATATACTACAACTATGCTAACTTGAATTTACCTTGAATTACTACTATCAAGGTAATTAAGCCTTGATGTGACTAACAATTATGAGCTACAACATTTACACATAGGCAGTTATATACACATCGTAAGGTGCCTTTTGTTTAATAGCAAAAAATTGAGTTTTCGTTTTTTGTTTTTATATACGCATCTTGACTTCAAACACTATCAATTAAAGTAATTTATAATTCTAACTATCCTCACTAAACAAAAAAAATCTCGTGATACTTTTTTTTCTAAAGGAGCTCCCTGAGGCAAAATTACTTTGCGACTACTGTCGCTAAATGTCCACTTCACTAATTATAATCTAATAATTATTAGATGGTTAGCATTGTACACAGTGATATATGAGCTGTTATTTTTGAAAGTGGAATAAGTCCATTTTTTAAAAAAAATGAGCTAAGGGTAATTTTAGTAAGATATAGACAAATTCTATCCATATGTATAATTATATATTCAATTGAGTACGTATTTTTCACAAAGTCAACAAAAGAATTTCGACTATAAAATGTTATCACAAAAATATTTTTTTTGAAAGTGGAATAAGTCCATACTTAATAATTATATTAGGTGTACAAATAAGTTTCCGCGGTTTGTCAAAAGATAGCCCCACCAGAAGGTTATGGAGAAATTGTCAGATGTAAGACGTAATATCCCAAGTTTCGTCATCCGGCAACACCATAACCTTAAAGTACTAGTAATTCCGTAGCATCAGCATCACGTAATTTTTTTCCTGCAAAAATGTCAAGTTTTGTGCCGAATAAGCATCATTTGCGGGAACTTTTGATTTACTTCTTTAATTTGAAAAAATCTGCAGCTGAGGCGCATCGATTGCTTCTAGAAGCATATGGTGAAGCTGCGTTAAGTGAGAGACGTTGTCAGGAATGGTTTCAAAAGTTTAAGAACGGTGAGTTTGGCGTGAAGGACAAAGAACGCAGTGGAAGGCCGAAAGTGTACGAAGACATGGAATTAGAAGTATTGGAGGAAGATTCGTCCCAAACGCAAAAAGAACTTGCACTTACATTACAAGTGACTCAACAAGCAATTTCACATCGTTTAAAATCGTTGGGAATGATTCAAAAACAAGGAACTTGGGTTCCATATGAACTAAAGCCGAGAGACGTTGAACTGCCGATTATGCATGAGTGAAATGCTGCTTGCCAGGAATAAAAAAAAGAGTTTTTTGCATCGTATAGTTATTTCGTCACTGGTGACGAAAAATGGATTCACTATAATCCATATAATCCAAAGAAGAGAAAGTCATGGGTTACCATCAACATCGACAGTTAAGCCGAATATTCATGGAAAAAACTAATGCTGTGTATTTGGTGGGATCAGCTTGGTGTCGTGTATTATGAATTGCTCAAACCAAGCGAAACCATTACTGGAGCTCTCTACCAAACACAATTGATGAGATTGAGTCGGGCACTTAAGGAAAAACGCGCCCATTACTACTCCAGACACGACAGAATTATTCTTTTACACGATAATGCTTGTCCACATGTTGCGGCGCCGGTAAAAACATACTTGGCAACACTCAACTGGGAAGTTTTACCCCACCCGCCGTATTCACCAGACTTAGCCCCTTCTGATTATCACCTGTTCCGGTCGATGGCACATGGTCTGTCTGAGCAGCGCTTCACATCATATGAAGACACCAAAAATTGGGTAGATTTGTGGATAGCGTCAAAAGATGAAGAGTTTTTTCGACGGGGTATCCGAATGTTGCCAGAAAGATGGGGAAAAGTAGTGGCAAATGATGGAAAATACTTTGAATAAAACGTAATGTACTGTTCCTTCACAATAAATTCCTAACTTTTTATAAAAAACCGAGGAAACTTATTTGTACACCTAATAATTAAAACAACTTTCTTATTGCAATTATTATTGATTATTGCTACTCCAGTGTACGCTGCTCGTTAGCAAATATCACTTACTAACAAGATAACGGTAACGGATAACGGTCTGATAAAATTATGAGAACTAAGTAAAAACTGATTTTGTTTAGTTCTCCTTAGCAAGTCCAACTGTTTGGTTCTTATACTAATAGATTGCAACGTGAGTACTATTTTTATATAACTATTATTAAAGCACAAAATCAAAGGTTTAGATAAATAATATTAGTTCTTACAATGAGCTCATGTAAGAATATTGAACGTAAAGAATACGACATTATGTCAATTTGGTCTGATAGTGATGTTGGTAAGAAAGAGTAATAAATTTTTTGCCGGGAATATTGAATTTCATTTGTCATAGAAATAAGACCCATGAATATTAACAAAAGAAGACATATTTTTGAATCGGATGAGGAAAGCAATTTGAGCAGTATTAATTCAAGATTGTTACAAACTAAGAACAGAATTAGAATTTTGGAATTAAGTGATTCAACGACTGACGAAGGCGATGTTACTAATTTTCGATCACATTATGAAAATAATGATCAGAAGATTAGGAAAAGTAAAAGAAATAAAGGCGAAAAATATTATACAAACACAGAAAATATTATTCCTGCTAAGAAATTCCAAAATAAGGATTGCAGATGTAAGAAAATGTGCAAGAATCGTATTAGGGAGAGTGATCGAATATCACTTTTCAATTTCTTTTGGAAAATAGGGGATTTTGACAAACAAAATACATTCTTGCATGCATCCATTCAGTGTATGCCAATAAAAAGAAGACGAGGCAGAAATTTTAAGGGATCAGCCAGAGATTGTAGTTATAAATAAGTTTTAAATATTGAAAAGGAAAGCATTGCGGTATGTAAAAAGTTCTTTATAGATACATTTGATATATCTACAGGTAGACTACATAGAGCTCCCAACGCAAATGTAATAGGAACAGACTTACGTGGAAAAATGAAAGGATCTTGCAGAAAGAGTGATGAGAAATTAGTGGATGCCGCAAAAGACCACATAAAAAATTTTCCACACTATGAAAGTCATTACACGCGTTTTAATAATCCAAACAGAAAATATCTGAGCTCTGATTTGAATTTAAAAAAAATGTACAACTTGTATGTTGAAAAGTGCGAAGAAAACAATGCAACATTTCTCAGCAAGCAAGTATATAGGAAAATTTTTAAGAATAATTTTAATTTAAGTTTTCATCACCCACATAAAGACACTTGTCAAAAATGCGATTACTTAAATTTGAAAATTAAAGCTACCTCAGACCTTAATGAAAAAAGGAGCCTTTTAGAAGAACATAACACACATTTGAGAAATGCAGAACTGGCTAGAAAAGCTTTACAAGAAGATCAAAACTTAGCATCAACAAACCCAGATAAATATTTTTCATTTTCCTTTGATCTACAAAAGGCCCTTCCATATCCCAAATTAACAGTTTCTGTTGCATACTATAAGCGAAATATGTATGTTCTTAATGAAGGTTTTCATAATTTTCATGACAATAGAATTCATATGTATGCATGGGAGGAAACTGTAGCATCTAGAGGTGCGGAAGAAATAGCATCGTGCTGTGTGAAGCATATTCAGAATGTTACAACTCAAGAGCATATCATAGCATACAGTGACATGTGTACCGGACAAAATCGCAATATTAAGCTTGCCTTGATGTGGTTAAGGATTGTGCAATCAGATGATAATAACATAAATGTTATTGACCACAAATTTTTATTGTCGGGTCATTCATTTCTTCCAAACGATAGAGATTTTGCAGTTGTGGAAAGAGCATTAAAGAAAAAGGACCAATTATACACTGCTCAAGACTATTATAATGCAATAAAGGCTTGCCGAAAAAAAAATAGCTTCATTTTGTATGAAATGAAAAGAGATGACTTTGTCTCAACCAAATCTCTAGAAGAGGCAATATCAAACAGGAAGAAAAATACGGACGGAGAAACTGTAAATTGGCTAAAAATATCTTGGATGAGGTTTAAAAGGAATGAACCTCACAATATTTTTTATAAAATTAGTATTATTAGTAAAACAATTTTTTTATTTGGAAAAAAAGGAAGACCAAAAAACCTCAGCAATAATTTTGCTATTATAATTTTGCTATTATAATTTTGCTATATATTACCACTTTACAAAACTTCAAGAAGTATAACAAGAGAGAAATATAACGATATGATAAGTTTATTACCTTATATACCACCTATTCACCACAACTACTTCAATATGCTAACTGTAAAAGAAAAATAAGTTTAAAATATTATTTTTTTATTTAAATATCTTAACGAAGTAATTTTCATTCTTATAATATATTTTTAATATGACTGAAATTAATGCTTAATAAACTGGGCGATATAATATATTATTTTTGAAAGTGGAATAAGTCCATTTGGAGCTTAAAAAATCCCCTATTTTTTGAAATATTTTCAATAATTATTATTTCATAATAAAATTTAATAGGTGTGTAGTGTTAAAAACATCACTCGGATTGATTAACGGTTGCCAATATTTTTAAATTGATTCAAACGCAAACCTTTAAATATCTCGATACATGAAAAAATGGACTAATTCCACTTTCAAAAATAACAGCTTGCTTTCGCTCGGTTTCTCGATTTTTTTCCTGGAAACTGCCGATCCATTATACCTCGCGTAGCTGGTAAAATTCTGCAAAGCATGTAAAAATACCAATAAAAAGCATTTTTTTCGTTTAGTGGCTTTAACTCGAGTTTTGTTATGCTCAGTAGTCAAACAAACGAAAAATGATGAAAAGCACAAAACAAAACTCATGAAAAACATATGTTTCGTTTTCGTTTACGTCTTGAAACTATTTACATTATAAGGCGGTTAATTACATGCCAGGTTTTCTAGATCTCCACGTCCTGACTTTAAACGAACCTCAAACCTTAAGTCTTTCCCCAAAACTTTAATTTCATTAATTCCAGGCTTCAAATAAATACTAAATGACAAACTTTAAAATTAATAAAATTTTAGATTAACTGTATATATGTAAAGGGTCCGCCATCTACCGTTTTTTTTTTTTCAACTAGTGCTTATTTCGTGAATGGTAACACTTAGCTCATGTCTGATTTGACAGATAATTAGTTTTATCCTTCCGCTGAACGAATATGGTTGTGTATACGCTTGAACAACGCTGGGAAATATTGCGACATTACTTTGAAAATCATGGTAATGTTGCAGAATGAAAATCATCTTTTCAGATGAAGCTCATTTTGATCTTGGCGGGTATGTAAACAAGCAAAATTGTCGCATTTGGGGCACAGAAAACCCGCACGCATACATTGAAAAGCCGGTGCACCCAAAACGAGTCACTGTTTGGTGCGGATTTTGGTCCAGAAGCATAATTGGGCCGTTTTTCTTCGAAAATGAGAAAGTGGCCGTTAGAGTCAATGGCGATCGTTATCGGGCCATGTTGAACGAATTTTTGTTCACAAAAATTGAAGAGGAGGATATTGGCAACATTTGGTTTCAACAGGACGGCGCTACGTGCCACACAGCCGAAGCTACACTCGATGTTTTTTTTTCTTTTAACTAGAACACAACTTTAACTTTTAACACAACTTCTACCCAGGATGGCTTTCAGAAGACTGATCGCTCGAATTATTACCTCGTGGTTTTACCGATTTAATGTACTTTCAAATTTAGTATACAGGCTTAGAATAACGGTGGTACGATCATTCGATTATCCCGCTTGAATAGAGCGTGCCTATAGAGGATTAAGATTAAGATTAAGTAATTTTGATCTTGGCGGGTATGTAAACAAGCAAAATTGTCGCATTTGGGGCACAGAAAACCCGCACGCATACATTGAAAAGCCGGTGCACCCAAAACGAGTCACTGTTTGGTGCGGATTTTGGTCCAGAAGCATAATTGGGCCGTTTTTCTTCGAAAATGAGCAATTGGCCGTTACAGTCAATGGCGATCGTTATCGGGCCATGTTGAACGAATTTTTGTTCACAAAAATTGAAGAGGAGGATATTGGCAACATTTGGTTTCAACAGGACGGCGCTACGTGCCACACAGCCGAAGCTACACTCGATGTTTTTTTTTCTTTTAACTAGAACACAACTTTAACTTTTAACACAACTTCTACCCAGGATGGCTTTCAGAAGACTGATCGCTCGAATTATTACCTCGTGGTTTTACCGATTTAATGTACTTTTAAATTTAGTATACAGGCTTAGAATAACGGTGGTACGATCATTCGATTATCCCGCTTGAATAGAGCGTGCCTAAAGAGGATTAAGTTTTCTCTGGGTCCCTTTTTCTTTTACAGCGGACTCTCTTTTCATTCAGTGTTTCAGCCCCCCTTCGACTAAATATTATGTACATCTCTTATTAGTGTGTATATTTTAGAAAAAAAACTAGTTATGTACTACGATTTCTTTTACCATCCCTGTAGTGTGCTATATTCTATTACTTTTATTTCTATCCAAATTTAGGTACCAGTGTAGGTTCGCTGGTGCGGCTCGACGCCCTCTTTCGACATTACGACATATTCGTATTTCATTTGACGTTTGCTGTCATTTTTTCCACAGATAGTTAGCCCTATTCTGAAAAATCTTTTATATAGAAGATCTGTTATTCTGGTACGAATTTCCATACAAAAATGCGAAATGTCAAAAAATCTGTTACGAATTCTAAAAATGGAATTCTGTCCGGCAAATTCTTTTTCGAAATCTGTTATAAACCGTAACAGAATAAAAGCTAAATTTTTGTAGCTTTTATGATAACCATTCCTTGAAAATTTCCCGTCATATTGTATATATATGTATATAACCTACACAAGTGATATGGACGTATTTATGATAAATTCAATCTGGAATGCCCAAAAAAGGCGGAAAATGTAAGTCATTTACTGTATATTACTATTTCTTATTGTTTTCATTTGTTCAGAAGAAATCACCGAGCATCCTTGCCAGAGCTACGCCTCAGGAGCAAGCCGTTCGACTTGCCAAGAGCACGATTCGTGCAATTGTTTCGCATGGAGAATGCAAATGCACGTATCCTAATTAACAGATTGGAACCGCATGCAAGACGATGTTCCATTCCTTTTGAATTTCAGGTGATATATATTCTTTCTTAAGAACTGCAATTAGAAATGATATTGATTAATTGATTTAGTTTTTAGCCACGCTTCACTTTTATGGGTACGGTTCCTACCAAACTTCAGTTGGGAGCAACAGCATTTTTGGGTTATCACAACCAAACACTTCGAGGGCGATTGAACTTGTTACCAATTTACTAAACTTACACTTGGTACCCGAAGCAATAAAATTTCCACGTAGTGTTTTAGAAACAGCTTCGAAAAAGTCAAGGTAATTGTAATATGTAAAACATAAGAATATATTTTTAAAGTGTGATCAAAATAATTTTAGTTTTTATACGGCGTATAACCTGCCTGAAATAGTTGGAGTTATTGATGGTACGCACATACCAATTGTTGCTCCACCCACAATGAGCGCCGAGTCACCAGGACGCTTGTATATTAACCGAAAAGGTTACCACAGCCTGAACGTGTTAGTAATAGCTGATGCAAACCTGCAAATTATTTATGCCGATGCTCGTTTTCCTGGCTCAGTTCACGACTCTGCTGTGTGGTTGACTTCGCCCGTTAAACGACTACTACAAAGTCAATTCACAACTGTGGAAAACCAACACACGCATATAATTGGTAATAATGCATTTTTTGAAATTTTTAGCTTTACTATTCGCCACTCTTTCTAGGAGACTCTGGATTTCCATTGGAACCGTGGTTACTTACGCCAATAAGTAATCCCGTCCGTGGAACACCACAGTGGGTGTATAATTCCCGCTTCCTAACAGCAAGAAACTCCATTGAAAGAGTATTTTGCATAATAAAGAGCCGATTTCGATGCTTATCTCGACATAGGGTGTTGCACTACGCACCTGAAAAGGCAGCCAAAATTGTGTACGCTATTTTTTCATTACACAATACGTATTACATGGGTCTAGAGGAGTTTTTAGAAGAAGAAAACTTAGAACAAGCGTCACCTCATGAAGAACTACCTCGAAATGAGTGGCACAGCGCTGCGGTTAGGGCCATCATCCTAGGGCTTAGATTGAAGGCCAAAATCACATCAAAAACCGGCCTCACATGAAGCGAAAAAAAAATTTTGTTTTTGCAAGACAATGCGCCGCCGCACAAATCAATGACTTACGGCCAATTGCTGTCGCATCCACCGTATTCGCCCGATTTGGGTCCCTTGGACTATTATCTCTTCCCAAACCTCAATCAATAAACCTCATCAATAAAAAAAAATCAAACCCCATCAATAAAAAATTCAGCTCACGCGAGGAAATCATCAACGCCACGAAGATGATCAACAACAATCAGCTGTCAAAACAAAACTAAATACAGTATCGCATACAGTATACAGTAAAGTGTATATAAAATTTGGCATGTCTGCCTATATATGAACCAAAGACTACAAGACTGGACACTCGCAAATTCTGTGTACACACTTATGCATTTTTGCTTGAATTTCACTAACACTATTAAAGAAAAGTTTGATTCGCTGCAAAAAACTTGTAGCCTCGCCGTAGAAACTTTGATTCGCTGCAAAAAACTTGTGGCCTCGCCGTAAAAATCTTGTGGCCTCGTTGAGGTGAAAAATTTGTTTTTCGGGGGTGCATTTTGGAAACGTCAAAACAAATAATTAAAAATATTATCCTTTTTATAAGTGTAAAATATATATAAAACATAACTTCCCGTTCCGTATAACGGTAATTATTGTATGCTTCCATATTTTACCCCGTACTGGTTGTTGATTTCTCATTTTTACTTTGGTATAAAGTAGTTGCAAATGCATACTTGTCTGCCTATTGACAAAAAACATTACGATTTATAACTCCAGAATGGTGGCATTTTTTTTTTATTTGTTTTCTAATATTTTTGAAAATTAAGTATTGTTAAACATTGTTAATGCACTTGGGGGGTTAAACATCCGTTGGCACCTACCATTTTAGGTTTGGGAAACTTCACCACCTTTGTTTATATATGGTGAAATTTATATTTTAAAAGCCAATGGCTTTGGCTATACGAAGTATCTTTTGAAACGGTTTCACTCAGTTCGTGGGAGAGAAAGATGAGGAAGAAAGAGAAAAGTCTACACTCTATTATCGAATGTAAAGAATTTTCGAAACGAAAATAGCCCCTGCTTCTATTTCTTCTTGCGTTTCTTTGCACGCACATAAGAAAGCAGTTGTCAAACGAAAGAAGAGCAACGCAGTTTGCCGACGCGTGTTCATATTTTCTCTCACTCTGGCCAACATTTGGATATTCATTAAATTTCACACACACTTTGTCATCACATGTTTACGACTGTTGAAACCAAATGAGAAACCACAGTGTGTAGCCACCGATTGTATGGAAATACTAGTAGTGAAACCGTTTGAAAAGATATGCGCTTAGCCAAGTTGATTTCATAACTAACTGAATCCGTGGTGAAACATGAAACAGCTGATTTTTTCAACATACTGAAAGACAGAAACAAGAACAACAATATGGTTGCTCTCACGTATAGTGTACATGAATTCAACAGTTCATAAAAAATAGACGTCAAACCGATTTTTGAAGCGGCGAATTCGAGAGTGTCCAGTCTTGTAGTCTTTGATATGAACGGACTTCAAGGCACCATAACCTTTTTTGCAGTAGCAGCGCATTCTGGCGGTCAAGGAGGTTCCTTTTCAATCCTCCCTCGTAAAAAGGTTATAATCTTTACTTTCTTATTTTCCACCAAATTATGTGGATTGATTTATTATTTTAATTAGGAAAAAATTATTGGGAACAATTTCACATTAGCGGTTTTGCCCCGATTATTTTGTAACTTTTTTTACCGTTATTTGGGACCATTATAACGGTAAATCGCAACAGAACAGTGTTTTGTGGCCAATTTTAGCGCGTAACGCCCTAATGATAAATCAATCCACATAATTTGGTGGAAAATAAGAAACTAAATATTATACCTTTCTACGTATGTATGTATATTTTTTTAATTATTATAGATGTAGGAGTGCAAGAGAAAACGCTTTTTCTAACATAACATATTTTGACGTAGCGATTCCGTCACACTTAACAACGCAGTCGTTGTGCTGTGGTGTTGTCTAAAGCCAAACTTGTTTGCAAAAATGTTCGCCCTAGGGTCATTTTCTATAAACTCCATTATTTGATTTTTCAGTATAACCTCACATAGATTTGCTAAGCTAGAAAGGATGATAATAGGTCGGAAATTCACCTGAAATGGCATTCCCGTTTCGGCCTAACTCTTGCCCTTCTCCAACCCGAGGGGAATTCTGAGTACTGCGTTAAGTAAGTGGAGAATATGAATCCCAAACGCTGGAAAAATTATGTTAATGAATCTAAGATGTACTCCATCTAGTCCCAACGAGTTTGACTTCAAGCTGCGCAATGCTACATACTACACTTCATCTAGCGTAGTCTTTTTCGTGAATGGTTTCACGGAAAATAGGAGTGGGAATGGAATTGTTATGTGGTTATGCGAAATAGTTTAGTTCATTTGGGTCTAAAGGGACGCGATACGACCACGCCTATTTTTTATTAGAAATATAATATCAGCGATCGTTTTTGAGTTAGGAGTCATTCCAGGGTATAGAGTAGCGTTATCCGTTAATATGCCAAATATGGGGGTGACCCGCCCAATTTTAGGTTACACAGGCAAAATAGGGTCTTAAATGGTTATATTGTTAAATATATAAATTTCCTGAATAAAACTCTACATAAAAACTTATTTTCCAATAAAACATTATAACAGCAAAACTGGGCGCGATCCGCCCCTTTTACACTACTTATACAGTATAGCTCATGAAAACAAATTTATTACCACGGATATTAATTTTAAATTTGAACACAATAATAAAACTACTAAGCTAATTATTTTGTTTTGAAAACAACCACGCCTACTATTTACACAGTGGCGCAGCTAGCACTCATGGAGCGGGGGTGATAAATCAAATTGGCACCCCAAAGTTCCCAGATTTCAATAAGTCAATACTTGATTTCCAAAAATGCCGGTCCCAAAATTTTGCCGCCCGGGATGGAACGCCACCCCTCCCATTAGCTACTCCACTGTATTTATACCCGTCTGTGAGTTAATGTAATTATAAGGTAGCTTTCCTGTTAACCACTTATTTCCTCTAGATTCAGTTTGTATTTCACTCTATAATGCTACTATTCTGTAATGAAACATCTTAATAAATTAAAAATTTAAATAAATAATTAAAAATTACTTCGTCCAATTAAATTTTTTCAAAACTTTTAGGTATAGGGTATCGAAGATTCGGCCAGACCAAATATAGCACACTTGCTGGTTATCTTTCCGTTCATGCCATGTATACACGTGGGACACATGTCTCCTGGGGACACCATTTGTTGTTGTTTTCACGGCAAGATGAAGTATGGATTGAATGCAAATGAACGTGTGCCCTGGGGAAATGAATGTCTCTAGATTTTGCAGGGGACACCAGAGAACAGAGTTGCGTTTTAGTGAAAAAATAATCATAGTCTGAAATCAGGTATATAGGCCCCATATTTAAAAGTAAATGTATACAAATTTAGCAAGCAGGAATAGCAGTTGCTGTAAACTCAAATTTTATTGTTTTTTTTTGTCGTTATTGTTGTTTCCAGAACACTTTTTTGTCGCTCTCATTTGTTTTCCGAGTTATAGCACCGTGAATTTTAAAGATTTACGAGCTCAATCTCCTGAGCGAATTTTAACAAAATGTTGTTTTACATAAATGAAAGGCAAGTGAAATACCTTTTTGATGACATGAATAACATGATGTTATCTCATAAAGTTTAGGAGATATAGCACATAAATATGTGAACTTCAAGGTGCTATACATCGGAAACCTGACGAGAGAAACAAAAACTGTTATTGTTGCTGGAGTTAGCATAAAAAACAACAACAACAGCAGTAAAATTTGAGCTGTTCAGCAATTCGTATTTTTTTTGCTAAATCGACATGAAATATAACACCAACGCCAACTACTGCAAAACTATTCCTGGTTTTAGCGAATCAATTAATATCGATTATAAAGTTTATTTTAAATTATTATTGCTTAAAATACATACATAAGTAGGAGTGGGTAAGGTTGGGATGAATTTTATTTTTTAACAAATATGTATAGTTTATAGAGAGTTTATTATTTGTATCTCCTCTAAACTTTCCTTTATTTTTTCGCTTACAAAAGGTTTGCAATATTTTATAGTCAAAAACTATTATAAATTCTTAAATTGTAGCTAAAGCTTTGCAAATGGTAGCAAAAAGTATTAAAAAATCATGCAATACAATCATCCATGTCACAACGATCTACAATTCAATCTGTCGCCCGTGTAAACGCTGTCGGTGACACGGTCGATGAATAGTTCCAAACGTGCGACACGTGTTCCCCGTTTAACAAGAAAGAATACGAGTGACTGTAAACTCAAATTTTATTGTTGTTTCTTAAGCTAACACGAAAAACAACAACACTTTTTGTGGCTCTCGCCTGGATTCCGAGTTATAGCATCTTGAAATTCAAAGATTTAAAAGCTATACATATCTCCTATGCGATTTTCAACAAAATGTTGTTTTACATAAATGAAAGAGAATTGAAATACCTTTCTGATGACATGACTATCATGTAGGTGTCTCGTATAGTTTAGGAGATATAGCTCATAAATCTTTATACTGCAAGGTGCTATACTTAGGAAACCAGACGAGAGCAACAAAAACTGATGTTGTTGCTGGAGTTAGCATAATAAACATCGCAATTAAGTACGACTAAACGGATACACACTTTTCCATAAGCCAAAAGTGGATTTTGACAGCACCTAAAGTTCTTCGAAGTGCTTAAAGGTACGACAGGCCTTTAGACGCTGCGCTAAACCGAAATAACAACGTTGCGTCAACATATGTTCTGAAAAAAAGTTTGTAAACATTCACACGCACATGAACATTTTTTTGACGTCTGCCGCCAACTTCATTTCGTAGCGCATACCAAAATTGGTAATTCGAAGTGGGCTCCGTCAGTGCGTTGCTTATTTCAGACACTTCCATAAGACTGCGTGTACCAATTTCATTTTGACAGAAACGTAACGCACGACGCACTTATTTAAGTACCACACATATTTCCAAACGTGAGACACATGTCACCCGTGCAAATACGGCCGCAGTGAACAGGTACCAGGTATGCTAATCAGTTCACTTTCGAAATTTGGTTTAAGCTGGAAAACAACAAATTTTTACCAAATTGGCCGTGGTTACGCTAGCATGCAAACTCGGTGGGATTTTTAATTAACTTTATAACCATTTTTCAGAACAAATTTACGACAGGCATGTGGCTCCAATGTTGTTGTTGTGGTTAGTGGTGTTTTTGGCGCTGACCCCAATAACAACTAAAGTTGATCCCGGAATTAATTGGGGCCAGATAATTAGCTTCTTAATCTTTGAAATTTAAGCGTCGATATCTCTTAAACTATAACAGATATGTGTATGATATTAGTACCGTTATAAAATCATTTATTTGCGAAGTTGAACGCAAATTTTTAGGACTATTTTTTTCTATTCATTAATTTTTTTCTAAGTATAATGTATTCTCACATCGTTATGCCAATAATAAGAAAGTAGATGCTCTTAGCTTTCGAGGCATGTTTTTTTCATCGGCATCAGTTGAGTCTCTTGAGTCTCGGCAGTCTTTATTTTTCATAATAACAATTTTTTTAAATTTCAAAATTGCGTCATTCTTAACATTTTCTTAAATTCTTATTTAAATTTTCTATTATTATTAAACAAATAATAATTGCTTTCATTATTACTAGATGCAATACTCCTCTTGCGCTTGGCTATCTTTTGAAACGGTTTCACTCAGTGGAGAGAGAGATGAGGAAGAAAGGGAAAAGTCTACACTTTGGCATCGAGTGTAGAGAATTTTCGAAACGAATATCCAACATTTGAATATTCAGTAAATTTTACACACACTTTGGCATCACATGTTTACGGCTTTTGAAACTAAACGAGGAACCAAGTGTCTAGCGATCGCTGGTATCGACATATAAGCAGTGAAACCGTTTCAAAAGATACTGCGTATAGCCAAGCTGATAAGACTATCTAACTATTTTTTTCATATTTAAAAATTTTGAGTTTAATATTTACACTTTAAAGTACCCTTTCAAATTCACATAGCCGTTTAATTAAATTATAAAGTACATATATAAAACGCGAAAAAAGTGCAATACCGATTTCACTACGATTTTAAAATTTTGTCAGCAAGCAATAACCAAATATGGTGTTGGCCCCTCTCGTCAATCAGTTTCTTATGGCCAGAGGTGACTTTTCGGCAAACCTAAAATTGTTATTGCCTTTGTACAAAGTTGTCAACCTTACGCTCTCACCTTTCAGAGTTAACAAACACAACAACGAGGGAAACCAAAATGATTGTTGTGGACGTGGACAAACTCCTCTGAACAGTATGAAACGTCAATGTGTTGTATTTGTAAAGAATGCTATTGGTTTGTGCTATGTGTAATCACAATACCAAAGTGCCATGTCACATTAAAAAAATTGTTCCTTCCCCTCTCCCTTAATTCCCACCCCCCCCCCCCTTCCCTTTTCCCTCCCCTATCCACTTAATTGCCCACTCCCTCCCGTAGGCTTGCCATTTAGGGGTTGACATCGACCCATCCCTACATTCAAAAATTGCATCACCCATGCTATTGGAGTATGCAAGTGAGGTGAACACATCAATTAGTATGTGTTCAACTCTCGTCGCGTGTGGTCGCTGTCTTCCTGAGGAATGGTAAGTGCTTTTTGATTTTTCCCATATATTATATTATATATTATATTACTATATATTATATTATTATTATCTAACAATTGTCAATTAAATTATTAATTGATAGTTGTTATTTAATATATTATTTATTAATGTTTGTCGCCTCTTGAGGCAATTTAAATAATCAATTCTCCTCTTTTAGCCATTCTTGGCCAATTTTGTAGATATGTATATGGGTGATTGCACACATACTAGTTGTGTGTGTAGGCACTTATATATATAAAATAAGCCCACTGATGAGTCCCCTTCAGGCGAGGGACGAAAAACGTTTATGGGCGTTGCCTGTAAAGTAGTTTTAGGCAAAAAGGCCTACTTATAATTGTTATGGGAGTGTATTGACATCTCTATAACAATTTTTTGCTTGCTTTTCGGTTTTTGTTTGTTTTTGTGTTTTTTGTGACAATGTTTTTCATTTTTGTTTTGTTTTTTTGATTTTTCAATTTTGTGGTTTTCTTAGTGTTTATATGTCTATTTTATTATTATTTATCTTTATAATAATATGTGATTAGGCAGGATAGGCAGGCTATTCAAGAAGACATTTTTTCCTTTTTCTTTTTCGAACCGAGACAAATGACGTACGAAACAGCCATCTTAGTATAGTTTTCTAGAGTATGTAGCTTTTACGTAGGGCAAAAAGTGATGACTGTGGATGAAATAAACCAGGGTTAGGAACCAATGGTTGCTTGGTTCTTCACCTAGGAGTTACCCCAATCAACACGTGTAGGGTTTAGAACATAAAAAAACGCGAGAAAAATTAAATTTAATTTATTATTTAAAACTAACGAATAAAAAACTGTAATTTTTCAATTTTAACGGTTAGGTTTAGCCAGAAAATAATCCTAATTACATTGCAATTTTTTGATTGTTTCAGTTTGTTCTTTGTTTTTGTTTTCTGTACAAAACTGTCAACGCCGAGTTCATCCGTGAGAGAAAGAGAGCCGATGAACTACGGAACCCGCAATCCAAAAATTTGCCGACGGCTCCAAATTTCAATCAAAACGGTGTTCTTGTGTGGCGTAATAAAAAAGTAAGCACATTTTGGAGTAAAAAAGATCCACTTTTATCAGAAAAAGTAATTTTGGGTGCAAATAATTGCTCAAAGCAACTCTTTATTTCTGCAACCAATTCCATCCAAGTAAAAATTTACTTCGTTGGCTGCGATTGCTTATTATTTTTCGTGCTTTGAACAAAATGTTTAGCGTTTGTTAATAATTTAAGTAGAATTTCGTCTAATTCTTTAATTGTTTGCATTGTTTATCACTTTTGATATTTGTAATGCCTGCAAAAATCGCAAATCGGTATGAAATACTACGCATAGTTCTAATACTATTTTTGACAGATTGCTGGCAAACTGATTGCAACGTAACATACCAGCAAATAAAAAATTGTTGAGAGAGTAAAATATTCCAATTTGCAGCAATCAAAAAATTGCAATGTAACATGGCACAAACAAAATTTTAAGAGAGAGAGCAGAAATGGTTCATCGAGAACAAACAATGTAATACCCGCATTGATTTCACAGACTCACATGTTCACTCGGCATCACATGTTTACGATTTATGATATGTGGATATCTGTGGTACCCAAAAATAATAGATTACAAGATTACGCAGAGCAGCGTTCAGAAATGTTTTCTTCTGCGCATCTACGTCACAATAGCAAACCAATATAGCTGAACTGATAAATTTGTATACATTTTGCATACAAAATTGTAAACATTGCTGTAAAATTTTATATTTTACATTAATTTCTCTTTTTTAGAAATAATAACGATATGCTATAGAAATATGCGATCCGAAATCTCAACCCCCATCAACGTCCAACAATCTTAGAATGAATTAGTTCGGCCAAAATAAAATGATTACGACAGAGCGTGTATTAAAATCTGCCAGCGCAGTTACTCCAGTTACAAAACATTTTTCCTAACATTCTTGGATGGCGATGGCAATTAATAAATAAATACATATTTTGTAAATGTGGTCATAAAAGTAAATTTTATTGACATTATTAAATAAAACTTAGAATTTACATTTTATATTGAAATTCAGAACTTAAAAATATATAATAATAAATTGACTTATGTATATTAACATACAATAATTGGAAAATATTTACAAAATTTTAAAGAAAATCAGGAGCTATGTAACAGTATTACATAGCTATGTAACAGTATTATATAGCTTCTGCTTCTTTTTGTAAGCATTATCCACAATGTCTTTATTCAGTTTCCTGATTTTAAAAAACATTCTGGCCCGGAAGAATAACTTTCTTATTTTGAGTCGCAATTGATTTCGGAAGCTTGCTCAATGTGTTTTTCTCACGTTCTGCAGCCAACACTGGATTCGCAGCAAGTGGATCATATATGGACAGAACAGCACCACGCTTTAGAATCCTCTGCTTGGCAAATCCTAATAATTTAAAGCTTTTTAATACTGAATAATGGTAGAAAAACTCCTTTTCTTACCCATTCCAAACTGCATATTATTTTCTTGTCTGCAAAAACTAATCCAAATTCGCATTGTTTTAATGTCGGATGGAAATACAAAAAAACTGCACATATTCTGATTCCATTTTCCACAGTTTTTCACTCTGCACTTCATTATTATTTATCAAGTTAATTTTTGTATCAATTTAAATCACCAAATTTACTATATATTAATGGCTTTGCCTATGGCTCTCACAAAAATGCTTACTATTGTGACGTCACACACGGTTGAAACCGGTTGTCAAATTTTTCGACATCGAATAACGAATCAGCGCAATGCGTAATCTTGTATTCTATTATTTTTGTGTGTTACCTAAATAAGTGCGCCGTGCGTTGCGTTGCTGTCAAAATGAAATTGGAACACGCAGTCTTATGGAAGTGACTGAAATAAGAAACGCACTGACGGAGACCCCTTCGAATTTCCAATTTTGGCATGCGCTACGAAGTGAAGTTGGCGTCGGATGTCAAAAAAATCTTCATGTGCGTGTGAATGTTGAAAACAGAGAACATATCTTTTTGTCAGAACATATGCAGACGCAACGCTGTTATTTCGGTATAGCGCAACGTCGTTTCTTAGGCGCAGTGATAAACGCAACGCAAGACGCACTTATTTAGGTACCACAGTATGACACTACGAACATAATTTGAGAACATTGAGAAGTTTGTCCACGTCTACAACAATCATTTTGTTTTCTCTAGCAGAAATAAATCTTTAGATGAACTCAACTCTGAAAGCTAAGAGCGTAAGGTTGACGACTTTGTACAGAGGCAATAACAATTTTACATTTTTGCTGAACAATGTTGGTGGTGTAATATCTGCAATAACAAACGAAGAAATATGTGGAGCCACGATGGTTTCAAGAAACTAGAGCAGAAACGGTTCAAAAGTAAACGCGTCTAGCCAAGCGCCATGTGTTCAAAATTACGGACGTTCCCGAAACGGTTGGAATTAAAATCATCATTTTCTGTCCTAGTTAGTTCATATACATTGCATATCTGTAGACTGCATTTCATAAATTAAATGATTTAAAATGATTCACTTAACCGGTCAAAATTATAATTCGCGGGAAATTATACAAAATGTATTCTCTCCATTAATAGGAGTCATAGCAAGTACTTTGGCAGATGATATCTGCCATAAAAACAATCTCTCATTTACAGAAATGTTGCAACCCTTTTGCAAATTACCCTGCGATGGTAAGCAATATCGGCACAAAACTGTCGACTTGAACAATTTCCATATTTACACCTTTTGTGTTAGCCCACTTCCGTGATACATCTGGCACAAGCGTTTCTATCAAAGGACTGCGTCTAAATATCTGTGACATTGATTGGAGGCCTCCACAAACGGTACTGGCTAGGAAAATGCTAAACGAAGCTGTTTTTGTGGCTGATAATGATACAACGAAAGTGTTCTCTGTTGGTATGCATTAAAAGAAAAAAACACTATGTTTTACTTTAGTGGTTTCGTATTTATAAAAACAGGTTCTATCAATATGGAGGTCCCAACAGCTGAGCCTTGGTTCGAAAAATGGCGCGAAGCATTTCTGACAGTTCAGTTCCCCTCGGACCATGAATTCACACGACATTTTCTTTCTTGTTTAATCATTTTGTCCAGTAGCGATCCAAATATAATGGAAACTGCAAATAAACTTACACATTCTGTTCATATACTACAAAGTGTCACACCACAAAAGTTACCAAAATGGTTTTATCCAAATGATGTACTCAATAGTTACGTGGTACTTCACGAAGTGGCTCAAGGCGACTTATTAAAGTAAGATGTGAAGCCTTTGAACGTTTGTATATTAATATACAATAATAATAATATATAGAGCACAACAAAGTTACGAGATGTTGAAATCAACCTTTGGGGAAAATAAATGCTTTCTTATCCAGTTAAACTCCGTGAATCGTTCCGTCCCAAACAATTTGCATGATTATTGGGCACCATATATTAAGCGGCAATCCAAAGTGGTGAAATAATGAATATACATAATTATTATATTAATATCGGTTTTGTAGGAACTGCAAGACCCAAATAGTGTTCCAAGAACTCCGCAAGACTCTATTTCTGTTATATCGATGCCTACGCAGCAATATTCTCCAGAAGAATCTCAAAATACTACAGAACATGATCTAACCATGTTACATCCCTTGAGTCCAATGCAGGAAACTGCAATTGAAGCAATTGTAAGTATTTTATCTTTTTTTTAAATAATACAATGATTAATTTTTCAATATCTCATCTTACCAACATACACCCTAGTTCGATTTTTAATAAAATAATAGGGTACCTGTTAATTCGTGCGGTTTTTTTTCGAAAACTGAAGCTTGATTGTGAAAAATGGTTACAAATTTAATATTCAAAGTATTGTCCATCGCTAGCTATAACTTTTTCCCATTTTTCTGGCAATTCACGAATACCCTTTCTGAAAAATTCGGCCGGCTTCTCTGCTATCCACGAATCGATCCAATTTTTGACTTCTTCATAATTGGAGAAGTGCTGGTTAGCCAGGCATGTTGCATTGATCGGAAGAAATAGTAAGCGGATGGCGCAAGGTCTGCACTATACGGCGGTTGGGGTAGGACATCCCATTTGAGCGTTTCAAAGTAGGTATTGACGACCTGTGCAACATTTGGCCGAGCATTGTCATGTTGCAAAATCATTCCCATTGCTTTTAAACGATCGGAAATGGTTTGTTGAGCGACGCCAAGTGATTTTGCAAGTTCTTCTTGCGTTTGGGATGGATCTTGGTCGAGCAATGTCTCCAATTCGTGATCTTCAAAATTTTTTGGCTGTCCGGGTCGTTCATCGTCCTCCAAGTCAAAATTGCCACTTTTAAACCGTGCATACCACTTCTGGCACGTACGCTCAGCTAGAGCATGCACACCATACACTTCCACCAAAATACGATGACTTTCGGCAGCCTTTTTCTTCATATTGAAGTAATGAAGAAGTACTCCCCGCAAAAACACCCTACACGAAACACTCGGCACGAAATTCGACATTTTCAGAGTAAAAAAAGGATTGTTGTTTACGCTTCAGCTAAATGACACATACTGAAACCATATGACAGTAGCTTTCCAACACATATTTGGAAAGGTGAATCACTGGAATCAAGTTACGCCATCTGTTAGAAAACCGCACGAATTAACCGGTACCCCTATTATATCAAAAAAAACTTAAAAGAAATAACTTATAAGTAAAATGAACTAAAAAGCATAAAATAATTTCGTTTTTCTCAGCGATTTTATGTTTGCAGCGATAAATTTATATCTTTTCAAGTGCATTAATAAAAGTTTGGGCATTCATAACTATACTCACATTTGTCTAACTGCAACTTGTATTAATTTTCGTTAATTCAATTAATTTAATATTAATTAAAATAATTTGTATTTTGGGAGATGGAAGAGAAAACAAAAACTTGTGCCAAAACTGAACTATGCAACATTGTACTAATGCACTTTCCTCACCTGTCGTTTTCGTGAGGTGCCAGCAATGCAAGGCCGGCTACCGTTTCCCATCGTACTGTTCGCTGTCAGAGCGTAGCTACGGACAATATACAGTAGAAAAGTGAAACGGTTGGAACGTCAATGCTGCAGACAAAGAAAGTCTGCATCTTCGACTAATGGAGCAACGGCGGCGGAGGGTACGGCAGGTCAACAACTAGATTAAAAACAACAACCGAATCATGATTCTATGCCCATGAACAATTTGATTTCGGATATCAACACTACATTTTAATGTTTCTGAACTTAGAACCGACACAAAGGATACGAAAAAAGTTATTGAAAATTTAAGTAAGCAAATATCGAACTGCACTAACTAAAATATTCGAAATTAACGGGACAGGTGATAGTTCATAAAGAATAAAGAAAAATACAAAAAAATTGTATCGTAAAAAATAAATGCAATTGAGCACCAATCTATGGAGAACAACAATGAAATAAGAAATGCGCTGATCACGGAGAATCACGATGTCAAAACATTTGTCTTAAATGTTCGAGAGGCTTTGAATGTTGACATTAGGGAGAGCGATATTAATAATGCTTATAGGTTAAAACAAAAAAGTAAAATTGTTGTAATAAATTTTTCTGATGGTAACAAAAAGAGAGAATTACTACAAAAAATGCGTGGAAAGATTAAGTAAGCATTAGTATGAACAACAATAACTTCGGCTGTGACTGGTGAGAGTATTGGCATAAATAGCTATAACACTCAGAAATGCTAACGAAAAGCTTGGCGATCAACGGAGTTAAACCAATCGTCATTTGCTATGGATCACAAAAATACAGCCAAAACAAAAGAATTGGATATTGGTTTGGCTACGACGGAAAAATTTAAGTAAAAAAAAACGAAACCACGAAAAACGAATGCACTTAAAATTTTCATAAAACAAGACAAACATTTAATTAACTAAGTAATTATACATGCACAAATAGAATTTTAAAGATTTGTGAACTTAACAACTACAACCTTTTCTACTTATCATTCTATAGATAAAACTAAGTGTAGCAACTATTATGCATTTACTTAAATATAAGGTCTCTTCGAAAGAATTTTGTATCCTTTGTTGTAGCTATGGATCCTCCTATAGATACCCTTGATGTTATTGTGCTGGTTGAGATAAATGCTACAGATGCGGAGATGAAACTGTACTCAATTCCAGGATTTAATGTAGAGTTCATGAACAGGCAGGATAGTAGAGGAGGTGGAATCGCAATGTATTTAAAAGAAACAGTAACATACACGAAAGAATAATATCCTATTATAAATACGAAATCTTTTAAAAATCTACATATTTCATTGACGATCAACAACCAGTTTTTCGTTAATTGCTATCTACCGACAACATTAATTGCGTATTCACATCGAATATATCGGAGCACTTCTCTCTATGGTTCGCAATAAAATTTTCTGAAATCATAATACGTAAAAGAGCACACCAAAGCGGAGCATAATAGATGTTAAAAAAGTAAATGCGAAAATTAGTTCCACAAACTGGAATGAATTCTTAGAAGTTGACATGCTCAGTAGTAAAATAACCTTTAACGATATCTACAATAGTTCACGTAATAAATCCAAAGCATATAAGTAGCGAAAGCCACACATAAATTGTATAAGAAATGGCGCGAAATGCCGAAGAATAAAAATAGAGAGACAATATAAATCATATAGAAATGTTTTTAATAATAAGTTATAATAGTAGGAGCTAAAAATAAATATAGAGAAAAATTTCTAGAGTACAGATACGACACTAAAAGAACATGGCACACTATTAATGAAATCCTAGGAAAAGAACACAAAATTTGGATGGTCTTTTTAAAATTTTTTAAACTCAAAATATAAACAGCCTATGAACTTATGAAATTATATAAAATTATTGTTATTATGAAATTTGAATTTAATGTAAAATTTAATTAATATATTTATAATTAAAATGGAATCCAAGTTCCAATTCGAAGTTCCATATTGTGTAGTGTCGCTTTGTTCTCAAAATTTTTATAATTTGTCGATTACAAGGTACTCCCTTTCAAAAACCAAGACCATCTCACAATTGTCTAATTCTAACTCATGCCCAAACCTTTATTAATACACCTGAAAATATGTAAATTTATCGCTGTAAATATAAAATCACAGAGAAAAAATTATTTTATGCTTTTTAGTGCATTTTACTTACAAAAGTTGTTTCTTTTAAACTTTTTTTAATATATTTTATTTTCTACTTTTTAGTCATCGAAATGTGAATATTCCTTGTAAAAAATGTTTCAGTAGCTCTTTCCATAAATTTTTTTTATAAACTAACTAGCTGACCCGACGAACTTCGTCTCGCCCAAATATAATATCTGAATTGAAAAATTTTAATACGATCATGACTTTATTAAATTAAATACAATACAAACTCACAACGCCGATTAATTTCATCATCAGAATTTCCAAGGAAATAAATTTGAAGAAATTTGTGATCAGCATTCACGGCGGGTAACAATGCTCCTGCAAGATGGTGAATTTGTCCTTGAATCTATAAAATCAAACATAATTTCTTGAGTTTGTGTAATGTTTTCCTTCGTTGAAGCTCTTTCGTAAATCTGTAACATTTGCTTTCGAAAAAGAATTTACCTTAAACGTAGGGTTAAAGCCTCGTGTTTTGATAATATTCGCCCCAAATAAAGTCATTTGGAAGGAACTGTTATATTTTTTTATGTTGTCCAAGAAATGCTTCGATCGAGTATCTTCGCCAGAAAGCAATGATGACAATGGCTCTGGTGGCGGTGTCAATTTTACGTTTCCGATCGCACAACATATTCCTGGTGGTTCCTGTCGGAACCTCAAAGCATTGCAATATTGACAAACAGTGCTCATTGTACCGAAGTTGGCCATATCCGCTGCGTAATCGACTGTTGGATCGTACCTGAAGGCCAAACGTTCGTTAATGATTGTGTCGGCTGGCCGTCTTTTTCATCGACGTTCAAAAGTATTTCGAGCGTTAGCTTGTACTGATCGAGTCGAACTTGATTGAATACGTTGTTCAGGAGTCATAATCGATCGCCCTTGCGAAATTCTTACACGATTTCCTTCCACAACGGTGTCTGCGTTCTTCATCTTTCTCATTCACACGATGGTTACTTGTTCGAGCTGAGTTACGCGTATGTCGACCGTCTAACTGGTGGCATTTTAAAGCGCAAACCGCAAACCAAAAAGCAAAATATTAAATTATCACGAACTTATATGACCACAGTAAACAAAAACACAAAATTATAACGCACTGATCACTGATAATAATTATTATCAACTTTTTTCAATATACTTTGCAAGAAAGATAGATTACTATCATTATTGTATACCATATCAAAAATTGTCATATTTTATTTTCATTTTTTAATCTCATATATTTTTATACCCTACACCTTAAGGTAAGGGTATATTCACTTTGTAACGAAATGTGTAACGCATAGAACTAGAGACGATAGGTATAGAAAAGTATATATATTCTTGATCAGCGTGACCTCCTGAGTCGATTTAGCCATGTCCGTCCGTCTGTCTGTCTGTCTGTCTGTCTGTTGAAATCACGATCACAGGAGAACCAATGAAGATATCGTGATGAAACTTTGCAGATATATTGTTTTATGTGGTGGGTAGGTTGGTATTGAAAATGGGCAAAATCGGTCCACGGCCACGCCTATTTTTTATTAAAAATGTGATATCAGCGTTCGTTTTTGAGCTATTACAACAAAATTTCATTCCTGGGTATAGAGTAGCATTCCTTGAATGTGCCAAATATGGGCGTGATCCGCCCACTTTTAGGTTACACAGGCAAAAGAGGGTTATATTGTTAAATATATAAACTTCCTGAATAAAACTTTAGATAACAACTTGTTTTACAAAAAAACATTATTACATCAAAACTGGGTGCGGTCCGCCCACTTTTACACTACATATACAGTATGAAAAAAAGTTTATTACCACGGAAATAAAGTTTAAATGAACACAATTATAAAACAACTAAGCTAGTTATTTGTTTTGAAAAAGGTAATGACCACGCCTACTATTTATACAGAGGCGTAGCTAGGTCTCATGGACCCCGGGACGGTTAATCAACTTGTAGCCCCAAAAATGCCTAGAATGCAATAAGTCAATACTTCATTTCCACAACTGCCGCCCCGACATTGTGCCGCCCAGAGTGGACCGCCACCCCCGCCCCATCCTAGCTTCGGCACTTTTTTTAAAACTTTTAGGTGTAGGGTATCTAAGATTCGGCCAGGCCGAATATAGCTTTCTTACTGGTTTCATTTTCATTTATATTTTTGTAAACTTTGATGTGACAGCTAACAACTTTCTTTCATAGAAACCTGTCCTGACAATTACGAACACAACAAAATAACAATCAGTCAAATCGGTCCAGCCGTTCTCAAGTGATGGCGGGACATTCATGGCCATTTCATTTATATATATATATATAGATATTAATTTTAAAAAATCAAATCTGCTGCGGATCGAACCCGGGCCCTTTACTTGCAAAGCGAACTCTAAATTACTGAGCTACATCCTCTATATACATATAAATACAGTAGACGCGCATTAGTGTGAACACTAGGAAATGTAATCTACTTGTTAACGTGAACAGTCAAATTTTTGTATTGACGACTCTGTAGTGCAGGGTTCGGAAAGCACGCACCGCGGGCAGCACACCCCGGCACATTCACAACGATTGTGTTGTCTCGTTTCACTTGCTCTGCCCTTACAGCTGCGCAGTCGAGGTGCCAGAGCAAGCTACAGCAACAGAGCCCCGTGTTTCGGAGACGAACGCTAGCACAAAACACACTTTCAATATACACCGAGCTCAGCCCCTCTCATGTGTTTCACATTTGCTTCACCGCACCGACAGAGAGAAAGCAGCACACAAAGTAGCTAGAATTGTGCTACTAAAAGAGCCGCATTGTGCTAGGAAAAAGAGAAGAATTGTGCTATGGAAAGGGCCGAATTGTGCTACGAAAAGGGCAAAAATGTGCGTGCTAGATGTGCAGCTAGCCAACACATTCAAGACAAAGTATTGTGCGCAGATAAAGGCATTGAATGAGCGTTTCTTGTGTTTTGAATGCAACATTGGGTTGAGCTAAGAATTTAGAAAAGATTTATTTAAAAATTTTAAGCCATGGATAAAAGTTTTACTGATGACTTTTTCTGCTGATTTTTTTGAAATAAGAGTTATTTTAAGAGTTATTTTGAAGAAATGTGGAGAAGCATGAATATGTGATTAGGTTTAGAATAAGCTACTTGAGAGTGAAAATAGTTAATTTTAAATTAGCTAATAATTAATAAGTAATATTAATTTTTTAAAATACTGAGCGCAATACAATTAATGTATTAGTGTTTTGTAATAACACTATAGTAGGTTTTCGGCAAATGTATGTACATATGCATATGTTTATTTCAGAACATTTTGTTAGTACTTATATAATAAAATTTGTGCGTCAAAGATAATTTGGTAGGCTGATATTTACATATAAGTTAACTTTTTTACACTAGGAATTCAAACAACTTCTTTCGAGTGTATTTACAGACTGCTCTTTATTTTACATTATTGGCCTATTTATACCTTATTTCTACGTGTCATAATTTTTACACAATCTCGCGTGGGAAAGAATATTTTCTTATCGCTAAACATAACACAGATATTCCTTTAAAATCCTACAATAACAAAGCTTCAAATATTCCTAAAATAATGTGCTAGGACAATCTTAATGATCCTAAAACAACATTAAGATAACTCGTTCTTAACTCCTCCCTCCTAAAATCGATTGTCCTCAATCGTTTTAGAAAAGGTGTAAATTTTTAAGTTTGGTGATGTAACCTGCGGATTCTGTAGGTCTCATTAATTTTGTTGTGCTGTCTCCATCTGATTTAATGTTAGCTGAGTTTTAAGTATGAAAATATTTGTGTCCATGCTCCATAAATGATTTTGTCGCATCTTTTGTTCGGACGTCTGAAAACTTGAACATGTGCTGAGATAATTTCTGCATAAGGATTTTCCAAGATTCTATAAAGTTGCTTATGTGTAATCTATGATCTATTAATTGTTATATATATATATATATATATAACAATAGTTATAATTGTTGTATTGTTATGATCTATTTAAATTGTTGGGTAAAATTGAATTTCTTCTATCCGTGTTATGTGCTGCCTGTATTCGCTTGTTGAGTTCCTCATTGTTCGTCTTAAAATTTTAGTTGTACTACTACTATACTATAACCAATATTATTAGTACATTTCGATTACTTATTCTTAATGAATTAATATTTCATAAATTTTCTGTCTACTGAATATATTTCTTTATTGTATTTCTATATTTAATTTTGTTAACATCTTTTATTTTCCTACTGATAATAATTTTATAAGTTACACTTGTATTTTATTAATTAAAATTCTCATTTCATTTTATTTATTATTATTTATAACTCTATTATTATAGTATTTGAGTTTAATTAGTTTAATAAGTAATTTAATAATTTTGTCAATTACATCAATTGATCCTTTGTGGCGGTTTTGTTTATTAGATTTAATGGAGTTAGGGATAATGAAGGATTTAGTGATTTCGTATTTTAGGAAATGGGTAGCTTTTCTGTAAAGAAATGTTCGTAAGTTAGTGTCGATTAAAATGTCTTAAAGTCTCGGGTTTTTCCGTATGTGTTTTCTATCGTCACTAAATGTGTGGTGTAATGGAGTATTTGCACGTCTGTTTCTGTTGTTGTTATGATGTTAAAAGTACTATAAGAATTTTCTTAATTAGCTTTTAATGTTACTTTTGTGAACAATTTTTCCTGTAGTCGTTAGAACAGTGGTGGTTTTGTTCTCTTTGACAATTTCTTTCCTAAACTGATGTGAAATTTTAGTTCCTAATCTTTTATTCACTTTGACGTATATAATTTCTCCTGTTTTATATTCTCTAATTGGTTTCTTTTTTTTGTTTGTGTGTTTTAAATCGGCTGACTGTTTTTCTTTAAGGTTTTCAATATTATCTTGTCTAGCTTTTTCAAATTGTTCTGGGTCTGTAGATACGTTTCTACCAAAGAAGACTTCTATTGGTTTTTTGCCTGTTGCTGAATGTATGGAATAATTGTATTCATATAAGTAAAAAAAGTGCTTATTTTCACTTTTGAGACATCTCATAATTTCTGATAAGGTCGAATGAAATCTCTCAACTTGACCGTTGACTGTACTTTTATACGGTGGGGTTTTAAATATTTCGATACCTAATTGATCTTTCATCATAAAGCTGATACTTGCCGAGTTAAAAGATTTTTCGTTATCTATCACAACAATTTTTGGGACTCCGTAGGAAAAAAGGATTTCGTGAAGAGGTTTTCTGAGGTCTTCGATAGCTTTGGATTTAATGATTTTACCTTGAGCATATTTAGAAAATTTATCTATAGCTGTTAAAACGTATGTTCTTTCAGTAGAGTAAATATCAATATGTACTATATGTCCTGGATATTGTGGTATAGGGGTTGCTTTGATTTCTGGTTTGTTAGGATGCCTATCGTACTTCTGCTCCTTGCATATGGAACAAGATTTAATTATATTATCTATTTTTGCTTTCATTTTAGGGAAGTAAAATTTCTGTTCTAATTGTAGTTTGTTTTCGAATGCATTTCGATGAGCTCTTCTATGGGTCTTTATGATTTCTTCCTCTTGTATTGTACTATCTGTCAAATCTTCTACCTTTCTTTGGGTAAATCTAGTTTTATAAGTTCTAAAATGATTTGGGTAAATTTCTTGAATCTTTCCCATAATTTGTTCGGATGTGAGAATTCCATTGATGACTGAAGGGTTGAGATATTTTTTTAGTATTGAAATTAGGATGTTATTTGGATATTCCTGTCTGGTGATTATATGTCGGTGATAAGTGGGGAATGGTATTTGGAATTGGTAACTGTCATTTTCTCCTGTTGATATAATGAGTTGATTCTTAAAAACATTAATGGGTGATTCGACGCTAATAATTAGTCCTTGTGGTGAACTATCACTACTGTGTTGAGTTGATCTTATTGAATTAATATGGGTTTCCTGTGGTATTCGGGACAGAGCATCTGCTACGACATTTGATTTTCCAGTTTTATAGACTATTTCATGATTGTATTCTTCTAAGAGTGCTTTCCAACGTTTAATTTTTGAGTTTCCATCCCATTTACTTAGTGAATAAGTCAATGGTTGGTGGTCAGTAAATATTTTTACGTTTGCTGCACCGTACAGATAGTTTCTTAGAGATTTTAAGGCCCAAATAATGGCTAACATCTCACGTTCATTGGTTGCGTAATTCTCTTCTGTTTTAGTTAAAGTTCTAGAGAGGAATGTAATAGGTCGTTCGTTCTGGGAAAGGACTGCACCTAAAGCTTGATTGGAAGCGTCTGTAGTTAGTTGAAACTCCTTGCTAAAATCTGGATGGGCTAATATGACTTCATTGGATACTAGGGAATTTTTTAAATTATTGAAGGCTTCTATTGCTTGTTCGTTCAAATGGATTAATTTTTTACTAGAGGCAGATTTTGATATACGTCCGTCAGTTCCTCTTAATAATGCTGTTAGTGGTTTCGCCAACTTAGCGTAATATTTGATAAAGCGTCTGTAATAGCCTGAAAGTCCGAAAAATGATCTGAGGTCTTTTAATGTTTTTGGGATTGGGTAATTTATTATTGCTTCGACCTTTTTTGGATTTGTTTTTATTCCTGCATCTGAAATAATGAAACCTAAGAATTCTACTTCTGTCTTTAAAAATTCACATTTGTCGAGCTGACATTTGATGTTGGCCTTTTCTAGAGTCTGGAAAACTTTTTCGATATTTTTTAAATGTGTTTCTTCGTTTTCTCCAAATATTACTATATCGTCTATATAAATATAACATATTTTTCCTATGTGTTCTCTAAGAATGTCATCTAATGCTCTTTGGAATATGGATGGGGCGTTTTTGAGACCGAATGGCAATCGAGTGAATTCATATTTGCCATTATTGACTGAGAAAGCTGTCTTCTTAATGTCGGATTCTTTTAAAGGAATTTGGTGAAATCCACTTTTCAGATCTAGGACTGAAAAAAGTTTGTTATTTCCTAATTGGGTGAGAACTGAATTTATTTCTGGTATTGGATATCTATCTGGTATCGTTACTGTATTTAATTTTCTATAGTCTATGACCATTCTATATTTCGTTTTCCTAGAGGCGTCGGGTTTTTTCGGGACTACCCATATGGGGGAATTATAAGGCGATCGTGAAGGTCGTATAATACCGTCACGTAGAAGCTCTTGAACTTGTGTGTCTACTTCTTCCTTGAGGGACATTGGATAAGGATAGTATTTAGAATAAATCGGTTCGTCTGTATTAGTGCAAATTTCTGCTTTTACTGTAGTTGCGAAAGTCAATTTTTGATTAGGATTTGCAAATAATTCTCTATGTTTATTAATTAAATTCATTAGTTTGTTTTCCTGTTCATGTTTCGTTCTAAGATTTATTGAGTTTACAGCTTGAGCGATTTTCTGTTTTAATTTTACCTTAACTTTGTTTCTAATGGTCATATAGTTGTCTTTAGTATAAATTATTGCTTCTAATTCTTTTAAACTATCATTGCCTAGAATGGCAAAAGATGTGAGGGTTGGTAAAATGAAAAATTTAATTTGGCAATCGTTAATGTTAAAGAGATTTGCTATTGTGTGGTGGGTAATTTTTATATTTCCACCTATGGTGTTCGCAAAGAAGGTTTGCTCATTTTGTAAAGGTTTGTCAACTAAATTGGCTTGTATGTAATTTCTATTTGATCCAGTATCAATTAAGATTTTCAAAATTTTCCCGCTCTTCATCCTGGTTTCAAAATATGGCAATGAAGAGCTGTTTAGTAGACTTGGGTAGTTCGTGAACGAACTAGTTCAATTGAACGAATCACTTGCGTGAACTATGAGATCTAGTTCACAGTTCTTAGTTCTTTTAGTTCAATCGCTCTTTTAGTTCACTCGGTCTTTTAGTTCAATCGTTCTTTTACTTCACTCGGTCTTTTAGTTCAGTCGCTCTTTTAGTTCACTCGGTCTTTTAGTTCAGTCGCTCTTTTAGTTCAGTCGCTCTTTTAGTTCAGTCGGTCTTCTAGTTCAGTAGGTCTTTCGTTCTTTTAGTTCAGCAGTTCGTTAGTTCGTTTCAATTCAGCTGCTCGTTAGTTTTTCTGTATGTTTCAGTTCGTTAGATCAATTTCAGAGGATGTTTCCAAATCAAATATTTATTTGAAATCTTGGCACAATTCAGGCAGAATGACATAACTCCGGTTTTTTTATTTTTTTTTGTTGTCGTTGTTGTTTGTTTATTGTTGGGACCACAACAACAATATCAGTTAGTGGAGCTCTCGTCTTTTTTCCGAGTTATGTGTCTTTAAAGCTTGGAATTTCAGACCTATATCTCATGAACTGTAGCAGATAGCTACATGTCATTGGTTTTGGAAAGGTACTCGAATTTTCTTTCATTTATATAAAACAAGCGCAATTTTTCGGAATTTCTCGTTTTCCGTAATGAGTTGTAGAATTTATGTAACAAGCGTTTGGTACTTACGTGAGTGTAAGCTTTACAATGCATTTTCCTCTGCCGAATACGATAGAATACACCTCCTTATAATGGTAAGACACTCTACTTTCTTAATATTGTGATAAATATGTATATAGATAGGTTAATTATATATTTTATTATAAAAAAAATTAAGAATGGAAAAAAATGTTACTAAAAATCTAACAATATATAATTTAATCATGTATTCAGTATTAGATATTGCCAATTAAATATCAAATCGATTTTCTCATCTCGTTATCTCTTATAAGAACTAACGAACTAAATGACCGCGTAAAGTACTGAACTAAATGAGCGAACGAACTACTGAACTAAATGAGCGTACGAACTACTGAACTAAATGAGCGAACGAACTACTGAACTAAATGAGCGAAAGAACTACTGAACTAAATGAGCGAACGAACTACTGAACTAAATGACCGAGTGAACTATATGAACGAACTAGTTCACGACAGATGATTGAACTAGAAAGATCGCTCTCTGTAGTGAACTATAGTTCCCAACACTACTGTTTAGCCTAAAAAATTGATATCTGTATAGTCTGGGACATTGTCATGAGCTGTAGTAGAAAATTTGTCATCTTCGTCTGTAGTCTTTTCGTCGTTTAAGTTTAGAGGGTCTAAGTAGTCGGCTAAAGGTGGCTCAGTATCTTCATTGAATTGGTTCTGTTTATACGTGTCTATATGAAAGTTTCTTTGAATTTTATTTGGATGAACGTTTTGAATAGATTGCGGTAAGCCGCGTTTATCTGTGTGATGGAAATATTCATTTGGGCGATTCATATAATTGACTACTTTTGACATCATAGTTTGGTCAATGTCCATTGGTACGGGTAGAGGTTGTGGTCTCGGTGGAGGTACAAATGGTCTTCCTTGTGGGTGTCTAGCATTATATTAGTGATTTTGATTTGGTGGAGGTTGTCCAAACTGTCTATCGGAGTGTTGGTTATGAAATCGTGGTAAGTAAGCTAGCTGAGGATAAAATTGTTGTCTATGATTTATTTGTGGATTTACTCTTTTGGGTGGTAATGGCGGTTTGGGAGATGGATATTGTTGCTGATAAAATGCTTGGTTATAAATTCTAATAGGATTGTGGTTTGCGTTAGCGTGTTGTGTCCTAAATACTTGGTTCTCGAGTTTTTGGCATAAATGTAAAGCCTGAGGCAAGTCGGTAGGCTCTTTCATTGCCAACAATCTTGGTAAATCTCCTTTAAGGCCTCTAATAAAAGTATCTAGTGCCTTGTCGCGATATGTTTTCGTTAAAATTTGAAGGGATTCTTGACTTATTTCTAAACATGAGATTTTATTTAAGATTAAGGACAGATGGGTGTAAACTAGTTAATAGAATTCTGAGATAGTTTTGTTTCCTTGGATTAAGGATGTTAGTTGATATTCTAAAGTAGTGACGTCTCTTTTGTCTGCATAATGAAGAGTGAGGCATTTACAAATAGCTTTCCAATTTAGAGGTGTGTTATAAGACTCGAGAGCTGCATCCGCATTTCCTATAATTTTATTACGGATTACATTTAGAATACCAAAGTATAAGGGGGTTCCTATTTTGCATTCATAGATTTGGAGTACTCTCTCTACACTTTTCTTCCAAGAACTGAATTCTGCTGGATTCCCTGAAAAGTCACGTATGCTTCTAACTATATCAGGAATCTTATCTAGTTGGTATAACTCGGAACTATGTTCTGGTTGGATTGTTTGGTCTAATGTATTTTCTAAATTGGGAATTGTTTCTAAAGATTGATTGTGATTTAGGAGAATTTTATGAATTACTCTGGAAATTACTTGTTCTAATTCAGAAACTGAAACGTTCGTCGATGTATTTGTCGTGTTAGTGTTTGTGTTTGGTGTTGGAGGGTTGGGAACATTTAACATATTTGCCATTTTGTTCAATATTTAATATTTAAAAATTTTTGTTTCGTTTAGTATTTAATAATTTTACTCTACTTAGTATCTTTTTAAAAATTTCGTACTATATTTAATATTTTCTATTTTGTTTAGTTTGTGATTTTATAAAACATTGGAGGGTCCGGCTTTTAGGGCTACGGATTCGCAATGCCTAGTTTTTAATTTATTAATTTTTAGGTCGTTATATACTGGAGGGTCCGGCTTTATGGGCTACGGATTCGCAGTATCTGTGTTTTTATTTAATTGTTATATTTTTTATTTACTTATTTATGTAACAATGAAATCTTAATTCTTAATATGTCTATTTAAAATTTAAATTTTAAGTTTTCACTCTAATAGTTTTGCTTATAAATTACTTATTCTTTAACTTACAGTACTAATAAATTTATGTCGTTGCTGCTTCTTGAGGAGCTGGACGTTGGTGCTGCTTCTTGAGGAGCTGGACGTTGGTGCTGCTTCTTGAGGAGCTGGACGTAGGTAGTGTTTCTTGAAGAGCTGGACGTTGGTGCTGCTTCTTGAGGAGCTGGACGTTGGTGCTGCTTCTTGAGGAGCTTTTTGTGCTCTTTTAATACACTTGTTGCCACTTTTGATGTTTATAGTATTGCTGCTACTTAAGGAGCTTTAACTATATTATTTAACACCTTAGTGGTCCCTGTTCGGGCGACAGTTAACTTTTTTACACTAGGAATTCAAACAACTTCTTTCGAGTGTATTTACAGACTGCTCTTTATTTTACATTATTGGCCTATTTATACCTTATTTCTACGTGTCATAATGTTTACACAATCTCGCGTGGGAAAGAATATTTTCTTATCGCTAAACATAACACAGATATTCCTAAAATCCTACAATAACAAAGCTTCAAATATTCCTAAAATAATATGCTGGGACAATCTTAATGATCCTAAAACAACATTAAGATAACTCGTTCTTAACTTATATACTCTAACTGTGTCCCTCTGAGATTTGTTATTCATTGATCGCAGTGTATTTGTATCCAGCATTATCTGAACCGCAGCCCTTATCGGCAGCAGCTACAGTACAGCGGCGACAATGCTTTGAAACAACAACTCATCGTTCCGCTTGTGTATGAATGACTTTCTTGTTGTTGTTGATTGTTTTCGTTAAACGGTTATAAAGAATTAAAGCAGAAATGCAGACGCAATTATTTAGATAGAAAATCTATTATTTGCATCAAAGTCGAGTTCTTCGCATGTTAATTGAAAGTTAGTTAACTCTTAGACGGGTGTACCGGTTTGATGCGGAGTTTAATGCCTTTTTTGTTATATTGGAAACGGGTCCTGTACTGACAACACTTGTACTAATTGTCTTAACTGCGCTGATATTGAGCACCTGGAAGATGTGAGCAATAATCTAAGTTTTTTCTTTCGCCCTATTACTAGTTTTGAACTGTTTAATATTATTGCCTCTTTAAAAAATTCGAACTCCCATGGCATTGATAGTATTTCAAACAACATACTCAAAAGAGTTGCTTTTAACATAGTAGACATATTAGCACACTTGTTTAATACTAGTATTTTAATTCGATTGGTTTGAATCTTATTTAAAGAACAGATATCAAAGAGTAAAAGTTAGGGATACTTTAAGTAGTTCATGCACTCTTAATTTAGGTGTACCGCAGGGCTCTGTTATGGGTCCGATTTTATTTCTAATTTACTTAAATTCTATGTTGTTTCAATTTGTGTAAGCATCAGCCCCCTGATATCGACATTATTTTCCATTCGCCAAAATGCGCTAAACACAATTTATTCAGTAGGGCATGTACTGTACATAGCTAATTTCCTTATAACGAAAAATTGTCTTGTGATCCGGCCTGTTTTATAATAGATGTGGTGAAACACTTTAAATATCTTGGTGTAACAATTGATCAAAACTTAAACTGGTCTGAGCATATTTCACAATTAAAACAATATTTTCTCTCTGCTATTCGGTACTTTTTATACCCTACACCTTAAGGTAAGGGTATATTCACTTTGTAACGAAATGTGTAACGCATAGAACTAGAGACGATAGGTATAGAAAAGTATATATATTCTTGATCAGCGTGACCTCCTGAGTCGATTTAGCCATGTCCGTCCGTCTGTCTGTGTGTCTGTCTGTCTGTCTGTCTGTTGAAATCACGATCACAGGAGAACCAATGAAGATATCGTGATGAAACTTTGCAGATATATTGTTTTCTGTGGTGGGCAGGTTGGTGTTGAAAATGGGCAAAATCGGTCCACGGCCACGCCTATTTTTTATTAAAAATGTGATATCAGCGTTCGTTTTTGAGCTATTACAACAAAATTCCTGGGTATAGAGTAGCATTATCCGTGAATGTGCCAAATATGGGCGTGATCCGCCCACTTTAAGGTTACACAGGCAAAAGAGGGTTATATTGTTAAATATATAAACTTCCTGAATAAAACTTTAGATAACAACTTGTTTTACAAAAAAACATTATTACATCAAAACTGGGTGCGGTCCGCCCACTTTTACACTACATATACAGTATAGCAGTATGAAAAAAAGTTTATTACCACGGAAATAAAGTTTAAATAAACACAATTATAAAACAACTAAGCTAGTTATTTTGTTTTGAAAAAGGTAATGACCACGCCTACTATTTATACAGAGGCGTAGCTAGGTCTCATGGACTCCGGGACGGTTAATCAACTTGTAGCCCCAAAAATGCCTAGAATGCAATAAGTCAATACTTGATTTCCACAACTGCCGCCCCCGACATTGTGCCGCCCAGAGTGGACCGCCACCCCCGCCCCATCCTAGCTTCGGCACTTTTTTTAAAACTTTTAGGTGTAGGGTATCTAAGATTCGGCCAGGCCGAATATAGCTTTCTTACTGGTTTAGTTTACGAAAGTTCTGTTCTATTAGTTTGCTTAAAACAATCTACTATGGCTTATTTCAATCCAAGTTACAGTATGGGATTGGTTGCTGAGGAGTCGCTGGTGCAATGACGACATTGCAGAGAGCCGAATCTGTTTTGCCGATGAAGACCGTAAAAAAGTTATCCATGATGAGGCTTTGGCATCACTAGTAGTAGTGCAACTAGGGTAGTGCAATAGTGGGCAGAGCAAAATGAAGTTGTTGGCACAATGTCGGGGGCGGTAGTTGTGGAAATCAAGTAGGGACTTATTGAATTCTTGGCATTTTTGGGGCTACAAGTTGATTAACCGTCCCGGGCGCCAGGAGACCTAGCTACGCCTCTGTATAAATAGTAGGCGTGGTCATTACCTTTTTCAAAACAAAATAACTAGCTTAGTTGTTTTATAATTGTGTTCATTTAAACTTTATTTCCGTGGTAATAAACTTGTTTTCATACTGCTACCCTCTTTTGCCTGTGTAACTTAAAAGTAGGCGGATCACGCCCATATTTGGCACATTCACGGATAATGCTACTCTATACCCAGGAATGAAATTTTGTTGTAATAGCTCAAAAACGAACGCTGATATCACATTTTTAATAAAAAATAGGCATGGTCGTGGACCGGTTTTGCCCATTTTCAATACCAATCTGCACACCACAAGAAACAATGTTTATGCAGAATTTCATCACGATATCTTCACCGGTTCTACTGTGATCGTGATTTCAACAGACAGACAGAGAGAGGGACGGACATGGCTAAATCGACTTAGGAGGTCACGCTGATCAAGAATATATATACTTTTCTATACCTATCGTCTCTATTTCTATGCGTTACACATTTCGTTAAAAAGTGAATATACCCTTACCTTAAGGTGTACGGTATAATTACGTCATATTTCACTAAATGTACATAGATATATATACAAATGTATGTATGATATATATTTTATTTTTAATAAATCTTAGGGACATTCTTGCACACTATAAGAGTATTATTTTAATTTTTGCGTCAAAAAGTTCAAGGTGTTATAAAACCTTCGGTGGTGTGAACAAAACGAACATATCTCAGTAACGTGAACAGTGTAAATTTGTTTGTGTTCACACTAACGCGCGTATACTGTATATGTTTAAATATTGTATACTTTGGTCCGATCGTCACTCTCCGAGATTAAAATATTTTTCGTCCGTCCGCAAGTCTTCCCGTAAGTATCCATCCGTTAACCCGTCTGTCTGTCATATTAAAAAAAAGAAGGAAACTTTTCTGGTATTGGCCCAGGTTCGAAACTGGCACCCTTCGTGTCTGAAGCCAACACTCTACCACTGAGCCACAACCGATATATGAAAATACATGTTAAAATATTGTATACTTTAATATAATATAAGTACATAAAACTTATTTTTTTTAAATAACATTAAATATATTTCCAGAACTCAAGATTTTCCGTAAGCACTGAAAGCATTGCCTCCCAGATAATAAACACAAACATCTGGTCTGCAGACATTGATATTGATAGTCCACATGGAAGTTTTTTAAATACTACAGATGTAGAAAACTTACGACACTTCGTCCAGGACTATGCAGTGAGGGCATTAACTCCATATGTTGAACATTTGGTGTTTGTTCTTAATGAATCGGTGAGAATGATATTTGTAAACATAAAGGGTCATTCAAATGCTACATACTGCAATACAGTACTTCCACATCATCATCATTCTGTTTCACCTACGGCATCAGAAAAAAGTAGACTAGTTTGAGTTTCATTCAAAGTAACCAGAAAGAATGGTATCTTCGATTTGGCCGAAGTTAAAATACACCAACGTGACCTTTGGTGAAAAATGATAATACATATAGTATTGATGTTACCTTCACTGATTGGTATTGCCCTACCACGCCCATTCTCAAACGGCGTATAACATTAATTCTAAATGTCCAAATGTTAATTTTTGTCTTTGAAGCTTTATCTAATCTATTAAACGAAAATCTTATCCAGTCTATTAAATCGCCGACACAATTGCTTCAATAATGCTTCGAAGTAGCACCTCTCCTCGAGACAGGATCTAAAAATGCCAGATACCAAATTACGGATGTTCCTTAAATGGTCTCTGAGCTCACTATGCTCGTCAGAATGCCTAAAATCTTATCTAATTCTCTCGTAGTTCTTGATAAAAGCTTTTTACTTTCGGTGTATTAGGATTTTCCCAGTTTCTTAGTTACCCTGGAACCGACCGACGTATGTATGTATTTACCAAACGATATTATTTTAAGGATTCAAACGGTCATTACGGTCACCTCGTCTGACATGGTATCCGTTCGCACCAGTTCATCTGCCGATTCGTTTCCTTCAATATTACCACGTCCAGGCACTCATATCAAGTACACCAAATAAATTTGCGCTACAAGCAACGCATCACTTCCAAAGTTAATCCTTTAATAGGGTATACCAACATACGAATTAATGCGCTTGGATGGCCTTTCATTTTTTCAATTTAGTTAACTACATTTTATGTTTTAAAGATAACGAACAAGAAGGGAGTAAGTAAATCTTTGTTAAGTGCTACTAAGCGTTGGTTTGTAACTAACAAACCTGGAGTTGGAGCAAATCAAAATGCTATCATGTAAGAAAAATACATTGTACAAGTACCAACTATTTTGGTTTTTATTATTTGTACTTACAATAGTTACACAAATGAATCTGTTGAATTGCAAACAAGGAAATTGGGTGATCTATACTTTATGTTCGGTCATTATAACTTGGCATTTCAGGTACATTTTTTCTTAAATTATAATATTCAATTGGTCGGAATTATTAAATTTAAATACAAAATTAACTCATTAATAGGCATACCATCAAGCAAAACGAGACTTTAATGCGGATGCAGCTTGGCAGTATTACGCAGGTGCATTAGAAATGGCAGCGATTTCTGCTTTTATGCTTGGGACAGCAAATCGAAAAACCTATGATTACATGGAAGATGCCATTGTTTGCTATTTGACAGTTTGCAAGTAAGTTAGAAACATAACTTGTACCTTGAATCGAAAAATGTAAACATTGGACATAGCATTGCCAAAAATTCACATATAGTCTCATCTGCTGCTTTCTCTAGGATTAAATAATTCATTTTAAAATAGTTAAATTAATTAAATAATTAATTTAAATTGAAATGAATAACTCAAAAAGAAACCAGCCGATGGCGAACCTTTTATTATGGCAATGTTTTTCATTTTCATTTAATTTTAATTTTTGTATTCATAATTTTTATTTCAAATACTTTCTATTTTAAGATTGCAACAGTTTGCGACCCGTGCAACCTTACTCAGCATTGAGTGCCTTAAAACCTCTCGACTCTATGGTGAAGCCGCAAAACAATTAATTCGCATGACTAGCGAGGAATCTGATCTGCGATCGGCTCTCTTACTGGAACAAGCTGCATACTGTTTCTTGGCAACGCAACCGTCCATGCACCGCAAGTATGCATTTCATGCAGTATTAGCTGGAAATCGTTACTCACGGGCAGGTCAACGTAAGCATTCCCTCCGTTGCTATACCCAAGCCTATGAAGTATTTAAAAATGGTGGTTGGAGTCATGCTGAAGATCAAATTCAGTATAGTATGGCAAAACAGGCGTATACCTTAAAGAAATTGGAAGAAGCAAGCGAATCGTTTGCACATTTGTTGCGTACAAGCAGCATGCAAAGTGCCGCTCAACACAGTAATTTTCTTAAGGAATATATTCAAACACAAAAGGTAACTTTAAAGCAGTGACGAGAGCAGATATGTAAACCATATTTATACAAAGAGTTTACCACCCTTCATAACGAACAAAAGGGGTGTGGCAGCCCCTCTTTGATAATCCAACAACTATTTTGATCTTACCAGTTCGCCAAAACATAACAACAGCTTAATATTATCTACCCTGTGGCCTTAATAGTGGTTTAACTAGCCAAAAATATAATCACCTTCAAAAGGCAAGTACAGAGTTTAGCTATTCTGCACACCTTATGGATATATTAATTTCTCGAGAGAAAACATCTGCATCGACGCCGCGATTAGTCTTGGTGTCTTCTTTCCGCTTTCCTAAGCCTTCCTAGATGAGAAAAATTAGCTATCATTCTACTTAACCTTCCTGACTATTTTCATTTTTGTGCGACACATTCACATTTCTCGGTCTCTCAGACCGATTTCAAGTATTTCTCGGTATCTCAAAAGTATTCTAAAATTTTCAAAACCTGTGCAGTGGACATATTTAACAAACTAATCTGAAATAACTGAAATAAGAAAAAAACAAAATTAAGTTTTTTTTAGCTCACAGCATCAATTTATATTTCATCACAATACTTTGGCATTTTTGATCTTAGACCTAATATAAAAATAAAAAAAAAATTCATTCACAAAACACAACATTTATAAAATGTTGTTTTTCTATTAACAAATATCTTAAAAGTAAACAAAAAAAAAATAAAATGAATTCAAGAAAAAACAGGAACACTAAAAAAAAATTAATTTCAAAATGCTTAAAATATATGCCCCATTATGAGGTTAGTCTTTGTAATTTCAATCAGTCGTTAGAGCTTTCGTAGCATTCACTACAAACCATTACTGCGTGTTCTAGACAAAAGAATTTAAAACATTTCTTACAGTTGTATCGACTTTTTCGATTTTTTTTAGACCCGCAGTATACGCAGCGACCAGGGTTAGAGCTTGACGGAATATTAGGAGCGGGAAGCCCACATATTTGTTGAATTCTTTCTTTTGTACGTAGTGCGGTGTGTCGAAGAGAAGCTCTTCTTATAATATGCGGCTTAATTAAATCTTCGTATTCAGTACCACTTTCAACATCAGAATCTGGATCTGAATCGATTTCCTTCAGAATAGCTCTTATGCGCTCAATATCTGCCAAATCTAAAGAAAATTTCACGAAAATTCATTTTGAACATAATTTTTTTATTAAATCATATAAAATTATCGTTAATTGTCCGTTTTCATTTAAAAATTTCTAATTTAGCAAAACCAACTTACCTGACGAAAATGTAACACTTAACTATAAGTCGGTCTCACAGACCGAATGGTTAGTAATCACCGGTACAACACTTCAACTCAAACGCACTTGTTACACTAAACGTTGTATAATGACAAATAATGAAGATACTGAGAGAATAACGGAGGTGGCATTTTTTGTTTTCGTGAAATTGCCACAACAGTGATTCATCGGTCTCACAGACCGACGAAATGCTCAGGAAGGTTAAATTCAACCAGATGTCCAAATCAAGGAGAATTAGATAAAGTCGACTATTTTAACCGGATAGAAGGAAATTGGGTTTATTAGTTCTTATTGTGAATACGCCTTGTAGTGAACTGTAGCTCACAGGCTGATTATACAAATGCCTCTTTTGAAATCTCATTGCTTACTCAGATAGCAAAATTATCACAGCCTACGTATATATCGAACACCGCTTACAGACAGAAAAAGGACCACCACTTTCTCGTCAAGTGAATTTTGACCTTTATGGTAGTTGAGAAAAAATAGGGTTTGCATTTTCAGAGTATAATGTATACCTTTCTTACCAGTATTACAATTAGTGTTACCAGTATTACATTTGAAAATTTTAAGAAAGAAAGCAAAAACTGACTCCACATTTTCATTTATTTGAAATTAAGAATTGTGATCATTTGTTTATTAATGTCTTCATCTTTAAAAGGAGATTTGCCAATCTCGTGATGTACTGGGATTGTTCCCTCTTGCGTTACCACAAGTTATGCTATCTTCTCTGCGTGTTATGTTTACCGTTAATCCATCACTCACCGTTCCAGTATATGAGCCAGCCTCAAATATTAATATTAATGTACGGTTGGTTTCTATTTCCCATATGTTTCTTCTGTTTTAAAAATATATATTTTTAAAAAGTCCGATTTAACCGATGAAAAGATATGGCACAAAATTGAAGAAATGATTTTAACGACAGCTGCAAAGAGATCAATTGTTTTCAAACCTTCCTGCAATCTCTATACTTACGATTATTTCAGATTTAATCTGCCACTTGCTGTTCTAGGAGGTAAGGATTGAGTATGTTTGAGAGTTATATAATCAATTTTCTCCCCATCCATCTATTTTTATCCACAGAATCAATAGAAATTAGCGTACGAATACTAAATACCATAAAGTGTAGCATTAACTTATCGGAAATTGAGCTGCTATGGAAGCTTAAATTAGAAAGCAATGAATTAGTATCCAATATAAGTACATACGAAGGTGGCAAAGAAGTCGAAAGTGGTAAGTGTGATTTTCTAGTTTTATATTAGATTAGTAAAAACTCCCTCTTTGATTTAGATAAGACTTCTATTAGTGCTGTTGTAGAAGCAACTAGTACCAAGAGTGTTGTTTTGGAAGAACATGAAAAGAAACAATTATTTTTTCAGTTAACGCCCAAAATGACTGGTGAATTGAACATTGTGGGAATCGTGGGGAAAATTGCTGCCAACTTCGATTCTAATGCTTCCTTATTAGGTTGCTTAAGTTTTAAGGAAAACAAGAAAAGTCCAAACGAAATTAAGTCAAAAATATCTCTTTGCGATAGCAAAGTTTCCATTAAAATTGTGGCCCCTGTACCGTTCTTAACTATAAGTTTTTCCATTATTCCCACTGATCTCGTTGTTGGCGAAGTAGTTCCAGTTAAGGTACTCTTGCGAAACACTGGAACCTCAGCGATTGATGATGTTTATGTTGGGTGTGATTGTCCGCGGTGGATTACTTTTCTAGATAAAGAAGCTGAGGCTCCACTTGCAATATTAAAATGTAAGTGTAAAGCATTTTAAACAGTAGTTAAAATACCCAATAAATCCATATTGTATTGAATTATAGAATATTTAAACATACCATATTTTTAAAAAATTTTTAAAGAATGTTAAATTGCAGATGTCAAAGATCTCACAAATGAAAAGCTGCTCAAAGATAAAGAAATTCGCCGTCAACGTGTTTTTCACTTACTAAAGAAAAAGGACGATGTAACGTTAAAGCCACAGGAGTCCACTATTATTCCAATGTGGATTCAAGCGCCGTATAAAAAAGGAGAAATCATCATGCGACTGCTTTTCTATTATGGGTTTAAAAACGATACGGAGCCGAATCTGAAATTTCGGTTAGTTCGTCATAGTTGGAAATTTAAAATACACGAATGTCTTCGTGTTGATGCTACTTCTGCTATCAGCAATGTAAAAAACCACGATTTAGGGCTAAACGTACAGTTTAAGAACCAAAATGAAATGCATCATCCTCTTATGGTGGAGGTCTATGTTAATTCGTTGGGAACATTTTCTTCACAGTATAAAGTGGATAATAAAAAAACGTTTCGTGAGTTACAGTTTATGTTAGACACCATCAAACACCAGTAACTTAGTATTTATTGCAGTTATGAATACAACGGAAATCACCGCTGGAAACTTAGGAGGTAATATCCACGACAATTTACTGATCACATTGCTTGTATTTACATACGTAAACTATTTAATTTCCAATTTTAATGTGTCTAATGATATCCGTGGATATATTAACTTATATCAGTGTAATTTCTTATTATATACCCAGAGTTAATATCGTATTGTATTGTTGTCGTCCTTCTTATCTAAACAAACAAAAATTGGTTAGTTATAAGTATAAACATTATTGGTCATCCTCGACTCGTAAGTTGATCCTAAGTAGGCCCCAAACGTATGTTTATTTGTGGAAGTCATGATCACAGAAAATTATTACAAGAAATATTTATAGTAATATCGCACTGTCTGGTTAACGTCGACGCTAACGTGTCAGATAAATACTAGGCAGCCTTTTTTACCACAGTATAGCATATTACCACCTGTTCATAGTCGAACATCTACTATATGCTCGCCATATATTCCTGATATGAATATTAAGATGTCAGATCGTCCTGGCACCACACTTCTGGATGACTTTCCATCTACGATCCACAGTTGTTTAAAGAAAAGGATCTGTGTGCCAGAGTCACCATTTGACCGTACATCTACAAAAATGAAGCCGGCCGAAATGTAATCTTATCTGGACGGTACAGACCGTACGACGGTACAAAAATCCATGTTTTTGTAGCTATCATAATTCTACAACCCAGTATGTTTTGCATTCATGTTATTAAGTATGAAATGTCCAAGTTTGAAAGAAAACTTTAGTTTATTATATCTCAAGAAACAGTGTGATTAATCGAAATCTGCGTCTAAGCTATCGATGGTATTTTGCCAATGCCTGGAATAATAGTTAGTCCGTCTGTGCAATGTCTGGTGAATACGGTGGGTGACAGAGAGCTGCCAAGTCTAGCTCCCGTAATTTGATTAGCATTGTTCGAGCGGCATATGGTCGCGCGTTGTCTTGTAAGAGCATTGTCCGTTCTCTATTGACCAATCCAGGCTGTTTAATGGCAAGCTCTCTCATCACGTCGTTCACATAATTGCAGTAGACATCTGCTTTGACCATCTGTTCCGAGACGAAACTTATATTCGAAAATTACCGTATTTTTAGTTATAGTCTTATGAAAGCTTATAGTCTTATGAAAATTCAAAACGAAATTACGATTCGCACTATGAGGTTGAAAGGATGAGCAGCTTCACGATTAGAAAAAAAATGAAAATCTTTAAAGGTAAGTGTCAGAGATATCAACTCTCATACGCAGCCTCTTAAGAAAAACGGACATTTCATACTTAGGGCCAGTTTTTCAGTGCTCGGTTACCGTCGTTTCTCGGTTAAACTCCGTTTAAACCACACATTGTGTTTTTTAGTACAAGTTTAAACGTCGTTTAACCGGCCAAAATTGGTCAGTTAAACACCGTTTAATTTATATTTTTAATAGATAAAGAAACAGCTGTTTCTTTGGAGTACAGACATTTACCTTTGTTCAAAAATATGCTAGTAATTTTGTTTATTTGCACCACAACAGCTGTTCTCTTTGTAAAAATGAAAATATGACAGGTGCTGCCAAAATAGGTTGAAACATCAACTTATAGTAACGAGTATACGCTAAATACTCGTTGCATTTAGATAAATTCGCTATGAGGTATAGATAAGATACGTTTAACATAGATAAGTTAAACTCGCACTGTAAAACCCAAATCCCAGTTAACTCTTATTTGACGTTTAACTAAACGTCGTTTAAGCGCCGTTTAAACGAGCACTGAAAAACTGGCCCTTAATAACTTAATAATAGGGGTACCGGTTAATTCGTGCGGTTTTTTTCAAAATTGAAGCTTTATTGTGAAAAAATGGTTACAAATTTAATATTCAAAGTATTGTCCATCGCTAGCTATAACTTTTTCCCATTTTTCTGGCAACTCACGAATACCCTTTCTGAAAAATTTGGCCGGCTTCTCTGCTATCCACGAATCGATCCAATTTTTTACTTCTTCATAATTGGAGAAGTGCTGGTCAGCCAGGCCATGTTGCATTGATCAGAAGAGATAGTAAGCGGATGGCGCAAGGTCTGGGCTATACGGCGGTTGGGGTAGGACATCCCATTTGAGCGTTTCAAAGTAGGTTTTGACGACCTGTGCAACATTTGGCCGAGCATTGTCATGTTGCAAAATTACCTTGCCGATAGGTAAGTGATTAGCTATCACTTTTCACGCAGTACCAAGTGATTTTGCAAGTTCTTCTTGCGTTTGGGATAGATATTGGTCGAGCAATGTCTCCAATTCGTGATCTTCAAACTTTTTTGGCTGTCCGGGCCTTTCATCGTCCTCCAAGTAAAAATTGCCACTTTTAAACCGTGCATACCACTTCTGGCACGTACGCTCAGCTAGAGCATGCACACCATACACTTTCACCAAAATACGATGACTTTCGGCAGCCTTTTTCTTCATATTGAAGAAATGAAGAAGTACTCCCCGCAAAAACACTTTTCACGAAACACTCGGCACAAAATTCGACATTTTCAGAGTAAAAAAAAGGGATTGTTGTGTACGCTTCAGCTAAATGACACATACTGATTCTGAAACTATATGACAGTAGCTTTCCAACACATATTTGGAAAGGTGAATCACTGGAATAAAAGTCAAGTTACGCCATCTGTTAGAAAACCGCACGAATTAACCGGTACCACTATTATATTCCAGAGCCTGAAAGTAATTCTCATCTAAATTAATTGTTAATTCATCCTCTTTAACACTTAAAGATGATGAATTAACTTCACTGTTACACTTAACACTATAAAAGTAAAAGTTGACAACTTTTTGGATTTCAAGCACCATCAATGTGACCATCTTTATCATCTATACTAATCACTAGGACAATCAATCAATAAAATTTCGTCTCCACTCTTTTTTTGTGCAGTAGAGAAGAAAAAATACATACAAATCGGTATACAATACGTTCCATTGAAATTGAATGAACAGATCAGACAGTTGATGAGAAAAATCGCAAATTTTAAAAATCCAAACGGCTTCGCCATTTTTTGGCAATAAATCCGAGTGGGAGGAAATTTATATTTTTTCCCCTGATTAATTTGTCAGATTTTATTATGAAAAATTTAATAATTTAAAAAATTAATAATTTTTCATAATAATGTAATTTCTCAATAGTAAGGTGAGAAAGTCCAAAAGGATTCGCCATTTTTTTTACGAAATAAATAAAAAATAATAGCTTCCTGGCAAAGACGGGCTTATATACTAGTAATATAATAAATATATTCATAGTATATTCACTAAAATTTATGTATCTCTTTTTAGAACATTGCCTTCATTCAGGAAAATCTGCAGCTTTTCAGTTCCGTTTACTGCACTTTGAACCTGAAGAATGTTTATCCTTGGAAGATTATATACAATATCGATTATCATTTATAGACCTATATCCAGCAAAATATAATGAGAGTCCGCTTCCTAAACTTAATGAAATCTATAGTTTTCTGATGAAAAACGAAACAACATTTATCAACCTAAATGCAACTACCGAAGAATTTAATACTTTTGTAGGAACTGACGATCAACATGTAACGATTTTCATTAAATGGGTGGCAGTAATTTTTGTAAACTCTGAGCAACGTATAGCACATGGACTTCATTTTGTTAAGCTAAGAAACCTTTATGAAAGTGTTAGTTGTCCTAAGTCGAGCTTGAATATTAAAAACCCTCTAATACATCCTATAAGAATTTGCGACTTTAGGCATAGGAAGGAGGAATGCAGCCAATTCTTTAGTAGACGCGATGATATTTTTAATAACGATGATGATTGCAACTGGGAACTTAATAATGAATTTGTTGGCACACGTTGCATGTTTGAAGATGAACAGTTTAGCGTTGCTATTAAATTTTAAATCCATTAAAAAATGATTCGATGTTCTAAATGATTTTTTATGCAAAGTATATATTCCAGCTATTTGTAAATAAATATTTGAAACTTTCGTCTGTGAAATAAATGCTTGATTCCACGACTACGAGTCGTTGTAAACCATTTTTTAGAAAATTTTTAAACAGGAGCCTCTAAATACGTCTCATTGTTAAATAAATCGTTGCTGTTGCGTGAAGTACACGCCAGCAGGCATATATATTTCCCAAAGCAGTTCCCAACAATGCGCCTATAACGTTTGGTATCGGATATACCTGCCAATCACGGTCCCAATCTAGTGGAGCAACTACAGATGCAGCCCATGCACCGAATATAGCGCCAGCAGCGTTGTATTTAAACAAATCCAAGGCAGTTTCGTCACTTGTTGTAATGTACTCTGGTTTTTCGCAAAAACAGACTTGTAGGGAGCCGCTACCGCCCAACAAAAATACAGCTGGAGATACCGTTGTAAGTGTCAGCAATAATGCCAACACGAATGTTTGTTCGAGTTCTTGTATCGGCGCGCCAAGAACAACGCAAATAAAAGCATATAAGGCAACTGATAAAATCTGCACCAATAGACTATCCAAGATATCTTTCGGCATAAAGGAAGTGGAACTTCTGTGTCTAAATTTCTGTGAATTTAACTCTTGCTGGCCGTAGTAACGAGATAGAACGACCTTAAGTACTTCTGCTACAAAGACAGCGGGCACAATCAGCGACTCCCAAAGTTTGCCTACATTAACCCAGTTATTCCTGTATTTGAGGTATGTCATGCAACCAATTACTGTTGCTAAACTTATTGACAAATGAAATAATTGGTGTTTAATTTTCTGCTGGTCTAATTTACATGCCATTTTCATGTACCTAAAATATAAAAGGTCCGGAATACATACAAACATGGATGTTGGACCCGAAAAATACGTACGTATTAGAGATGAGCAATATTTCCGTACCGGTGACTTCTTCACCGTGATTTAAGTCACTGGAGCGACCGAATGTTATTTTTACCAGTGGCAGTGAACGCATTCGTTCCACGATACTTATTCATATATTCGTTCCTGGAATTGGTTAGTTCCTGTGCGTTAATTTGGAATACCATATTTTTTTCATGAATTGTACAAAAACCCACGGTTGCCTTTATTTGACATGTTACATTATGTGTAGCGATATTTCGGTAGCCGTGATTTTGTACCTGTTATGCCTTGAACACAATTGGACGAACAAAACACTAAACACAAAATCAACTGTCAAATTTACACAGGCTCTTATGGGATTCAAGAAAAAAATGAGTTATCTACGAACATTTGTGTTTAGATAAAGAAACGCATGTCCGTGAGATAGCTCTATTTCTATTTTGACAGCTTTTGTGCACAAGCTCTTCTTCTGCTTCTGTATATATTCAACAGATTGGCAGCTGTTCTGCATTTGTTCCTTAATTTGAAAGTTATTGAACTCAGAATGACTCAACAAAGGAATTATAATTATAAAACTATAGAATGTGTAGTTTGGGATACGATTGAAGTTTTAGGTTTGGGAATTTTCTTTTTGTGGAATACGTGAATTCGTGTGGAAAAATCAAACGTGGCAACTTTTTTCTCGTCTTGTTTACTATTTTTATCTTTCCGCTCAATGATCAGGTAGCATACCATTCATGCCTTGAACACAATTGGACGAACAAAACACTAAACACAAAATCAACTGTCAAATTTACACAGGCTCTTATGGGATTCAAGAAAAAAATGAGTTATCTACGAACATTTGTGTTTAGATAAAGAAACGCATGTCCGTTAGATAGCTCTATTTCTATTTTGACAGCTTTTGTGCACAAGCTTTTCTTCTGCTTCTGTATATATTCAAATAGTTTACACAAGAGAATTGACAGATTTTTTTTGTGCGCGAGGCCCAATTGTGTACGTGTTCTAAGCAAAAGATACAGAGACATATGTGTTTAGTGTTTTGTGCTTCCAATTGTGTTCTAGGCATCAGGAACACATAGCGATCACTGATCAGGTAGCGCTCAAGGAGCGCTCACCCGCTGAATGCGGCTAATAATAGCTACAATTAGAGATGAGCGATATTTCCGTACCGGTCACTGTCAACGTGGCTTACTGCGACTAAATAACTAAATCAGTGCGTCGTGCGTTGCGTTGCTATCAAAATTAAATTGGAACACGCAATCTTATGGAAGTGACTGAAATAACCAACGCACTGACGGAGACCATTCGAATTTCTAATTCTGGTATGCGCTACGTAGTAAAGTTGGCGGCATATGTTAAAAAAATGTTCATGTGCGTGTGAATGTTAAAAGACTTTTTGTCAGAAACATATGTTGACGGGACGCAGTAATTTTTGTTTAGCGCAGCATCGTTTTGAAGAAACATGAAACAACGCAACGCAAGACGCACTGATTTATGTACCACAGTTAAAGGTCGCTGGAGCGACCGAATATTAGTTTTACCATTGACAGACTTCGTTCCACGATATTTATGCTGTAAACCAGTGCTGGCCAAAACTTATACAATTATATTTTATGCATGTGTGAAGCGTTGGTTTACGGAAAAATTCTTTCTGCGCGGTACACTGAGCAAATTGTTGTTTGGGGGTTGTTAAAGTTTAAATCATGCAAATGATTTTTAGTTTAATTAATGTACTCACACAATAAAATGTGTTTTTCCCATTTAATTGTAATGATTTTTTCAGTTCAATTGTCAAATAAAATGTAAAGAAACAAAAAAAAAGTAAGAGTGCTATATTCGGCCTGTACGAGTCTTAGATACCCTACACCTAAGTTTTGACAAATTATCTTATTGTTAATTATATTAATTAATCATTAAAATTTAATTATTTAAAATTTTTAACAATTTAGATTTCTCATTGCAGAACAGTAGCAGATACGTAAACAGTAGAGTGAGATACAAACTGAAATTAGAGGAAATATGTGGTTATAAGGAAAGCTTCCTTATAATCACAGACGGGTATAAATACAGTGGCGTAGCTAGGGGGTCCGAGGTGGCAGTCCGCCCGGGGCGGCAGTTTTGGAAATCAAGTATTGACTTATTAAATTCTAGGAATTTTTGGGTCCCGTCCCGGACTTCATGAATCCTAGCTACGCCACTGTATAAATAGAAGGCGTGGTCGTTACCTGTTTCTAAAACAAAATAACTAGCTTAGTTGTTTTATTATTGTGTTCAAATTTCAACTTTATTTACGTGGTAATAAATTTGTTTTCATGAGCTATACTGTATAAGTAGTGTAAAAGTGGGCGAACCGCGCACAGTTTTGTTGTTATAATGTTTTATTGTTTTTAATAATAATAATGTTGTTGTTGTTAATAAGTTGTTATGTGAAGTTTTATTCAGGAAGTTTATATAATTAACAGAATAACCATTCAAAACCCTCTTTTCCCTGTGTAACCTAAGTGTCCGGAGCACGCCCATATTTGGCACACTAACGGATAATGCTAGTCTATACATTATACTCTATACAAAATTTCATCACGATATCTTCACCGGTTCTCCTGTGATCGTGATTTCCATAGACAGACAGACGGACGGACATGGCTAAATCGACTCCGCAGGTTACGCTGATAAAGATTATATATACTTTTCGATACCTATTCGTTATTTCTATGCGTTACACATTTCGTGACAAAGTGAATATACCCTTAACCTTAATGTGTAGGGTATAAAAAGAACAAGAGCGACGACAACGACAAAATTAGAACATTTCTCAGTTTTGTCGTTGTAGCTCACGTCGGCAGCGACGACATTTTATTTTTCTCTCGTTTCCCATAAGAGCCTGTGTTATTTTGACAAGTAGCGGCCAGAAGAATCCTTATTCTATGTGTTTATTCATATATTCGTGTCATTAAACCAGTGTAGTGTATCCACTGACCGCACTCCGCTCCTGTACACAACAGCACTCGAAACACTCAATAAATGCAGAGCATGCACTTTGCATGAGCTGACCTGCTTACTCACTTATAGCGTGACGACTGCGACTCAGCGTCGCATATTGTAACACGATCCTTGAACCGCCCAATTTCACATCATGTCAATGATTGGGTATCGGTTCAATGATTTCGTAAACAATTAGAAATTTTGAGTGAAAATAAAAATGTGAAGCATAGAGAAATGCTAATGTATAGATTTAAGTATATGTAAGAATAGTTTAACTGTATATCTTAGTATTGTTTATATATTTACTCTTTAAAAGAAATGGGATCGCTTAGGGTATAAAAACCCGAGCGATCCAAAATAAAAAGCAGAGTTAAACTTGCCAGAAAACGATTCAAGGCCTCTTTTTAATTCTCCGCCAGCGACCAAGCAAGGCGAAAACCCCAAAGTGCAGGCACTAAAGTCTCGTCCAGTGGCGTCTCCACGCCGGACCAATATCATAGGGCGACCCTTTTTGTTGGGAAGTATTTCCTGCGATAAACTTATACTTCTTACATTACATGGCGATCCTGCGACACAAACCTGGAGTATTCTGATCCTGCGACACAAACCTGGAGTATTCTGATCCTGCGACACAACCCTGTAGTATTCTGATCCTCGACACATCCCTGGAGAATACTGATCCTGCAACGTATCCGTCGAAGAAATTTAATCCTGCAGCGTTCTAATCTCAAGCGTTTTTACAAGAATTTTAATACAAGGGAATATGGAAGGGACTCCAAAACAAGGGCCACAAAGATTAACAATTGTAGAATATAAGCAGAGACAATTAATCAGGAAAGAACAAGCATCTACAATCATCCCAAAAGTGAAGATACCAAAACGCCGCGGTGGCCAATTGGTAAAAGACAGAAAAAGACTAGCAGCATTACGGGAAATACTAAAGCAGCCAATACCCTGGCAAACAGCAACTAAACTCTGGGAAGAAGTGGACCAAATAACTGAAAGATTACAGAAACGGAAAGATAAAACACATGGGGACATTGATAGCGGTATCAGGCGCACTGTTTGATGACAACAACAAAGACAACGACAACAGTATGAAAGAAGACATCATCAACAACAACATCAACACCAACAACGGCATAGCGTCATTCAACTTACTTGAAGTGACGGGAATCAGCATATTATCAATAATTTTATTTGTATTTATATTCAATAAAATAAGAACATACATAAAAAATTATATAAGTAAGCGCATAAATGTAGGAATTATAGACAATGTTTAGTAAATAAATTAAAAAAAAAAAAAAATGTTTAAATACTGTTTTATATGCGAGGCCAAATTAAGAGCCAATAAAATAGAAGGACATATCACTATAGAGCATAAGCAAATATGCAAAATAGAAGAAACAATGAAAAAAGTACTAAATCAAAAAGAAAAATAAATGGACGTTTTAAATGCCACAATTGAAAAGGCACAGAAAATATTAGCAAATATAAAAAAGACTCCGAATAGACCGTACAAAAAAGTCAATACAATATTAGAAAAATTAAAACAGCTAGATAATTTGAAAAATAAATTAAAACTAATTATAAGAAATAAAGATTCAAAAAATACTAGCACAAACACTAAAATAATTACATTTAGAAACGCATATCGTGAAGCAAAAGAAATACTTATGTCTCAAATCGACTCAGACGCCGACTCCATTGACTCACAAACAAAAACAATTGACACAGAAAATACACAAAGCACTGCAAACATGGCAAACTTTAATATAGAAACCGCGATGAAAACCATCCCGACTTTTGGTGGAAACTATAAAGAATTAGATTCATTTTTAAAAGTTGTAGAAATTATAAACAAAACCTTGTCAGTAACTGCAAAGCAAGACTTAATAGAATTCGTTTATCACAGCGGTCGGGGAACTTTTTTAATTATTACCCCGAAATATTTTTATGTAAGTTGATATTACCCCATGGCGAAGAGCTTTTTACTCACAAAAGTTTCATTTTTAACCCCAAAAATTTCATTTTACCCCATTTGGGGTAATTTACCCCGGTTCCCCGACCGCTGGTTTATCACATTAAATTGAACCAAATTGTAAGAACAGCATTAAATTCTGTACAAACCCCTACAACATTAGATGAGCTAAAATGCGCGCTTCAACTTCGTTACAAAACGAACAGATCAATTTCGCAGTTACATACAGATCTAGCAAACATGGTACAAAGAGGAAACATAACCAATTACAAAGACAAAATACTAACGACTATAGCTGAACTGAACAATCTACAAATAAAAGAACTGGGTACCGATCCAACGACATTACAAAAAACAACAATAACTAAAATCAACGAAACTTACGCGTTAACAATCTTCAAGAACGGCATTAACGAAAATTACAAACAAGCACTATTCGCATCACAGCCAAAAACATTTTCTGATGCAGTAAGCCTAGCACTAGAACTGGAACAAACAGGCAATCAGAATCAATTCCAAATAAACCACGTACGTAACAGAAACTCAAACTTCAGACCACAGACATACAACCAAAGAAACAATAACAACAATTACAACAATCAAAGATACAACAACAATTACAACAATCAACGATACAACAACAATAATAACAATCAAAGATATAACAACAACCAAAGATATAATAATAACAACCACCAAAACAACCAAAATCGAATGAATTACCAACCAAACGTAACACGATATAACAACAACAACAATTTTAACAAGAACAATAACAATTTCAATCGGAACAACAATAACAATTCCAACAGAAATTCCACATATCAAAACAGAAACAATAATAGAAACCAAAATAATAGAAATATAAACATTGTAACTGAATCGGGAAACGACATGGGCTCGGAACAAATGAACGTTCCAGACAGCCAGAACTAAAGATATACAAAATATCGGATAATAATACCAACTATATAACACTTAAATTTAAAAATGAAAATCTGAGATTTCTAATTGACACAGGCGCTGACATTTCATTATGTAAAATAAGTTCAAAATTAAATGACCAACAATATTACACTGACGAAAAAAATGCATTAACTGGTATCACGACAGAAAAAACTTACTCATTAGGATCTACATCATTATCATTAAAAATAGGAGAAGACACAATAACCCACAACTTTCATCTGGTAAATAAAGAATTCCCAATAGAAACAGACGGAATATTAGGAAGAGATTTCTTACAAAAATTTCTATGCAAAATTGACTATGAAACATTTACACTTTCAGTGTACACAAATGAAAATACAATAACCATTCCAATGCAAACAAAAATATTCCACATTAAAATACCTCCAAGAACAGAAATGATTCTACCACTTAAATTAAATTTCACAGAAGAAAAACTCATATTAAACAAAGAGATTGAACCAGGAATTTTCTTAAGCAACTCTTTAGCACCCAAAACAGGCATAACACATATAAAAATCCTAAATACCAACAACAACGAAGCAACCATACAAAACTTAAACATAGAAACTGAACCACTTAAAAATTATGACGTTCTTTACAACAACAAAGCACATGACGAAAACCGTTTCAAACAAGTCCTCAAATCACTACAAATAGACTGCCCAGACGATAAAGCGAAACAAGAACTAATACATATTTTACAAAGATACCAAAATATTTTCCACTTAGAAAACGATCCATTAACAGTAAACAATTTTTATACACAAGAAATTTCACTTTCAGACAAAACACCAATCTACATAAAAAGTTATAGACTACCACACACACACAGACGTAATAAATGACCAAGTAAATAAAATGCTACAAGACGATATAATAGAACCATCAACAAGTCCGTATAATGCTCCACTGTTGCTAGTTCCAAAGAAAAATACAGATGACAAAAAGAAATGGAGAGTAGTTGTAGATTTTCGTAAATTAAACGATAAAATAGTCAATGATAAATTCCCACTAACACGACTAGAAGACATTCTCGATAAACTAGGAAGAGCAAAATGGTTTTCAACTCTAGACATGACTAGTTCTTTTCATCAGATAAATTTAGATAAGAATTCACGACCCCCAACTGCATTTTCTACAACAAACCGTCATTTTCAATTCAAAAGACTACCTTTTGGATAAAAAATATTTTCAAACAGTTTTCAAAGAATGCTTACCATAGCACTCTAAGGTCTAGAAACCGAAGCATTTCTATACGTAGATGATATAATTGTTTTCGGATGTAGTCTTACCCACCACAATGAAAATTTAATTCGTGTATTAGATAGACTAGATAAATACAATTTAAAATTAAATGCAGAGAAATGTTGTTTTTTACGACCAGAAGTAGTATACCTAGGTCATCTAATAACAAGAGATGGAGTAAAAACAGATCCAGCAAAATTCCAAACAATTAAAGACTATCCAATTCCCAAAAACTCAGACGATGTTAGAAGATTTATAGCATTTTGCAACTATTACAGACGTTTTATACCCAACTTTGCAGACATAGCTAAAGATTTAAACAGACTTCTAAAAAAGAATACTAAATTCGAGTGGAATGAACAATGTCAACATGCATTTGAACAATTAAAAACAAAACTAATGACACCACCCGTTTTACAATATCCAGATTTCGAAAAACCCTTCATTTTAACAACGGACGCTTCAAACTACGCACTAGACGCAGTTTTATCACAAGGCGAAATAGGCAACGATTTATACCAACGAGGTATTTCGTACGCCAGCAAAGCCTTACAAAAACATGACTTAAACAAACCGGTAATCGAAAAAGAACTCTTAGCAATCCATTGGAGTATAAACTTTTTCAGACCTTATTTATTCGGACGAAAATTTACAGTCATCACAGACCATCGACCTTTAATATCTCTTTTCACACACAAGAATCCATCATCGAAAATGACAAGGATAAGACTAGATTTATGCGATTATGATTTTGAAATTATTTATAAAAAAGGGAAATTAAACACGAATGCAGACGCACTGTCAAGAATACAAATTAACTCAGATATATTAAAAGAAATGATACCAAGTGAAATCGATGAAACAATTAAGAAAACACTAATTATTACAAGGGGCATGAGCAAACAAGAAAACAACAATGGGCAATGTAAATCTCACCAGGAGCCTGATCAACTTCGGATATGGGATTGTACATCAGTAACTGACGTCAAAAATATGAAAAAATTAAAATTTAATGTCGACAAAAATATGAAAAATTGTAAGATTACTATTGAAAATTATAACGTGCACATAGGATGTAGCGATAACGCAGCGAAACTAGATTCCATACTGCAGAAGCTAGCATCAAGGATGAAAAAAGAAAATATAGAATACTTAGCGCTAGAGAATAATGATGAAATATTTAAAGTATATGAGAAATAAGAATTTAAAAAGACGTACGCAAAAATGAAGGTAAATAATAATGTTCCCCAATTGAAAATACTAATTTATGCCGCTCCAAGAAAAGTAGAAGATGAACTAATAAAATATAAAATAATCGATGAATTTCACAGTAAAGAACACTTAGGTATTCGTAAAACAATAATAAAACTTAAACAAAGATATATCTGGAAAAATATGAGTAAAATGGTAAAGAAATTTATAACAAATAATGACTTATGCGCAAGAAACAAAATAACGAAACATACTTTAGAAAAACAGACTATTACAGACACACCAAGCACAAGCTTTGAAACAATATCCATAGATACAGTAGGACCTCTTAAGGTATCAAATAGTTACAGATACATTCTAACAATGCAATGTGACTTAACAAAATATATAATAGCACATCCAATACAGACTAAAGACGCTCTGACCATAGCCAAAACGATTGTAGAACAATTAATTTTAAAATTTGGACACTTCAAAATATTAAAATCAGATAAAGGTACAGAATTCACAAATGAACTACTAAAAAACATATGTGATTTGCTAAAAATAAAACAAATCTTTTCAACTCCCTACAATCATCAAACATTAGGTTCAGTTGAACGAAATCATAGAGTGTTAAATGAATTTGTATTAAATTTCGCGAATAACTATGAATGGGATATTTGGTTACCGTATTACATGTTTGCATACAACACAACTCCACACATAACTACAAATTACTCACCACATGAACTCATTTTTGGAAAACTTGCCCAATTACCGACTGACCAATTTACAAGCACAACAAACACAAACAATATTGACGACTATGTTAACGAACTAAAGATCAGATTACGAACTTCACTTGAGATAGCAAAAAAGCAAATTGATAATGAAAAGAAAAAAGGAAAACAAAACAATTAAATAATTATGCAAAACCACTTGACTTGCAAAAAGGAGACTTGGTCTTATTAAAAGTAGAAAACAGAAAAAAATTTAATAGTCCATACAAAGGTCCATATAAAATTATTGAAAGAAAAGATGTAAATTCAATAATAGATATAAATGGCTTACATAAAGAAGTACACAATAATCTATTAAAACCTTATATTATATTATATATAGTACTATAATATTAAAAACATTTTAATTAAATTTAGATATAATTTAAATTTTAATTTTAATTTAAATTTAGATACATTTTAGATATAAAATCCTATGTTAAGAAATTCAAACATAAAATAGCAAATTAAATTATAAAATATTCAAACATATAATTTTAAGAAAATCTCGAACTTCACATTGACAATCACTGACCAAAATTATATTCTTCCAATATAATTTTTCTCTTAAGGGTGAGGGTGTAGTATATCCACTGACCGCACTCCGCTCCTGTACACAACAGCACTCGAAACACTCAATAAATGCAGAGCATGCACTTTGCATGAGCTGACCTGCTTACTCACTTATAGCGTGACAACTGCGACTCAGCGTCACACATTGTAACACGATCCTTGAACCGCCCAATTTCAAATCATGTCAATGATTGAGTATCGGTTCAATGATTTCGTAAACAATTAGAAATTTTGAGTGAAAATAAAAATGTGAAGCATAGAGAAATGCTAATGTATAGATTTAAGTATATGTAAGAATAGTTTAACTGTATATCTTAATATTGTTTATATATTTACTCTTTAAAAGAAATGGGATCGCTTAGGGTATAAAAACCCGAGCGATCCAAAATAAAAAGCAGAGTTAAACTTGCCAGAAAACCAAGCAAGGCGAAAACCCCAAAGTGCAGGCACTAAAGTCTCGTCCAGTGGCGTCTCCACGCCGGACCAATATCATAGGGCGACCCTTTTTGTTGGGAAGTATTTCCTGCGATAAACTTATACTTCTTACATTACACCAGTGAAAAACTGAACCGTTCTCGTGCAGTAAATTTGGAATATATAATATATATATTCGGAAGTCGTCCACGACTTTTGTCGGCGCGATTTGTCAAATTATAACATGCTCTAATCAGAAACGATAAAAAAAATTTCTGCGCTGCCGCAGAACGCACAACAACGACAAAACTGAGAAATTTTCTAATTGTGTCGTCATCACTCTTGTTCTTCTTTTTTTTTCTTTACCTTGTATTTGGTATCTAAAGTTAGAAATTCATTAAAATTAAATTGAAAAAACAAATTTTATTGTGTGATTACACTCGCGCTAAAAAAAAGCCGATTTAATTTTGTAATGTTATCACCACATTCCTTTCCAAAAATTAAATAGAAATGCTTGAAACCAGAATTATTAAGAAAATTATAATTTTTTTTTTTTAATTTTTATACCCTACACATGAAGTGATGAGGGATTTTCACTTACTGCTTCCGTTTATAACGCATTAAAGGAGCCGTGACAGGTATAGAAAAGTATATATATTCTTGGTCAGCGTGACCTCCTGAGTCGATTTAGCCATGTCCGTCCGTCTGTCTGTACGTCTGTCTGTGGAAATCACGATTACAAGAGAACGAGTAGAGATATCTTCATCAAACTTGGCACGAATATTGTCTTTCATTAGAAACTCATTGGTATTGAAAATGGGCAAATCTGGAAATTTTGTCCAGAAGTCCATTTAACGGTTATTAAACAAAACAATAATTTTTGTAATGAATAAGGGCTGAAATAAAATAATAAAAAAAAAATAAATAAATAAAGTTAAAGAAACTTTGTTTCCACATAAAAATGTGTTTTTTCCCTGCTTTTCACATTAAAGTTTTAGCATACGAAAATACCTTTTTCGTAGAATATACTGATTTCCTTCAAAATGAAATTTTTTTAAATAATAATGTTATTTATACACCTGAAGAATCTCAATAGGCACTTCACTAAATCAGAATTTTAACAAATATTAACACCTGAGTGAATAATCTATTTAATTTTTGTGTGGTGATAACATTACAAAATGAAATCGGTTTTTTTTTGAGCGCGAGTGTATATTATTTAAACTAAAATTAATGGTAATTTATCCATTATATTTTGGACAAAAAAGATATAGCAGATCGGAACAATTATTTTGTAAACAAATGACATGTTCTCTGCCGCGTTTCAGCAGCAGCAGAGTCGCGCCGGCAGAAGTCGTCGAACGACATACTAGGTGTTTACAGCATGAATTGTACAAAAACCCAGTATTGCATTTCTTGGACATTTACCCAAGTTTAAACGAGCGAGTAGATCTAATAGCATATACATGTGTTAGTGTATCTGCGCACAAGAAAGCCAACTAGCGGCCAACTGGTACAGCTTGTTTTCCGAGTTATAACGCCAGTAATTTGTAAGTAATTTTGCTTCCTGATTTTCACCATTTTTAATTTTTTCATTGTTTTCTCTTTTCTACCAATTATTCTGCCATTTTCAGTTGATTCTTGTCCTATAATTAATCTGTTATTTCGAAATTGAGTAAATCCCATGGGAATGCGCAAAATGTGTGAAAAATTGCCAAAGCTAAGCCGGGAAAATATATCGAAATGAATTAATATTTATAGAGAGCACGAATGCCTCTGGAATATACAGTCGCCTATGTATTAAAGGTTAGACTTATGCAGATGGCATACGACATAATGGCGAAATGCCTGAAAATACCAGTGGATAAAAAAACCAGATAAAAAAAATTGAAGAATGTGAGAAACACATACATATGTTGCCGATGTTATTATTATTAATTGGGGGGGATAGTTTCACCACGACGTTAAGGTCTATTGTGCCCCCTTCATTAGTCTTTGAAGTACAGTTCCTCCAGCCCCAGACTCCTAAGGAAGCTTATTATGCTGTTTGGGCTAAGCTCTTTGAGTACAGGCTTCGGAGGCCAGTGAGAGCTCAGGAGCTGCATTCTTGTCTGAGTGACAGCCTCGCATTCAGAAATCCGGTGTACCGGCGTCTCATGGCCAGTTTTGCAGAAGCGACGTTCGTCCTTTGTCTCAATGCCTAGAATTTTAAGATGACCCCTAAATCTACAATGTCCAGTGAGGAACCCGGTAATCATCCTTAGGTTGTTTTTGGATAAGTCGAGACAGACCTTGGCCCTTCTTAAATTGAATCCTCCAAGCTTCGCCTGCTTTAGTCCAAGAGTGCTATTCCAGTATGTAATTCTACTGGCTAGTTCCTCTCTTCTTCTTTCCTCCATGTGTAGGTGTGGGTCTCTTCCACAAAACTGGCTGGTTCTGGCCCAACAAAGGGAGTGCTTGTTCCCTTTTTATGCCCACGTGTCCGGGGACCCAGAGCAGTTTGAATTTGTTGTTACTGCCTAGACTATTAAGTCTTCCGATTCCCACACTAGCTTAGATGGTAGTGCCCTAATGGCTGCTTAGCTGTCTGACATTATGACAATGTTCTGGTCTCTAATGTTACGCTTTAAGTTAAGTTCTGCGCATATGTTTATGCCGCGGACCTCAGCTTGGAATGTACTGGGTATATTCATATCGTTCCTTGGTTGGGTTGCGAAGTAATGTTCTTGGCAACTTTGTTGCTAATTACACACCTTCTACCTACAACCTTTCTAAAAAAGCGAACAAGTGTATTTGTTGCTGCCAACCTTATCAGGAGATGTAAGGGAGTTAAGTCTAACAGAGCTTCCATTGCTGCGGTAGGGCAGGTTCTCATCGCGCCTGTGATGCATAGACAGGTCAGTCTCTGCACTTTTGTGAAGGAATTCCATACTATTGTCAGCTGCGATCGCCCGCCCCACACCATACTTCCATATGTGATAATGGGTCTTACAATGGCTGTGTACATCCCCCGCATAATACGTGGGTGCAGGCCCCAGGTTTTTCCGGCAAGGGTTCTACATACTATTAAAGACTTTGTAGTTTTATTTACAATAACTTCAGCATGTGCTTTCCAGAGCGATTTCGAATCTAGGTTTATGCCTAGAAGTTTTACCTCTGGTTTGACCTCAATTACTGAGCCATTGCACATGACAGCTTTCGTTTCCTGGTGAACGTTATTATAGTATGGTGGTTTTCGAGGGGTTGATGTTTAGCCCCACCTTACGGCACCATTCCCGCGTGATTAAGAGGCCACTCTGCACTATGTCGCACAGTGTTTCCTCAAACTTCCCTCTAGTGACAATTACAATATCGTTTGCATACCCGACACACTCGATGCCATGACTTGTAAGAGTGGTGAGGAATTCATCAACCACCAGACTCGACAGGAGTGGGGAAAGAACCCCCCTGTGGGCATCCCCTGGTAGTAAGTATGCTCGTGTGTTCCTCTCCTAAGTGGGTTTCTATAGACCTGGTACGGAACATAGCTCTGATTCACAGCTCTGAAACAGCCCCGTGTGTGGTGTTGTTAGTAAAGCTCCTTCAATATCGAGGAATACACACACTACAGTCTCTTTATTCTCCAGGGCGGTGGACCTTCCCTTCCTGTAGGCGTAAAGTCCTGTAAAGTAAACAAAGCAATTTCTTTCTAACGTGCTGCATAAGAACCTCTGTATTACAGCGCTGAAAGCCTATCTCTTCGCCCGACATAATGTAATTACGCGCTCTGTTTGACGTCCACTTAGGGTAAGCGCACACTACAGACTTTTTGTCGGCCCATAAGATTGGGTATTTTTATGGTTTTGTGGGATTTTACTAGATTGCAATTCCCTTCGATTTGCAATCAGCAGCAACATTTTAGTATTTATATTCACATTATTTATATTATTATGGTATTTTGTTATAATAGAGATGATTTCGTATAGATTAATTGTTTAAAGAATATTATATTGCAATCCCATTAAACTATAAATTCGGCAAGCAAAGACGACATCTTCGAAAATAGCGTCAAGTTCGATCTGGTCACGCGTTTTGGCTGTCACTTGGTTCGAACTTAGCAAAATATCAAAAACGATTTGATATTCCCCTTGTAAGTAAGTACGACTGATCGGATACACATGTTTCCATAAGCTAGAATTGACAGCACTGGATTTTGACAGCACGTCAAGTTCTTCGAAGTGCTTATAAGTACGACTAATCAGGCCTTAAGCAACATAAACCGTGTTTTTTTGACATTTTATGAATGCGTGAAGTTGGCTACATTCAAAAACAGTGGAAAATTTGCAAATTTCCCTATAATCTGTATAGAAATCTGGATAAAACCTGGGTCAGTTTTATGTCTCCGGCGAGATTTAACGGGATATTTTTTCAACCTATTTCCCTCGCACTTTAAGCTAAGTGACGTGTAACTTCGGTGTAAGTAGGTATTGTTTTTGCTTACCTACTTACATCTTCTTCTTCGTGGCGAAGTACTTTGCAATTCATCGACAAAATCAGTACGGCATCATCGATGATTTTCAAAGGCTTTCGCTATATTTACAGTGTGCATTAATAGATTAATTAAGCGTGTTCAATTTTGCTTTGTAAGGCCGTGGTTATGCTATCGAGTTTTGGTTGGCAAGTAGGACTTCTTTTGTTGTTTTGTGTGTAAACAATTCTCTCTTTTACAAAAAAGAGTGCTTGACCCACGCTAGCTTTCTTCAAATATGTATATTTCTCACCTTCAACAGCAACCCGTCTACTACACAAATGAGAAAACGTATTATTTTAGATGTTGTTTTCGACGCGATGGAAGACCAAATGTTTATATTAATTGAAATGTGTTTAACATATATAAAGTCGTAATATTTTGGAACGATAATCACAAGAATATAATTGATAGATTTATCAGTTAATTGCATTTTTTCACTCCACTCCACTTTTCAATACTTTTGTGAATATTGAGACTAAAGGCCTAACTATAATATGCTTTAGCTTGCAGAACCTAGTGTCAGAATTCAACGAACTTCTTGTCAAATGCAGAAGGTTGGCTATAATATGCTTATGTGGTTTCCAATTTGTAAACTTGTTCGCGTCTTGTTAAATCGAAAAATAAGTTCACTCAATAAAAATGTATAGAAAATTGAAGAAACTAAAGAAATTAAAATTGCTCCTTCTCAGCATGCAAGCTATGGAATGCTTGAAGAAACTAAAAAGTATTGACAAAAGGAAGCGGTCGTGCTCCATACGAGAGATAAATAGAAGTAGAAAAAAGGATGGATTTTTCGAAGTGTTTTTTCGAAGAATGAAAGAGATCGACCACGAGCAATTTTTTATTTATACGAGGATGAAGCCAGAAATATACAATGTCCTCTTAAATTTGATTAGTCCTTTTTTTAAAAAAAATTCTTTAAGAGAGCCTATACAACCCGAATGTCGTTTGGCCGTTACCTTAATGTAAGTGTGCAGACTTTTTGGAAGTATACCAAATTTACTTATTTGTTTTGCTTTTTAAAAGCTATTTGTCGCAAGCAACATCCTTCCAATCCATAGCTTGGTCCTTTAAACTGGGCAAAGAGACCGTGTGAGCTATTGTTTTGGAAACATCTAAAGTAATTTGGAACGAGTTGGGAAGGATTTACGTGGCTGAACCAAATTTATCGGATTACGAATCGATAGCGCAGGATTTTTGGGACATGTGGGATATGCCCAATTGCATCGGAGCGGTGGATGGAAAGCACATCGCGATGCGGTGCCCTCCAAACAGTGGGAGTCAGTACTTCTGCTATAAAAAATATTTTTCTATAGTGTTGCTGGCGTGTTGTGATGCCAAATATCGGTTCACACATGTTGATGTTGGCGCATACGGATCCCAAAGTGATGGAGGTACGGATATTATTTTTGAATATTCTATTGTACAATATTAATTATTTAATTAATTTTATACATATATAATAGGCATTTTTCGAGGAAGCCGATTTGGAAGTAAAATTTTGTCCAACGAGCTCCCCATACCACCTCCAAAAAAGTTGCCAAATACGGATATTATTGTTCCTCATTTCTTTGTTGGTGACGCTGCGTTCCCTCTGGGGCCGAATTTAATGCGACCATACCCAGGAAATGCACTGTCCACACAGAAAGATAATTTCAACAAGAGATTATCACGAGCTCGTCGGATGATAGAAAATTCATTCGGCATTTTGGTATCAAGATGGCGGATTTTCTTGACAACATTAAATCTCTTTCCGGAAAATGCAGAAAGAGTTGTGCTAGCCTGTATCACTCTACACAACTTCATAATGCTCAACGACGAGAATTCTTACGCACCAAGAAATTTTATGGATTGGGAGGATGCCAATGAAGAGATCCACGATGGACTCTGGAGAAGTGATGTGGATAACCTTCCTTCTATAGCACCACCCCTCAACGCACATGTGTATGGCGGAAGATCAGCTACAGGCATAAGAAATTCTCTATGCAACTTTTTTAATATTTAAGTTATCAAAATAATTATTTTGCGATTTTTTCTACAAGAATTTGAAGTAATACGAACAATTTTTTAATATAAACAAAACGAATTTATTAAAATTCTTATATGATATCTTGAGTTCATTTTATTATTACCTAGAGTTCAATTTAAAAGAAACTTAAAGCAAATATTCACAGCAATGTCTTTCATTAAAATTAACTTTTTAGTTCACTATAAAAAAGCCACATGAAAAAAATCTTAGTTATCCGTTTAGTTTGGATACTGATACGAATCCAGTGGCCGATTCATCCACCTCAGCTCGTATAATCGCCGGTACGTATCTTCTTGAAATCTGTCTTTCACAGGGCCCGGTAGGTCCCTCATTAAAGATACGACAGAGAGCATGAATGCCTCATCAGCAGAGGGTTCCGTGTTCTCTTTTTCCATTTGTTCGATAATGTTGCCAAACTTTTGGTACATATTTTCCAACTTATTTTTCTTTGCCGGAGGGGGCGAAATAGCGTCACTGTATGAGGGCGAAGGGTCTCCAAAATCATCCTGCTCATTACTCCGAGTTCTAAATAAAAAAAGGCATATTTTCTATTACTATGTACTAAGAGAGGAATGCCCACATACTTCCGCGGAGCAAGTGAATCTTTCAGATACATTAGCGGTTGTAAGTATTTCCACTCTTCTAAGTAGCGCGCCCCACTGCCAGAAGGGGCTTCAATTTTTCTGATTTCTTTTGCAAATCGCTCTCTTAGCAGTTTCCATCTATGCTGGCAATCTTGCGCTAAAAATGTATGCAAATGAAATCGATTATAAATATGTATATAAAATCCCACATATAACTAACCTGTCCTACCGCATATTTTAGCAACCTCCTGCCACTCAGCTTCTCTTATTATTCTATTGTAGTAAAATTGATGACGCTTATTATATAAAATGTCTTTATCACGTACTGACTCAATCAGTTTCTCAAAAAATTCGTCTTCCATGTTTCTTTAGCAATTTATTTCTTCTTTGAACTTAATTTTCTTCTTTATTGCAATTAAGAACAGCTGTTTTCGTACGGAAAGTGCGCCTCGGAGCGTACCTTGCTTAAGCAAGAATAATTGAACGAAGATTTGACGAAATTCCCTTCTTCCACTTTCTGCATAATATAGTTGTGACATACGATTTCTGTGTTATCGATGCGACCGCTCACGTTTGCAGATAAGCCAATATTCCTATTATAGTTAGGCCTTAAGCAACACCGGGGTGCTTGGTGTCCTCGGTGTACGCTAGACCGAGTTTTCGTGCTCGGTGTGAGAGAGTGATGTTGAGAACAGAAAAATATCCCATTCTCTCTTTTACACACAAAACAACAAAAAAAAGTCCTACTTGCCAAGCAAAACTCGTTACACACTTATGAATTTTTGCTGGAATTTCACTAACACTAAAAAAGAAGGAATTTTTTTTCTTCGTTTCCTTCCTTCTGGGCACCTACAGTAAATTCACAAACTTTAATTATTAATGGTGAAAATATCGCTGTTAGACACAATTTTCTCTGCACTATCAATTAAGTTAATGTTATTAATTATAATTATTATTATTAATTCTAATATATGTGATATATGGTTTTCGGACAAAGATTTTGGTTTTCGTTGAGCTCTTTGCATTGCTGTTAACCCAACCTTTAATTATTTCTAATTTATATTGCTCTAATTCGATTTTCATATGGAATTTCCTCATTTACATTTGTTCTGATCTCATTATCAATTGGCCTATTCTCATTGTCATATGCAAAATCTCATTATCAATAGGCCCTTTCTCATTTAAATTTGGAAATGGTGTAGTACAAATGGGTGGGTAAAGCACTGCGTTTTTCTATGCAAAAAATGATGCAATAACACAACCAGTTTAAAGGTACCGACGAAGGTAATTGATTGTGTTGCGCTAAAATTAATTATATTATATAAAAATTAAAAAACGTACAGATTTGTATGCATATTCTCACACTTACCCAGCAAAAATTTTTCAACATTTCGGAATGGCTTAGTTTCATCACTGATTCCATAATGCATTACCAAAATGCTAATGGCTATTCTTCATATTCTTCTATGGATTCGACAGAATGCAATAAGAAGCTCTCATAAGCTTTCTCTTTCTTTCTTATATAGAATGCAGAGATAAATGGAAAAATGGAAAAATATAAAAATAACAGGGCAATTCTCGTTGTCAACTTTTAGTTGACAGCGCAGATTTTTAGCAAAATGTCAATGTTCGTATTCTGGCTGTCACCTAAAAGATCTTTTCTTTACAGTTTTGTCAAGAGCCAAATAGGTGCTGACAGCTACATTTTCAGAACAAAACAGCAAATGAGCAGAAGAGAAACAGCAATTTTATTTGTTATTTTTAAATTATTTATTGTTATTTATTTAAATTGTTATTTAATTTATATATTATTTGTTAAAAACCAGCTTCTGAAACACTTTCAATGAAAATATTTTATAATATATGTAAATATATAATGTAAATATATTATTACATATTCTTTGGTGCTACTTACATTAAAAGATGTTTCAGGATCTGGTTTTAAACAAATAATATATAAATTAAATAACAATTTAAATAAATAAATAAACAATTTAAATAATAAAATTTAAATAAATAATAATATACATTGTATATTCTTTGATATTCAGCACATTCCACCAAAGACTACAAGACTGGAAACTCTTTTTCGCTTTGAATGTGTTGGTGAAATCAGGCTTGGGTGCCGTAGATTACAAAAACAAAACGCATGTAATTTTGACAGTTCGGGAACAAATTTTGACAGTCCGGGAATTTGTTTACAAAACATTTTGAGAGAGGAATGCCACTCTTGTTCTTCTTCACAGCAATAAGCCAGAAATATGATTTTTCAAATACGTAAAAAAGACCAAGGAGCCAGTTTGAAAAGCAACGCACGCTTCTAGAAATGTACATGAAACCTTTCTAAATCTTATAGTTGCACAATATTGACTATTTTGCAAGTAAAACGAAGTTAAAATTCATAAAATTTACTCATTTCACAAATTTAGTCAGCTGTTTTTAACCTACCACGCGTATTTTTAGCCGAAAGAGATGCCAACGTATTCAACATGTTTTGTTGAATATTGATCTTTGATTTAGTTTAATATTTACTGAATTGTTAATTTAGTTCTTTTGGTCTTTAATTTAAACGAATTTAATTTTAAATGCATGAATTGAGAATGTGTTTATGTTTAATTAATTTTAATTTAAATAAATGAATTGTAAATTTATTTGTGTTAACACATTTTAATTTAAATAAAAGAGAAATGAAAAATTACAAAAATAAATAAGTTTACATTACTTTTTAATATTTCCAAACAGCTTAGAAATCGTCAAAACCTCTAGAACTTATAAATGGAAAGTAGTTTTTCTATTAATGTTTACTTAAAAACCAAAAAAATAATTAGTAATAAAGCTGTGTCATTGGTATCCCTGCCACTAACTCACCCCATCATCTTGTGGTGGTGTGGTAACAAAGCAAAACGGTTTACCTTTTCAGATATCATGCTTTGTGATAGCCTGTTTTAGCTTGTAACAAGTCGGCAATTTCACCATAAAATTCACATACACTGTATGTGAACACGCGGACGGACATTTTTTTGAGCTCTCTCACGAAATAAGAGGAGTTTCCAGTCTTGTAGTCTTTGCATTCCACACATGGTGGACATGAACTGCACATAGTGCGCCAGCTGCTCTGCCGTATTCCGTTCGTATTTTCTTTTGACATGAAAGATTTCTTTCATGTTCTATTTGTCAAAAATTACATTTTGGTTTCTGTAACACTAAGCTTTTCAGCATGTTACTGCATGATATGTATAAAACACAATGCGGCTTCAGCTTCACAAACGAACACAAGCAAAATCTTATGAGAACAAAAAAAGCCTGAGGCGGCCTCAAAATAGATTTTCGTATGGCTTCAAAAATTTCCCCTCAAAAATGTTGTCTACGTTTTACCATAAAAATATGCTACCTTTCAAAAATTCTAACAAAAACAATATGATTTTGACAGCAATAAAAATTTTTTTACGTCATTTTTTTTTTTTTACGTATTTATTATATTTCAGCAGGCAAAATAATGAACTTCAAAAAAAATTAATAAAAAATTCGTGGACCCATGTCCATTTTCAATTAAAACAAGCCCCATAATATGTTATGGGGCTCTAATTATAAGTAGTTTGTCAATAATTTTTATACCCTACACCTTAAGGTAAGGGTATATTCACTTTGTAACGAAATGTGTAACGCATAGAACTAGAGACGATAGGTATAGAAAAGTATATATATTCTTGATCAGCGTGACCTCCTGAGTCGATTTAGCCATGTCCGTCCGTCTGTCTGTCTGTTGAAATCACGATCACAGGAGAACCAATGAAGATATCGTGATGAAACACGATATATTGTTTTATGTGGTGGGCAGGTTGGTATTGAAAATGGGCAAAATCGGTTCACGGCCACGCCTATTTTTTATTAAAATGTGATATCAGCGTTCGTTTTTGAGCTATTACAACAAAATTCTAGCTAAATTCTAGCTTCAAAATTCTGAGCTATTACAAATCATTCCTGGGTATAGAGTAGCATTATCCGTGAATGTGCCAAATATGGGCGTGATCCGCCCACTTTTAGGTTACACAGGCAAAAGAGGGTTATATTGTTAAATATATAAACTTCCTGAATAAAACTTTAGATAACAACTTGTTTTACAAAAAAACATTATTACATCAAAACTGGGTGCGGTCCGCCCACTTTTACACTACATATACAGTATAGCAGTATGAAAAAAAGTTTATTACCACGGAAATAAAGTTTAAATGAACACAATTATAAAACGACTAAGCTAGTTAGTTTGTTTTGAAAAAGGTAATGACCACGCCTACTATTTATACAGAGGCGTAGCTAGGTCTCATGGACCCCGGGACGGTTAATCAACTTGTAGCCCCAAAAATGCCTAGAATGCAATAAGTCACTACTTGATTTCCACAACTGCCGTCCCCGACATTGTGCCGCCCAGAGTGGACCGCCACCCCCGCCCCATCCTAGCTTCGGTACTTTTTTTAAAACTTTTAGGTGTAGGGTATCTAAGATTCGGCCAGGCCGAATATAGCTTTCTTACTGGTTAGATATTTTTATTTTTCTGTGCATATAATTTCTAATTTATTTTGATTTTTGTAAACGTAAATAAGTAATAACAGCTGCTGATGCCTGAAGCTTTTCATTTTGTTCCGACTTCAAAAAAGCCATCGAAAAAGCTGAAGCTGCGTTGTGTTTTATACATAAAGCTTTCACTGTCACTTGACAACCAGAATACCAATTTGAAATGCATTGACAAGCACTGTGACAACTTGTCTTGAAATATAAAAATAAAACGCATATTTTTATTCAAAACATGAGATTTTATGTCAAAGAAAGACGTCCGCTGTGGCGCAGAAGATAACGTTTTGCCTTACAGTCTTGAGGACGTGGTTCAAATCCCGCTGAGCATGGATGTTTAATATGAGTTGAAGTTGCTAGTTTCGAATAAATAAATTTGTAAATAAATAAAATATACAGAATGGTACAAATTTGTATCGAAATGCACAAAAATGTACCGAATGACTTAATTTTATTAATTTTTTAATTCTTCTAGAAGTAGTTATATAATCGATGAACGGAAGCCATTATAAAAGCTAATCCAAGTCTCTTAAGTGTAATACACTACCTCCAATGACATGCCTTTGTAAAAATAATGGGTTCTGGAATCTAGAAAGGAATCGATTGCCAGAGTCTCTCTGGATTCCGCTCTCGATTCCAAAGGAAGCTCGATTTTTGCTGGGTACCCAAATCGCTGCCAATCAACTCCAATGGCACTTCAGCAAAATCCTGTTGCATTTTCTTTATTTTTCTGATCCGTTGATCACGATCCTCTTTGAGAATCTTATCCTTGGAATGATTCACTGATTGTAGCTGTGAGAGCCTGTTAAGTAATTAGGTCAAGTCAATCTCAGCAGGAATTACAAATTGCTGCTATCTCCGATTCCTTCTCATGTAATTGGGTCCATAGTTCATCCATATGCCATAACAATGCCTTTGTGTGGACGGGAAATGAAGAACTATACGCACTGATTGTTTACTTTAAAGCTCTTGTTTTGATTTGTTTTGTATTTGTTGTAAGATTGTTAGTCTTGTATTTTATTCCTGCATTTCCCTGATGCTCAAGTTTGAGTTCATTATATTGGCGTTTTTGGACTAAATGAAACCGTGGTGAAACATGAAACAGCCTATTTCTTCAACATACTGAGAGAAAACCACAACAATATGGTAGCTCTCACGTAGTGTACATGAATTCAACTTATCATAAAATAAATCAATAAAATAGACGTCAAAACCATTTTTCATGCTGCGAATTTTAACTTTATGCCCTCATAAACGATAAACTGTTTTTCCGTTTAACTCACGTTTTGTTTTGTGCTTTTGGTAGTTTTTTATATTTTTGACGTTACTAACAAACAAAATACGAAAAAGAGTAAGACAAAACGGTTGATAAACGTAAATTACGTCTTCCATTATAAGGCTGATGTTTATAGTCACGACGACGACGTTATTGGGTGACCATCTTTGTGCTTTTCGTCGATTACAAAAACAAAGACATTAGAAAATGTCAATTTCCACGAAAACTACAAAGAGGTCACCTGATAATGTCGTCGCCGTGACTCTCTGAATCTCCTATCTCATCCCTGGCTACGCGCACAGAGCCATGAGTTCGCAGTCAAAGTGCCCGAACCGCCATATCGACCAAAGCTATCAAAATTTCAGTGTGTTGGTAGATTTTCTCTTAGGCCGTGGTTATGCTATGGAGTTTTGCTTGGCAAGTAGGACTTTTTTTTTGTTGTTTTGTGTGTAAACAATTCCCTCTTAATTCTCGTAAACACATGAAAACAACAAAAAAAAAGTCCTACTTGTCAAGCAAAACTCGATAGCATAACCACGGCCTTAGCACTGAGAAAAATGGATACGGTGAAATACGAAGCACTTGTCTCTTGTTTGCGTTATATCAATCGATTATTTTTTGTAGTACAGGGTGTAGTCAAAATAAAAGAACGCTTCGATGATGGCTTTGCAGCTACGGACAAGATTTCGTCAAACACACTCAATATATGCATATTAAGGTGCTAAAAAATTGAGTGCCACAATGGGCGCTCTTGGGCACCACTGCTTTAAATCCACCCACTTTCAAATCCGGCAATGTTTAATGACAATAGTTATTATAATAGTGAACAATAATAATGGTTAATATACAAACCGATGTCAAATGATTACATACATACTAGAAATTATATTTAGTTCTACAATCCAATTTGCTTACAACTATAGTTTGCTTATTTTTAGAATTGCCTTTTTAAAAATTGAACTCACAATATTTTTTCTCCTTTTGCTATTATCTGAAGTTTAAATAGCAAAATTGAACTTTTATAAAAACATTCCCAATTGTTTCGTATTGCACTAGAAAATACTACTTAATTCCTCCTTTCCTTACTAAAAATATTTAGATATTCAGAAACCTATTCATTTCCTTGTTTACACTGTTATTGTTATAATATCATGTGTTACGTTGCCTTATATTCTTATAATGTATAATTTATGTTATGTTACTACACTCTCACAATTCTGTTAATAAAAAAACGGTATGTGTTACATAAATGATTTATTTAAGTTTTACATTTTGTTGCTTGTTTATAATTCTTCGATGGTTATTTATTTTTTTTTAATTTTCATAAATCCATTTTTAATGAATCAATTACATATGCATTATTAAAGTATTAATACATGTTACATATGTTATATTCAGGGTGTAGCAGAAAATTTAAGCACATTTTTTAATTACATACAAGTCATTCGCTTCACGCTTTAATGGTTGTTATTTTTATAAGTTCCATACTTTTTCCTTTTCAATCTTGATAATCTTTTACCTAATTATTCTATATTTAAACTACACGTTGTGTACAATTTATATTATTTATGTAAGAAACCAGTAATATTTTACTGTTAGACGATATTCAACAAACTACTTAGTTTAATTTTTCCGAAGCAGGTTGATATTATTAAACACAAAGTATTATTTATTATGATAGCCCCCATTTAAAAAATATCATACATACATTAAATTAAGTTAGTAAAAAATACGCATTACTTGAAGAAATATGTTTTTACTGCACTATATAAGATTTGACAAATACAATTCTTAATTGGTTTTAAAGAATTACGTACATACTTTATTCAATAAAACATTCTACATATTAATATGAAAATATACACAATATTTTTCAGATATATATATAATATATATATATATACATAATACAATATATATATATAATATATATACATATTACAATATATATATATATTATATAATATGAAATTATTATAAATTCCACTATCTGAAATTCCATCAGAAATTCTATGTAATTATCGAAATTCTCGCTGTGAAGTTTTTTCTCTCTATAGAAGTTCAACATTGTGTTCAACGCTGGTACGAAGTTTCATATAAAAGTTTCTTTTTGTAGGATTTGTTGTATGAGCACAACCAACCACTTTATGCTGTACTTTCTGTTGCAGTATTTTGTACCTCTTGACCAACGTCCTTAAATTTGTTGAATGAAATTATTGATGACGTGGGAAAGGTAAACAAAATAAAATTAAAATAAATTAAATAAGGAAAAAATTAATTTAATCCCTATTTTTAATACTTTGAATATAAATACAAACTCGTAAATAAATATGAAAATATATATAATATAAACAAATAGAATTATTTTGTAATTCCGAAGATAAATAATTCTAACTCTTGTATTATTTATTATTTCTTAAGATACGAGACTCATTTCATTATGATACAGAGATTTTATGCATCTTTCTTTAGTTTACCTGTTGGTGGTCTCCACCAGGGGCACCTCCCGTATTATTCGGTCTTCTATTTCGCCTAGAACGATTGTTGCGAGAAGGTCCTTGACCAACATTATCTAAAGTTATTTTTATAGGTTAAATATTTTTTAAAATATACATTCCAAATTACTGCAGAGTAACAAAAACTGTAATTTTCTTACCATCTTCGCTTTGAGGACCACGACGACTGCCTCCATTATTGAAATTTCGACGGAAGAAGCGACGTTGTGGTCCTCCACGACGTATTTGTTGCCCTTGACCATCACCACCACGTTGTAGCAAATCAGCGTTTTGATCAATTCCGCTTTCTCCGCCACTCATGCCACCATCACCACCTCCTGATCGTCTATGTTGACGTCTGGGATAGTAGTTATTAAACCGACGACCACCGCGCCCGCGACCACTATTGCTAATATTTCCACCAGCACCGCGTCTATAATTTCGTTGTTGTCGTTGCTGTGGTTGTCCATCAATTTGCCCATCATTCTCAAGGTCAAGGTCTCCTTGGTCTTGACCTTGACTTGATTTTCGATTACGATTTCTATTCAACCAGGGACGATAGAGGCGCCGTTTATCAGCTGCAAATTGACTGCCGCGTACTGGTTCTCCCTCAGGACCAGTAACATTGGCGGCCTCATTACCTTTCTCGCCAATCACAACATCAAATTCAACTATTTCACCATCACCGACCGAGCGAACTGCCTTCTTAGGATTATTCTTTGCTATTGCGCTTTGATGAACAAATACATCTTCCTTAGTATCGTTTCTGTTGATAAACCCATAACCGCTCTTAACATTGAACCACTTCACGGTGCCAGTTACTTTTGTAGCTATGGTAAAAGATTAAATTAAAATGAGAAATAATAATAAAATTATTAGACACATTAGAAGCCATTTCTAATATTTTATATTTTATTTTAGAAATATAAGCGATTCTAATGGATGTATTGTTTTCTTAAATTCCTATTGATAAAGTTTGTTGGAATGGTTAAAAATCGCGCGATTTTTAAGTTTTGATACAAATTTATCATTTTTAAATACACCGCATTGACAATTCCATCACTTGTTCAAAAATATTCGAGATAACTATACATGTCTTGCATTGATCTGCGATTAACCAGTGAGGATAAATTTATCAGCCTACGCCGAGAGTCGTATGACGGTATACGTAGAGATAGATCCCAGCGAAGATTCCGTAGAAAGAAAAGTAAAAACTGCTTCTGCACTGATTCAAGTTTATCGATATAACAGCTGAAGTGTGGACACCAAACCGGCGCCGAGTACTCCAATATAGGGCGAACAATTGCTGTGTATAAAAATTTAGTAATATATGGATCGTTGAACTCCTTGGACGAACCCTTAATGAAACCCAATACACTGGCTCAATTACTTATATGGTTAATATGTGTATGAAAACGCAGCTTATGATCGAGTACCACGCCGAGGACATTTACAGTATACAAACGATCGTGTTTATAAACTCCAATATTGCCAATATCGTACTCAAATAAACTAGGCAACGGGGCTAAAGTAGATTTATTTCAAATTATACGTTGTAAAGGGTGGTTAAATTTTAAGGGCCGATGTTGAATGTGAACCACATCTAAACGTCAAGTTTTTTTTTGCATTTAATTTGACATTTCACTTTCAGACTAACTTAATTTGAACCATGGCAAGATACACAATCGAGCAAGGCGTTAAAGTTATTCAGGCTTATTATGAAAATGGGCGTTCAAATCAAAATGCATATCGTGCATTTCGTGATTTTTTCGGTTAATTTAATAGTCCAAATGTGCGTACAATCGGAAAAATCGTGAAAAAATTTGAGCAAACCGGGTCTGTAGGAGATGTGAAAACACCAGTGCATGCTCGTACAGCTCGTACTGCAGAAAATATTGATGCTGTTCGCGATTCCGGGCAGCTACTCAGACCGAGCCCCATCAAGTGGGAGGGGTAGTGGTCGAGTGTAAGCCGAATTGGTTGTCTTGATGAGTTTTATGAGACTGGTCACTGGACGCTCTACCAACTCTGTCAGCCTCTCGAGGTACTGCTCCCCTACACTGTAGATGCGGCGGTACGCAAGGGCTGGGCATTGGCAGAGCAGGTGGTGAATAGTCTCCTACTCATTCACGTCGTCGCAGCATCTACAGTGATCCACTCTGGCGCCCGGGTTCCACGTGGTCACCATGGCCTCCAATGGGGCAGTGCCCTGTGATCACTCCCACTATTACTCTAAGTTGATCTCTGGGCATTGAGAGTATCGTCTTAGAGTTCCTTTGGTTAAGATCTGGCCATAGTGAACGTGTGATAACGCAATCTGGCCTGGTCTTCCAGGTGTGGTTGGTCATATTTGTCACTATGTTATCTATAAATTCTTCTGGTTGGAGATTGGTGTCCTGACAGAGGAATCCGCCTCCTCGACCCCCAGTGAGGAACCCTTTCTAGCCAGGAGGTCTGCTCGCTCATTGCCTTCGATGTTCGAGTGGCCCGGGACACTCAAACTAACTATGAAATATTTGGTGAAATATCGTGTGAAATTACAGGTAAATGAATTTTCACAATTCTATAGGACGTCTTAGAAAATTATGACGGATAAGAAAGAAAAAATGAGCTTTTCGGGAACTGATGACGACGGCAGATAACCCTTTTTGCAAATTTTAGAGATAAATAGATCAAATTAAATACTCAGGAAATCGCTTATATCTTGCAGCAGATTGAAACATCAAGTGGCGATTCGGAGAATGCAAATTTTGAGATGGAAGCAAAGGAGACTGCCAAGTATATCCCGATCTCATAGGATTAAGACAAGACAGATTTATTACTGCGTGTCGATAGTACTGACGAGATTAGTATCGGTACCGTTTTATGTCCAACCACATCAACTGCAACATTTCGGGTATAAAAGAAAAACTGCGGCACAATGTCGGGGGCGGCAGTTGTGGAAATCAAGTAGTAACTTATTGAATTCTAGGAATTTTTGGGGCTGCAAGTTGATTAACCGTCCCGGGCTCCATGAGTCCTAGCTACGCCGCTGTATAAATAGTAGGCGTGGTCATTACCTTTTTCAAAACAAAATAACTAGCTTAGTTGTTTTATTATTGTGTTCATTTAAACATGTTTTCCATGGTAATAAACTTGTTTTCATACTGCTATACTGTATATGTAGTGTAAAAGTGGGCGGATCACGCCCATATGGCACATTAACGGATAATGCTACTCTATACCCAGGAATGAAATTTTGTTGTAATAGCTCAAAAACGAACACTGATATCACATTTTTAATAAAAAATAGGCGTGGTCGTGGACCGGTTTTGCCCATTTTCAATACCAATCTGCACACCACAGGAAACAATGTTTATGCAGAATTTCATCAAGATATCTTTACCGGTTCTCCTGTGATCGTGATTTCAACAGACAGACAGACGGACGGACATGGCTAAATCGACTCAGGAAGTCACGCTGATCAAGAATATATATACTTTTTTATACCTATCGTCTCTATTTCTATGAGTTACACATTTCGTTACAAAGTTTCCCTTACCTTAAGGTGTAGGGTATAAAAATACGGGTAATTTTCGAATACGAGTTTCGTCGCGGAACCAATGTATCGCAGGTAGCTCGAAACATCATTGAAGTGTTTGGGGAAGGTGCAGCCAATCATCGGACCTTACGTCGTTTAATAAGTTTCGTTCTGGTGATTTTAGCCCTGCAAATGAATTACGTGGAAGACCGGCGAGTAAGTTGGTTAATGATAACCTGAAAGCTGTAATGGAAGCAGATACGTCTCAAACTACGCGTGAACTAGCAGCAGGGTTTAAAGTTTCTATTCCAACAATTTTGGATCACTTAAAACAAATTGGTAAGATCAAAAAACTGGATTGATTTATTTTCGTATGAGTTAAACGAGCGTCAAAAAAGAAATCGTTTCGAAGCTTGCCTTTCTTTACTGTCACGGTATAAAATCGAACCCTTTTCTACACCGCATTGTAACGGTTGATGAAAAATAGATCTTATCCAATCTAAATGAAACAATCGAAAACGTTCGGCACAATGTGGGATAAAAAAGAGATTCCGAAACAGAGCCTAAACCAAACAGTCATCAGAAAAAGCTTATGGTGTCTGTTTAGTGGTCCAGCGCCGGAATTATCTATTACAGCTTTATGAGACCTGGTCAATCCATAACAACAGATGTCTACTGCAATCAGTTGGACGTGATGATCAGAGAGCTTTCCATTAAACAGCCTAGATTGGTCAATGGAGACCGTCCAATCCTCTTACAAGACAATGCGCGTCCACATGTCGCTCGAACAACACTACTCAAATTACAGGAGCTAGGCTTGGAAACTCTGTCACCCACCGTATTTACCAGACCTTGCACCAACGGACTACCACTTATTCCAGGCATTGGACCAGTTCTTACAAGGAAAATCCTGCAGTTCTCAAGAAGCTGTGAGAGATGCCTTTTCCGATTTGACTGCCTCTCGCCCCGAAGACTTTTTCGCTGGAGGCATAAAAAAGTTACCGTTAAAATGGCAAAACGAGATCGATAGCTTATATGGTGTTTCCATAAAAGGGTTTTCCAGGTATTTGGAATAAACTGTTTTAAGCCCCAAAACCACTCGTAAACTGTTTTAACTCCCTTGAAATTGTTGTTGCGATTCCAGCGGTAAACCAAAATGCTTTTAGTTTTTAGCCTCAGTTTTTAGTTTGCAAGTCTGTTTCGAAGTTCGGAAGTAATATCTTTATTTAAATAAGTATAATATCTAATAAATAACAAAAATTTCAAAACTATTTCAGATGCAGAAATCAACAAAGAGAACTTTGTGGTCGATGGGGGCGGAATTAATGCTGCTGGACCTCTGGCAAGAAAACATTGACGGCCTGCGCGGACTCCGCAAAAATGTCTATAAATATAGAGAGATGGCGGCGAATATGGTCCATTTCAACATTTTTGAATATTATTATTTTATTCATTGTATTATAAATTAAAGCGATGCACAATTTTAAAAAGCTGCGTAAATATACAAACACAAAACAACAGATGTTTATTTCTTCTTTTCGGTTTGACAGCCCGGACCGGATTATGTATGGAAACGCCTTTCGAACACCTTAACCGGATTAAGTATTTTTATGGAAACAGGCTATTAGGCGCATATTTTGATATTGTTTCTTATTGGAAATCAAATAGACAAGAAAATCGGACATTTCATACTTAATGACCTACTAGACCATGGGTTTGATTTCTTACAGGCTATGAAGTTCCCCCAGCAAAAGAATAAATATGACAAAAAGGGATTTATTGGAATCTTTTGATTTATATCTGTGTTAAATCATCATTGCGGATAAGCTAAGCCTTCAAATCCTCCTTCATCGTCGGTTGCAAGTCTATACGAAGAATAATAGTCGTAAGCCGACTACAAGAGGAACTATTCCATCAACTGACGTATATCACGATGATTTATCCCACTCTTCTTAAAAGGCTAGAGGGGATAAATTACGCTGCAAACTACCTATAGTTTCACAAAACATAAAAATCTGTTAATTTGTAGTTAATATTTTAGTTAATTAAAAAATAAGATATAGTATAAGATTTTGTAAGGAAAAATAAATAAATAATTAAAAACAAGAAAATCTTGAAATCAGTATGATGTGAATGGAGTGTTTCATATATGAATCAACTACCCAGTAGTTCGTCTCCAAGACATCCTCGACGCATAGTGCACGACATAGGCCCTCCTTTGAGGACGTATGCAAGACAAGCCTATGGTGATCATCGACATTTTTTTTCAAATGTCGTTTTTTTCTTCGCCGACAACGTACGACAATGTTGTCTTGTTTATTATATTGTATACGAATTCGTACGAACTTGTTAATGTTAATTCGGGTCATAATCGCTTGCACGACAACCTGCAAGGCAATGTCCCTAAACATGTCAAGGGAAAATTGCTGACGACAAATAGGAATTGTCTTGCAAGACATCATCGACGAAGCTTTGGACCACAGGGTATATATGCACCACTACCCATATAATTTTTTAAAATTTAGCAAGCAAAAACATCACAAAGTATGCCATTTTTCTAGGAGTACGCAAATAATGTTCTTTTTTTAAAAAAAAGGAGATGCTGTGACTTAAGGGATAAGTAAAATAAAGGCATTTAAATTACCTTTCAAATATCTCAATTGGTTTTAGAGATTTCACTCATCAAATTAAGAACATTTTTCACATTTAAAAGCCTTTACAAAAACAAAAATAACTTGGATCTGAGCGAATAAACTTTACTTTACTTATGGCATAGTTTGTACCTGGTCAAGTATAATACAAAACTTTCTGATTTCGCAAGACAAATTACCTGTATTTTAATATGTATAAACGAGGAATAAGCGAAGGTCTGCTTGAGGGTTGTACTAATTAGCTTAAGTAAAAAATAGGTAATGAAAAGGACAGAGCCATATTTACCAAGCCGAAAGCTTTTAAATCGATCTGCCAATTAACTACAAATTTCCAAAGTATTCAGATTAATTATATTATATTCTATATTTGATTCCTACTCTTTACTTTATCCCATACCATTTTAAATTCATTATTTTGCAAAATTTCTTGACGTACCACACAAAATGGCGTCCTAATTGTATTTTACGATTTTCTATTTATGGTCTGAAATAGTGTTTGAAATATTATACCTTCATCAATAATAAACAGATTTAACTTTACTTAATGCAAATAAAAGGAAAGTAGCATTACCAATTATTTCTTTCGGTGGTAGAATCGGTTTCGGTTGAGACTGAGCAACATCACCCAGTACTGGTTCTTGGTGTGGCTGCAATTCTGTCGATAGCTTGTCAGAGTCTGCCATTTCTCGAAGCATACAAAAACTTGAATAAAACTTTAAACGTTTTGCCAGCGGGGCTTCTAAAAATTCTTTGTATTGTGGGACTCAAGGCTTATTGCAAATGTTATTATTTGAATGATGGTAAAAAATCACTGGTAATTAAATCACTCGGGTAAATAATTACTATTAGACGACTTTGTTCTATTTTTTCCAAATCTGTTTTGATCCACAAAATGGCATCTTCCGCCGATAACACTAATTTATATATAATTCACCGCAAGCGCATATTAGAACTATCGATAACTTTGCGACAAACTTGTAACGAAAGTCAGTGCATAACTTCAATACCCAAACTTATTTCTCAAATAACATATTGTCGTAAACTCCATATTATTTGCATTCAAAACGGAATTAAAATCGCTAAATGGGAAGTGGACCTACCCTTTTATTTATTAGCCTTTGATAGTCTGTAGTCTTGTCTCTTAATCATATATAAAATTGCTGTCGAGCCCCTATAGTTTTGGAGTTGTATTTTATTTTTTTCATTTCTTTCTATACATTAATTTTTTCTTAGTAAAGTCTATAATTAAGGTACATAATTATCTAAGTATTAGGAAAGAAACCTTAAATTTATACGGGAATTTATCTCACCCGATGTGGGAGTTTCGGAGAAAACGCAATTGAAACGTAAATATAATGAAAAAAAATGCTTAGAAAGCTAACTTTCTTAAAACTGAGAAAATTATATTTGCTATAGGCTAAATGGGAGAAAAAAATAGTAAAATTGTAAAAAATCGTATTCTCAAAAGGTAAGGGTATTGTACAAAATTTTATTTTAAATACCCAAAAAGATATTACAAATTCCTTTATAAAGATGCCAATCTTTATTTCATAGTTTAGGAGATATATCGGTAAGAATTGTGTTTTTCTACTGTCTTTATCTCGGTAACTATATTATAGCAGAAGAAGCTGTTTTTGTTGTTGTAATTAGAGGCAAAACTACAACAAAAAAATTGGATCGAATTCTTAACGTTAGTGAAGTCATTCCAGAGACTTCAATTGAGAAAACAAGCACTTTAACGGCAATAGTTGATTCATTTTTCATCTAAAGTTCAGATTTTATTTACGCTATGCTGGGCGGTGATTTACGCGATGGAGGTCAGACAGAACACGAAATCGACAAGTCAGCTGTGTGTATCTGTGAACATAGGAATTGCTAAAAATGTTTGTTTTTGATTTGAAATATTGAATTCGTATTTTAAATGTGAAGAATTAGATTAATTGTAATATCCACGACTTTAGTAATTGTAAAGTATAATTAAACAACAACAACAAGCGGTAGACCGGAGGCTGCGTGTCACATATGCACCAAAAATTGGTCTACAATAACTATTCTACTGCGTGGCATGCGTTAGACATACATATATATATATTTCTAGTGTAAATGAAGGCGAAAAATAAAGGTAATTTTTGATTTCACATCCCGTTACATTATTAATACAAAAAGTAGGTATAACATATTATATACCGTATTAAAAATAAAATACTAGGCTTCTACGATATATACTTTTTGGAGTACCTTTTATTTCATATTTGTTTCTATCTATATCTTTATTAGTTTAGGAGATATAGTGATAAGAATTTCAATTTCGATGGACTGGAACTCCATGACTATACGAAAGAAAAGGAAGTTGTTGTTTTATTATAATATGCATAAAAAAGCACGAAATTGGAGTTAGTTTCCAACAATTTTGAGCTTAAATTAACTTCCGTTGCGTCATTTTGTAGTTGTTTTCGTAACACAACAACAACAAAATTTCGGCATATATTTACGTCAGGCATGAGGCTAAAATTGTATTCTTGTTATGTACGTTGGTGTAGTTTTTGGCGCTGACCCCAACAACAACAAAAGTTGTTCCCGGATTTAATTGGGGTCAGAGTTATAGCCTCTTGAACTTTGAAAGTTAACTGCCGATATCTTTTAAACTATAACAAATACGCGTATGACATTAGTACCGTTATAAAGGAATTAATAATATCTTTCATTTATGTTAAATAGTATTTTGCCGAGAATCATTTATTTTCGGAGATAAACACAATTTAAAATTTTTAGTACTATTTTTTTCTATTCATTAATTTTTTTTAAAGTAAAATGTATAATTAACTTACATAATTATTCCAATACGAAGATAGTAGAGCTCCTTACCTTTGTATAGAAATTTATTTCACGAAGATCGGTGCAGGCATTTCGGAGAAAACTCATTTTCAAACTTACAAGAAACCACTTTTGGAAATTGAACTATTATACATTTTTTTCAATTATGAAACTCTGGTACATTTCATTATGGCGGAGATAATTCCTGTACTATGTTACACAAAATATTTTGAGTTTATCCTAAAATCCTAAATCCGCATGCGGCGCTAATATTCTTCATTACAATATTTCATATTATACAAATATTATACAAAATATTTTGACTTTATCTTAAAATGAAAAATTTTTTTATGAAAAATCGCGCGATTTGGACCATTTGGACATTTTAAGTTAAGTGGAATTAATTTCCAATCTTGAAGGGTACGAATTATTTCTTCCGTCACAGTTCCATCCACTTCATAGTTGAAAAATTCAAAAATTTGGTTAAGATTGGCAATATCTCCGGACATTTTACAAGATTATCGAATAAAATCAATCACAATCACAAAAAATACAACAGAATACAACAGAGAATACAACAGCAGTGCTACAAGTAACGGTTACAACCGACACGATTTAAATTCTCTACAATTCACTCAACGTTGTAAACTCAGTAGAGTCGTATTATTGAAAATCCGTATAGTAGTACGATTCAAAAAAAGTAAGTTGTACTTACGTTTTAAAATGCGTTTTCTCCGAAACTCCTGCACCGATCCTGGTGAAATAAATTTCTATACAAAGCTAAGGACCTCTACTATATTTATATTGGAATAATTATGTAAGTTAATTATACATTTTACTTAAAAAAAAATTAATGAATAGAAAAATATAGTACTAAAAATTGAAAATTGTATTTATCTTCGAAAATAAACGATTCTCGACAAAATAATATTTAACATAAATGAAAGATATTATTAATACCTTTATAACGGTACTAATATCATACGCATATCTGTTATAGTTTAAAAGATATCGGCGGTTAAATTTCAAAGTTCAAGAGGTTATAACTCTGACCCCAATTAAATCCGGGATCAACTTTTGTTGTTGTTGGGGTCAGCGCCAAAAACTACACCTACAACAACAACAACAACAACATTGGAGCCTCATGCCCGTCATAAATATGTTCCAAAATTTCTTCCATCTTTCTTTCGGTTTTAGAGTTATAGCCCCTTGCACTATACAAATTTCGAGTCTGTGAAGTCTAAGGAGATCTTAACTATACGAGATATCTACATGGTCTTGACATCATTGAAAAAGTAAGTGTCTTGAAATAAAAGTAAGAAAGTAGTAAGAAGTAGAAAGAAGTAAGAAACCATGTAATTAGTGTGTAAAACAACAACCCATTAAAATGGGATCGTTCACAATTCGCAACTTTTCGCAGCAATTCTGACGACGGAATGTTCTTCAATGTGCGCATTTACAATCAATAACATGCAATGAGATCGCTCGCATGTTTTCGTCAGAATTCGCTCGAACGAAAAACGCATGCAGTGTGCGAACAGCCTTATACGCATTCTTGAAAGCGTTTTGGCAACTTTGAAAATAACTCCTGGCAACTCTGACATTTAACTCTGGCAATTCATCAAAAGTCCGTCGAAAACTTCTTCGGGAAAGGATTTTTATTTTCGTATCATTGAATAAAAGCTTAAATATAAATATTTTATAAATGTGTAAACATGCAAACAAATTTCAACAGTTTAAATAATATTTACAGTACAGATCGGTAATTATTAACTTGTTCAATATTTTTAATGGTGTGATTGATCGTTGAAGTGCGTTCTCCAATTTCATAGACAGTTGTTTTGCCCTTGTGAATATGTTGCTGCCGATATTGTGAGGTCATATGGTGTGATTTCAAACAGCGTTTTGATTGGCTGTAGTTTTGTTTTGTCGCGGACTTTTAAATACTGGTTATTGAATTATACATATGAGACTTTCAGGCAATGTTTTATTCTTTCCCAAAATCTCAAAGTGCTTCTAATAAAAAAATTTTGTATCTTAGTAGGAAACGTAACGAATTAGGATCTATCTGTTTGGCATATATAGAAAGGTGAAAGACTCAGGAAAGGACAATTATAAGAAAACTATGGAAATTGAATTGGGCGAGGCTTGTCCACTTTCTATTCTCTATAAAAGATTTCAGTTTCATAGTCAGATATTTTGATAGGATTTGATTAGTAACTAGAGACCATGAGAGTGTTGTTTGCTTAAACTTTATCTTTAGAGTTAAATTATTAAATTTTGTCATCAATTATTATCTTATCCATTGAAAGTGCTTTATAAGCCATGCGATATTGGTATTGATCGACTTTGCAGGTGACGCTGAACAAGTAAGTATCCTTATATGCATTGCAAATGGAAAAATTCGACAAGGTTTTATATTTAGATCCAGTTGAATTAAAATTTGCCTTCGTAGTTCGCAATAGTCGCACTTTATAACATACAGTGTCTCACAGCTTATTTCGACCAACACCCTACAAAATCTTCAATTTTTTTGTTTGGAGCTCTGTATCTGGTTTACGCCATACATATGACGCTCTATCTGAAGCAAAGAAATTTATTTTCCACTCGGCGAATATGGTTGTGTTACAAAAAAAAAAAAGTTACAAAAGGCACATTTTAAACGGAACTTTTGATTTTTTGCGTTTATAAAAGACTTCTTACGCTTTATTCTTCAATTAAAATCATGCTCCTGCTGTGCACGCTGCTGCCCAATTCTGACTTAACTTGGAGTTGATAGTTTTGGGGTTTAGTCCTAATTATGTTAGGGGCATTACTCCCCTTATAGCGTGTTCTGTTTTTGCGGACAAAATGATATATGATGATCTTAACTGTGGAGTCACATAGCCCCATTTTTGTGACTAGTCATTCTGTTCGCTGTTCTATTGTCGTACGTGGTCCCATTTCGAAAAACACATTTTTCAGCGCGATTTATTTAAAAAATTTAGCAAAAATAAACTTCAACATTTTGCGAACACAATAAGTTGAACATTCAAAAAGAAATAAGCGTTATATTAAAAATTAAAGGACCATTACACAGCAGTAAAGTATTTGGTTGAAATAAGCTGTGATATATTGAAATAAGCTGTGACAGTTCATTTCCAATATCGATCGAACGCTTTCTGTATAAATATTATATTATTTTTTTTAATTAAATTTTTATACAATTGATGGCTTATTTTTTGCAAAATGCTAAAATAATAAAATTAGAAAAACTTTTTCTAAATCATTTAAAAGGTGAAATTAACTGTTCACCAACAGAAAACCAAGACTCGAATATCGTACAACCTGTTACTTCGCGTCTTCGCCCCGCAAGCAGAAAAATGTAATTAAGCAAGTTGATGTGAATCGCTCAGAACAGGTTTCTAAACTTGCTGTTGTCAACTCTGTTTTGCATGAACTTACGCAAAGTGAAGTAAACTCTCTTTCTCCCGTTTTGGAAGAGAAGGAGTCTACCTCTTCTTTTAGTTCTGTTTGTGAGAATGCTTCCTCATCTTCCATTAACAACAATGAGTGTTTCCAGACAGTGAAGAATAATAATGCCTTAAGGCCTGATTAGTCGTACTTAGCACTTATAAGTTTTGAGAACTTAGATGTTTACGGGTTGCCGGGGGTACCGGCACTTCTAGTGTAGCCACTAGTTGACCTAATGTTCGAAATTGGGTATTTTTATGGTTTTGTGGGATTTTACTAGAATGTAATTGCCTTCGATTTGCAATCAGCAGCAAAATTTTAGTATTTATATTCACATTATTTATATTATTATGGTATTTTGTTATAATAGAGATGATTTCGTATAAATTAATTGTTCATATTGAAATCCCATTAAACTATAAATTCGGCAAGCAAAGACCACATCTTCGAAAATAGCGTCAAGTTCGATCTGGTCACGCGTTTTGGCTGTCACTTGGTTCGAACTTAGCAAAATACACATGTTTCCACAAGCAAAGTGGATTTTGACAGCACTGTAAGTTCTTCGAAGTGCTTATAAGTACGACTAATCAGGCCTTTAAACACAATCAGGGACGCAAGACGCAGATTAATTTTTTAACTGTCAAAATTACACGGGCTCTTATGGAGATCGAGAAAAAAGTTTGCTTTCCACTTTACTTCCCTAGTGCCATGTTACATTGCAATTTTTTGATTGTTTCAGTTTGTTCTTTGTTTTTGTTTTCTGTACAAAACTGTCAATGCCGAGTTCATCCGTGAGAGAAAGAGAGCCGATGAACTACGGAACCCGGAATCAAAAAATTTGTCGTCGACGGCTCCAAATTTCAATCAAAACGGTGTTCTTGTGTGGCGTAATAAAAAAGTAAGCACATTTTGAAGTAAAAAAGATCCACTTTTATCAAAAAAAGTAATTTTGGGTAAAAATAATTGCGCAAAGCAACTCTTTATTTCTGCAACCAATTCCATTCAAGTAAAAATTTACTTCGTTGGCTGCGATTGCTTATTATTTTTCGTGCTTTGAACAAAATGTTTAGCGTTTGTTAATAATTTAAGTAGAATTTCCTCTAATTCTTTAATTGTTTGAATTGTTTATCACTTTTGATATTTGTAATGCCTGCAAAAATCGCAAATAGGTATGAAATACTACGCATAGTTCCAATACTATTTTTGACAGATTGCTGGCAAACTGATTGCAATGTAACATACCAGCAAATAAAAAATTGTTGAGGGAGTAAAATATTCCAATTTGCAGCAATCAAAAAATTGCAATGTAACATGGCACCTACTTTGCTGCAGATCTTTGCATCCCGCATCCAGGCTAATTCTAATTTTGACGGATGCAAAAGCGTTCTTGTTCTTCTTCGTTGTTTGTGTTTCTTTACATTTCATTCTTGTTTCTATTTCAGCTGCTGTAAAATTATGTGCGTATTTTTCTGTTGCTTTTTTTATTATTATTCTGTATAATATATTATTTAAATGTATTTTAAATATATTACAGATTATATAATATAGATAATATAGATAGTATCTATAATACAGATTAAAATAAATAAACTCCGAATAAACTTCGAGAATTTTGGTTAAAATGAATACATTGTTCTCTACTGTGAAATATTTGACATTTCATACTTCTGATTCCCCAAAATGCTTCTCTGCTATTTGGTTTAAATCCGAGCCATTTCTTGCGTCTCTAATTTAAATCTGCGTCTTGCGTCTCTGATTGTGTTTAAGGGATAAGGGACCGAATAAAAATAAGCGCTCCAACACTTGCAAAGTATTTGGTTTTGACACTGAAACTGAATTTAATGTTTTACCCAAAAATAAATGGGTTCATATCTCAAAGTTTAAATCTGATACTACTCCGGAGAATATCGTCGGTCATTTATCCAAAAATTCGGGAGTGCAGACCTCGATTTTAAAATGCTATAGGCTCGTAAAAAAGGACACTCCTTTGGCCAATCTGAGTCATGTCAATTTTAAATTATGATTTCCAGAACAATTGTTAAATAAAGTTATGGATGCTTCATTATGGCCTTTTGCAATTCAGGTTAAGCATTTTTCTTAATTTTCTCAAGTATGTTCTGATCCACAAAACTCAATAAATCCAATAGCGTCAGCGAACTAACTGATTCCGTTATTTCAATACTACATATATCATAATGTTCGTGGTCTTAACTCAAAACTTAAAGAGCTTTATCTGAAATTGTTCCATATTAACTATGATGTTATTGCATTGACTGAAACATGGCTTACGGTGTCTTCAATTTAGAAATTTTGTCACCGCTATTTACGATTTATCGGACAGACAGAAACCATGCTATGACCGGATTAAAAAGAGGTGGCGGTGTCCTCATTGCAGTTAAATCCTCTTATTATTTAAGAATGCTGAAATTAAAGGAAAATCTGAATGAAAATTGGGATATTAATCTATGCTGCATTTTTATAAAGGCGAATTTGCCTATAGATTTATAACACTTCCCCCCAAGTTCATATATTCCCCCCAACTCTGGGTTGGAAATATAACAGAAGCATTATAATCGCATATGTAAATTAAGTAATAATACAGGGCGCCTAGTTGTGCTACGTGACTTCAACTTGCCTCGTATTTCTTGTAGAATTGACCCTGATGATTCTCAAGTTATATTACCATCATATGATACTTCAAACTGTAACTTTTTGGACGATTTGATGGATGGAATTTTCCAAGTTAATTACATTAAAAATCAAAATAATTTACTGATGACAAAGATGGCATTATTATTTCCCGTACTGATGCTCTTGTATGTCCGGAGGATAAGCATCATCCAACATTATTACTGCAGTTAGCAGTCCGTTGACTAAACAGCGACATACCAGGAAAGTTTGCCATCATAAGGAATTCAACTTCAGGAAAACAAACTATGATAACCTGAAAAGTCAAATCTGCAATATTGACTGGGATCTGATTTTAGGCTTACAAGATTCTTCATCACCCTCTAATATCGACGCCGTTGTGGCAGCATTTTATCTAGTTTTGGGTGAGTGCATTAACTCTGCAGTGCCGTTACGTAGCACAAGCATTTGTTATGGACCAATCTAGTTTACGAATGAAGTTCGTGTACTGCGTAATGTTAAAACCAAGTTTTACAAAAGCTTCATTAAACATGGGTCAACTGATTGTTATATAAAATATATTGGTTGCGAGAAATAGATGCCGCCGAAGTCTTAAATTCTCCTATAATATCTATATTTCACGAGTCAACCCTAACCTGAAGGCCGATCCAAAGTCCTTTTGGACCTTTGTCAATACTAAACGTAAATGTAACATGATTCCACCTACTTATGTAACACATGTAACATGTATTTGGATGATGAGGAAACTAATGATATTCAGCTTACATGCAATTTGTTTGCAAAATTTTTTAATTTATTGAAAACAATTTATTGAACAATATTTATCAGATGTTCTGAATGAACTGAGGGATCTAAAATTAAATTACAATTTAGGACCAGACAATATTCCAGCATGTATCATGCGTTATTGTGCTAAAGAATTAGCGTACCCAGTAACGTTGATTTTTGGTTATTCACTACACTCTGGCTACTTTCCAGCAGTATGAAAAGAATCTTATGTCATTCCCATTAGTGTTGGGAATTAGAGTTGGGTAGTTCGTGAACGAACTAGTTCAATTGAACGAATCACTTGCGTGGACTATCACATCTAGTTCACAGTTCTTAGTTCTTTTAGTTCAATCGCTCTTTTAGTTCACTCGGTCTTTTAGTTCAATCGATCTTTTAGTTCACTCGGTCTTTTAGTTCAGTCGATCTTTTAGTTCACTCGGTCACACGGTTTTAGTCATACTACGCTGTCATTTAGTTCGTTAGTTCTTATAAGAGATAACGAGATGAGAAAATCGGTTTGATATTTAATTGGCAATATCTAATACTAAATACATGATTAAATTATATATTGTTAGATTTTTAGTAACATTTTTTTCCATTCTTAATTTTTTTTTATAATAAAATATATAATTAACCTACCTATACACATATTTATCAAATTTAAGAAAGTAGAGTGTCTTACCATTATAAGGAGGTGTATTCTATCGTAATCGGCGGAGGAAAATGCATTGTAAAGCTTACACTCACGTAAGTACCAAACGCTTGTTACATAAATTCTACTACTCATTACGGAAAACGAGAAATTACGAAAAATTGTTTTGAAAAATTGCGCTTGTTTTATACAGGGTGTAACGCATAAGGTACGCCAAAAACCTAGGACGGGTAGGTTGGGTCGAGACAAGAAAAAAATCGTATTGGACGGGGGGGGGGGGGGGGAATGCATTTTCCCCCGTTTAGGCGGGAGGAGCCTTTTTCTAAAAACCCGACTTAACATCGGAAAAAATATTATTAAAAAATAATCGTTGGATCTAGATAACTTTTGCTTGCTGATTTTCAAAGCCAAATGTCCGCTTCTTAATATCCTTTTTAAATTATGTTCCTACGTCGAACAGTTTTTGAGAAAATTAATGCCAAACTTAAAATTTGGATTAAAAATTCCGAAAAAAAATTTTTGGTCGCAATTTTTTTTAAAAATAAGGTATTAAGTATAAATATTTTTCCGATCACAAAATTCTCCAAACAATTCTAAAGAAAATACTTCAAGCACGAATGATCAATCTTGTGTAGTTCCTAAGAAATTTGAAAACTACCATCTAAACTCCTTCCCCAGAGCATTATTTTTCATATTTTCGCACCAGTAATAAAACACAAGTAGCCACAAAATTGGTATTTGAAAGGAAAGTATGCTTCGTAATTTTCACTTTTCTCGGAAACTACAAAACATAGATCCTTCCGGTTTGAAGCATTCTCTCTAGAATTAATTAGAGAATTCTATGATCAGAAAAATATTTGTACTTAATAAGGTATTTAAAAAAAAAAATTGTGACCAAAAATTGTTTTTCGGAATTTTTATTCAAAATTTTAACTTTGGCATTAATTTTCTCAAAAACTGTTAGACGTAGGAACCTAATTTAAAAAGGATATTAAGAAGCGGACATTTGGCTTTGAAAATCAGCAAGCAAAAGTTATCTAGATCTAACGATTATTTTTTAATAATATTTTTTCCGATGTTAAGTCGGGTTTTTAGAAAAAGGCCCGTCCCGCCTAAACGGGGGAAAATGCACCCCCTCCTCCCATACGATTTTTTTCTTGTCTCGACCCAACCTACTCGTCCTAGCTTTTTGGCGTACCTTATGCGTTACACCCTGTATAAATGAAAGAAAATTCGAGTACCTTTCCAAAAGCAATGACATGTAGCTATCTGCTACAATTCATGAGATATAGGTCTGAAATTCCAAACTTTAAAGACACATAACTCGGAAAAAAGACGAGAGTTCCACTAACTGATATTGTTGTTGTGGTCCCAACAATAAACAAACAACAACGACCACAAAAAGAACTAAAAAACCGGAGTTATGTCATTGTGCCTGAATTGTGCCAAGATTTCAAATAAATATTTCGTTTGGAAACATCCTCTGAAATTGATCTAAAGAACTGAAACATACAGGAAAACTAATGAGCAGCTGAACTGAAACGAACTAACGAACTGCTGAACTAAAAGAACGAAAAACCTACTGAACTAGAAGACCGACTGAACTAAAAGACCGAGTGAACGAGAAGACCGACTGAACTAAAAGACCGAGTGAACTAAAAGAGCGACTGAACTAAAAGACCGAGTGAACTAAAAGAGCGACTGAACTAAAAGACCGAGTGAACTAAAAGAGCGATTGAACTAAAAGAACTAAGAACTGTGAACTAGATCTCATAGTTCACGCAAGTGATTTGTTCAATTGATCTAGTTCGTTCACGAACTACCCAACTCTAATTCCCATACACAAAACTGGGAATAGATCAAACATTTCTAATTATCGTGGTATTGTAAAGCTGAGTACGCTGCCTAAACTATTTGAAAAAATTATCATATCTCAAATTTCCCGTCATGTTTATTGGTCCATCTTGGAGATTCAGCATGAATTTCGCCCAGGAAAGTCTACTACAACTAATCTGGAATTCGTTTCTAAGACAAATGGCTTTAAATGCGGTATGCAAACAGATGTCATTTATACGGACTTCTCCAAATCTTTTGATGTTGTTAATCACAACATTCTAATCATGAAATTAAAACTATTTGGATTTCCCTTGAGCTTGATAAACTGGATTCAATCGTATCTCACTGACCGTACCCAATCTGTTTTACTGCAAAAGATGAAATTGGATACATTCCAAGTTAAGTCTGGTGTCCCACAAGGAAGTCACTTCGGGCCTATTTTATTTCTTATCTTCATTAACGATTTACCTTCGATCTTACAATATTGCGATGCTTTATTGTTTGCTGATCATTTGAAGATATGAGCCGTTTATTTTGAAAGTGTAGTATTTGTAGTATTTGTGAAAGTAGTATGTATTTTGAAAGTATTTTACTCAGTATAAATAATTTCGTATAAACATTAAAAAATCACCACTTTTCATTACGGTAAAGTGACTTAAGCCACTTTCAAAATAAATAGTTTAGAAAAATGACTGACTTATATTAATTTTGTCCGACCTATTTTACTGAAGTGATGTTTTGATAGGGCAGTCATTTACTAAAATTGTTGAATAAATTACATATATAGTAATAATAATAATTAATACCAACAACATATTTAATATAAAGTTTGGATTTAAGTATTTTTTATTTTAATATTCATAAAATGCAAAATAAATTAGTTAATTTTGAAACATATGTAAGTATAAGTAATTTATATGAATATACATCAGTTCAATTTAATTTTCATCAATAACAGAAGTGATTAAGTCCTCGGAAATCGGTTTTTGTTTCAAACTTTTAAAATAACTGTGGTATATTGGGGGTATATAACTAAGCAAGTGCATCATGTCTTTGTATTTTGCTGAAGAAACAGGACGAGATCTGTCTGATAACATCATTTAAAGTAATTTTAATATAATAATGCTAATTATGTGTACTATATTAGATGTCACTATAATATAATTTATAAAACTGCACTATTCTTTCGCACTTATAAAAATAAGTCCAATGATCACAACTTTTTTAAAAATACTGAAAATAATTCAAAACAATACTTCACACACACTTATCACATGTTCCTATTTCTTTCACATTAAGCCCCGTAATTAACTTCCTGAGTACAGCGACTTACGCCACTTTCAAAATAAACATGTTTGTTATACCGTTAATTACCAACACTTCTCTCGAACAAATCTCAATAGTTCTCAACTTGTTAATTGCAAATTTTTTAAAAATGAAAAGATACCGTTCAATTGTATTTAGTGTTGCCATTAACTCGATTTTTTCAAAAAGTGACTTATGCCACTTTCAAAATAAACGGCTCATATGTCTTTCATATAAAAATGAATGTGATGCGTTGCTGCTCCAAATTGATCTAAACAATATTCTTACATGGTGTAAACTGCATGAGTTTGAACTTGCGGAAATGCAAACAAATGCCGTTCTCGCGATCAAGCTCTTTCAACTACTCCTACTCTATTGGTGATCATAAATTGGAAATCTTAAATACCGTTGAGGATCTTGGCGTGGTGTTGGATCGTAAACTGCGTTTCCATGTCCATATTGATCGGATAACCGTCAGATTCCTAAGTCTACGTGGATTTATTAAACGTTGGGCAAAGGAATTTGATGATCCTTACATCAACAACTATGGTCGCATGATTATGGTTGCTACATCTCTAGATCGAATCGGTTCAAAAACAGTTTCTTTTATTTTGTTTACGGAATCTTCACAGGGATCCTTCAATAAGACTTCCATCGTATAAATCACGACTCAAATTGATTAATTTGTCATTACTTTCCCTTCGGAGAATAATGTTTAATTCAGGTTTTATCCTAAACCTTCTCCATTGGGTCCATGTGGTTCTCCATTCAGCTGATTCTATGTTTATCACAAAGGGGAAAATTCTTGAATTTCTTTTAAAAATAATTATTTGTAATTTATTATTTCAAGCTATAAAGCTTGTTTAGCTGAGTTATTAATAAATAAATAAAATATTGTTTTTTGTTCCTTTTTATACCCTACACACGAAGTGAATAGGGTATATTCACTTACTGCTTCCGTTTGTAACGCATTAACGAGGCGTGACAGGTATAGAAAAGTATATATATTCTTGATTAGCGTGACCTCCTGAGTCGATTTAGCCATGTCCTCCCGTCTGTCTGTACGTCTGTCTGTGGAAATCACGATTATAGGAGAACGAGTAGAGATATCTTCATCAAACTTGGCACGAATATTGTCTTTCATTAGAAACTCATCGGTATTGAAAATGGGCAAATCGGACCATTACCACGCCTACTTTTTATTTAAATCTGGAAATTTTGTCCAGAAGTCCACTGTCTCTGATCAAAACAGACTACCAAAAATGGGCTCTGTCGGGCCATTACCACGCCTACTTTTTATAGTGAATATAAATTAATCCATGCTTATACTTTAATTTCCCAGCTTATAAAACGAATTTGCGGTTGAAATTTTGTCCAGAAGTCCACTGCCTCTGACCAAAATAGATAAAAAAAATGGGCGTGGTCCGCCCACTAATTAAATAAAATTCGATTACAGGAGAACGAATAAAAAAATATTTGGCACGAATATTCTCTGTCATCACAGGCTATTTGAGATTGAAATGGAAAATTGGACCATTGCCACGCATAATTTTTAAGTACAAGTGTGTAGGGTATATGAACTTCGGCCAGGCCGAAGTTAATACTCTTTCTGGTTTCTTTTTTACTTTTTATAAAATATCAAAATAAATGTAAACCAGAAAGAGTGTTAACTTCATCCTGGTTATATTCGCTTTGTCATGAAATGTGTAACGCAGAGAAATAGAGAAGATTGATATACAAAAGTATATATATTCTTGATCAGCGTCACCTCATGAGTCGATTTAGCCATGTCCGTCCGTCTGTCTCTTTTGAAATCATGATTTTCCTCTAGTTTAAGTTTGTTTTTCACTGTACAATGTTCTGCAATGAAAAATCTAAATAAATTAAAAATGTAAATAAATAAAACTATTTCGTTCAATTAAATTTTTTCAAAACTTTCAGGTGTAGGGTATCTAAGATTTGATAAAGTATAACTCTTACTAATTTTAGTGTATTTTGGTTTAAGACGGTAGACTTTTAAATTAAATTTCAACTTCAAATTCGCTCAAGCTGAGAAATTGGGCTATAAGCATGGATGAATTTATATTCACTATAAAAAATAGGCGTTCGATGGTCCGAAAGTAAAAATATTGGTCCGATTTCCACCATTTCCAATACCAATGAGTTTCTAATGATAGGGAATATTCGTGCCATTGATAAAGATATCTCTATTCGTTCTCTCGTAATCGTAATCGACGGACAGGACTAAATCGACTGAGGTGGAGAAGCTGATCAAGAATATATGTAATTTTATATACCTGCCACGCCCTCTTCAATGCGTTTCAAATGGAAGCACAAAGTGAATATACCCTTATCACTTCGAGTGTAGGGTATAAAATTTAACGAAATCACATCTGAATAGTTTAGATATACAACTAACAACCTGCATTTAAATAATTTTTATATCTTTTTTAGTTTAGTTATTACAGTAGCTTGAAGTTCTCTAGGGTGCTGGTCGAAATAAGCTGTGTGAAAAATCTCTAAAAAGAACGAGAATACTTACGTAATATATGATTTTTAAAAATTTTAGTTTTCTCTGAAACTAAAAAATATAGATCCTTTCTGTTTCAAGCATTTTCTCTAAAATTTACAAGAGAATGGAGATTTTTTTCCAAAAATTTATCCTTAACATATTTTTTTTTTAAATCCAAAAAAAGTTTTATCCGAAATTTGTTAAAAATTTCTAGTTTTGCATTAATTTTCTTAAACCCTCTTTGACAAAAAAAATGGTTAAGGAACACGTATTTGGCTTTAATAAATGCAATGCCTGTGATTACACTTGCTAGAACCCCCTGGAAATTACTCTCATAGAGCGGTTGTCGATTTTTCCACAGAAGGTGATCCCACTTATTAGTTTGACGTTGGGGGAAATTGTATAAGTTAACAAATCAATGTTTTTATGAGAAGTTAATGAAACAATTCGGCGAAGCGACTCGCTTTATTAGGCTGTGTTTTTTCTTCTTTTAATTTAATTATAAGTTTAATAAGGTTTCTATGTTAAAATATTTGTAACAAAAAATATTTTTTTGTACAATATAATCTGGCACACAGGATTCCAAGAAGGAAATGCAATCTCTTTATATCAGTTGCGGTTTTCTAATTATGGGTAAACTTATGGTTTAATAATATTTCTTGTGTGTTTTAATAAATACTTGCTAACAAAAAACAATTTCCACAAAACCCTTCAAATATAAAAGACTTTAACTACGGTACAGTAATATCAAATTAGTTTTATTCCTTTATAAGGAATTATAATTTGCTCGCTAAAATATTATTTATTTTACTTTCGACAAAATATCACTAAGAATTAATATAAAGGCTCAAATAAAGGCTTCAAATTTAATTTTGTTATTTTGAGCAAAAGCTTGCACTTTTGATTTTGAATAATTACTTACAATTATTTTGTTTGATTATTCTAATAAAAATTATTTTCAATCAGTCGTTCGTCAATATGATGATCCTCATTCAAAGTCCTCTAGTTGGGCGCCAGTTAACAAATCAATGTTTTTATGAGAAGTTAATGAAACAATTCTTTTCTTCAGGACGAAGCGACTCGCTTTATTGGACTGTATTTTCCTGCTTTTTTTTTTATAATGCAATGCATTTTTGATACTTGTGAAATCTGGGATCTGGGATTTGCACATGGCACCACAAATATTGCTGCTCTTATATTTGTTTGCCCTTTATGATGAAAAGCACCAGTCAGGTGTGGGCAACTTGTAGCACTTTGTGCTCAATTAACTATGCTATGTTAACTTATACTTTAGGGTTTGTGTTTGCTATTATTCCATACATTCCGCATACCTTTTTGCCATTTTTATATTTTTCCGTGCAACTAATTAAAAACGGTTAATATATCTTGTGGTTTAGTTAACTTTGGAAAGCTTTATTTATTATTGTGTAGCTTATAGGCATTGGCGTAGCCAAGTAGGCCCCAATCGCACTATTATTGTGGGCAAGTATCAGAATGTCCATATCGAATACCTTAACCGTTTTTGAAACAAATTGCTTGTAATGCCGTAAAGCATTTTAATATCTATGGAACACCCATTCGTCAAAATGCTAGACTCCAGAAATCCTCTTCTAGGAACCATAAGCTAATTATGCGCGATTTTGATAATTGTAAAGTGTGTCCGTCTTCCTATAACGCACAGGAGGCGTGGCAGATATATAAAAGTATATATATATTTAGATATGTAAAAGTATATATAATATAATTCAAGAGTCGATTTCGGCCTACCCGTTTGCCTGTCTATGGATATTTTCGCGGTTCGCAAATTCGTAAAAGGAAACTAAAATTTTAATGAAATTTGACACACATATTCCTTCTTGCGTATCGCTATATGGCATTGCAATGGGGGAAATTGGTCAGGCGCACTTATTGGCAGGCACACCAACTTAATATCAAAACTAAAGTAACTTTTTCTTAAAACCGTGTTACAACACAGGGATGTACGTTATCAGGACAAACCTTAACCTCTATCTTCAATGTTAACTATTCGAAAAAACAATGGGTGTGATACTTCCACATTTACGTTATCTATATTATTTAGATTTTCTAATGGAAATAATGCTAATCGGGTAACGAACACGCCTTCTATTTATACAGTGGCGTAGCTAGGCTAAACAAATAAAACTGTTTCGTTCAATTAAATTTTTTTAAAACTTTTAGGTGTAGGGTATCTGAGATTCGGCCAGGCCGAATATAGCACTCTTACTGGTTTTTAGTTAAAATTAATTTTAATGGAAAAAATATTGCAGCATTTTATTAGATGGAAGATTAGAAGATGGAAGTATTTTTAGGATTGAAAAGTAGGAAATAAAATAAAGGGTAGTTAAATTTTAAGGGCCGATGTTGATTTTGAATAAACACAAATTATTTAGTAAATTACTGTCATTTCTTATTATTTTGATAATATTGGTATGAGTCAATTATGTATGGAACAAAATATCGGCCAAATGGCCGCATATGGCCCTTAACCGCATATCCATAAGGTTAGACCAGGGTTCCACCAGGGTGGCTTTCTTTTCCCCCTAGGATTCCTAAGAGGGCATGCTACCCCCAAAGCCCTATTTAAAGCATTCGAGAAGTGATCAACGTTGCTGTCGAGTTTTTTTGTACTTATAATGACCTCCGAACTCTTGAGCAATAGAGCTTCCGCCTCGGTCCTGTATCTAGACTAGTTAGCTTTCCTAATGTTTTTAACTCGATGAATAGAGTCATGAAGAGGCCCTCTGGAAGAAAAACGATATATCTATTATATGATCAGAAAAGGAATGTTTCACGGAGACCTTCCAATTGCTCACTTGGGAAGTTATGCCTTGGGATACAACTGAGAGGTCTAGAACTTCCGGCGAAGATTCTCGCCAAGTATATAAGCAAAGAGCTACTCATCTCTTGTTTTGATGTACGATGCATTAGCATCGCATGCGGGCACCAGTTCCGTCTTGCAGCATTGTGCCGCCGTTACCAGACTTCTGGTAAGGGCTGATGGGATCCGATTCTTCAAATGTCACGTAAATGGAGGCCATGCAGCAAACTTCATCTCAAACCTTTACCGTTACAGAATCCAGGATCTGGATCTACCTTCATCCCTCCTAGCACAGACTATATCCGGGAGCCCGTATTCCTCGTACCTGGCCGTCAACGACACAAGGCACTTGAATTAAGGCAGCATCTTCTTCATATCTGAGGAGATGAGTAACGAGAGCAGCTGAAGCCGCTTTGCAATGGTGGAGGTTAATCTGTATTATCCGGAGTTCCAGGATAATCTTCGACCACGTCCACGACAGTGTCTTCCAGCTCCGTGCCGGAGGAGAGGAGGAGGTCCTCCTCATTAAATGATGCCAGAGAGAGCTTTTTTGTAATTTCCCTCTCTAATCCCATTTCGGTATCATCAGGTTACACACTCTGAGAGCCCTGCATGGCATAAGTTGTAGGGTTGTCCGGGTTGTTTGAAGCCAATGATACAGTCGCTGCAGCTGCTTGGTCCATACCCTTTTTTGCTTCTACTGGATACGGACGGACCGAGTACCTGACTTACAGCCTTATAATGTAAAAAGTTTCAAGCCGTAAACGAAAACGAAACATATGTTTTTCATGAGTTTTGTTTTGTGCTTTTCGTCATTTTGGGTTGTTTGACAATTGAGCATAACAAAACTCGAGTAAAATCCGCTAAACGAAAAAAATGCTTGTTGTTGGTATTTTTACATGCTTTGCAGATTTTATCAGCTACGCGAGGTATAATGGATCGGCAGTTTCCAGGGCAAAAGTCGAGAAACCAAGCGAAAGCAAGAAGGCTATCGCCTAGTGTAAAATTGTTTGTGTTTTGCAAGTTGTCGAATTGTATGTGTCGAATTTGCATGTGTATAGTGTTGTGTACAGTGTTGCCGACACGCTTTTGCACTGAATTCTACCCGAAATCTTTGCGTTTCTAGAAATTACTTATAAATATGCTTCAAATATTGTACACATGGCAACATTTTCTCTCTGCAACACAACGAAAGTCTGCAATACGAACGAAAAGCTTCTATTATACTAGTTTGGCTCGTTTCGTTTTCGTTTTCAAACTATTTACATTATAAGGCTGTTAATCATAAAAGGGAATTTTTGGCCAGTTCCTTTTCAGGAATCTTCCGTTTTTTGTCCCTAAGTCGGAAAGCATTCCATCGGGTGTGAAAGTTTGCGTACCAGTCCTGTCCACTAATCTGCCCCATTCTCAAGAAACCGGAGTAAGTGGGTTGGTCGTGTGTCTTAGTCTCAGGCGGACTAGTTCTTTGGCTAGATTCGCTGATCTTAGCTTTTGCCATCACTGTCACCGCCTGATTAACCTGTCACCGCTAGAGGCTTTTTCCCCCCGCCTGTAGTGTACCACACTACTTACCATGACTGCTTCATACGCGACAGTCAAATTGACCAACGATAGGGGACACGCAGCGTATAAAAATTGCAATTGCTAGTTTTTCCTGTTGGAGCGTTGACCGCGCTAAGTTCCGCTGCGTTTGCGTTGATGCCTTCTTTTCGCTACCGAAGACTTCTGTCGAGACTGCGACAGAAAATAGTGCAGTCAATAATTATTTACAATAATTTATATACATTGTATTATTTATTGGATCAGCAGAATCAGCTCACCAATCACAAAGTAATTTTAAGAAATATGTTTATATTATTTTTAAGTCCGCCCATCATCAAAATAATGACAGAATTATATCAGAGCCTGAAACCGGCAAGTCTTTTTAATTCTCAAGCCCTGGCATAAAATCTGCCGGCTTTATAAACTACACAAATAGAACTCTTAGCTGAGGTCCATGGCATACTCTGCCGGCCAAGCCAAAGAATCTATGATAAAATAAAATATAATCCATGGCGATCCTGCATACTCGATCCTGCGCACTTTGATCCTGCGATCCAACAAAAAAAAAAACATAAGGAATTCCTAATCCTGGCCAAAGCAGTCACCATCTCGCAGCTACTAAAATCTGGAACGCTTGTCGTCGCCAACCGGGGTATTCCAATTGCTGCTCTCATGGACATAAAAAAGCATCCCATGTTTATTAATGGAGGAATGACGTTAGCTCTCACACTTTACTCGATGGTCTTCATGGTCTCGCTTGGAAAGTAACACCACGCAACATGCTGCTACTCGCCTGCCACATGACGAACTCCACAACTTAGCCCAAGGAAGTAATATACTACAACAAAATCCACGATAAAATAAAAACTAAAAAATGGGAGTAGTACAGACGAAACCAACATACAACGAACAAACAAACACATATATGTACATTGAATAACATGTCTACACAGGACAGCATAATAATAATTTTCTTATTTTATTTATTTTAAATTTCTGGCCGAATCTTAGATACCCTACACCTAAAAGTTTTGAAAAAAGTAGCGTAGCTAGGGTGTGGCGGGGGTGGTGGTTCAATCTGGCCGGCACAATGTCGGCGGCGGCAGTTGGGGAAATCAAGTAGTAACTTATTAAATTCTAGAAATTTTTGGGTCTGCAAGTTGATTAACGTCCCGGGCTCCATGAGCCCTAGCTACGCCTCTGTATAAATAGTAGGCGTGGTCATTACCTTTTTCAAAACAAAATAACAAGCTTAGTTGTTTTATTATTGTGTTCATTTAAACATTATTTCCATGGTAATAAACTTGTTTTCATACTGCTATACTGTATATGTAGTGTAAAAGTGGGCGGACCGCACCCAGTTTTGATGTAATAATGTTTTTTTGGAAAACACGTTGTTATCTAAAGTTTTATTCAGGAAGTTTATATATTTAACAATATAACCCTCTTTTGCCTGTGTAACCTAAAAGTGGACGGATCACCATATTTGGCATATTAACGGATAATGATACTCTATACTCAGGAATGAAAATTTGTTGTCATAACTCAAAAACGAACGCTAATGTCACATTTCTAATAAAAAATAGGCGTGGTCGTGGACCGATTTTGCCCATTTTCAATACCAACCTGCACACCACAAGAAACAATTTTATGCAAAGTTTCATCACGATATCTTCATTGGTTCTCCTGTGATCGTCATTTCAACAGACAGACAGACGGACGGACATGGCTAAATCGACTCAGGAGGTCACTCTGGTCAAGAATATATATACTTTTCTATATCTATAGTCTCTATTTCTATGCGTTACACATTTCGTGACAAAGTGAATATACCCTTACCTTAAAGTGTAGGGTATAAAAATGAGTACCTTCAATATTGACACGGCAATAAAAGCCATTCCTCACTTAAAGAACTTGAATCATTTTTAAAAATCACAGAGCTGATTTACAATTCTTTAGAAACAACTGAAAAACCTAAATTAATAGAATTTGTAAATTATATTATATAAAACTTGCATTAAATATACGAACGGCTATATGTGGTATAAAAATACCAACTACTTATAAAGAACTCGAAACAACATTAACTGGCAGATACAAGAACAATACAACAGTCTCGCAAATACATACCACTCTGAGTGGTAGAAGACAAAAAAACAAAAAACCATTGCAACAGTACAAAGAATAGATTTTGACAGTAATGACAGTAAAAACAGTGCAACAGTACAAAGAACAGATTTTGACAGTAATTAGCGACCTAAATAGACTTCAAATAACAGACCTAGGAGAACACGCCAGTAGTAGAGGTGAGCGATTCCGTGATTTTTCCGGAGCAGCTCCGACCTGTGACTGTGACAGTACTGTCACAGGTGACTCGTGATAAAACCCGTGACTCGTGATAAGGCATTCGCTATAAAACGAGTGCGCAAAAACGTGCTAGATTTCTACCTAAAGTATGCAACAGAGGAAACAAGAAACGAACGATTACGGAAATGACAGTTACAAATTGAAAATAACAACTAATGAAGAGAAATATACATATATTCGGGAAATCAAAAATACAGAAATATTTATTTCATTTATAATGAAACATTAATTTAATAATTATTTAATATTAATAACATTAATTAATAACATGAATTAACATTAATTAATGTATTTATAATTAGTATTTAAAAATACTATTATAACATATGCAATTTGTTGTCGCTCAGACTGCTTCGACGATCTGTCAGTATTTGCCCAGCTCTGGAGAATATAGAATATAGCTATAGCTTATGCTGTAGGAACGAAGTGAAGCTATGAACATTCGTTAATTTTAAAAGCATTCTATTTTACTGAAGTCATACTTCATGAATACAAAAACCAATTTTAAGTAGTTAAAACTACTGATATATACATGTTTTATATGTATAAAAAACATTCTTGTATTAATATTTTATTACCAAATTCATATTTGTATTTTTTCAAAATAATGAAGGCAAAATCGTATGGAAAGTGTAACATGTTATTAAGTTCATTCCGTATTTTACAATACGCATTTTTAAAATTTGTATTTGATCTGCATGATCATAGTCTAAGGATGAAAAAACAACGGCTACGTAGATATTTACACATAGAAACTTTCCTTAATGTCTTCAGTAGTATCCAAAATATCGTACAAATATCGCAAAATATCTAGTAAAACAGGTAATCCCACGAAATCCAGACAGGAAATCCCTGATTGCGACAAATTGCACAAAAAAGGGCATCACTGCTTCTAGTTGGAACAATAACTCGTTGTAACAATAACGAAACAGCAAATAACCAGCAAACTGTGACTCGTGATTTCATTTCAACGAATTCGCAGGCTGTAAAATACGCTCCGCTGTGACAGCGAGTCACAGGTTCGGAGCGTTTTGAATCGCAACTGTGACTCGTGATTTTGTGTACCTGTGCCAAAATCACAGGTCGTGAAATATCGCTCAGCTCTAGCCAGTAGTGCACATAAAGGCGTAATCACGAAAATAAACGAAATTATGCGCTCACTGTGTGTAAAAAATGAAATTTTGAAATTAACAATATGTGCGGCACAAACAAAAACATTCAATGAAGCAATAAACCTGGCTTTAGAAATAGAAATAAACCAAAACAAGTGCCCAAATAACGTACATAAACAAAAATAGAAATCACTACAGACCTAATGACACACAAAGAAATTCGACCAACTTCTACAACAACAACAACACTAACAAATGACAAAATTCATTCAATAATTTTAATAATAACAACACAAATTATCGGAACACTTCTTTTAACAACAACAACCGCTCAAATAACTCCAACAACAATTATACGCAGAAAACAAATACCAGATACAGTAATAACACGACACCAAACAGAAACAACAACAACGACAACAGAAACAACAACAATAACAGAAACAACAACAACAACAGAAACAATAATACTACATATCAACAACAGCAATACAGAAATAACACTAACATTAGAGTTTATACATTGAATGCTCAGGAAAACGAGCTAGGCTCGGAGGGCAATTAAATTCCCCCTCCGGAAAGCCAAAAACAATAACAACATTTTATAATATTTCCAAGAATGCTACAAACTTTGTTGAATTTCATGACAACAATAAAAAACTTAAATTTTTTATGGATACTGGATCAGATGTATCTTTAATAAAAACTAATAATGATGTAAAGTATAATACTTATAGAACTTATGATACTTGCAAATTAAGAGGTATCACCAATGAAGTTATAGAACCCTTAGGATTAATAAATTTAAATATAAAATGAGATAATGAAAATATTAATCATAAAATCTTAGTAGTAGATGAAAATTTTCCTATATTAACAGATGGAATTATCGGGAGAAATTTATTAAGAAAATATTTTTGTAAAATAGATTACGAAACCTTAACTATTACATTTAATTTTAATGAAAATGATATAATTGTACCATTACATTTAAACACATCGATAGAAATTGTTTTACCATCGAGATGCGAGCACATTGTACCAATCAATACAAATTTTAAAGAAGATAGAATAATATGAAATAAAGAAATTCAAAAAGGAATATTCTTGGGAAATTGCATTTGCCTAAAAGGAAAGATAGGTCATATAAGAATGTTAAACACAAATGATACTACTGTTACTATACATAAAATTGAACTAGAGTTCGACCCATTGACAAATTATAATATTCTAACATCAAAAGCAATGAATAACACCGAAAAATTAAATAAGCTATTACAAACGATGAAAATAAAAATAACTGACCCTGACGCATACAATTCACTAACTAAAATCCTACAAAACTATCAAGACATTTTTCATTTAGACAACGAAGTACTATCAACTAATAACTTTTACACACAAAAAATTAACCTAAACGACAAAATTCCGACTTACATAAAAAACTATAGACTTCCGCACACACGAAAAGACGAAATTAAACAAAAATTCAGAAATTTATTAAATGAGGACATAATCGAACCATCCACAAGTCCATACAACTCACCACTGTTAGTAGTACCAAAAAAAGGAAACAAGGACAACAAAAAATGGAGACTAGTAGTAGATTGCCGTAAACTCAATGACAAAATAGTAAACGACAAATTCCTTTTAACAAGACTAGAAGGTATACTTGACAAATTAGGAAGAGCAAAATACTTTTCGACACTTGACATGACTAGCTCTTTCCATCAAATACCCTTAGACAAAAATTCAAGACCATTAAAAGCTACAGAATATGGACACTATCAATTTAAAAGACTTCAATTTGGATTAAGATATCCACCAACAGCTTTCAAAGAATGTTGACAATAGCACTCAGTGGATTGGACAGTGAAGCATTCCTTTATGTAGACGAGATTATTATCTTTGGTTGTAGTTTAAAACGCCACAATGAAAATTTAGTGAAAGTTTTTGACCGACTATGAACGTGCAACTTAAAATTAAATGCAAATAAATGCAATTTCTTGAAAACGGAAGTAACTTTTCTAGGACACTTAATAATAGACAAAGGAATCAAAACAGACCCAGATAAATTTGACACAATAAAAAATTATCCAATTCCGAAAAACGCCGACGAAACCAGACGATTCGTAGCTTTCTGTAATTATTACAGACGATTCATAAAAAATTTTTCAAAAATTGCTAAATGCTTAAATTCACTATTAAGCCACTTGGCCACTTACTTCAGTGGTTACAGCTGCAGCAGGGTTGATTTTAGCCGGGTTTTTAAGTTTCGGCTTCTCTTTTTGTTGTTTGTTTTTTATTGTTGCTTTGGTTCATAATTGTTTCCACGAGTTGCTGAGAAGGGTTTGTCCGCCTGTGCAGAGATCCGCAGTATATAGATAAGGCCGTATAATCCGGAGGGCGACAGGCATCCGGATACTTCGTTTGAGACTGGGCCCCAGCATGGGCGATCATCGACACGCGTCACATGATACCTTATTCCAGACCAGTGGGTGGTTGTTAGTGAAATCCAAACCTTGTGACCTTTCCCACAGGATAGTCAGCACTCGCCACATGCATGAATACATATGGTGTATTCATACATATATGCACATATGTGCCCAAGCCGTATACAGATCGTACGCTGCCTTCTCAGTCCAGCCGATAAGACAAAAGACTTAAGTCCCTCCACCACGACAAAGTCAGCACCATGAAAGAAATTACTAATTCTAATACTAATAAGAATTACTAATTACTAAATCTTATATTATTACTTACTATCCTCTAATTTTTTAATGCTTGCTGTAATGTTTATGTTTATTATAGGTAACGTACGTAGAAAATTTCCACAAATATTCATCATGGATGCCAATGCTTCTCTTGATATGGGGGAACTGATATCAAGTGGTATGGTTGACTCTTTGGATCTTTTTAAAGAAGAAGATGCTCTGACATTAATCAAGGAGATGATTCCATCAGGTAATTGAACCCTTATCATAGATAAATATAAATACCATGGTATATGTGGAAATGAAATTGCACAGACAAATAATATACAGATGCCGAAAGCAGAACAAAAATTTTGTCAAAATGACTTCGCGCTGGCCAAACTTGGCTGGCGAAACAGTTCAACATATACAAAAAAAATTGTAAATGATTGTAAACACAACGCATCACGATGAATGCGTGAATGAATAATCGTATAACCATGATTTAGATCATTGAAGAAAAGGGAGAGGAATGCGATAGTATTTGACTGTGTTTGAATGCTGTAATTCTTGTTGGTAGTCGATGAGAACTCGCACCTAAATTCAATGCCAAAGCTTTAACTAGCTTTTTGAAGGACTATCGCTAGCTGGCAATCGCACAACTTTGCTACAATTTTTTTGTTCTGCTTCTGTATATCTGTATATCTGTGTGTATATCTGCATCTGTATATTATTTGTCTGTGGTATATATATATACGTAGCTATTTAAAACATTTTAGTCGTAATATTTTGATGTTAGAAATGAAAACCGTCACATCTCATTATTCCATTGAGAAGTAGCTTCAACAGACTTGTTTTCGATCCCGTATGAATAGGTTGCTGCAATTGTTGCGATATTATACTATATACATATATTGCTCCCCCGAATTTATGGTAGATTTTGTTGAACCAATCAACACGAGCCTTTTTTTATTATGGGGGATCCACCGCTTGCATAGCTTCCTGACTGCTAAATGCTCAAGCAATATTTTTTGTGCTTGACTTTTAACAATCCCCAAAGGTGCTATTATTTTACGGTAGGTACAGAACCCGTACGGCGTACAGAACCCATATTGTTTTTGTTTTCGCATGATCTCGACGAACCTCGTCGCTGACAATAGTACAACATCGTTTGAGTACTCCAAAGTAATTTTAAATTATCCTCTGAGATGGTGATTCATTACCAAGAGTCCAGTGAAGAATCTTCAAACATTTTTGCTAAACGTTTAAAGTCGCAAAAAAACAAATCCGCTAGACATTTGCCTTTTTATAAAAACGTTTTTCTTTAAATGTGTATTAAAACGGAACCTACACTGGCCTACAACCATTTTGTAACGGGCTGTTTGACAGCATATTCTAAAGGATTTTGGTCCGCTGATTCCAAAAATGATATAATAGAAAAAATGAAACGAGACGTTTTCGAGATAATCGTTTTTGAAATTTTTGGCGACTTTACGTTAAAGTCCTTTCACTTGAAGAGGTACTACAGCTGACTTATGTAACCGATTCGATTACAACTAAGATTAAATCAAAGAGGAAGGATGCACGCATATTTTTTGCGAACATTACTTTCAAATACGAAAAATAGTTTAAAACCTTTTGCTGATATCGTAACCTCAAAAGAGGAATTTTTTAAGAAAAAAGACAAAAAACTGCTATATATCTGTATGTAAAAATATGTTCCCGAAACTTTTTTACCCTTTTTATTTATTTATATTTATATCGATAGGTTGGACATTTGCGCGAATTTTAAGCCTAATATAAAAAAACAAATAATGCACAGAAATGGTTTCTTGGTGCGCGTTAAAGTGAATTTAGTGCTTTTCACAAATATCTTGGCAATTGATCGTTATTCACGAAACAGTGTGAGTTTGTACTTGATACAGTGTGCGTTTGTTTGTAAACAATGTTTTTGGACTTTCCGCGATTGTCATTTCCTAGAAACCCATTAAAATCGGCTTTACCTAGATTCTATTCCCGATGTATGTACTTCATCCTTTTACCGCTATTTCGAGAGCTGAGCTTCTGTGAAGAGCGGAACATCTTCCACGTGGTCTTCCTCATGCTAACTCGTCTCCGGATTCTCTAGGAAGAGTCTATCAACTATCTGGTGCATCCATCACACTACTGGTGAAAGTTCCCAGCTTCTTGGTGACCAGTTTATACCCTAGTCCCCATGGGTTCGTGTCCACCTCACGGATCAGTGCCGTGAATTTCTTGCGTTTGATTCGCTTTATTTCGTCCCGTAGCATATTCTTAATCTCTTTATACTCCTTATACAGATAACGACAGATTAAAGAATAGAATTTTGAAAAACACAACACGACTTCAATGTAAAACTTCGGCTGATGCAAATAAGAAAAAAGTGCGAAAAAGTAAAAAAACATAAGGTGGAAGTACCTGCATCTGAACTAATAGCGGTAAAAGGATGAAGTACATACATCGGAAATAGAATCCAGGTAAAGCCGATTTTAATGGGTTTCTAGGAAATGACAATCGCGGAAAGTCCAAAAACAATGTTCACAAACAAACGCACACTGTATCAAGTACAAACTCACACTGTTTCGTGAATAACGATCAATTGCCAAGATATTTGTGAAAAGCACTAAATTCACTTTAACGTGCACTAAGAAACCATTTCTGTGCAGATTTTTTTGATATTAGGCTTAAAATTCGCGCAAATGTCCAACCTATCGATATAAATATAAATAAATAAAAGGGGTAAAAAAGTTTCGGGAACATATTTTTACATACAGATATATGTATAGCAGTTTTTTGTCTTTTTTCTTAAAAAATTCCTCTTTTGAAGTTACGATTTCAGCAAAAGGTTTTAAACTATTTTTCGTATTTCAAAGTAATGATCGCAAAAAATATGCGTGCATCCTTCCTCTTTAATTTAATATTAGTTGTAATCGAATCGGTTACATATGTCAGCTGTAGTAGCTCTTCAAGTGGAAGGACCTTAACGTAAAGTCGCCAAAAATTTAAAAAACGATTATCTCGACTCGTTTCATTTTTTTTATTTTATCATTTGTGGAATCAGCGGTGGAATCTGGTGCCAAATTCCAGAAACTTTTAGGGTTATCCTTGTAACGGATAGTCATGCTCATCTTTTCCTTCAAGTCACAAAAGTCCAAATCAAAGGGTCGAATGTCGTATAGAAAAAATGTAACATGACACGAGTTAAGTTAGGTTAGCGTGGAGCCGGAATATTAACACACTTAATTCGCTAAGAATTAAAACGTTATTGGGTCGTTATTGGGTTATTGGTCATACGCAATTGTATGACAAATTTTCCCCCCAGTTGTTCACATCCGTGAATTTATCATGGTTCTAATTCATTTGGCAATTATCTCAGGGTTTTTATATGTACATATATCATCAAATAATAACAAAAGTATGTTACTTCATTTGTTAACTAGATTGTATTTTTTTTAGATATGCTTAACAATTTTTTTGATGATATGGATAAAGTACAGCTGTCTGATGACATCTTAATGGAATCATCTAGTGAAAGTAAAAAAATTGAAAAAATTCATTTGATTTCACAAATAAAACAAGAGAGCCTCGTCTCATCTGATCCAATAATGGCATCTAATTTTAATACACTTTCGTCGGATAACATCCCTACTGTATTAATAAATAACAATACACCTTTGTTAGAAAAACACAACGAAGCGCATCATGAAACAAACATGTGTGCACCTGATCCAACATTGACACCAATTCAATTAAATCATACCGAAAATATTTCTGTTGGTTTGACGCAAGCACGACAAATAATATATCCTCCTACTTCAAACAACAGTAGTAATACATTCGTATTTCAAACCAGTCCTCAAAGGCAAAGTCAGCTTACAAATTCCTCTCAACAACATGCTTTACAGCTTCAGAAAAATATTCAATCTCTACCACAATTTGTAACTTTGCAAAGCCTAGGTGCAGATGCCAATCAACGGAATTCAGCAGAGCCAAACACATTGAAGGTAAAATATATGTAATTCGATCATAAAATGTATACTCTTTCATAAAATGTCTCAAGAAAAATCTATATGGTGGCAATGCCTAATGTTTGAAAACATTATTGAAGTATTGATTAATGTATTCGCATATTGTATCAAATACATAATTTTTATGCACATTTATAAAAGTGCGTGAAGTTAAATACGTTGCGAACTTTAATATAGTTCTGTTCTCTGTTCAGATCGCCACGTCGGGAACCTTAACAGATATGTGAACTCCGCTGTTATTGAAGTTTTAGATGCGAGTGTACCACATGAGTTTGAGATGAGACCTAACCCGTATGAAAGGTCACAATCAGCAATATTTATGAATCAAAAATCAAAACAAAACCCAATTACCGTTTTTTTTAAAAAATAAAATTTTGAAATTGGCCTTATAATGAAAGCTACAGCTTCTAAAAGCCATTGAATACAGTCACTAACTGTAAGAAAATGGTTGGGACAGTTGGGACAGACAACATTTTTTAAATCGCATTTGAAGTTCGCCATATATCACATATACATTGGCCGGTCAGTTCCTTGCACTTATTAGATGCAGTAGTTATTCCAGAGTTTTGAATAGTTGTCAACTGTTGTTTTATAGAACATTTGGTTGTCATCACTTTCCCATCCCAACATATGGTTCAGTTCGGAAAAATCTCATCCAACATATTTTTAACCAACCGTTCTCTGGCTGTATTCTTAAGTCTTCTAAAAGTCGCGTATATAAAGTAGTATCACCCTTTTTTCGTTACTCTAATTGTTGAATTGTTGGGGTTACAATTATAACTTTTTGGGATCTTGTAAAATTTGGTTTAATCTCGTAAAGTTTTATTGCATACTATTCTCCACATCTCTTTCAAACTTTTAAAATTGGACTTTAAAGTCACTTTCAAAATAAACATTCTCAATATTTCATTAACCAGGAAATTTTCGTTTTACAAAATCGTATCGGTTTTTAATATATTACCCACTGTTTAATCTAGCGAAGGCCTTGAGAATCATTCATGATTACCTACCGATTTTGTCGATGAATATCGAGGTACTTCGGCACAAAGGTAACTGTTAGCGAAAACGATACCTATTTAGGGATCTCCCTTACGGCGTAAGGGGATCGAAGCGAGATTTTTTTGTTGACAATCCACAATACAATACATACGAAGGGAAAAGCGAAAGGGTTGTCCTCCACAATACATTACAATGGAATGTGGAAAGTGAAACAGAATACATACTGTTTTCACATCCATTGCGAAGGGGCAGCCAAGTACTCCTCGAAGTACAAAATCATTAGGACATCATAGATGATGTTATGATAATGTTTATAAAATGTTTTTAAATATGAAATATTTAAATAAATAATATGTGAACTAAATACAAAATGAAAACAGGATGTAGAATCGACTCGATACGGCACACAAGATTATTAGGACATTTTTTATTTTTTTTTATTTTATTTATTTAATAACTAAGCTAAGCAAGCTTTATAGCTTGAAATAATAAATTACAAATTATTATTAACAAGAAATTCAAGAATTTTTCCCTTTGTGATAAACATAGAATCCGCTAGATTTACAACGGCCGAGACCGAATTGAGGTCAGCGCAAGCCTTGCGGAGTGGTTCATTCAGGAGATAAGAAGTTCTGCTGAATTGCAGATACAGGAATTCGTGTCCTCTAGAGGAAATGCGTAGGATGTTGGGATGGGAAAGTGATGACAAATTAATCAATTTGAGTCGTGACTTATACGATGGAAGTCTTATTGAAGGATCCCAGTGAATATTCCGTAAACAAAATAAAAGAAACTGTTTTTCAACCGATTCGATCTTTGAGATGTAGCAACCATAGTTAGGCGACCATACAGGCGAAGCATATTCTAGTATTGGCCGAACTAATGACGTGTAAAGAATTTTGTTGATGTAAGGATCATCAAATTCTTTTGCCCAACGTTTAATAAACCCAAGTAGACTTAGGGATCTGGCGGTTATCCGATCAATATGGGCATGGGACATCATCGATTATGTCATGATGATCTTTACTACTGGGTGGTTATAATTTGCTTTAAAATGAAAACAACCTATAAATGTAAATATTAATACAGCCTACACTATAGCCTACAGAAGACGAGAGAAGAATGGGAGAAGAATGAAAACCAACCACCGAATTCAGCTCTAAAATTCCATTTAACAAATGTTCATTTTCGTTAATGGCGAATTCATTTTTAATAAAGAAGGTCTTTTGATATAGATTGTCTTGGGAGCTCAGGGACACGGAGGCTTACCAACCGATGTCAATCTATAATTAATGAATTTTGATGTTACTACTTCTGCATGAAGTCTGACTGACGAGGGAGCTTGGAGTATTTTCTTTAGAGTCTTCGTAATAGGGTTTAGTATTTTTAATTACGCTTCATTTCTAGCTTCTAAGATTTTGTTCTCAACTACTTAAAATTATATTTTTTATATCGGATATAAAATAAAAATATTGATTTTTTTTGCAGTATGAACACAATTTATCCCGACAGCAGCAACTATCCCATGTTATCCTACAGGCGAGTCCCACGGTAATGTATACCACGACTGGAAGTACGCCGACAACACTAGTCAATGGCACTACTATATTGACAACAACTAGTGTGCCATTGGTTTTAGAACCGTCTTCCAATGCAAGTGTTAACCATTGTAATATGGAGAATAAAGTTCCGATTCAACGAATTCAACCAAAAGTACGAGAAGTAAAGCGTTCGGCCCATAATGCAATTGAAAGACGTTACCGTACTTCTATAAATGACAAGATAGCCGAATTGAAGAACATGATTGTGGGTGAATCGGCTAAGCTAAATAAATCAGCGGTACTTAGAAAATCGGTTGACAGAATTCGTGACTTACAACGTCAAAACTATGACTTAAGAGCTGAGGTCCAGCGTTTGCAAAGAGAAATTATGGCACGTGATGGTCTTAAGGTTAAAGATTTATTGCAAACATCACAAGTTATGCCACTAGGTGGTGGTGCAAAGAAGCGAAAAGAGTCTGCTGATGATGCATTACTTTATGGAAAGCAGAGTTGTATGACTCCTCCTCGAAGTGATGAATCTGATCCGTCACCTTCACCCACTTGCTCAGATATATCATTACCTCCTTCACCATGTAGCGTATCTACAAAAAATTGTACTGGCGTTAGTATAAATAACGATGCCGAAATCATTCCCACAAATATACGCGGTATGACGGCACATTCACGTCTAGCTCTGTGCATGTTTATGTTTATTATACTAGCGGTAAATCCCTTAAAATTGCTTCTTTCAAATGCTTCTTTTGATGATTTAATTGACGAGGAGGTGGCCGATGGAAATTTCTTGGGACAGCGTAGAAGTATTCTCTCTGTTGATGGCAATTGTGAGTCGTACTTTTATAAAGTCATATTTATTTTCGAGGGTGAAACTTTGATCATTGTGTTGGGAATGAAGTGTTGTGTTGAATAACAAAATTATATTCTTATATAGGAAAAAAATTCTTATCATTCATAATTAGTCAATAGGTTGAGTGATTGAATAAAGAAATTAAAGGAATCAGTTTGCAACAGACTTATAAATGTTTGTATTAATACATCAGATGTTCCAAATTGGACAACAGTGCAGAAATCGGGGCCTTTATTTTTGTGGACATTGAACGCCTTGGTCATATTTTTCTGCCTGGTTAAAATGTTAGTGTACGGTGATCCCATTTTAGGATCAGAGACGCGTGCATTGGAAAATTATTGGAAACACAAAAATTTAGCCGACCAGGAATTTGATAAAGTATGTAATCGTATTTTCGATTATGCATCCTTTAAATTCTTTGCAATTATTCACTCACTAGGGGAATACGAAAACTTCTTATTTGGAGTATCTAACATGTCTACAAATATTTGGAATAATCTTACCCACAAATCGCTTCGAATCGTTGATCGTAACAAGCTGGCAATTTATAAGATTATTTTTCCACCGTATATTGATTGGACGATTTCTCTCACGAAAAGCGGGAGGTTTTTTTTGTGAGGATAACCAAAGAAAGGCAGCATTAGTATCAGCTAGAGAATTAGCTACAGTTTTTAATCGTTTAAATCAACTGCATTTGGTGAAAAATACAAATGATGGAAATGGACTTATGATGTCCCTCTATGCTATTAATATGGCCGAAGTTGCATCAAGCATTCTAGGACCAAATGATTCGATTTCAATTTACATGACAGCTGCATTACGGGTCAAGCAAAGCTATCCCAAATTTTTGAAAATTTTTGGGCGTTACTATGTTAACAAAGCAAAGCAAGAGACAGTCAATAGCGGTGAAAAATCTGATAGATATGATTGGGTGTTTACCCCTTACGGCTACAGCTATTTTATTCTACAGGATTTTGAATTCGGTTGCGATGATAAAGACTCCTTGTTTGCCAAACTGCGTAATAGAGCTGATCCAATGTCGTATATTACTAAGGTATGTATGCGAATGATCATTTACTTGATCCTAAATCTATATTTAACTAAGTTTAATTGCAGAACTATCAGGATTATTTGTTATACAAATCTACTCAATGCTTAGTAGGATACGGAAATACCGCCAGTCGTAAGCAGTATATAAAAGGTCAAACAAGACCCACACAAAGATTATCGGGATTAAATCCCTCTACGGGCACAATTACAAGCAACATTTTGAAGTATATACGAATTCTGCGTAATACCTTTGTTGATGATGAAAGGGATGATCAAATACAATGGTGGACAAATGTGCTGGATATTGCTGTACAGTGGCTACTGGGTGACGATACTTTGGCAAATAGTATATATGGCATGATTAATATGTTACCGTGTAGCTTGTCTAATAGCAACAATAATTTGCCTAAAGCTCTGCATGTCACGATTCAAGTAAAATCACTTTTACTGTAAGATATACAAATTTTTTTTGGATATTCTTTTTTACGCTTTCTTTTTTAACTTTCTAGAAAACAGAAAGTTGATAAACGGAAAATTAATATTATGTGCAATGAAGCCAGTGTTTTACTTCGAGAATGCTTAACGGAAAATCGATTTACTAATGTAAATGATATTAATTTGGTAAGTGCTATCAAACCTCAAAATCTCATTATGTTAATTTGGTAGTTTTGGTATTGAAAAAAATATACATAAGGAGTAGTCAGTCGAAGTATGTTTAATATGTTAACATAACTGTTTTTAGCTTTGAGACAAACTATTCTAAGGAATGGTACAAAGGTGCATTGTAGTCGCATTGTCTGTGTTGAACATTTTCAAGCAATACTTCTGCAGTGCAAACTTTGTGAATTCCACTAACACTACTGTGGTCAATTCTTAGTGTAATTAGTTTGTCGAATTGAAGACGTAGATTAGAAAACATTTTCAGTAAGACTTTCTAAATTTGTTTTTGTGAAATCACTAATTGTACATTTAAGTTATAAAAAAAACCATTCAAATTCGCTCTTCCGTTAGAAGATGTCTTATTGATTGAAAACTTCCAACATTTTTTTGGTAACTTTTTTTCATTTCAATAATAGAATAACACTACCTTCTACGTTAAATAGTAGCTAAAACTTACGCCGCGAGTCGAAAAAGTTCGAACTGTGTAGTTTGGATTATTATGGACAATTATTTTTGATTAATGTTGACTGCAAAGATATTGTTTTCATAGAGCTGTTACTTATGGTTTTAACTCTTGACTAATACGATTTCTTTTCTGCGGTTATAACGTTTTTAAATCATGGAATGTAGTGGAACATTTTGTAAAATAGAAAAACATTGATACATAAAAGATGAAGCTTAGAATGTTATATACTGAAGAATCATGTTCTATGTTACAATTCTTGTACTTTTCATTTAATCTCATTTCTATGTTCTTGATATATAACTTGTAAGTTTGTTCTCTTTTCAATAGCTTTTTCAATTACTAACTTGCGATTGGATTTTGGAGGCCAGAACTAAAATTTGGGAATTTGAATATATGTCTGTAGATGATGGGTTCTATCAAGTCAACGAAGACACATTGGAGAGATTTCAAAAGGATTTGAATTCATTAAGAAATATTGTCGAGGATATTCCAGTAACTAAGCTAAAATGTACTTGTGTATGATATAATTTAGAAGATACTTTTAGAGTGCCCAGTCACGTATTTATTTGTATGAAGCCGTTTGCCGTTTGATGGCTGGAGCATCTCCAGGCCCAACGCAACAGCTCCTGGATAGAAGTTTAAGATGTCGGCATGCACGATCTTCAATAATATGTGGAGGAAAGGACAAAAATCACAATTTTGAAGGAGGAGAGCGAGAACGGGCTGCGGCAATGTATGTGGCCTGTAAGTATTTACCTTCAGCTTTACTTTGTTCTCCCGGGGAGCGTGCTGGCATGCTAGCGGAAGCTGTCAAAACTTTAGAGAAGGTTGGAGATAAACGAAAGTTGAAGGAATGTTACCAATTGATGAAGTCCTTAGGCAGTGGAACTGCTGCATCAGATTTATGAATATTGTAATTTCTGCTAATTGATGAAGTCTTTAGGCAGTGGAACTGCTGTATCAAATTTATGAATATTGTAATTCGTTTAATCTCTTTAATTTATGAGCCTCCGATTTAAATATTTTTTTATGACATAATTAAAATTCAGTACAATAAATTTTTATAATTGTATACGTAAAATAATTTTATTGATAGGTCATCTAGGGTTGATCATAGAATCCCATGGGCGGGCATTTTACGGCGATTTATGTAGTTAGAGCGAATTTTATAGCTCAACCAAAACATTTGTTCTATTACAGTGATGTACAAAGGCATACTATAACATTTTGAGTGTATGTTGGGCCAGGGTTGATAGAAAAGAATACTCTATTGACCTTGGTGTTGGCCATATTTTGCCTCATATCAATCGATATTTTTGGGTGTAGTAAAAATAAAAGAACGCAGCGAGACAGACCTTCTTCGATGATGGCTTGGCAGCTATGGACACCACAGTTCTATAGTCATAACTAATTCTAATCTCCACTCTGTGCATAGTAAATTTTCTATGGTCTGTGTACGGGGTCAAGCTGGCCCCTGTTGTAGTTCTGAGTCAACGCCCTGGCGATACGTACCCGCTCTTCGCTACCAAGGCACTGCACGAACTAACTTGTGTTGAGCTTGCATTTCTGAATGACCGACATTTCGCTGTCATACTTCAAGCAGTGAAATGTGATTACACAACTGAACCGCCCAAATGTTTAAAGCAGACTCGAAATTGGGCAACGGTTTAATAGATGCATACATAATGAGTAAATCTTAAAAATTCGAGTGAGACTAAATTAATATTAAGTACAGAATAACTGGTACCTAAATTAGTGCGTCGTACGTTGCGTTGGTGTCAAAATGAAATTGGAACACGTAGTCTTATGAAAGTAATGCAAATTAAGTCACGTTGCTTTTAAAATAAGCATCGCACTGACGGAGAGCATTCGAATTTCCTATTTTGGTATGCACTACGAAGTTAAGTTGGAGGCAAATCTTAAAAAAATCTCCTTGTGCCTATGAATTAGAGATTAATCTTTTAAAGAATTAACTATGTATTTTCAATTAATTTTTAATAAATCATCAACAATAATACACTCTCACGTATAGTGTACATCAACAGATTATAAAAATAAAAAATAGACGTCAAACCGATTTTTGAAGTGGCGAATTGGAAGTGTCCTATCTCATCATCCCTGACCAACGATCATCAGAAAAGACAAGCTACCAAGTTCAACATACACAAACAAGCTATAAAGCAGAAAACCTCACCTGAAGGTGTTTAGTTTCTTTGTTATTGGTATGTGTATATTTGCATTGTATGTATGTAATTGTTTTTTATTTGAAGTGTATATTATACGGGTGCAATATGCCCACAGGGGAACCAAACACCCAAACATTACCCTGGGTGGAGTGGGTTGCTATACTTTATACACAAATACATGTTATACTTTAGAACTATACAGTAGTTATTAATATATTATTAACTTGTACAATTATTTACTTGACAATTTATTTAAGGTTTAGTGACCTTTTTTGTACAGCTTGAAATGAAATAAATAAATAACTAAATAAATATAAGAATCCAAATAAACCCATATTAACTTATTTTTAATTATAGACTAATATAATATTTGTACTACAAATCATTACAAACAACAAAGATTACAATCAAATTTCGGATAAGATCTACCCTGGTCCGGTGTGATTGTTTTGTTGTTGTTGTTGTTGTTGTAGGTACCCACTAAAACAAACCCCGCCCCTCGCCGTGCCCCCGTTTTGGAGTTATGAGCCTTCAAAGTTTGAAGCTTTTATGTCCTATATCTCCATAATCCCGGCGCATAAAGGAACGATATATACATCGTTGGAAAGGTAATTTTAATATCTTTAGTTTATCGTTTTAGAGATTTTATGGAAAAGCTTTTAGTTTCCCCGCAAATGTTATTAATTATTTTTACTACTATTTTTTATAGTATTTATTAATTTTCCCAAATAAAGTTCTTCAGAAACCTGTATAACCGTTTGCATTTTAATAAAGTAGAGTTAAGAAGCTATTTACAGGTGTTTTTTTTATTGAAATCGGTTCACAATTTCGGTAAATAACGTTCTTTTTCAAAAAAGCGACATTAGATAACATGTAAAGTTAAATTGTTTTCGTGCGAAAATGGGCGCCGCAGGCGAAAAATTTTGTTGTTGTTTTTGTTGTTGAAATGAGCAATTTTTATAAAAAAAATCGCGCGATTTTTAACAGTTTAAAACAACAACAATTTTTAACAACAAAATTTAACAGTTCTTGTTGAGGTATCTTAGCATTTGACAGAGTGGTTATTTTAATAAAGAGTATAATCATTAGAAAAACGTAGTTTTGGAAAATTTTTATGTTCGTTTTCTCCCGAATTAGTGAACCGATTTCAATAAAAAAAACACCAGTAAATAGCTACTTGACTCTACTTTGTTAAAATGCAAACGTTTATACAGGTTTCTGAAGAACTTTATTTGGGAAAAATTAATAAATACTATAAAAAATAGTAGTAAAAATAATAATTGCGATTTGCGGGGAAACTAAAAGTTTTTCCATAAAATCTCTAAAACGATAAATTAAAGATATTAAAATTACCTTTCCAACGATGTATATATCGTTCCTATATGTGCCGGGATTATGGAGATATAGGACATAAAAGCTTCAAATTTTGAAGGCTCATAACTCCTAAACGGGGGCGAGGGGCGGGGTTTGTTTTCGTGGGTAGCTACAACAACAACAATAACAGCAGCAACAACAAAAATAAAAACAATCACACCGGACTTGCCTTGAATGTAGCCCAAATTTCAATTGTTATGTTCTGTCGGCGACCACTATAACGAGTTTTGAAGAAAAATGATTTTTTAAAATTATTACTTTTTGCTAAACTATGGCACATATCCGGCATTCATACCGTTAGGAAGAAAAATTAATGTTTTTCATTTATGTAATTTAGCTTTTTATCGAAAATTTATAATTTTCGAGAAACACTCAATTAAAATTACATCGGCCGACAGCCATTTTGTAACGGGTTGTTTGACAGCATATTCTAAATGAATTTGGTCCGCTGATTCCAAAAATGATAAAATAAAAAAAAATGAAACGAGCTGTTTTCGAGATAATCGTTTTTGAAATTTTTGGCGACTACGTTAAGGTCCATCCACTTGAAGAGCTACTACAGCTGACTTATGTAACCGATTCGATTACAACTAAGATTAAGAGCCAGATTCTGAAAACTCACGGTGACTGGCTCTGCCACTGACGTCTCAAGTCACGGCGTCGTAGGCACGGCATTCTGAGAGCCGTGCGCATCGTCTTGTCTTGGCTTTACGTCGCACTCACGCTCGTAATAACATGATACGTTTTTCAGTACGAAGTTGTCAAATTCTTAGTATTGGTAAACGCATTTCTGTATATTATAACTATGGTGAAATAAGAAAGTTGGAATTATATTAAGTTGAAACTTTTTATCAGTTCATAAAATTGTTTTTTTGTGCAAAAAATAAACACCAGTTATTATATTTTATTTCACTCAGGTTGACGCAAAGATATTATCTTCCTTTTTTTATCCTTTCTTTTCCAACACTAGCGCCCGTCTTGCTAAATCTGTATGTTTTTCCATTTCGTCTATCAAAAGTTTGAACTGCTTCGAATTCGTCAATTTTAAGCTATATTATAAAATATAGTCATTTAAAGTAACCAGTAAACAATATATAATAAAATTATCTTTTTTTATACCTTTTCTTCTGGGGAACCTGCTCCATTTATTGCTATTTTACTATATTTTTACTGTATTTTATATGCAACCAACTACAGCCGATACGAAATTATGACTGACATCGTCAAATAATTTCGCGACGCCGGGTGCATTATTTAAAATTGTAATTATAATTTCAAAATTTCGAAAGAATTTAATTTTTTTCGCTACCTGCATGCTGTACATATACATAAAAAATGGATAAAAAAATAATAAACAATGCAAACAATTAAAGAATTAGAGGAAATTCTACATAAATTAATAACAAACGCTAAACATTTTGTTCAAAACACGAAAAATAATAAACAATCGCAGCCAACGAAGTAATTTTTTACTTAGATGGAATTGGTTGCAGAGTTCGGAACAAATGCAGATCAGCTGCCAAGCTCAGATTTTTTTTTCTTTTTTTTTACCGTTATTTGAGACCGTTATAACCGGAAGGGGCCATGTTTTTTCGGGGGCTGGTCAGCCCCTAAGTAAGCTAACGGAACAAACGAACTACTGTTGGAAAGGTATTTAATACCTTTCATTTATGTAATACACATTTTTATCCTTAACATGGCTGTGAAGGAGTTATATTGATTTTTAGAAAAATCTGACAAGTTGGCCTTGAAACAACAATTTTTTTCTTCCAAACGGACACATTAAGTCATAAAATAAATTACAGTTATGGAAAGCTTGTTCTTCTACCTTTAAAATGGTATATAATATGTTATACTTACTCACACAGCACAGATCGTGCTTGTTATTGCTTTCGTCATTGCATATTCGTATTCTGTGTATTCTGTGGAAGAAAGAAAGAGAAAACCTACCTTTCGTGGCAGTAGTTAAACAAAAACAATCGCTCTTGAAAAGAGAATACGAGAGTAAGAAATTTCGTGGGACCCAGACTATAGAAGCATTTGTGGAAATGAGTAGGAACACATTTTAAACACGTGGAAGAACGAGAGAGCCTACCGTTCATAACCGTTGTAAAACAAAAACAATTGCTCTTGAAAAGAGAATACGAGAGTAAGAATTTTTGTGGGACCCAGGCTATAGAAATATTTGCAGACCAGAAAAAAGGGACTTTTAGCGGTCTATATACTATGTGGTTAGTGCTAGAACACAATTGGAAGCACAAAACACTAAACACATTTGTCTCTGTATCTTTTGCTTAGAACACGCACACAATTGGGCCTCGCGCACAAAAAAAAAAATCTGTCATTTCTGTCAATTCTCTTGTGTAAACAATTTGAATATATACACAAGCAGAAGAAGAGCTTGTGCATAAAAGCTGTCAAAATAGAAATAGAGCTATCTCACGGACATGCGTTTCTTTATCTAAACACAAATGTTCGTAGATAACTCATTTTTTTCTTGAATCCCATAAGAGCCTGTGTAAATTTGACAGTTGATTTTGTGTTTAGTGTTTTGTTCGTCCAATTGTGTTCAAGGCATATGTCTACTTCTGTCTGCGTTTGTCTTAAAATTAGCTGTTTTTCATCTTTTGGGATTCTAAGTGCCATGTTACATTGCAATTTTTTGATTGTTTCAGTTTGTTCTTTGTTTTTGTTTTCTGTACAAAACTGTCAACGCCGAGTTCATCCGTGAGAGAAAGAGAGCCGATGAACTACGGAACCCGCAATCAAAAAATTTGCCGTCGACGACTCCAAATTTCAATCAAAACGGTGTTGTTGTGTGGCGTAATAAAAAAGTGTGCACATTTTGGAGTAAAAAAGATCCACTTTTACCAGAAAAAGTGTTAATTTTGGGTGAAAATAATTGCGCAGAGGAACTCTGGGCATAAATGAAGAATAGCTGCCAAGCTCAGATTTTGTTCATCTTTTTCTTACCGTTAGATAGGGCCATCAGGAACGGAAGTGGCTGGTTTGTATCGGGGGCTGGTCAGCCATCTTGGATTTATGACCGTTTGAAGGACAAATTAATGGTTTAATGAAAGTCATTTATCTCATAAACTAAGAGAGCTAGCGGAAGTAGCGCCGTACTGTTGGAAAGGTATTTTTAATGCGTTTCATTTATGTAATACACATTTTTGTCCATAACATGGCTGTGAAGGAATTATATTGATTTTTAGAAAAATGTGACAAGTTGACCTTGAAACAACAATTTATTTCTTCCAAACGGACACATTAAGGTATAAAACAAATTACAGTTATGGAAAGCTTGTTCTTTTACTTTTGAAATGGTATATAATATGTTATACTTACTATTGTATTACATTACTTTAGCCTTGCTTTCCTCTAAACAAACAAGTGTAAAGACAGAAAAAACATTTGAAATTAAAAAATGTTTATGAAAAATCGCGCGATTTTTCATAAAAATTTGTTGCCTGCGGCGCTTACAATAGTAAGTATAACATATTATATACCATTTTAAAGGTAGAAGAACAAGCTTTCCATAACTGTAATTTATTTTATGACTTAATGTGTCCGTTTGGAAGAAAAAAATTGTTGTTTCAAGGCCAACTTGTCAGATTTTTCTAAAAATCAATATAACTCCTTCACAGCCATGTTAAGGATAAAAATGTGTATTACATAAATGAAAGGTATTAAATACCTTTCCAACAGTAGTTCGTTTGTTCCGTTAGCTTACTTAGGGGCTGACCAGCCCCCGAAAAAACATGGCCCCTTCCGGTTATAACGGTCTCAAATAACGGTAAAAAAAAAGAAAAAAAAATCTGAGCTTGGCAGCTGATCTGCATTTGTTCCGAACTCTGCAACCAATTCCATCTAAGTAAAAAATTACTTCGTTGGCTGCGATTGTTTATTATTTTTCGTGTTTTGAACAAAATGTTTAGCGTTTGTTATTAATTTATGTAGAATTTCCTCTAATTCTTTAATTGTTTGCATTGTTTATTATTTTTTTATCCATTTTTTATGTATATGTACAGCATGCAGGTAGCGAAAAAAATTAAATTCTTTCGAAATTTTGAAATTATAATTACAATTTTAAATAATGCACCCGGCGTCGCGAAATTATTTGACGATGTCAGTCATAATTTCGTATCGGCTGTAGTTGGTTGCATATAAAATACAGTAAAAATATAGTAAAATAGCAATAAATGGAGCAGGTTCCCCAGAAGAAAAGGTATAAAAAAAGATAATTTTATTATATATTGTTTACTGGTTACTTTAAATGACTATATTTTATAATATAGCTTAAAATTGACGAATTCGAAGCAGTTCAAACTTTTGATAGACGAAATGGAAAAACATACAGATTTAGCAAGACGGGCGCTAGTGTTGGAAAAGAAAGGATAAAAAAAGGAAGATAATATCTTTGCGTCAACCTGAGTGAAATAAAATATAATAACTGGTGTTTATTTTTTGCACAAAAAAACAATTTTATGAACTGATAAAAAGTTTCAACTTAATATAATTCCAACTTTCTTATTTCACCATAGTTATAATATACAGAAATGCGTTTACCAATACTAAGAATTTTACAACTTCGTACTGAAAAACGTATCATGTTATTACGAGCGTGAGTGCGACGTAAAGCCAAGACAAGACGATGCGCACGGCTCTCAGAATGCCGTGCGTACGACGCCGTGACTTGAGACGTCAGTGGCAGAGCCAGTCACCGTGAGTTTTCAGAATCTGGCTCTTAATCTTAGTTGTAATCGAATCGGTTACATAAGTCAGCTGTAGTAGCTTTTCAAGTGGATGGACCTTAACGTAAAGTCGCCAAAAATTTCAAAAACGATTAACTCGAAAACGGCTCGTTTCTTTTTTTTTATTTTATCATTTTTGGAATCAGCCAACCAAAATCCTTTAGAATATGTTGTCAAACAACCCGTTACAAAAAAAATCTTAATTTGTAGGCTATCAGTCCTATCATAGGTATTATCAGTCCTTTTTTTAAAATTCATTAATTTTTTTCTATTTTTTTTTTTTTTTAATGAGGTAGGAAATGCTTTTACGCACATCAGTGTCCCTGCTCGAACCAGGTCCGCCGATAGTGTGGGACTACCTCACTTGCGGACTACCCACTAAAACCGTCCTCTTTCCTTGGGGGAATAGTCGAAGCAGACCAGAACGAGTAGGTCCCTTTTGTGGTAGTAGTAGTGATGTTTTATTAGTATTACAATACTTTACAAATACACTTATACAATATACATTTATACAATATTAAATTTAATAGTATATAAAATATAGAAAAATTTTAAACAGATTTAACATTTTAAATATCTCACACATAGTGTTTTAAAGACATACAGGTTTCTCTCGGATTTTATATTGCTTGGTAGTTTATTAAATAATTGAAGACCCTTATAAAAAATGGAATTTCTCGCTGCTGCTGTGCTTTGATACTTTATCCTGAAGTCTCTTGCATTTCTTAGTTGGTATGGTTGTTCATCACCTACGAAATTCACTTTTTCTACTAGATATGTTGGTGCTTCTCCGTTTTTAATTTTATGTATAAACATTAGAGTATTTAACTGTAGTCTTTGGTTAACATCTAGCCATTTTAAGGTATCTAACATTGTTTTAACATTCGTATTCGGTAGTTTATTAAATAATTGAAGACCCTTATAAAAAATGGAATTTCTCGCTGCTGCTGTGCTTTGATACTTTATCCTGAAGTCTCTTGCATTTCTTAGTTGGTATGGTTGTTCATCACCTACGAAATTCACTTTTTCTACTAGATATGTTGGTGCTTCTCCGTTTTTAATTTTATGTATAAACATTAGAGTATTTAACTGTAGTCTTTGGTTAACATCTAGCCATTTTAAGGTATCTAACATTGTTTTAACATTCGTATACCTGTTACATTTAAGTATGCATCTCATTGCTTTATTTTGAAACTTTTGTAATCTTCCCATTTTACCCATATTGCAACATATATACAGCATGGAAGAACAATATTCCAAATGCGGCTTTATCATCACATTATAGATTTTTATTGCTGTCATATTGTTAATCTTACTTCGTATTCTTTTAAAAAATCAAATTTTTTCCCCAATTTTTTTACATATATACTCAACGTGTTCTTTCAATTTTAGCTCTTTGTCTATTATTATCCCAAGATACTTAATTTTATCTACCTCCTCTATGACTTGTCCATTTATTTTAATGTTTTCTTCACCGTTCATATTAATTTTCATTACTTTTGTTTTTTGTTCATTCAGCTTAAGTTTGTTCATTTTTAACCACACATTAACTTTTTCAATGTCTTGTACTAGTTTCTCAATACATTCCTTTTCATTTCTACCCACAGAATATAATAAAGTATCATCTGCGTACAATATTATTTTACAATTTTCTATAACTGAGCACATATCATTAATATAAATAATAAATTTACGTCGTGGACGTAAATTTGTGGACGCCATTTTCCACTTCTAAAAATTCAGATTTTTCATCATTCACCTTTGTTCTCTGCGTCCTTTGTGATAGATACGATTCAAACCATCTAAGTTCGGTACCTTCAACACCATACATGTAGAGCTTTTCTAGTAGTAATTGTCTATCAATTGTCTCAAATGCTCTTTTAAAATCAAGGAATAGCGCCATTATTTTTATCTGATTTTCCACACTTTTCCAATCGCTAATAACATATTTAGTTAACAGCAGTTTCGCATGAGTATTTTTTCCGAAATCCAGATTGATATTTTACAAAATGGTTATTATTTTCCATATATTGTTCTAGCTGCTGTTTGACAACTTTCTCTAAAATTTTTTCCATTGACTTTAAGGAGTTGATTGGTCTAAATTCTTCGCATTTTTTTTGTTTTTGATACCTTTTCTACAGGCGTTATCATCGAGTCTTTCCACGATCGTGGAAACTCTCCGATCTCTAATGACATATTAATTATTTTCAAGATCGTTTGCCCGAGTACATCCCAATTATCCAATATCATGTTTGTGTTAATTCTTTCAAAGTCTGATTTATTCTTTAAGTTTCTAATGATTAGTTTTAATTCATTATTCGTCACTTGTTTAAATTTAAATAAATTGGTCTTTTTTACTATGTAGTTAACATAGTTTATATTTTCAATAGAGTCTGTGATAGTTTTAACACTGTTGATAAAATATTCATTGAATCTAGTTGCTATTTCATAGTCTCTCGTGTATAAAATTCCGTTAAAGTTTATGTTCTCGATTTTTCTTTTGTCTTGCTTTAGTACCAAATTTTTTATTGCAGCCCACATTTGTTTCTGCGTATTGGCTCGTTCAATTTTATTATTAATGAAATTATTTTTGGCGTTAATTATACTAACTTTGTACACATTTCTAATATGTTTGTATTTATTCCAACTTTCATGCGTTTTAACACCCGAGCTTTATGATATGCTTTAATTTTTTGGTTTTTTAATGATTTCAAATTTTCATTGAACCACTGACTCGAATTGTTGTCATTATATATTACTATTGTATTTGTAAAGTGATTTATTGTATTTTTTAACACATTTTCAAAGTTCATTGCATTATAATGAATATCTTTACTTGGGATATATAGTGTGTCTGAATCTTGAATTTGGTTTAAGAAACTTTTTTTATTGTATTTAAAAACTTTAGTTTCACGATTGTTTGCATTATACTTGTAATTTTTTACGGTTATTTCCATATTAACGATTTCATGATCAGATATTTTGTTGTTTAGTTTAGTAATATTCACTTTCAGATCATACATATTTGTTATCACGTAGTCAATTAAAGTCTTCATATATTTGGTAACTCTAGTGTAATCTTTAACTATTTGCATTAGACAATTGTCATTTATTATACGTTCAATTTCTCGTTTGTATATGTCATTTTTTAACCAATCAATATTAAAGTCACCTGCAACAATGATATTTTTGGGTAACTCGGTTAAATATTCAATTTGTTCTTGAAAAAAGTCGCAAAATTCTCTTTCGGAACCACTCGGTGATCTATACACCGCCACAAGTATAATATCTTGATTGGAGTATTTGCATTCACATGCAACTAACCACATTTTGGATTCAATCGACTTTTCTATTTTGTTAATTATTTTCCAATTATCTTTTATATATATAATTACACCTCCCGTTCTTGTTGAGTTTGAATTACATGTTACATGGTTATAGTTTTTAAGTTCAATTTCTCTTTCATGAGTATCATCGGTCATGTGTGTTTCAGTTAAAATCAGAAGATCTATTTTGTTGTTGTCCACCATTAACTCTAGTTGCTCGAAGTTATTAGTAAGACCCTGAATATTCGTATATAACCCAGTTATTTTGTTTGATTGCTAATAACCAATCTGTTTTCTTTTAATTTCAAGTTTATTTTGATATACAGGGCATGCTCTACTTAATGTATCATGATTTTCATCAAGTCCTAGATTTAGTCGTTTGATTGTACGAACGTAATTAATACACTTTGTTATTCGTTCCCTTTGACATTCACTTGTTTTATGGTTTTCTAAACAATTTAGGCATGTTTCATCATTTTTGCATTCTGCTGCTCTATGATTGAATCCTTTGCATTTAAAACACAGTCTGACTTCAACCGCATCAAACACTTTACAACGCTTCCATCCTATGTTTAGCTTTTCAGAATCTATCACCTTCGGAAAAGAATCTTTATCGGTTTCAATTATTGCATTGTAGTACACGCGATTGTTTTTATTTACTTCATAATACTTCACTAATTTTAACAAACTATTTCCGATAACACAGTTTTGTTTTTTTAATTTTTCAAGAATACTTTTATTATCATATTTAAATTCCATGTTTGTTATTATAAATCTCGGATTAATTGCATTTGGTACTTTAATTTGATAGTTTCCACTCATTGTTTTTTCTATAGCGTCTTTTAATATTTCTCGATCTTCGTTATTTTCACTTTCAATAACTATCACTCCATTATTTCTATTTTCAATGTTGGTTATTCTAAAATTCGTTGGTGAAACATTTTTATTCAGATCTACTTTGGTTTTATCAGTTTTTTGTTTGTTTTTTGGCGTTAGAATCAGTGGTAATTTTTTTCGCAACTGTGGCATCGCTTTTGGTTTCGTATCTTGTATTACATTTTTCTTCACTGTTTCTGCAAATGACAATTGCGAAGCACCGCCCACATGTGCATTTTTCACAATTTTTTTAACTTCTAAGCATAGTTTTTCGTTCTCTTCATTGTTTTTTTTAAGTTCTTCACATATTAATTCAGTTTGGTTTCCGAAGTTGTCTATGTATGTTCGCATTTTTTTTATTTCGTCTACGCTTCTCTCACAAGTCTCTTGAGCCACTTTCATAGACTTTAATCTCTCACTATATCTTCTTTCGATACTTTCAAGCAGTACTTTTATTTCGTGTTCACTACTTTTGAGTGACTCTTCAAATTCTCTTCTATATTCTTTTAAGTAACTATTGTTTTTATTGACACTATCTTGCATATCCTTTAAGACCATATCCACATTGTGGATGTATAAGATACAGTCTTCACATATATATTGGATCATTATATTCGCTCCCAATATGTTGTTGGTGCTCTGATCCAGCCCCGAGCATCTCGCAGCTGTATGGTAAATTTTTACACATACAATAACATTTTACAAAAAGAGCGTGGCGCGCTCATACACAAAAAATGCTCCTATCTCATGCTTGATTCCGAAACTGGCCTGCATAGAGAGAAGGGAGGAGGATGGCTTCTGGACTACGTCAAGAATGGAATCTCTGGAGGTTCTTGTTGACAGACACTTTCCGGAAAATAGTCATACCACTGGTTTTGACTACGATATTCCCCTCTTCCATACGGGACATGGAATATCTGATAACAGATAGAACAGTAGGCTGGGCTATAAGCAGCTTCAAAACTTTCAAATCTCCGGGACCAGGCGGGATATCCTCTGCTCAACATGCGTATCTTAAAGGGAGATCTGTAGAGATGGCACTACTCTCCCTCGTGGGTGCTATCGAAAAATCTTTAGCCTGGAATGAATTTTCCCTCGTGGCTTTTGTGGACATTGAAGATGCCTTCAACAACGTGGACGTAAACGCAATTCTAGATGCCCTAAATGTAAAAGAACGCCTGGTATCCTTTCAGTCAGCGGCTTAAAGGAAGGATCATTGCGGCGAGACTTGTGGACGCACGGGTTGGAAGAATGGTAGGGAGGCGTAATCCACAAGATGCTTGTCGTCTTCACACGGAAGCATAGGATTCCTCAAATCGATCCTGCAAGGATGGGTGGCGTCGAGCTCAACTTTAAAGACAAGGCAAAATTCCTTGACAAAAAAACTGGAAAAAAAAATATCACTGAGACAGTGAACAAAGCCATGGTGGCTCTCTACACTTGTAGAAAGGCCATGTGCTGTCCTGGCTGAAGGACAATCAGACATACAATAGGGATATCTTTATTTGTACAGACAGCCAGGCAGCAATAAAAGCATTGGATGCAACCTTCACCACTTCCATGGTGGTAAAAAGCTGGCACCAATCTTTAAATGAGATGGCAGAGCAGTTTTCCATAAAACTGTGCTGGGTTCCAGGACACAGTAACATTCCAGGGACTGAAGAGCGGATGTATTAGCCCGCCAGGAGACTGAATTAGTTATCAACCCATATAACTCATGTATAGATATGCCACTTGCTGCCTGTAAGCAAAGCATGAATACGCATTAAAAGAGGCTAATAAAAGGTGGGAGGAGTTGGCGGCTTGTAAGACTGCACAGTAGCTATGGCCCATTTACAACCAAAGGAATTCAAATGACGTCCTTTCGCTGAATAGGGTGAATATTCGGCGGGTGATGGGAGCCATAACAGGTATATCATATCACTGCCTTTTTGGAGCTCACGCAAAGCGCATAGGGATATTTGCAAACGACAGGAGCTGCAGGAATGAGGAGGAAGAGACAGTAACGCATCTCTTGTGCAGTTGTCCAGCTCTGGCCAAAAGAAGGCAAACCCACATGGGAGCCGATTCTTATAACAACCTCTGCGAGATGGTACCCCTCAAGATAGGGGTTCTGAGTCGCTATATAAATAGCTCGGGGTGGCTGAGCTAAAATGTTGGGCATCACAATGCACTCCAGCTGTCTAAAGCAGGCCATACACGTTACAACCGTTGGTACAACTTGAGCAGGTTGTATACAAGATTGTAACGTTTGTGGGCTTGTTGTATGAAGTTGTGTTTCGGTTGTCCGAAAAATCAAAATTTTTTGATTTTTTGGCAAGTTGTACAAGTCGGTTGTAACGTTTGTGGGCTGGCCATGCGATTTGGTACTTCATTCTCATTTTGACTTTGCGGGAGAAGCACGTGTGTGGGCAAGATTCGGGAGTTTAATTGCCGAGTAAACAACACAAAAATGGAAGACTCAGCTGAAATGCACGATTTTATTGAAATTTATAAAAGTATTTCACGTTCTTCTTCTTCTTGCTCCAACACTTTGTCGATTTTTGAGCACACAATAACATCAGACGTCATCTTTACTCAAAATGAATTGTTTGCAAAATCAAGTTGTACAAAGAGGTTGTATCGTTTGTGGGCAAAACATACAACTTGATTGCTAACCATGTTGTACCAACGGTTGTAACGTGTATGGCTTGCATAAGTGCGACTTTAGGGACATCCAAACCAACTTAACCTAATCTTCTAACGGTATATATGCCAACCATCTTATCTTCTACGGTTAACACTAGATGTACCGATGGAGTTTGACTCCTTTTGGGTTTACTTATCGTTGTCAATCACGTAATTATTCACAGAAAAGATTGCAATTTGGTGACTTTTAATGATTCTTATATTGAAATAAGACGTGATAATAGAAATGGCCCTGTATTCGAAAATGGATAGTAAAAATTCTTTTTTACCTTTGTATACCGATTGAGTCATTTTGACTCCTGGTTCGAAGTTTTGGGTTTTGCGTGTAATTAAGGTAATAAATCGCATTAAAGATTTTGGTTTCCAAATAAAATTCATGTTCGACCATACTCTTTTTATTGTTATGATTGTTTTAACCATTTTTGAATTTTTCTGAACGTGAATGAACCAATTTTGGCATTCTGCAATGTTAAATGAAATACGATCGCTGGAATTCATTCGATAATAATTCGTTGGATGAATAAGCGCTGGAAGTTCGCAAAGTACATTTGCATTCCTTTGTTTAACTTCAGTCGATTCAGATGTGTGTTTGAAAAAACTATTGGCATGTCTCGAAAAAATCTCACAAGTGAAGAAATTCTATCATTTTGAATGGGCTGCCAGAAAATGAATCGGAAGGAAAGATAAATGCTGAGGACTCTAATGATAATGATTACAAACTAAGTGATTCTGAGGATTTGTTTGAAGAAAAAAAACAAATACGATTGCAAAAGGTACAGCAACAACTGGCAGAAAGTAGTTTTTGCTAATTATGCTTATCTATATATATAAAAATGAAATAGGCATGTATGTCCCGCCATTACTTGAGAACGGCTTGGCCGATTTGACTGATTGTTATTTTGTTGTGTTCGTAATTGTCAGGAATTGTTTGTATGAAAGAAAATTTTGGAAAACTCGATCGGAAGAGTTGAAAATTTGTATTTTTAATTTGTATGAAACTAAAACTTCAGTAAAAAAATATTAGAAAAGAACATCAGTTGCTTGCTGTCACATCAAAGTTTACAAAAATAAAAATGAAAAGGAAAGAAATATACGAGATTAAAAAATGAAAATAAAATATGACAATTTTTGATATGATATACAATAATGATAGTAATCTATCTTTCTTGCATACATAGTATATTGAAAAAAGTTGATAATAATTATTATCAGTGATCAGCGTGATACTTTTGTGTTTTTGTTTACTGTGGTCATATAAGTTAGTGATAATTTAATATTTTGCTTTTTGGTTTGCGGTTTAAAATGCCACCAATTAGACGTCGAAATATCGGTCGACTCAGTTCGAACCATCGTTCGAACAAAATCATTAACGAACGTTTGGCGTTCAGGTACGATCCAACAGATTACGCAGTGGATATGGCCAACTTCGGTACAATGAGCACTGTTTGTCAATATTGCAATGTTTTGAGGTTCCGACAGGAACCACCAGGAATATGTTGTGCGATCGGAAACGTAAAATTGACACCGCCACCAGAGCCATTGGCATCATTGCTTTCTGGCGAAGATACTCGATCGAAGCATTTCTTGGACATTTCTTGGACAACATAGAAACATAGAACATAGAAACATAGAGAACATAGAAAAATATAACAGTTCCTTCCAAATGACTTAATTTGGGGCGAATATTATCAAAACACGAGGCTTTAACCCTACGTTTAAGGTAAATTCTTTTTCGAAAGCAAATGTTACAGATTTACGAAAGAGCTTCAACGAAGGAAAACATTACACAAACTCAAGAAATTATGTTTGATTTTATAGATTCAAGGACAAATTCACCATCTTGCAGGAGCATTGTTACCCGCCGTGAATGCTGATCACAAATTTCTTCAAATTTATTTCCTTGGAAATTCTGATGATGAAATTAATCGGCGTTGTGAGTTTGTATTGTATTTAATTTAATAAAGTCATGATCGTATTAAAATTTTTCAATTCAGATATTATATTTGGGCGAGACGAAGTTCGTCGGGTCAGCTAGTATACTATATTTTCTTTTTCAATTCATTTGTTATATATGTTTTTTGCATCTACTTAGAGTCACATAAAATAAAACACGTGAAAGTAGATGGTTCTTGTGAACCGTCGACTAGCAGCCGTCGTCTCGTTTTGCTTCATTCGAGGGAAGAGCAACTGAATGAAGAAGAACTAGATCAGCCGTTACAAGTTCAATCGCCGAACAGTTGTGAGGAGTTACGGAACAATTTGGACGGAAATACAGCCTAATTCTAATTTTTCTGTTCGATTTCCTCAACAGAATATTTTAAAAGATGTGCCCGGTGTAACTGCTCATGCTAAAAGGTATTTTACCTTAGGCAGCCCGCTAAGTGCTTTCCTTTTCTTTTTGACAATTTTATGCTGAAGTATATTCAAAAGTGTACAGTCGCTGAGGCTAAGAGGGAGACATTAAATGAATATTGGCATATGTCTGTACCAGAACTTCAGTCCTTCATTGGTATATTGTATCCCCGAGGAGTCAGCGGACCAAACGATTTACGTTTTCATTCAATATGGTCCAACTCATGGGGCAATTCGTTTTGCAAAAATGCAATGTCGCGCAAACGATTTAGTGAAATTTTCAGATTCATTATTCAAATTTTCAGTAAATGGCTTTCCATATTTAGGAAACAAATAATGTAAGCCTCACAAAGAACGGTTGGTTGATCACGTGGATGTGAAATTAATAGATTCATATATGAACAAGGATAGGATGGGATAGGGATATGTCACTACATATAATTTTTTTACTTTACTTAATCCAAACCTACAAAAGAGTATCTTATTATTAGCAAATGTTCAAAACTCTTAGGAAACTAGTGTTAAGGAGATATAGGGCAAATAAATTCATATTTCAATGGGCTATAACTCAGGAACCAGGGGTCGCCTGGGTAAGTCTTTATTGTTGTTCGGGTTGTTGCACAAGATATAACAACAACGAAAAATGAACACGCTTGGCGTTACTTGGCGGATCCCTATTTAAGTCCAATTTATGCCGCGAGTCTGGCCTGAAGGTGCTTAGTCTGACATAGGCCAATCAGTACACAGTATATACATTCCATTATTGTATAAACCACGCAGATCGTTGCAATATGCATGCTGGTAATTATATCTGCAAATGGCAAGGCATACAAAACCACTTAAATTCAAATATGAGAATACAGTAGAATAAATCTATATAAAAAGGACAATGTGTGAAATAAATGAAGTCAGCGCAGTATCAACGGCGATCGAAGAGGATCTTGAGTTATATGATACTTTCTACACCAATAATAAGAAGCATAGTATTTTCCAAGTAAAATTGAATTCCAAAGGGATTTGTTTACGTAGTGAATTTTATGGTGGCACGAAAGTACAGAACGTCAATCTTTGTGATATTGTTGGAAGCAGATGTGTGCGTTCTAATCAATCTAGCAGTAGCTTCGGAAGATGCACTTGTAGGTCATCATCTACATCTTATAATAGGAATAGCAGCTCCATATGCAATGAGGACGGAAAATACTCTGACTCCAGTGCATACCTTTACGTGTTTGCTTACGTGTTAAAGAAAAAGAACCTCCGAAGAAAAATACAGCGAGAGAGAACGGTTTTAACGTTACGTTTCCGTACTTTCGATAAGTTCGAAGATAATATTAGAGAGGCTGAAAAATGGTATCGTTTGATAAAGTGGCACAAAAAAACATTTGTACACCTCGAACCCCCGATAGGGTTTTGTGAGGATCGGCGATTTTTAGTCCTTCTAAATCCCAAGTCGGGTTCAGGAAAGGCACGAACACTTTTTCTGCAACAGGTAGTTCCTGTGCTCAACGAAGCAGAGGTTCCCTATGACCTGTTTGTGACGAAGTATGCAAATTATGCGAGAGATTTTGTTCGAATGAAACGCATTTTTACTTGGGTAGGAATAGTCGCAGTTGGCGGAGATGGTCTTATTTTCGAAATTCTCAATGGGTTGCTGCAACGTATTGACTGGAAAACTGTCCTTCGAAAAGTTCCTATTGGAATAGTTCCGTCTGGATCTGGTAATGGGCTAGCTAAAACAATCGCACATTTATATAAGTAAGTGTCTCAATGCAATTTATTTGCGGCATAACTGGAATTATGTGTGTAATTCCAACGGGAAATTTTGTAATATTTAATTATTTGCAGGGAACCATATCATCCAAAGCCTGTTTTAGGAGCAACTTTGACTGTATTAAGTGGACATACTAGCCCGATGGACGTTGTGAGAATTGTGTTTAAAAACGAGGTATATAAACTTGTTCATGTATTTGAAACCTATAAATTATTCGAATGTTATATTAGCAGGTACTCTTCTCCTTCTTGTCTGTTGGTTGGGGGCTCATATCTGATATAGATATTGAAAGCGAACGTCTTCGATCTATAGGATATTCACGCTTTACACTGTGGTCTTTACACCGATTGGTCAGCTTACGAACATACCGTGGAAAGATATCATATTTGCCAAAAACTGAATTTAATTGCGATAACAATTTAAAGAAGAGTGAATCAAATGATAAATCGTCACATAGTGCTAGTTTTAATACTTTTTTCAACATACCTAGTAACTCAGAATCTTCTGAATACATTAGTCACAGTGAATTCGAAGATGTTCTGTCATTAGAAACATCTATAAATCATTCCATCCGCTCTAGATGTGATAGCTGGTTCTCTGCTGGATCCCGTAAGAGTACTTTCTATTCCATACCAGAAAGCATTTATCATAGCATTGCAGGAGATAGTTTAGTTAACGAAAGTGGTGAATTTAATGAATTGGGAAACTATTTTGGGCCTTTATCGGCAGAACCCTTGTTATCGGATCCAATTCCAGATACGTGGGTCATAGAAGAAGGTGACTTTATAATGGTTCATGCTGCGTATCAAACACATTTGGGATCTGATTGCTTTTTTTCACCATCATCTAAGCTAAATGATGGCACAATATATTTAGTAATAATTCGTGGTGGTACAAGTAGGGCTCAGTTGTTTAACTTTTTGGTTAATATGAGTTCAGGTACACATTTACCAACGAAAAATAGTACCCTGATTAAAGTGGTACCGGTAACAGCATTTCGAATAGAACCATACGATACTGAAGGTATTATAACTGTTGATGGAGAACGCGTTGAATTCGGACCATTACAAGGGGAAATAATGCCTGGATTAGCTAGGGTAATGGTTCCAAAGTAAAATTTAATAAGTTTATTATTTTTTAATGTAACTCCATTTAATATTTTACATATTTGCGTATTTAATGAAATTGTTTCACAGTAAGCATTTAAAAGAACTTCCATGAAATTATAGCATTGTAGTGATAAGAGGCTTGCTTACTTCAAAGAGAATACAGATTATAAAGACTCCAACACTACATGGAACCTGCGGAAAAATGTACATTAATACATCACTGTTGTTTCATTAATAAAACATTATATATCGAAGTTCTGAGTTCATTATATATCGAAGTTCTGAGTTCATTATATATCGAAAATAAAAACTCCAATTTCGGAAAGATAAATGGCTTGAGGTTGGCATAACTCTGACAATAGTCCCCGAAAATAGAAATATCTGCGTGTGACGGCTGACATATAGAGTTGACTATACAGAAGTGTGATTATTCAGCCATATTTATAATTAAATTTATATTCACTCTTCACACCATGATTCAATTCTAATATGGTTAAATTCTTACCATTCTAATTACTGACTAAAACTCTCAAGTATATTAATGACGAATACCTTATATAGATAATGTATTAATATCCCATGTGATTCATTCCAATGCAACGACCACATCTAAAAAAAGCAAAAGAGATAAGTTTCTAGTGTCCATATTTTGGCGTATCGCTTCTGTTACACTCTGATCTGATCTGTTACACTCAGCACACATCATAACAGATTGTCTATATATATAAAATCCCTGTGCGTGTCTGTTAGCAAAATATGCCCGAGATTTTTTTTGTGCTTCCACATCTCTTAGAAACCTGAAAGTTTTTCATTCATTAGGTGCCCAGGAACATTTTCACAAATGTTGATGAGGAAATTTCAAAAATCTAAACGGCTTCGCCAATTTTTTGCAAAAAATCGGATTGGGAAGAAATTTGTATTTTTTTTCCTAGATTGTGCTGATTAATTTGTCAGATTTTATTATAAAAAATTTAATAATTTCAAGAATTAATCATTTTTCATAAAAGTGTAATTTCTCAATAGTAAGGTGAGAAAGTCCAAAAGGCTTCGCAATTTTTTTTACGAAATAAATAAAAAATAATAACTTCCTGGCGAAGAAAGGCTTATATACTATTATATATATATTAAGTTGATATATTTGACATACATATTAATTTGTAATTTTTGTTTATTTAATTTTATTTTTAAATTTATTACTAAATTTTTTGTTTATTTTAAATTTATTACTAAATTTAATCATAAAATAATAATATTATTACATAAGTACTCTATAAAATAGTGTATTATTTTCTTAAAATGTATGTCATTTCAAGAGTATTCTGAAGTTTATATTCGACGTAGTTTTTATTGTCTTCTGCTACCATTATTCTTTCAACCATCTAGAGTTTTCGAATTTAAATAGTGGTATAAAAAAATCAAACTTTCATTTGTGTCAAACCAATCTGTATAAGATATTTTGCATTTGTGACTTCTTTCAAATGTGCATTTAGAATAAATTCCTGAGGGTTTTGTGCGTATATCGGAAAACCAATTGTCACTTTTAGTTGCAATAAATAATTGCCACTAAGTAGAATGCATACAAAATAATTATTGTTATTTCATGCTGTTAAAGGAATGGAATGCAAAAGTAAAAAAATCAGATAATATATAAAATAAATATGGTTTAATAATTATTAAATTATGTTATGTAAGAGTGGAATATTTACGAAAGCGATGCAAACCAACTTTGTAGTTGCCTTAGAAAATAATCTTATTCTCTTATTTCAATCGGCTTTGATTGGAGTAGGGAATTCGAGATCGCCGGCAACAAACTTATCTTTGTAACTGTAATTCCAGTTTTGCTAGCAACATCCTAGTGGTAAATTTCGCCTCAGAAATTCATCGATGATTTCTTACTGATTTTTCTGATGGATTTCCAACTACTTCGGCATGAATGTAGCTGTAGAGAGTAAGGTGGATCAAAGCGAGGTTTTTGATTGTCGCAGAGCATAATTTACTGTTCTGTATTTAATTGACGACAGATATCTGTAGGTAATATACAGGATTTATCCGTTTCTCGCTTACGCCGTAAGCGAATGTTTTTTGACATCGCCGTATCGACACAAAATCATGAGGACGTCAGGAAGCCATTCTTACCACTCGGATATGTTTCATGAGGTCCTTTTAAGTATGTACGACCATTCTTTGCTCTAATTAAATCTCCCTATTACCTGCCTGAAGTTTTTGAGGCAGAAATAAAAACCATACACAAAATTGAATTTGCAAGTGAAATTTAGAAAAGTTTCCTTTTTATTATATATTTATTATACAAATTTATGCTAGCGATATAAACAATGGAATAATACCATGTTCGTTATGATAAGAAACGATTCAATTTTTATACAAAGCAATTGTATATGTATTTTTAGTCATTAATTTTAATATCCATCAGAAAAAGTGCATTAGTTTAAAAATAAATCTTGTTTAAATAATAAATCAACTAAACCAACAAAACCATTGTTAAAACTAAGAACTGAAAACTAAATAAATACTTTACAAATAAAAAAATAAGCTAACATTGGAAGTTTTCATATATGATTCGTACAGAAAGGATATTTTTTACACGTCTGTTGATCGTCCATTTTCATCAGAACGGGGTAGTTTTCTATCCCGACAGGGTATTCTGCCCGTCCCAGATGACTGTTGAGATTGCAATATTTGCTGATGGATGACATGCTGTGTAAATGCCGACTGCTGATGTGTTAAATTGCTGGCATGACTGCAACCCGAGCCAGACAGTTGGAAGGGTCCGCAAGTGGCGCCTACATTGACTGAAACTGAGGGAGAAAATCTCATTTTTGTGGCTGTTGCTACAATCCCGGCATTTTCGCGGGAAACACTGCTTGTAGTTGTAGATTGAAATGATATAGACATACCACTATCCAATGAACCCACACTGCCCCGTCGCTGAGGCTTATCGTTTCCAACTGAAAAATGTTTAGTTAGAACCAAGCAATTCTATGGCTCAGTGCTTTACTTACACTGTTCATGCATATCTAGCAAACTATTGCTAAGAGCACTTCTTTTTAGCTGCTGAGAGGCTTCAGCGACTCCACAAATTGACTGATCAACTGTAGGAGGAGTTTGGAATGGACAGGGACAAACTTCAACATCAGCCACTCCACTATCACGATTCTCCGAATTGCCGGTAGCACGACTGCGTGCGGATTTCTGTCGTTCCAGTTCAGCTTCAATACGCAAAGTTTCCATTTCATCCATTTCGCTGATTGACTCTTTCAAATCTTCTGCAAATTTACAACGGTCGTGCTCGTTGCGCGCATTGAAAGTGATCAAGTTCTTGCCGTCGACTTTTTGCGATAGCTGTATGCAGAATGTATAATTCGGTATATCGGGTAAGGTAACTACCATGCCACATAGCGGGAAACTATTGCGGAATGTGTACGTTACAGATGATTTCTTCTTACTAAATATTTTCGTTATAACCAGTAAATCATTAAAGAGAAACACTTCACGTTGATGGACCCCAGGCCTTTCTTTCTTATTGACATCTGGTATTTCATACAGACGACAATAGCAAACCAAACGCCTGTGGGGCAGAGCCAAATTCGGTTTTTTGCCAACAATTGTTGCCTGAACCTTCATTACTTGTGTTACGTGGTCGCTTCCGGGCTTGAACTCATTGGCTTTAACGCGCTCATAAATGCCGCCTAGCATATCTTTGTCAATATCGTGACAGTCATCAATACCCCGTAGGTTCTTTATAAAGTCTTCGACTCGCATGCGTCGTTCGGGTTTCAGATTTGGAGTATGTAAATCTGTATTCAGCATAATTATAGCAAAAGCAAGAACAAATATCTGAAAAGTTACGTATGTGGGAATTAGTAAAATATTTACTTCTACTAAAATACAATTCAAACAGCCAAATTTGTCATCTAAGCAAATAAAAACTAATTGAGAACATTCAAAGTAGTCGTCTTACCGTATCTGATGACCTAAGACGCCCAACTATGTCCTGATTACATTGACAATAGCGATGGGAAAATACTTCCATCAGACGTTCAATTTTCTGTGCCTCACCGGGCATGCGAAAGTAAGCTTGGAACTTTCTGAGTGCAACATCCACCTGCATGCCAGATAAATCCAATTCTAAAGCGAAGCAGTTCAATACGGCCATATTAAATTGGTTTTGTAAATTTCCCAAGTACTCCCCTATCATCTGGCGTGACAAACCCTTGCGCGAGATTAGAAAACGTGCCACGCCCTGCGGTGTATTCTCGAGGAAACCACGTCGTATGAGGTACGTTATGCCTTTCTCCGGCTTTTTGTTGAATAAATTTAGACCTACACGGTACTGTCGCTTCCGTATAGTTTCAGACACTTTGTAATTTTGTGTTGTAGCTACTACATTTATTTGGTGATCTTGTTGTTCATGCTGTCCATATTGGGCAGCACTCGTGTGTGAAGAGGAGACATTTTCGTCGGATGTTCCTGTTCCTGCAGCTACAGATAACACCTGGCATGGCGCACGCTCACTAAGGAGTTGATGCGTGGACATCATGAGTGTTCGTTCAGGGGAACTGGTAAATTGATTAGAACTATTAAGGTTTGTACTGCGTTTCCAAGTGTTCGGTGAATTGGAACGATCGGAACTCAAGTCGCTATTTACGGCAACGCGTTCGGCGGAAGTGGCGCTGGAATCACTGCCAGAGCTTTGCACAGATGTTAGGCTGCCGTTTTCAGCGGTTTTGCAAAGACCATTTGACCGCAATGGTGTTTGACGCATGATAAGCATCTGTTGGTGGTGCTGTTGAGCCGCCTGTTGTGCGGTTATTGAAGAGGTTCGTTTGGGTACCTCTGGCGGCACTTTTTTCCTTTCGACTGATGTCAATGTTTTAGGGCGCATGTATATTTGTGCTGCTGAGTAGTATGGAGTATGTGGCGATGTACCGCTCACGTTTGAGCAGCTTACGCTTACCCATGAAGTGTTCAGCGAAGAATCTATGTGGGAGTTGTTGCTGCCAACTGAACTGAAGCTCAAGTCATTTGAAATGGCATGATAGCTTACTCCCGTACAGTGAGCTGGGTAAAATTGTTGCGATTGACTGCTTGCAACCATTGTCGCATCACCATAATAATGAGGCTCAGCAGCATGCAACAGGTTAACATGCGGATGCACATATGCGTTACCTTGCGATGCGATGCAGGCCACCACATTTGAGGCACCTGTGAGATTGAAAAATATATTGTAAAATTAAACATAATATTAGTATACAAATCTTAGCTGCATTTATTCCGCATGTTTTACTTTAAATGAACGAACGTGTAGGTTGGGTCGAGGCAAGAAAAAAATTATTTGGGAGGAGGCAGGGTTCAATTTTCCACAATTTAGGCGGGAGGGGAATTCGATTCTTAAAATCGGAAAAATATTAAAAAAACAGTAAGAGTGCTATATTCGGCCTGACCGAATATTAGATATCCTACACCTAAAAGTTTTGAAAAAATTTAATTGAACGAAAGAATTTTAGTTATTTAGATTTTTCATTGCAGAACAATAACGTTATAGAAGGAAATACAAACTTAAACTAGAGGAAATATGTGGCTATAAGGAAAGCTACCGTATCATCACATTTAATCACTGACAGGTATAAATAGTAGGCGTGGTCGTTATCTGCTTTCAAAACAAACTAGCTTAGTACTTTTATTATTGTGCTCAAATTTAAACTATATTTCCGTGGTAGTAAATTTGTTTTCATGACCTATACTGTATAAGAAGTGTAAGTGGGCGGACCGCGTAATAACGTTTTGCTGTAATAATGTTTTGTTAGAAAATAAGTTATTATGTCAAGTTTTATTCAAGAAGTTTATATATTTAAAAATATAACCCATTTAAGACGCTCTTTTGCCTGTGTAACATAATCATATTAACGGGTAATGTTACTCAATACCCAGAAATTACATTTTGTTGTCATAACGCCAAACCGATATCAGGTTTCGTAACATTTCTAATACAAAATAGACGTGGTCATTGACGGATTTTGCCCATTACCAACCTGCACACCATAACAGCGAATATATCATTACGATATCTTCAAGGTTTCTTCTGTGGTCCTTATTTCAACAGACAGACGGGCGGACATGGCTAAATCGACTCAGGAGGTGACGCTGATCAAGAGTTTATATACTTTTCTATATTTTTCTTATCTGTTTCTGTGCGTTACACATCTCCTGACAAAGTGAATATACCCTTACCCTTAAGGTGTAGGGTATAGTAACGGTGACAGCTAGATAAACAGCTTTTATTTTTTAACTTGGCCAAGTGGAAAAATTTTTTAGGAAAATTTAATAATTTAATATTAATTATTAATATTCTTTTTCCGATTTATGTCGGGTTTTTAGAAAATGGTTCCTCCCGCTTAGAAGGGAAATCGATCGACTCCCATACGATTTTTTCCTTGCCTCGATACAACCTACACGTCCTGCCTTTTTGTAACATCTTATGCGATACACCCTGTCTAAGTCTACCTGATTGACTCCGTGTAATTGAGCTCGAATCGAGTTGACGTCTTTCGCGTAAAGATAAAGAACGAGTTGGAGGTGTTCGAGCTGATGACGACATGACTGCAGAGCCCGATGCTGTAGCAGCTGTTCCAGTGCCACCCGGTGGCCCTGCCATTATGGTAATGCGGGGTTGCTGCTGCTGATGTGAAAACATGGGCGAGTGGGCGGAAGCTGAAGTCTGTGGGAGCTCCAATTGCGACTCTGATGCATTGAAGTATGCTGATGACGAAGAGTTATTTGAAGCTGTTCCATCATCGTCAGGCGTAACCAACATACGCCGACTTAAACGTTTTTCCGCCTTTGCCATTGCCGTTATAGAGGCAAACTTTTTGACCATCATATAGTGACGGAACGCTCGCTGGATTGTGATTGCAGCATTACGAGCACAAATGCCACCGTACTTTCGTTCAAGTAATTCAATCTGTTTTTCTAATAAATCCTGAGAAAGTTCGTATCTGTGGATGCAGAAAAATATTTTTAGATTATATGGACTTAATTTAACGTAATTTAATTTAATTTGACGTAATTTAATAAAACGAGGGCTTCAATTAAATTCTTAATATCACGAATAATCGTGGTATTAATATTATATCTGAGATAAAATGAATGGTCATCTGGGAGCGTGAATATAACCGGTAAATTTCGGTCTAAATTAAGTACAAAAATAAGTGCTAAATATATAATATAAAGATAAATTCCTTCGTTCCAAAATAAAAGTTTCATTTTCCGTATTTCAATTTATGTAAATAGTTTTTTCGGATAACTTTCAAAACTTTTAATAGATCGACAATAATAGTTTGTTGTTAAGTAGATCTTCATCAGTTCAGTGAATACAAATTTAGATAAGAAACATTCAAAAAATAAAATATTTTGTAACATTTTAGGAAACTACTTACGCCGTTTGTGCCCTTGATCGCTTAAGAACTTCGCCTCCATTTCTGATAGAATTTTTTTTATGCATATTCGCTGATACTGCGCCGCCAATTCCAACACCACTGCCAGCAATGACCACAGCCCCGCCGTGGTGGTGGTGATGGTGATGTCCAGGAAGAATATGGTACTGCTGATGAGGGCTGTAATGACTTACGGCATTCATTACTTGTGGAGACGAACATAATGAAGAATTGCTGCTGCTACCAATGTTCGTGGTCTGATGTATTATTTGTTGATGGCACGAAGGGTGGTACTGATAAATCATGTGCTGTTGTTGTGTAGCGGGTGGATAGTTTATGGCAACGGACGAATTGGAAGAGCCAGCTGAGGGAGCGTATTGTTGTTGTAAGTAAATGTAAGCGCCTTCAACACCAACCGATGACGTAGAGTTTGAGGATGCAGAACATGCTGGAGCGGCGATAGTATACTGCACTGAATCAGACCTGTCGATAGTCTTTTGAGGAAAACTGGAAAAACAAAAAGGAAATCATATTTCGTAAGGAATACAAATTACAAAAGTATTTAAGAGTAAGAAATATTTTATATATATTATGTACATATACATACATACTTATATGAAGTACATATAAATACATACTTATAAAGCTTCATATATATACATATATATACATATGAAGCTTTATAAAGCTTCAAACATTCTTATGTACATTGGTTTTTTATAGAAATAATAGAAATATTAAATAATATGAAATATATTTAATCTTTTAGAACCTACAACTATCAAAGAATCTGAAAAGTTAGCCTTCTCCAAGTAAGGTCTTGACTCTGACTCATTTATTTCCAACATAACGCGATTCATTTATTTTTATTAAATACTATTTCACATGCTGTTCTTCCATGGCCCAAGAGATTTTTATTTTCGTGAAAACAATTATCAAAGGAAAACAAAACTACACATTTTTAATATTGCAAATGACATTTTTTTTTATAAAGTAGGTTTAGAAATTTCTATTTTTTTATTTAGTTATACAATTAGTTTCATTACTCGTTATGCGGATATTACACTATGAACATTGTTTGTTGTCGATGAACCATTTCTGCTCTCTCTCAAAATTTTTTTCAGAATTGATTAATTGAATTACACATGGAGCAAACAAATATCAATATTTACAAATACAAAGCAATGTTACGGAGTTGCTTTGTGTATTTTTTCTTATTATGAAGTACCTTTTATCAATAAAAGTATTTCCTAAACGCGAGTACTATTTTGTTTCAACACACTAGAACACCGTTTTAATCGAAGTTTGTTGTCGTCGATCACAAACATTTTGTTTTGCTTCGCAAAAGTCCATCCTTTCTGGATGAACTCAAATTTGAAAGCTGAGAGCGTAAGGTTGACAGCTTTGTACAGAAAGCAAAAACAATTTTACAGTTATTTCGAACAATGTTCGTAGTGTAATATCCGAATTAGTGAGGTCAATTCGTATTTTAGATCAAAGTAGAGTGTACATGCACTTCGGTAATTGGCGGTGGATATCAGCAAAATAACTCTTCAAAAATTCCTTAAAGTTATGGGTCTTGAAGCTCGTCGGCCTGCCAGCAAGACACTCTTACCAACGGCTCTGAAGACAAAATTTTTAAAATGGGCCAACGAGCACTAAACATGGACAGTTGTAATACAAATTCAATATGATGGGGGACAATGGAAAGGCGACAGTTCGAGGAAGGGCGAGGGAATGATATTCCGATAAGTGCATTCTTCAAACAGCATGTTATGGTATGGACTTCATAACATATAATAGATGTTGTTCAGATTTTCTTGCTCCGTGAATGCAGAAAACTAAAAACCTGGCCATCGCTCTGTAAGTAAATTTGTAATTCTTACCCAATACTGCCAAATGGAAATTTTGTGTTTACAGGTAGCACAATACAAGGAAAAGCTTAGGATAACATCAATGTCCTGGCTAGGAAACAATCCAGATCTGAATATCATCCAAAATTTATAGAGAATTATGGGACGAAGTATCCAAGAAAAGTCATCGAAATCCTTCCAGGAGTTGAAAAGTGTTATAAATTAAGTGGTACGATGAAAAAACCACAACCGAAATCCAAAATTTCTACGAATCAATTCTTAGAAGAGTGGACGCTCTATTGAAGGCCAAAGGAGGAATAACAAAATACTGAGGAAAAAATAAAATAAAAGAAGAAAAGCGTAACAATTTTTGTATTCCAAGAATATTTAGACGGTATATATAAAAGAAACAAAAAAACACACTTTTTATTTTGTTATCTCTTTTTTATAATTACGTAGAAAATATCCAACTATCCTCTTTTCATCTATTATACGGAAATCCACTAAATCCACGGAAATCCACTGATAAATATATCAGAAAAATATACAGAAGTATTAAATTTTCATCGTAATATTTTCCTTTAATTTTGTTTCTACACTTAAAACTGATAAATTCTGCTATTTAAATTAACATTAGAAGCCAGCTAAATAGTAGCTTGGAAACTATTCCAGCAATAAGAAATATTATCCAGGACTCCACGTCAAAACTCGAGGGACGAACATTTATAATGATTAAAAAAAAGTGTACCTTTCTCCAATAATAAATCCGGATATGCAAATAATCATTTTGATTGTTTTAATATTTTACATTTTTAATAGACACAACCGACGAAGGAATATTTTTTTTGATAAATTTTCGGCAGCTGCTTTAATGATGATATTGTGGAAACTATTATTTTTTTATAATGTACATTGTTAATGGTCTGGTCGAATTTCTCTCTCTAAAATTTATATCCAACCACGACAAAGAACCTATGGCAACTAACCGAAGAACGTGCCTTTCGATTCGGAAGTGTGGATTGCTTTGAGGACACCAGCGCGAGCAGCTACTTTTTACACACACACACACACACACACACACACACTTGAAATCTGTACCGAAATAGCATAAGATGCACGAACATCAACAAAATGTATGTTCCTTGCCGAAATCCGAGTTAAAACTCGAATATAAATGATCTAGAATCGTAATTCAGTTTCTAAAGATTGCTGCTGCCATTATGAGCCCATAACATTATTGTGTATTCCAATAATTCAAAGGCAGGGATGTGCACATAGTATACTGAATTTCTTCCATTAGCATTTATTATTGCAGTAGACTTGCACCTGGCATTCGAAACGCAGGTAGTTTGCGGAATCCTTGTTCAGAAATTATATGTGCCACAACACGAAAAAACCAACACTCTTTAAAGTACAAACACATATGAGAAGAATGAGTACATGAAACACATTTCATTTCGACCAGTAAACAAAACACAAGAAAACATCTGCCTGCGATCGTATGACTGCAGGTTAACAGATTAAATTTAATTTTTTATTTTCTGTTATGGACCTTCTACCACACATCTAACTACATGATGAATATGAGTACACTCACAAAAATCTTAAAAATATTAATTGTCTTGTTTTATCTTAGATGAAAATGAAAAGATATCTTTAGATAGATTTTATCTTGTTTGCCGTTTTGAGTAAATGTGTTTGCTATCGAATTTAAAAGTGATTTTATGTATGTTACACCTAAAGCTTGTCATAAAGTAAGTTCACGAAAAGAATTTGTCCAGTATTAAACGATTGTATATGATTGATTCTTTAAATAATGCACTAAATAAATACTTGCTGCCCAAAAATGCTCGGCAGATAGATTGAAATGTAGATTATAAATTTGAGATTATTACCCTTAACACACAATCTACCATATATTATAAAATTACATCGACAAATTAATATACCTTGAATATTAGAATATTTGGTTGAATTAAAAAATTGTAAATGAGTAGAAAGTACATGTTACGAATAAAGAGATGCAAGAATGTTTTAAGAAAACTGACAAAAGGTCTTTCCTGCAAATTTGCAGCATTTAATAATAAAATGTTCTAAACAACAGCAGAGTACGCTGTGTTCTGTCTACCGAGATCTGAACAAGCAAACAATCTCGTCTTCAATTTCTTACCTTACTGTTGTCACATGATGCGAAGTATGCGTGCGCGATTCCTTGTGGCGTGTTGAGTAACTCACCACAGTCACATGACGTGTTGCAGTTCGAACAACCCTTCGAACTCGACTACGACCGTCGCCAACAACAACAACAATTGGTGGTTGCTTTTCGTTGCCATATTTTAAGAAGGATTCGGAGATTGTATTGGCATACAGATCTGCATCTGTCATATCCTTTTCTTCCCTTTTCATTCACTCCCGTTCGTTTTTTACGGCCTTTTTACTGTGTTTTCTTTGGTTTTTATTTCTTATTTAAATTCCATTAGTTTTAGTTTTTTAGTTCATAAAATAGTTCGTTTTTCACACATTTTTAAATTCTATTTCAGAGAAATTGCAATTTGAAAAAATAACTACTATTTAAATATCTCGGTACACTCTCATTATCCTAAATTGAAGATGATAGAACTGAAAACCTCGAAGCTAAACTAAGAAAACCATTTGTATTTTCACGTTAGTCTTAAGAGCTCAAGTTATGAAATATACTGCATTCTGTATTTTTTAGTTGTTATTTTAGTAAAATTATTTCTATATGATATCAACCTACAACGATCTGCAGATCTGTGACCAAATATGTTTGTATTCCATGTTTTCCATTCCATACTGCATTCCTTAATTAAATTTCAAAGGTTTTTCTTAATTACAATTTGAAAGTGACATTTGCCGCGTTCAGAATGTACTGAGCTGCTACTGAGCATTGCAGCAGAAGGTAGCTTAAAATTGTTCGCTCGATAAAATGTCTTACGTAACATATTGTCATCGAGCGCGTTAAAAGTCAGCAAAACAATTGAGCGCTCCGGAGCAACTCCCGCTCTGAATGCGGCCATACGCGCGGAACATTCGTCAATGATCAACGTCTTTAGAGCGAAATTCGTTAGATATCTCCACGGAAATCGCTGGCTAGGTGCCATTGAAGAAAAGTTTGTAATAGTTGGTAAATACATAATTGACGTAAACGTATTATATTATCTTATTTTTCTTACTGAGAATATCTGTCAAGCGCCAATGATAGACAATTAACAATGAAGTCGTACTCGATTGCAGGGCGTGTTAAAGTTATTAAAATTTATTTTGAAATTCAGTGTTCTATAACAAATACCCATCGTAAATTTCGTGCATTTTTCGGCATGCATTGTCGTCCAAAGAAGCAAACAATTCGAAAATTGGTGAAACATTTACGCTGTTCGTATACATTGACCACAATTCCACGTCGTTCTCAAGAACTAAGAGTTTCTTTTGGCAGTTTGTGTCGAATTTCGCATAAAGATTTGCACTTGCATGCTTTCAAAATTTAATCAATATAAGAAATGAACGAACGTGAACTTTGCAACGCTGATGGCTTATTAGAACATCGTTCAATTGATGAATTATTTTGACGCAACATCATCTTCAGCGATGAAGCTCACTTCAGATTGGATAGACACGTCAATAAACAAAATTGTCGCATATGGCTCTTAATCCAAGAGACATTAAAAAAATCACTTCATCCAAACAAAGTTACTGTTTGGTGTGGATTTTGGTCGAAAGGTGTACTGAAGATGCAGTTACAGAGTATATTGCACGTTATAATGAAATGATTACTGATATTTACGGCGTAAAATTATGTTAAATTAACTCAAGGTAACGGCAACACTCAATGAACTGAAAAACAACATTAGAAATGAAATGGCTGAATAAAACGAAAAAATATGCAAAAATATCATCGAAAATGTAGATTTCCGAATCGCTCTTTGTAAACGTGGTCGCGGTCATTTAGCATACATCGTTTCTCACACATAACTGTTATAGATAATATGTGATAATTCAATTAAAAGACCTATAAAATTAAGAAGAATATGTTTTTATTTAAAGAGAGCTTTTTATATGTAGTCTACTTTGGATAACCCTGTATATACAGGGTGGAAAAATTTCTAATAAAGTGACTTACAAGATGATCAATTATTAAATCGTTAGTAAGACTTGGAATTATCTTATATTGTAACAATTATATTTGCTTATTAGGAATTTGATGTATTGGTGAAAATAATTTCATCTCACACACTTCAGCAAACACAACTACACTAATACAAGACTATCGTCGAACACTGTTATACTTACATATGTACATATTCATGTATATATGTACAAGCCTTTGTACCTTGGCTTTCACTTTTGGGTTCCCATTTTGTGTTTTTCTGAAATTTTCTCTTAAAGCTTGCAAAATAGTTGTACCCCAAGAAACCTGGGAAGAACGATCAACGATAATATAATAATAATATTAATTACGGAAAGCGCTATTTCAAAAGGAACGCGATGTTTTTCGTTTTTTTTACATATGGTATTTGTTTGTTTTAACGAGCATCAGATGAAGAGTATTTAAATGCAAAAATGCAAGTAGTTCAAACATGTATTCTGTTAGTCAATACAGAAACTGTAAGGAGACTTACATTTCCCAATACTGGACACCTGTATTTTTAATATATCCCTCGAGGTTATTTTATGTTTTATTGTTTAACACTTGCAAATGACTATGAAAATTCGGAAACGGAACAATAAAAGTCAAGAAAGACGAATAAAAATCAAGAAAGTTTAAGCTAAATTTTCATTATTAAATATTATATGTACACATAGTAGAAGCCAGAGTTGTAGGCAAAAAAAAAGGATTTGCCCCTTTGTATTTGGAGGGGAGAGTTTTCTAAGAGGTTTACTTACTTAACGCGTAAAAAGATTAAGTTCGAATCGATCGATTAATTCGAAATAACAATGAAATGGTCGTTGTATCTCGGCACTGATCTCAGTACATTTAGAACTATGGTGCACATATGTAGTACAGGCATCCCTCGAATAAAACGGTCAACTGGTTTCGTGGTAATCGAAACCGTGTTACTCGAGGCTTTAAATATAGTATATGCCATGGCATTAATTCGTATTACAGACAGTCAGTTTTCCTTACAAGCCGACGATATGTATAAGTACTTTGTGATCGAGTATATGTATTTGTAAACGAGGGCTAAAACACGGTCTAGCAAAGTCCCCTTACAAATGTATACAATGTAGCAGAGACAAAAGTCTCTTAAATGTGAAAAAAATTAAATGAAAGAAAAATGTATTCGTTGGAAAATTACGAAGTCTCTCGTACAAATCTTCAAAATGTCTTCAAAGAAATTAAAGAGCAAAAAGCAGAATCCGCAGAATCGACTGGATAATATGTTTTTAATTCGCAATGTAGTTAGTGTCACGAGTTTTAATGACTTTAATAATTCGAATTAACCAGTTTTGCTACAGCGTTATCACGATGAAACAGCGAACTGTGCTTCGCCAATTTCTCGGAACTTTTTTCGTATAGATTTTTATTTAATATATGTAGCATTATGACTGTTCTTCAATCAGAGTTGGTGCACTTTAAAATAATGTTTACAAATTTCAATCATATTGTTATACGTTTTATACACAAAATTGGTTCAAAAACTCAAACTTTGCTTTCTAGGTCAGCTTAACATATGATATACATACACCATAAAAGCATTAGCTAGACTTATGCTGCGTAGAATAAAGCAGAGAATAATACACGAGAACTAGTTGGAAATCGCTGTGTGCAGAGTAAATAGTCAAAGAACAAATCGGCTTTTTAAACTACTCTGTACGGACATATAGTCCCAGAAACTTTCTAATATTTATCCGAGTACCAAATTCATCTGTATTCGTAAATTTATCGCGACTAGTTAGTGTGTAAATCAACCTTGCAACTTTGTTGAACTGTCAGTAAATGTACTTTAAAATGGTTGCTTACACACCACTACGAAGACAGCAGAAATAACTTTTAAAAAATACAAATTTAGTGGAATCTCAGAATATTTCACGAAGCTACGTAGCAATATACAAAGTTTCTACTTCATATTAGTTAAAAAAATGCTTAGATCTGGCTCTCACATAATATTGTGTCACTGAATACGTCTCTATTTAGATACGCGATAATTTGCAGCTGTTGCAAAGCACTTGTTGAATTAAAACGCACTGAAAATTCGCAGCAAATTCAAATTGTAAATCTAACACACATGTTTTAATTTAACCACGACTGTATGAAATCTAAGAAGTAACTTCGAGGTAGAATCGGAAGAGGAAGTTTTGATTATATCGCGACGATGTTCATGCTGGGCAAAAGTCGATGGTTGTTAAATTTCTGTCCTAGATGTAATACGACTTCACCGTCATCGTGAATAAAACTGTTAACAACGCTCTATAATGATAGTAACAGTACATAATGTATGTATGTATAAATATTAATTCATATTCATAAGAGTTTTATTCATGAATATTTGATTAGATTTTATTATATTATATCAATATTTATATACGATATATATATATATATATATCTATATATATTGGTATATATATGTATATACCATATATGTATATGGTGCATATTTATAATGGGGGAGGGCAGAAGGTGGCCTTAATACAACTAGCTTTATTAATATTTCAAATTTTGACTGTATACATGTCTCATATGTATAAATGGAATACATGTCTTTTATTGCATTGGACACAACGACAAAAACACCAGTTTCCGCTGGAAGCGACAACACGTATGCACGTACGATTATCATTCAAATCAGTCAAAAAAATCCGACTCTTTCTCTCAAGTTAGAAAGAGGAACGTTATTTAGTTATCAGTTGTATTTTGCATTTTTATTCAACGTTATTTCTTTTCCTGAATTGATGCCGTCTACCGATCGAAACCACAAAACCCGCCACACGTACAAGTCACGAAACACGAACAGACTAAGGTTGCCCACTTGTTTAGACTTACGGGCTACCCATGTGTTTACCAGTATTACCGTGTTGGAACGCACACACTTGCAGCGCGCCCGCCAACAACAAATACGAATGCGCTCCCATGTAAATAAATTTAAGAAAACTCAAACTCAAAACAAAGTAAAAATTTCTGAGCTGCTTGACTCTTTAGCTTTTGTATTCTGATGCAGAGGCTCGCAAACATTGCTATTCATCGCTTCTTTCGGTTTCTTCGCGGGCTTCTTCTTTCTGTTACGTAATCGTATATTTATATATGTACAAATGTATTTGTGAAAAATTATATTGAGACTGAAAGCCCAATTTGCCGTACTTTTTACGTACTTTGAACGTCAAAATTCATATCTGCCTTATGGGATCATGTATCAGCTGTAAATACTTTCCTATCAATTGATATTTGTTTATTAACATATAATGAAGTATTTACGGACCACTTTTAAAAATTTCGTATATTTTCTTCATCATTTTTAAACTATCTTAATCGATCACAAAGTTAAAATCTTACTTAAATCAGTTAAAAAAATCTTCCAAAATAAAAGCCCACAAAAATACCCACGTTCCAACAGAATCAAAATCAAAAGCTCCTAGACGCTGGAAATAGTTTTGATTCCCTGCAATTCTTGAAATACATATATTTCGAAGTACGTAAAAAGTAGAGTAGAGTACGCATTGAATGATGAGAATGACATCACGTCTGCAACATAGACCCATATTACATTGCAAACAGTTGTTCGATCAAACAGTCCAAAGAAATGAACTATTTTACTCTCCGGTCAAATCTGTTTGCTTGCTATGTTACATTGCAAACACAAACAGTCAAACACTTTCCGTAGTATATATACATAATTAGAGTTGCTTTGTGCAATTATTTTCACGCAATCCTCCTTTTTCCGGCATAAGTGCAGCTTTTTCACTCCAAAACATGCATACTTTTTTATTACACCACACAACAACTCTGTTCTGTTTGTAGTTTGCACGCATCGCCTGCAAACAGATTATTTGCTGTGCCAACAGTTCATCCGTTTTCATTCTCTCACGGATGAACTGAGAGTTGACAGCTTTATACAGAAAACAATAACAATGTGACTGTTTGATCGAACAACTGTTTGCAATGTAATATGGGCCATACTGACAATTTCTTTCAAGGTGCCTACACATCGGTTGTTTTAGTCACACCCAACGATTTTTCACAATATCTCATATTATATGTAATAATTTTTTGGTAAAAAAAAGCTGGTACTGCCATTGAGTAGTAAAGGAAAATAAATTTTGTGTAACATACGTGCAAACATTTTGACATATTCAAATTTAAACACATACATTACGTTTGTAGGTAGAGATCATAAATTGACATCTATCTGTCGGATGTGGAAATGTTCGAATTCAATTTCTACATGTCAATTTGTACGAACCATTTGAACTGCTCTCAAAATTGTAAAAAACGTTTGTGAGTTGCTGGGTATTAAGAAATGCACAGTGCAACTAAAAGCTTGTGAGTCAAATGAACACTAATGTAATAGCTGTATATACAGATACGTACTCGTATTCACGATCTTCTATGGTGCAAGGTACCATGCGAACGCGATAAACAACAAAAATTGTGCTCACGTTTACGCTCAAGTGACTCACTCTACAGTCAGTAGGTTGAATGCGAATAAAGCAACAGCAAAACCGACAATTGGCTGCTGACTGAGAGTACACAGTTTATAATTTTTAATATTAAAGCACAACAGCTTTATTATCATTTATTTTGTTGTTCCTCCGGATCCCAGTGAATGTTCTAATTTCTTAATAAATACTAATGTATGTATGTTGATACCAAGGCATGTTAAATTTGCAGACTACCTACAGGTAGCTCAGTATATACACATATACATACATATACTCGTATGAAGTACGAATATGCTACAGTGCAAGTCAGTTAATAATATGTATACATCAAAGCTGATATCGCTTATTATTGAAAGTATAAATTATGTATAACAATAGTCTGTTATTTTCGCCATATTTTATAATTAGGATTATTTTGCAATACTTTTCATTTACATATTGTGTTAACTCCCAAACCGTTCCCCTTAGCACTCCTAGATAGTCCTCATTTATAGTAGGTACAGAATTTCATAAATTTACTGATTGCAGGCAGATTGCTACTAGGTCCCCAATTGAACACTAAAGGTCTTGTAGTTGTTTCAACTACGTCATTCAGAGAACTGTCCACCGGTGTACCACTTGGGTGTGAGTGATACGTGTGGTGAACCAATTGAATTCTCTACATACATATATACATAGATATTGACATATATCACTACGAAGAACAGCCGCATTCCCCAATTGTTTATTTTGTCTTTATAATAAAATAAACCACTCTATTGTCCATATATGGGAAAGTGGGTCTCATCAACAGATTTTTCGGTCTTGTACTAATGAAAGTTTGTTATTAGTTTTTTTTGGAATACCTTGGAAAGCTATCCGCGAGCACCAACCAACAAGGTACATATGGGTGTCCATGTAACTCTCGATCGAACTTTATCCCATCGAACGCAGCATTGTTTCCTGTTAAGGCCCTAGTGCTCTGTGCTCTGATTTAAACCAATTGTTTTTAATTTGTCTAACTTAACGCGCATTCGCAATTCGAACCTTCATACGTACTGAGGATCGCATTATGAAATGCGATTCGCATTTTCGCATTAATCGCATTATGAAATGCGATTATTTCGCATTTTAGGAATGGACTTAACTTTACAAATATACATATTCTATTCAATTTATTTAGCAACATCTTACGTAATTATTATTTAATGTTTTTCGTCGGGAAATATTTAATTCAGATGTGTTGAATACTTCGACGCTACACAAAGCTAAACTACGGTTTTAGAACCTGGTATATTGTTACCTGCTATCTTCTTGAAAGTTTATCCCGATTTTCTCGCATCTGGCTATCTGGACCTTTCTATCACGAAGTTATAAGCTTCATATTTTTGTTATTTCTCGTGATATCAGCTCAATAATTTCATTAATTCTTTTGTCGACTTGTAGCAGATTTAGTCGACCACTAACGATTCCCATTTTAAATTAATTGTTTTTATTAAATTTTTATTATAATACATTATAGTAATAATTAGCCAGCTTATTAGTTGTAATTTTAGAAAATAGAAAATTAATTTTTTCCACAATAAGGTTCATTGATTTAAATCGGTTAAAATAGGGGACCAAATTTTTGATAAGTGTTTGAAGCGAAGATAGTCACTTCTTCAACACAATCGGCAAACTCTATAAGCAATGTTAATATAAAATTCAAATTGACTGGTTGTCCAAAAATAGCTTGAAAACACCTGCAAAAGAAAATTAATTTTTGATACTCAAATTGAATAAAATTTCTAAGTTTTGTTTTGATTCCATGGATCTGTTCATGATAGACTAAAGTCTGGAAGACCAAAAACAGTTTGGTTGAATGAAAACATCGATGCTTTTAGTTAAAATTTGGCTAATGAACCAACTTCAATTCCACGTCGTTCTCAAGAAGTGAGCATTTTGACAGTTTTTAAGGAATTTTTAAATAGCATAAAGATTCATGCTTAAAAGTTTCAAAAAGTCTATAAAGGGAATATGAATTCGTCAGTTTTTTTTTCAGTTATTCAAGTATTGAATCATAAAATTAAGTATGTAAAATTATCTTTATTTTACACATACAGATTGTAGTTTTAAGAACAAATTACAATATTAACGATTATAAAAATTAAAAAAATGGCGGAGATATAAGCCGATAAGTAAGACCCTCTTTTGGAAATCCTTGCTGATGGTGTACTTGATTTTTTTGTTAGGCATCGCCTAAAATATAAAAAATATTTTTTTTCTTACTTCAAAATGTAATAGCTAAATTGGAAAAATTTTTTTGTAGAAATGACAGCTGTTTGAACTTAAAAAATTCATAACTTTCGAACATGGCACCTAAGCACAAAAATCCTACGTCACATTTTAGATAATATTATAAGAAATAAGTGTTGTAAATTTTAAACAAATCGGTTGAGTAGATCTTGAGATATCGTGTACACCAATTTGAAAAAAGAGGGTCTTACTTATCGGCTTATATCTCCGCCATTTTTTTAATTTTTATAATCCTTAATATTGTAATTTGTAAAATTGTAATTATCCTTAATATTTTAATTTAATAAAACTACAATCTATATGTGTAAAATAAAGATAATTTTACATACTTAATGGCAGCGTAAAAAAAAAAGTTTATTTTTATACCTATTTTTTCGAGCGCCTAGGTGGTGTAACCCCTTAATTCAAATTTAAGCATAGAGAGCGAAAAAGAAACGGAACTGTATTAAAAAAGTTTTTATCACATTAGATGAAAAAAGGCACTCTTCATAAAAGCAAACATTAAGCATTCGTTTGTTGTGTGTAAAGAACAAGGCAAATTTTACTAACAAATTGCGTAAAATTGTTGCCTTAAGTCTTTAAATTAACATTTTTCATCATCAACATTAATTATTAACATTTAAGTCTGACATCATAGTTTCAGTTACCAAGTGATGCGACGACTAAAATACAATGCTTTCACCTAAAACCAGCTTAAGTGGCGCTCTTTGCTCGCATTGTGTTTGTGTTGTGTTTCCGATTTTTGTATACATACGTTGTAAATCAATTGAACACTCAACGTGTCGGAGATCAGGATGGACTCGTGCTCGTATTTGATCATTTTATCAATGGATCAGTGCCCTTGAGCAATCAATCCTAAATACTTCCCATTGAGCCCAGGTAGCTTAGGGTTTGAATCGTCACTAAACTTTGAATGAAATAGAAATAACGAAACAGAGATTTTTAGTATTGCAGACTGGTTTTTTTAGTAAGGCGTACTCACTTACTAACCCTAATGTGGGTTCGAATGCCCACCTGCACACGGATGCTGTTTGTTTGTTTATGTTGTACAATTACTGCACAAATTTCAATAATAATAATACAATATTTGTATAAGTCTAGTATTTGTATTATATTAATAGTCTAGTATAAGTATTGTAGTCTAGTATAAGTATCGCATATTTGTAAAACGCATGCCTATATACGAAGCATGACAAGCCTTCGTCAGTGTCATATAATAATACAGAAAATATAATTTGTTCTGAGTGGAGATTTTTTATTCTTCAATGCAGTCACGTCTTCTGATTTGACTGACACTCATAAATTATATATACATTAGGGTGGGTCAATTTGTTCGGGTGAGAAAAAACGTGACAGGCGTATACCAAAATCGAAATCTACACAAAATTCTAAGAAAATTACCCATAGAAAGTATGGGTCTAAAATGAAAACATAGCTCCCGCCGAGAGGCTTGATTATGAAAAATAAAAAAGTAGCAACTTCTGGTATATCCATACACAAAACACAAATATAGTTGCTTTTTTGGACCTTTTTATTGCATTTTTTTAAACCTTATTTGATTACAAATAAATTATTATGTTCCCACTAACTATTGATCAAGATATATGGAACATTGTTGTTGCATCGATATTATGTTTCAATTTTTATACGAATTACGAAGATTTAAAAAGAGAATGATTTTTTTAAGCCCCGCTCTTCTCTTTTAAAAATTATAATTTAGTAATCTGCTATGAAAGTTATTAGCAAAGAGTAATTAGAATTCAATGTTATTAATAGTTCTAGTCATTGTAAAAATTTACCGTTAATGCATTTTATAAAATCGTGGTGTTAAACATTTGTTTTGATTGACTTATGCACTTGCTAGTTAACTTTCAAAAAGTAAGCGTGTGTTAATTTCTTTTTTAAAAAACTAACCATTAAATTATGGAATCATCAGCGATGTCGATTGACTCTAACGGGGCAAGTTTTCTGACTAATCAGAACGCTAGTATCATTGGCATGCCAAGCAGGGTTCGGAATTGCTCGCTCTTGCTCGCTCGCACTCGCGAGCAGGAGCGACAAAAAAAAAATTTCAGGGCTCCTGCTCGCTCCAAAGAGCATTTTTTTTCAGGAGCGCGAGCGAGCAGGAGCCGCAAAAAAAATTTTTCAGGGCTCCTGCTCGCTCCAAAGAGCATTTTTTTTCAGGAGCGCGAGCGAGCAGGAGCCGCAAAAAAAAATTTTCAGGGCTCCTGCTCGCTCCAAAGAGAATTTTTTTTCAGGAGCGCGAGCGAGCGAGCAGGAGCTGCAAAAAAGGAGCGCTGAAGCTGAGCTGTTTCTGAGCTGATGGTAGGTAGCAATTGTTTCAATTTATATTTGAAACAAGTCAAAGGCAATAAAAAAACTTTGTCAAATATTTCTTATTTTTTAACAAGAACATTTTTTTATAAGTTCTGGTGAAGAATTAGGTCCAAATTGCCAAATTTCAAAGAATCGCTAAAAAGAGGTAATGGTTTTATTGCTGTTTATTGTCTTCGTTTTTCATGTGGATGTAGCTACCGTTTCTACGAATAGACAGGTACTTAATAATACAATATATGTACATAAGTATATATGTATGTATACTTTACGCATATAACACATACACACAGGTACTTTTATCAGCGAAGTACCATTTACAATTGGCCTAATCAACCTAGGTCAACCTAATCATGATTTTTTTACCTAACGCGTTGTTTGTCAAAAAAACCCATCTAAAAAATGCAAATTTGAAACGCATGCACATGCATATTCCTTTGCCTGGAGAATTCCATCCCAGGCTCAAATTGTAAGTATATTTTTCTATTTACATATGAAATAACCCTTTGGCAAATTCTATGTAAATTACTGTATTTTCGGTACATTTTTCGTAAGTTTGGTGAATAATAACAGATAAACATTTTAAGAGGTTATTTTTATCGTTATTTATTTATTAATAACTTTATAAAGCTTATTAACTTTATAAACATATAAACATTTTTACTATGATACATATGTTAATATTATTAATACTTAATTCAACTTAACTGGAACTTAATTCAACATTTTGTAATAAAGAAAAATTTAATTTAGTCAACAGTATATTATTAACTGTGTGCTCTGATAGTTTTCCTCTCAATTTGGTCAGGATTAGCGATAGAGAACTGAAAGCACGTTCAACGGATACTTGCGTGGCAGGAACTGCAAGTGCCACCTCAATTACATTCTTGGTTTCTGTATCATACGGTGTTCTCCGGTAATATTGAAGTATATTTGTGTGCATAGGCATCTTGTTGCCGCTTCCTAGCATGACTAGTTTTTGTTTAAAATTCAAACTGTCGGCCGATGCTGCTCTGCTTGGCATTGAAATATTCATGTGTTCCTCTAACCTGGCATAGGGATTTGCCGACATGCTTGAAACTTCTCCTATATCAAATGCTGTTTCACTAGCTGCTGTGAAGGGCTGGCAGCTCTGCTGTAAATCTGTTGAATTTGTTTGCAATCTCGAAATCGCATTGTGCGTTTTAATTAAATGATGCTGTGAAAAAAATGGCGAAAAACATATTGCGATTACTACATATCTTATTAATATTATAGCATAGACCTTATATTTAATTTTTAGATTTGTTAAAAAATATGTACTTACTATTGCCGTGGTTTTCTGCTCTTCAGTCAGCATTGTAGAACCTTCGAAAGTGAACCGCGGGTCCAGATATATTCCTGCAAGAAAAGCGTCGCTGTCCAAAAGTGTTGCTTTTCGTGTTTTCATGGCATTCAGCAGTAGAGAACTGTATGATGTTGTAGCTATTACCGCCCCTATTTCCAATTCACAGCAAAGCCAATCTCTGTAAAAATCGCCTATAACGTACTGCTCGTTCTGGAGTTTGATTGTGCAATCTGCCAGCGGTTTGAAAGCTTGAACGAACTCCGAAGAAAATTTCCAAATTGATTCTGGAACCAAGTCGTCATCCTCAACCAAAGTTTTTATTTTCAGAATTGAGTTCAACATATCATAGCTGGAGTTCCATCGCGTCATGTTATCCAAAAATGGCATTGAAATATCCCTTCTTTGAGTTCTGACAAAATGTCGAATTTTCTTAACAATGCTTCTACATTCAATCATCTGCGGTGCCAATTCTTTCAGAACGTCGTATGCAGCTAGTTGGATTGTATGCGCCGCACATCGTACTATTGAAAGTACGGATGTTAATGTTCTGTGGATGGAATCTTCACTGCTTTCTGGTGGTGTGCATTCTAAAGATGAAACTTCCGCAAAATATTCTCCCTGTAGCTCTTGAAGAATTTTGCTGACTTTAACCACATTAGCTCCATTATCAGTTGTGCTGGAGTATATTTGGTTCAACCCAATACCGAATGATTTCAGGCACTTGCAAACCTCATCTTTTAGAAAGGAGGACTTATGCTTTTCATTTAGCTGAATCATGCCTGCGAAAAAGTATAAAATAAAATTTATTAAAAACTAAAATCGAAACAAAAAATAAAAGAAAAATCATACATACCAATAGTATTAATACATATTTTGAAGTCTTTTATATATTGTATATTAACCCCTAATACACTTCGCTCCATTCTAGTTGCAATATCAATTTTCACAGATACCATTTTATTTCGAAGCCTTTTCGATATTATATTTTGAATATGAGAACTAGAGGTTTCTATATATTTGATGATATTCTTTGAGTTTAAAGATGTTTTGAATTTTGACTCCAGCGGTGAAATAAGTGGCTTGAAGAACTCTGTATCATCGAATATCCTCAAAGGAATATTCTTCACCGTTACTAAACCCACACAACATTTAATGAATGCATTTTTGTCTTTTTTTATATCTGCAGTGGTTTTGCATATTTTTGCCGGCATTTCACAATCACTGTCACTTGCACTATCTTCCTCTGCGAAAATATCAATGTGATGCACTTGCCTCAAATGACGTCTTAAATTAAAAGTTTTTTTCCCGCTTATTATACTTTCACATTTTTTACACACAGACTTGTTATTTTCTGGAGTATAATTGAAATATTTGTTGTTGTGACTTAGTCTTGACATTTTATATATGTAAGTAATATAAAAAATTTTGTAATTGCGGAATACGTTTATTCAAATCAATGACAGAACCAATAATGACCATAGTTACGAAAATGTGTCATTTAAATATTAAATTGTCATTGTTTTCTGATCCAAGCAGAAAAATTTGCCAAAGGGTTATTTCATATGTAAATAGAAAAATATACTTACAATTTGAGCCTGGGATGGAATTCTCCAGGCAAAGGAATATGCATGTGCATGCGTTTCAAATTTGCATTTTTTAGATGGGTTTTTTTGACAAACAACGCGTTAGGTAAAAAAATCATGATTAGGTTGACCTAGGTTGATTAGGCCAATTGTAAATGGTACTTCGCTGATAAAAGTACCTGTGTGTATGTGTTATATGCGTAAAGTATACATACATATATACTTATGTACATATATTGTATTATTAAGTACCTGTCTATTCGTAGAAACGGTAGCTACATCCACATGAAAAACGAAGACAATAAACAGCAATAAAACCATTACCTCTTTTTAGCGATTCTTTGAAATTTGGCAATTTGGACCTAATTCTTCACCAGAACTTATAAAAAAATGTTCTTGTTAAAAAATAAGAAATATTTGACAAAGTTTTTTTATTGCCTTTGACTTGTTTCAAATATAAATTGAAACAATTGCTACCTACCATCAGCTCAGAAACAGCTCAGCTTCAGCGCTCCTTTTTTGCAGCTCCTGCTCGCTCGCTCGCGCTCCTGAAAAAAAATGCTCTTTGGAGCGAGCAGGAGCCCTGAAAAATTTTTTTTGCGGCTCCTGCTCGCTCGCGCTCCTGAAAAAAAATGCTCTTTGGAGCGAGCAGGAGCCCTGAAAAATTTTTTTTTGCCGCTCCTGCTCGCTCGCGCTCCTGAAAAAAAATGCTCTTTGGAGCTTGAAAGAGCGAGCTGGAGCGGAAAAGAGCGAGCAAGAGCGAGCATTTCCGAACCCTGATGCCAAGTGAATTTAGTGGATTAAATTTGCCAAGTTATCGTGATATTTTAAAGTATTATTTTTTCTTAAGTGAACGCGAAAAAGAATAACATTACAAACTTAAGTTCTAAATTTTAGCTCTTTAGCTCTTACCGTTTCCTCTCCGTTCCGGAGAATGGGCACTGTGACGGACGGACGCACGGACAAATAAGTCTCAGTAATAAGGTTCCATTTTCACTTTTTAAGTACGGAACATTAATAATGTGTAATTTTTGCATAAAACAGTATTTTGCTCTCATTACCTATTATTTTTTTAAACCAATTTTCAAGATTCCATTATGTCTCTGGCGGGAGCTAGGTTTTGATTTTAGACCCATACTTTCTTAGTCAAGTTTTCTTAGAATTTATTGTAGATTGCGTTTTTGTTATACGCCTACTTAAAAAAAAAATTGACCCACCCTAATATACATATGTATATACATATATACTAATAATAGTTATCATGGTCCATTCGAAAAATTATTATCCATTTAAAAATTTACTTAGAAAAACTGGAACACTCAGGTTAAAGTAGCAAGTCTGCGTAAATTCTGTGCTATACAGGGTGTTTCGCATAAGAGGGGACAGAAGACTAAGACGTGTAGGTTGGTTCGAGACAAGAAAAAATCGTATGGGAGGGGGGGGGGGTCAATTTCCCCCCCCCCCTTTTGGACGGGAGGGCCATTTTATAAAAATTCGACTTAACATCAATTTTTTAACATCAAAATAACATCGACTTAACAATTATTCAAAAACAAAAAAAACCTATATTAAAAAAAAACGAAATTTCAATATACATAAATCTCAAAATGCATGAACAGGACTGATAAATTAAGAGATTACCTAAATCTCTAATGCGGTATTATACTCTTAAACTAAAGTTTTTAGTTTTTTCTTAATAAAAACGAATTTCGTTTATATTATACAATTTGGCTATGATAATAAATTTGTTCCGAGTTAATTTACGGAATATAAAATTTTAGAGCTCAGTTAAATCCTTAGAAATCCTACGTATGCATCCATTCAAGCCCATATGTGCATATGTGAATTACTGACTTTCTGTGTACATGTGCCCTAAAGACTTCAAAGCAATGAGCATACACCAGTTTAACCATCCCCACTTAGTATCTTATCCACAGCAGTATCTTAGAACGTTAGGTAGTAAAAACATTTTTTTAAAATTATAAAACCAATGCGTTCTCATGTCTATCAACATCTTGCCGCGCGAAATTTTATAAAAAACACTAGGTGATTTTCGAGGTGGTGTACATATACCATATATATATGGAATATATAAAATATCCCACTGTCAATAGTATTAAACAAGTGGTATTTTTGACATTATCATTATCATAATGACGTATAAAAGGTAATGGTTTCGTTATATCTTCTTTGCGGTATTTTCATAAAGAATTTAGCTTGCAGGCCATGAATCCTGTGGATTATGGCAATGGAATTTTTTTAATATAACTATATATATGGTAAATTTGCTAAACCGTAACAAAAAATTGCATTGAGAATCGATTTTTGTCGCATTTGTGTAAATACATTATGATCTGTATAAATACCTTTCTATCTAATTTAAATAAGTTTAAGCAAAACAATTCGAATTCCTATTATTTCGTAATATATGTATGTATGTATATTCCTGAAAACTCACCAAAAAACATCATTTGACGTAAGCATTTTAGCGAAAAACGCCCTCTTTAGCAGGTAGAATGAGGAATACGTATGTACATATGTAAATATCAGGACAGTTAAGACATTAGATTTATTGAAGGATTTGATAAATCTTTAATATTGACATGAAACGTTTGTACGATTATACAAGATTTCAAGGCGATAATTTCCAGGCCATGATTCTTGGAGTGACTATTGTGAGTATTAAGTATATTATTGATTAGCATTCGCAAGTCTATGAAATACCGTACAAATTGTTTGCAAAAATGTTATTTTTCCACTGTAATGCAACGCATACATACACAATGTGACGACAAAGACCAGACTGTGTTTAGGAAGTTTAGACCACTTTACTTTTCCGAAACTCGATGAGGTCGATTTGTAACAGAAAAACTTCGACATTTAGTTCATATTGTAATAACATATTTCTTTTATTCACTAAACCATTCTTCGTGCAAATCACCATCATTTGTAACCGAAATCGAAGTGAAATAAATATATGATGTTAGCAAGAAAATTCCGTACCGACTGAAGTCACCCTTTATTAAATACAATGCAAAGGCGTCTTCTTGAATTGATGCAAAAGCTAGAGTTTTGAAGGGGGATGATCACACAGTGTTGCAAGGAACGTACTTTGAAATGGTATTAATTTAATACCAAAAATAATCAGCTTAACAAGTTTTGAACCTGTTTAAAATTTTACGCTTTATGATTATACACTATTGTTAGAAATTGCAAAAATGTATATTCTTATTTCCTTTGTTACCTTATAACAGTGTTATTCAAAATACTTTATATTTATATTTATTTATATATATTAATGGATATGAAGAAGGTTAAAAATACATTATATTGTTTTTTTATTAGGTTTTACTTAGTTAACAATTACATCTGGATCCAAATGGATCTGCTGCACATGCATATTCTTTCATTCTTATTTCGACACAGCTTTGATGTTAATTCATTATCGCAAAAACACATATTCATATAATATGCATGCAGCTAAATAATTCCACGGTCCGAAAGAATGTAAAAGAATATCCATGTGGAAATACCACACACGACGTTTCAATTTTAATTTTGGATGCATACAATAATGCTTCCAATATGTAAAAGTGAACAATTTATCGGTGCTGCCAACATTTCTTGCTTTCTATCTGCTTATATTGTTGTCAAAGTCTCAATTTATGTGCATAGAAACGTCAACGAAAATAGATGCATGTGTTTACTGCAGCACTGCATGCATATTATAAGCACATGCATTAAGCATTTTGATTGGCATGTTGAAATATACCTTCTCCTTTAAGTACCAATAAAGGCAGAAGTCAGGGCGGTTAACCCTTTAACCCTTTAATGTTCAGTGTAGTATACAAAATACATTAGTTTCAGAGCTTTACAACAGATGATTAAATGAAACATTGCTAAAATTTTTGATTAGCTTAGTCTCACCCATTTATTTTTTACTATTTCTATTCACCAAAAGAGGTCTACAACGAACATAACGGTTATTTTGCGACAAAACATGTGGTTAGTTTTGTGAATGCAAAAATTTCAATAAGGTTGGTCAAGTTTAGAGTTATTTGCAATTTATTAAAAATATTTCTAGTAACCACAATTGTGTAATTTAGTTTAAATATATCCAAGTTAATAAAGTGCACAAATTGTTTGCGATATTGTTTTGTAAATGCTAAGCATTTTGTGATATAATTCTGTGTCATTTTAAAACTACAGTAGCCATCTGCGGTAAACCTTTAGACGATAAACAAGTGAAAATTTTCTGTGGTAAATACAAATGCACATAATTTTTTAAAAAGTAACTAAATGAAATCATCATCTTTAATCATTTAAGACCATCAAATGAATCTTCCTCTCAGGATAAAAAGAAATTTTTCAGTTACGACGTAACTCGTAGATCGTAATTTTCATTTTTCTCGGAAACTACGAAACCCGTTTGAAGAATTCTCTCTATAAGTGATTAGAGAACTTTATGGTCGCAAACATTTTTATACTTAATACTTAATTTAAAAAAAAAATTGCGACCAAAATTTTTTTTTCCGAATTTTTTTTCCAAATTTTAACTTTGACATTAATTTTCTCAAAAACTGTTTGGCATAGGAACCTAATTTAAAAACAATATTAAGAAGCGGATATTTGGCTTTGTAAATCAGCAAGCAAAAGTTATCTAGGTCAAACCATTATTTTTTAATATATTTTTTTTCGATGTTAAGTCGGGTTTTTGGAAAATGGCCCCTCCCGTCTAAACGGGGGGAAATTGACCCCCCTGCCATACGATTTTTTTCTTGTCTCGACCCAACCTACACGCCCTAGTCTTCTGTCCCTCTTATGCGAAACACTCTGTATATTTATATATACTATATATTATGTATACCATTTCTGTCCACTGTAGTATAGAAATGACACTCCACCAAATGTTATCCTTTCGTCTTTTTTCAAATGTTTCTTCTAATTTGATATATTTATATCACGTTTAGTAAGATTTTCATAAAAACAAATTTTTTTGCCCACGGAAACATAATGCTGACATTAAAGGGTTAAAGGCAGAAATGTTATACATAATATATAGTATATATAAATATATAGTAAATATAAATTCAGTTTTTCAAAGTACAAAGAAATCTTGCAGATCAATATGGAATTTTTTGAATTTAAATTATGTTATTTTATTAAAAAATACCGAGTTTATTTGCTTAGTTAGCCTTAGTTACATATGATACAATTAAAATTTCAATTCCAATTTCTTTTGTTTGTGAAACATAGAGTTGTACGACACTTTCAGCATTGAACAGTTGATTTTCCATTCTTATAATACCTGCAGTGGTTTTGATTTTCCGAGTACTGTGGCCAGTGTTGTCTTTTCTTACACTAAGGACGGGGTTGTAACTTAAAAATTTCTTTTTATCCTGAGAGGAAGATTCATTTGATGGTCTTAAATGATTAAAGATGATGATTTGATTTAGTTACCTTTTAAAAAATTATGTACATTTGTAGATAAGGTTTACCGCAGATGGCTGCTGTAGTTTTAAAATGACACAGAATCAAATCACAAAATGCTTAGCATTTACAAAACAATATCGCAAACTATTTGTGCACTTTATTAACTTGGGTATATTTAAACTAAATTACACAATTGTGGTTACTAGAAATTTTTTTAATAAATTGCAAATAACGCTAAAGTTGACCAACCTTATTGAAATTTTTGTATTCACAAAACTAATAACATGTTCAATCACAAAAGAACCGTTATGTTCGTTGTAGACCTCTTTTGGTGAATAGAAATAGTGAAAAATAGATGTGTGAGACTAAGCTAATCAAAAATGTTAGCAATGTTTCATTCTGTTGTAAAACTCTGAAACTAATTTTTAGTAGTATTTTGTATACTACACTGGACATTAAAGGGTTACACCAGGCGTTAAATCGATATACCCTCGTTCGGACATTATTATAGAATAATTCATTCATTAATTTGAGAACAATTTTCATTATCTCTTTAATTTGTAATATGTATAAACATTACCATGAATTGACTTGTGTACTTTGTTTACTGGATATTTCCTAAATTCGTGATACTGTTTCCAGTGTATAAGGAATATATCTGAGTTACTACGAAACTTTGACATTATTAAATTGAGCTTATATTAATTAATATTGAGCAATAATTCAAATATAATTTATATTAAATATTAATAGTTTAACATTAAATAATAAAGATATTGTCGAAGGCATTTTTTTTATTGAGTAATTCTACAAATCTGTGAATGGTATTAGTTCTTTTATTTTAAATGTTCGAATTCTATTTCTTGTCCTTTGACTATGGTTTTTAAACTTTCTCTTAATTACGGTTTGTTCATTAATAAATGGAGAATATCACATGTTCTACCTATGTTCTACCTACCTAAAGCAGGAAATAAACATTTCATTAACAATTACAGGCCAATATACAAATTATCTAGTATTTTGAATGCGAGGCTGTCGCAGAAGAAGAAAGCATCTGAGCTCTCACTGGCCTCGGAAGCACAAAGCTAAAAACCTAAGCCCAATCAACATACTAAGCTCCCTTAGGAGCCGAGGGCTGGAGGATACACTGTAGCTTACAGGAATAATGAAGGGAGAACAATAGATCTTAAGGTCGTAGTGCAACTATCCCCCAATCAATAATAATAATAATATTGAAAATTTGAAAGTACAATAAATAGGAAACTTTATTTTTCTGCGAAATCCTTAATTTGTCGGTCTCAGTATTGTTTTGTTTCTGGAAGATCGACTACAATAAATCTGAGTGACGTTTATCACGCTTAGTGTGAATGATCACACTCTCTTCTTATTCTTAAGTTGTCTAAAAATAGTTTAATTCTATGTTTTTATATTGGTGAAGTTGGCCATACATCACATATACTACATTGGTCGGTCAAGGTATTGTATAAAAGATGTCGCTGTTGGAAAACCATGCCTAAAAGCCACTGAATACAGTCATCACCTTCAAGAAAATGGTTTGAACGTTTGCAGCCTACATTTTTTAAATCGCGCTTAAAGTTCGCCATATATCACATATATTGAATGATGGGGTCAATTGCAAATAACTCTGGCAACACTGGTCGCAGCGATACCACTGAACGCTTATTGGAAGGTGACACTTCGACCGTAACTGTCAGTGTGAAACAACGAAATTGTTGCAGTGGTTGGAAAGTTGTTTACGTTTGAGAATGGTGAAAAATAATGAAATATGGCTATATTTTCCAGTAATATTACGACAAAGGGAAAAACTTCGCGCAGGCTTGTGAAAAAAGTTGTGCTGTCTACGGTGAAGGTGCTTTATCAAAATCTATTGTGTGGAAGTGGTTCACTCGCTTTCGTTCTTAATTTTAAGGTGAAAGATGATTCACGCTCTGGTCGTCCAATCATTGGAAAAGCTGTTGAAATTCTTGAAAAAGTCCAGCAAGATAAGCTTATCAGCAGTGTCGATATTGGTATAGAGGCATTGAACACAAAACTGTTTTAAACCATCTTCACAAGGCTGGCTACCAAAAGAAGCTCGATATATGGGTTCATTATGAGTTAAGCGAGAAAAACATGATAGACAGAATTAACACTTGCGATGCGCTGCTGAAACGCAATGAAATCCAGCCTTTTTTGAAGCGTGCCATAACCGGTGATGAGAAATGGGATCACCTATGATAATCGGAAGCGTCAAAAATCGTGGGCAAGGGATGGAGAGAAAATGGCAGGAATCGAATAATAGGAAAGGTGTTGTTTTCCACCATGACAACGCTCGACCGTACACTTCTTTGATGACACGTCAAAAATTGCGAGTTCAATAAGGATGTTTTGATGCATCCACCATATAGTCCAGACATAGCACCGTCACTAATTCCGATCTCTCTGAATGGAATTAAGCTGTTTCCAAAGAATCCTGTGAAAACCACTTGATTCAGTTTTTCAACCAGACACCACAGAAATTCTTCACCGATGGCATCATAGCTCAACCCAAAAAATGGCGAAACATTGTAGATAATAATGAAGCATATTTGGTTTAAATAAATTAATAATAAATAAATAATATGTAATATAAGGCCAATTTCAAAATTTATTTTTAAAAAAACGGTAGTACCCAACTTTGTTCTGATTCATAAATATTTCTGACTGTGGCCTTTCGTACGGCATTCGTACTCATCTAGCACACTAGCGGCAAAGAATTTAATAGCAGTGGCGTTAACAGTTCTCGGTTAAAGTTCACGACGCCGCGATTTTAAAAGAGAACAGAACCATGTTAAAGTTCGCGACTTCACGCACTTGCCAATTTCATGCTTTCAAAAAATGTCAAAAATTAAAACTTAAAAGCAATTTTGTATGGAGACTTGCATAGTTCATTGAAAAACGCGAATCATATTACCTCTGAAATATTTAATGAACTTTATAACTTTTCGCCATATAAATGAGTTAAAGGTTTTACCCAAGTTCTATCTAGGTTAAGTATAGGAAAATTTTGAGATTTTCGTCTTTTTTGAATATAGCCAATTTCACGCATTCCGAAAAACGTCAAAAAATAAAATTGAGACAATTTCGTATGGAGACTTGTATAGTTCATTAAAAAACGCGATTAATATTACGCTACGATTGAAAGGTTGTGCAATGAAGTTGGATGCGTTTTCCAGTATAGCGAAGTTCCCCTTATCGTGTTTTTTAATGAACCAGATCTCCATTTCATTAAAAAAACGTGGCTGCAGTTGAGCGCGAGGTGTGAGAGTAAATGCACGGTAGGGTAACCACGGCCTTTCGAGTTTAGGAAATTTCCCTCGTCGTTCTTTTAATAAATTGGATCTTCAATTCATTAAAAAAACGCAAACCTCACCTTATATTAATAAACCTCATACAGAAATGGTACAGAG